>OZ010576.1:20762195-20872195 GCA_963932145.1 Acanthosepion lycidas
AGTCATGTGAGTGCACATTCTGCTGTAGGCGGAGAAGGTGTTTGATGATGATGAATAAAACAATTAAATAATTAGAGAGACTGATTGAAATATCAAGAAATTGACAGAGAAAGGAATTCATTGGGATATATATACAATGAATAAAACAAAATGGATTCAATAGAAAGAAAGATAGATGAAAAAATAAATGAGATATAAACTGACTGGATTAACAAATTAACGGAGGGAAGAGATAAAAATAAAAAATAAATATAATAGGAAAGACACCTACATGCAGTTATATATATATATATAAATATATATATATGTGTGTGTGTGTGTAGAGAGAGAGAGGGGGGAGAAATAGATAGATAGATACTGACCAAGACAGAGAGATTGGTAAGAACAGACTTACCATTAAAAATACACCCATGCAGACACATAATCTTGCAATCTGTATTTTAGACGGATCTCAATAAATGTTTCTTAGACATTCTAATTCCCAACAGCTTTCCAATCAAAACATCCAGGTATTAAATGTCTGTTGCTTACTGAACCTCTTGCATGATTAGAGACGTTCTTGTGACTGCAATAAAACAAGCACAAAATCTAATAAAAAAATTAATCCTATCAAGTTAAAATTTACGATGACATTTCTAACTTTTCTAGCTATGTTAATGAAGTTCTCAATTCTTAAGACACACTAGTTGTAAATATACAGTCTGTATATTAAAACAGTCTGCAATTTCTACATCCAACTTAACAATGTATTGATTGACTTTTTTTATGGATTATCAACCTTTTGCAGGTTATTTAAAGCCAGCAAATATTTTTTTTTATTCTTACAAGAATGTTTTGGTAATAATAATTACTTATTGATATAAGTCCTACTAAATAACCCATAGCTGGGAGGAGAATAGGTGAATTCCTTTCCTATGGTTACTTGCATGTAAGTGAATATAATGAACCTGACTAGAATTGAAACCCTGCTCCCTGATTTCCAATTCAGGGACATTATCCATTACACCACCCACACATACATGCTTACAGCACCTAGTATTCCCAAGTGGTCACCCATCTATGTACTAACCTGGCCCAATGTTCTTAACTTCAGTGATTGGACTGGAATCTGTGTTTCAGTGAGATATTGCCATAAACCTTGGCAATGTAAGCAAACAATTTAGTATATTTTCACAAGGAATGACATATATCCAAAATACCAGTGGCGCAAATCAAAAGGGGTAAAAAATCCGCCACTTGAAACATACAACTGCCCACTAAGATCAGAGGTCATCCCCTGTCGTCCAAAGTAGTTTTCTTTTATTGGGGTAAAAAAGGCTGTGATTGGTGAAGCAAGTGCAAAAATTACTTGATTTCATGTAAAGTAGACTTGACCTTGGTTTTGATTTTCTTTTACAACAACACATAGAACACAGATTCTTTTGCAAAGTAAGACTTTCTACTTTATTGCTATATTGTAAGAATTTTTTGCAATAATAATTACTAAGTGAGACAATTCCTACTAATTAACCCATAACAGGGAGAATTCATACCTTTCACAAGAGTATTTGCAAGTAAATGAACATAATAAATCCAACTGAAATTGGAACTCTGATCCCTGATTTCTATTATCAATTACACCACCTACACATACATGCTTACAGAACCTGGTATTCCCAAGTAGTCACCCATATAGGTACTGACCAATGTTGCTTAACTTCAATGATGGTACTAGAACCAGTATTTCAATGAGATATAAGCCTTAGCAAAGTAAGCAAACACTTTAGTATATGTTCACAAGGAATGACACATATCAACCATTTATTATAAATATTGATCAATGGGGAAAAATAATGATGTGAGCAGTGTTCAAATCCAAAGGTTATAAATCACAAATCCAAAATACTAATGGTGTAAATCAAAAGGGGTCAAAAATTAGTATCCACTACTTACAACTGTTCACCAAGATCAGAAGTCATCCCCTGTCATCCAAAGTAGTTTTCTTTTATTGGGGTAAAAAAAAAAAGATTTTGATTCATTGAGACTGGTATACAAGTACAAAAATTACCCAATTTCATGATATTGATCTTGATTTTTCTTTCTGACAAACAACACAAAGAACACAAATACTTTTTTTAAAATGAGACTTGGTTTTCTTCTTTGTCACTACACATGTATAAACATAAGAGAAAAAGAAGACGATTTTTGATTCACATTTATATCTTATTGTCCAGCTGATAGGATTTTCTTTCTGACATTGACTATGTACTTTATCACCAAAAAAAAAAAAAAACTCCCAATGATTTGTAAACATATGGAATGAAAATTCACAGACCATGCTTAATTTGGTCAAATAATAAGTGATTCACAATAATAATAATTATTATTTCAAAAAATAATTGCAAGTGGTATCTGAATGTTTCCAGGTAAAGGTGCAACTCTATAATTGATTCAATTCATATCCAAAAGCTTAAGGTTTTTATTGCTTTCCAAAAATATTCTCTACTTGAATACTGATTTCCATTCTCGTATACATCACTTTTAAAGATAGACCACAAGTTTCTTAACTAATTAATATCTGAAGGGACTTAGTCATTTAATTTTGTGTTTTTTAAACATTTGTTTGGCAAAATGTTTAATAATGAGCTTTGAAAAATATCAATGAGAATTTTCATACATGAATATAGAATTTAGTGTCAGGTGTCTTACTTGTGAGCAGTACCACTCAAAAAATATTATATCCAATAATTTACAATAGTTCTCTGAACCAATCTTGACACCAGCATCTACTTTGAAGGGGGCTATAACTTTACTGCCAACAATTTTAAACCTAATTGTTACTTAATATCTTTATTGTTGTCTTCTAAGCCGTTTTAGGAGACTCCATGAATTATACAGCTCTAGCCGGGCCACCAGGTTCATCCAATATAGCTCTACATTCATCACTATAAGTAAAATACATTTTCAAGTACATATTCACATAAATTATATACTGTATATACTCATATATCATGCAAATTTTGGAGACCTAATTTTGAAGTTAATTTTAAAGGGGCCACATCATACACAAGATATAAAATTAGCATATGCTGGCCCTGGTTACATCATTGACTTATATATATATATATATATATATATATATATATATATATCCATTTACATACAGTATTTCTCTTTGTAATATTTACTTAAAAGGTGATAGTAGTTTGACTTGCTTGCATGTCATTCTTCTTCTATGTACGATGACCCTTCAGGACATTGGAGATCATGGCTCTTCATAATTTTCTGCCCTTTTTAGATCTTAATAAATTTTGTCTTTTTCTTATCTCTTCTAGCTGATGTTTTTAATATTCTGCATCTTTTCTCTCTTTATTTACATTCTCAATAGCAGATATTCTTTTCTTCCTTATTACCATTTTAATTTTTTGTTGGCCAATCAACTTCTTTTTGAATATTATCAATTTTAATTTTTCTTAAATCTCTTTCTTGTGATGTTAAAAACAGTTTTCTTCTACTTAAAATTTAAAATTTCATTTTTGAATGTTCTATGTACTTTTTAATTTACTACAATTCTCAATACTGTTTCCATTACATAATAAATTTGAAATATCTTTGTTCATTTTGAATTTATAGGTTTATATATGAGATTAAACAGCAAATAATAATAAGTGTATTATTATATATATTTATTTAGAATGTAATAGTGAAAATGCTATCATAAAAACTCCCAACACCAAATAAACTATTGCAAATATTTATGATAAATCAAATATTGTAATCTAAAATTCATGTGCATTATTTATATCTTGAAATTTTTGGTTAATACTAATTTTACTGTGAATTTTATTATTGAGTTGCATAACAAAATCTGTAATTGTGTTGATAAATTCTCTTCCAAATCATTCTCTGGAATTGGATAGCAGAATTTGATATTTCTTTCTTATTTTGTAATCTTTGTCTTTGTGCAGAAAAATAATCTTCCTTATGAAGATAAAAGATAAATCTTGTCATTTACAAAAGCTTTTAGAGCACAAAGAGACAAAATAACAAATAATAACAAAACAACAACAACAAAAAAGAAAATATAATTTGATAATTTCGTTAACACAAACAAGAATTGTCTGCTTTTATTTTCTCCACTTCTTCTAATTCAATATAATTCATGGTCACATCCTAAAATGGCTAACAATGCTTCAATTTAACATTTCTTTAATGGCAGATTGCTTTTCCTCGTTAGCAGCTCATAAAAGTAATTAAACCATTTGCTCAAAGCGTTAATAGTGCCCTGCTGCAGGGGATTTTTTTCTCTCTGCTGGAATTTGCTATTGTGACTTTGACATATCCATTAAAGAGTAATGCCTTGCCTTTTCTACTGTTGCTATCAATTTTGAGAATATTTTTGCTCTCCCCAATATAAAAATAAGAAAAAGATATTATTTTTAGTTTTACTTATACAGCATAAGTAGTTATTCTTTTAGATTAGAAAATGAAAGTTTTGTGTGAAATGAAAGAAATTATATGCATCATCGTTGTAGACCAAATACATACATACAAACATTATTTAGGGTAGTGTTACTCAAAGTGGTGATCCACGGACTGGTGCCAGTACATAAACCATCAGTTACCGGTACGTGGCTAGTATCCAGGCCATGATAAGGAATCATTTGTAAAGATTAAGATTATTGTTGTGACCAAGTACATAGTGGAGAATAACAAAACAAGAGATTGCAGATAAAAAGTGTATTGAACAGTAAATACAACAGAAGAGTATTACACGACTTGGGGGTGTGTGTCAGTTGACCAGCGTTCAGTCTATCACTGTTAATATTTAACAGCCCCCCCCCCACGAGGGATATATGTAGCACAAGGCCGAGTTTAACGTGGATCATCCAAGCCCGTAAGCTCGGCCAAAAAATCCCCATAGAAGCGCATAAACAGGTTCAGATCTGTCTACCTCCCCGGACGAAACTGACCTTCGGTACAACTGGGTCTGGGTTCCTCTCTGCCCAAGGCAAAGAGTTAGACAGGAGCTGCGAACAATCACAGCCTTGGAAGAACAGTCTATCACTGTTCCCCCGAGGCCTACTTTCCTTATTAACTTTATAGTAAGTGGAAGAGTCCACAATAGACTCATTAGAGGGATGACGCCACAACAGTTATATAATTTTTCTTTTTGTATTAATAAATGGCTTATTTTTTTATTGCTTTTTATATGTTTTGATATTATTTTTTTTGCAAAATAAATGGCAGATAAAAAAATAGTCAAATTTTATTATATTCATTATATATATATATATATCATTTCCAGTATAAATTAATATTACCACAAAATATTACAGGTACAAGAAAAAAAAATGCCTGTCCACCATATCAGATAGTTTGAGAAAATCTGATTTAGAATATTCTTTTAAAAATATAATGACTAAAATTTACTCTTGTTTATTATAATTACTTGAATAGCATGCAATAATATTTGCTTAATATGAACTGGGTGTATAAAAATTCTTGGAATAATCCATAAAACTGATGTTTTTTTCAGATTTTGTTTGTTTAACTGCATATCAACTACTTATTGGCCATTTAATGCCAAAATTGAATTTTCCTGGGAGTTTTGAAGTAAGAAAAATATGATATATGTTATTCTGCTTTCACAATTGAGTACATGGTAGATGATACTCAGATTTTGTACATATACATGTTTGGGGACCTTGTGGCATGTAGTGCAACACGCCTCTGTATTCGGCCCTTCAAAAAGTGTGGTTAGTTCTGCACAAAGCCTTCACCACTATAATCAAATCATATATGCTGGTGTCTGGTGGTCGGTTCCTAGGAACTGAGCTACTTGATCCTCATACATCAAATCATCCCAGCCATTTCCATAGTAATTAATTTTGCAAATGAACTTGCTTATAAAGATGTGTAAATTTCAAGATTGGTTATTCTAAAATTTTCACTTGAGGATGAAATGGGGCCTGATACTTTAATTCAATTTAATTTTAATAATTATATTGAGCTTTTTGGCTTTCATTTTTGAAACATGAGAACTCTTATGTATCAAAGGAGTCATATTTTTTTTTTTAAATAATTATAATATATATATATATATATATATATATATATATATATATATTATTTAAAATGACAAACATTTTATATTGATTAATTTAATGATCATCTTTTCCAAATTATGAATAATCATTCTCCAAGGAGGAAATTCTATCAAGAATTGTTCAAAGTTCATTTAGAAAAATGTTAGAAGCCTTTTTCTTTTTTTACTAATAGTCATACAACAAAAACAACCATCAATAAACAAAACAATTATGATTGTAGACACTGCATTCTTAAATGTAGATAAAAAAAATGTCACAGCACGCCATGCTTATGTCAGACACTCATTTGTTTTATGACTTTACATTAAAAAATTCACTGTAGGCACTTTTATCACATGACATAACATTTTACCAGTAATAGCTTACTTTTTGTTAAAATTGTATCATGAAACCATTTCTATTAGGTTGGGCCAAAAATAATGTCGTTTTCTCACATAGTAACGTATGTGATAAAACGACATTATTTTTGCACCAACCTAATAAAATTTTACTAAACTCACAAATTTGTCTCTACCTACCCTGATGATGACTGAAAAAAATCGAAAGCTCAGACCCTATTATTTTTACTTTTTCTTCTGAAATGAACTCTGGACAATTCATGACAGAATTTCCTCCTTGTTTAAGAATAATTATTTGCAATTTGGAAAAGTCAATCATTAAAATTAAATGACATAAAATGTTTGTTGTTATCAATAGGATTTGTCTTAAAGAAGATAAAGAAGTACAATTGCCTAAATACACTGAATATATATCTTTCCATTTGTCTTTGTTCATATATATATATATATATATATATATATATATATATGTTGACTTCAATGTTCACTTTTATATATATATATATATATATATATATATATATGTATATCTATAAAAGCGAACATTGAAGTCAACATTCAGAGGCGATAGTCTGTTTTATGCTAGATACACACACACACAAACATATATATAATTCTGTATTGGAGTAGCAATCCCTCTTTTATACATATTTTATAAAACACAACTGACAATGTACTGCAATTAAGCTTTTCATTCAATTTTTCTTGTATTGGTACAAATATTTTCTTTTCTGTACATAAAGTGTGTGAAAACTGTCCAATTGTTCTATATCACTTTTGTTTATTCTATTATCCATTAATTTTTCAAACATGTTAAACACAATGAGGCCATGATCACAGCTGATATTATTGAGTTTTCATTTTTTTATTATTAATGCTTCCATTATTTTTAGCCATTTTTCACATGTGGCTGAGGGCATTATGGTCATATTTTCCACAAGTATATTGGGATTGAGGTTTGGTTAGTTTGCATAAATTGGTCCTAATTGAGCTACGCTCTGAAAGATGTAACGTGAGTTTTCTTGATAGGCATGTAGTGGTATGTCCAATATAATTATTCATAAATTTGGTTTGATTTGGGATGCAGTTCCTTAAAGGGCATGTAAATTCATAAATGGTATTGGTCCTCTGTAATTTGGATCTTGCAGGTGAGTTGTTGTTGTTGATGATGAAGTTAGCTGTTTTAAATCTTTTATAATATATATATGCATGTGTGTTTGTGTATGTGTGTTTGTGTTTGCGTGTGTGTGCTTCTGATAAAATCCCACTGAAAGCACCATTTGATTTCTAGAGTTAAGCTGCATCAAGCATGTGATGGGGGACTAATTGAGAACACTCGTTACTGTCAGCAATGGCAGAGGTCATATCATTGTGATATGATTTAGGTATTAATGACCCTGTCAGTGACTTACAAGCAAATGACACAAATCATATGTAGCGCAGACAATATCCAATTATCTTGACTGGTTCTTGTCATTGGACCAAGGCTGTCTGATATTGAGAGTACAAGCTATGAATGACTATAAACAATCATGCAGGTACCATCAGTTGCAGGAAAACCACCTCACCTGTCACAGCCTGCTTGTATATATAACAACGGTTTCCTCTACATGAAAGATGCAAGTTCAAACCCTACCAAAAATCACATTTTTTATTAAGACTCTCAAATGCACAAGCCAGTAGGTATGTTTACACTGTTTAAAATGGTAATTTATGTAAATCCACTAAATATAACATTTTAGGTAATAAAAAATAGTAACAGATTATAAAATGATAATTGAACCTAGCAGGACTGTGATAGCTTTCTGTAGCTGAGAAGTTGAAAGCACACCAGGTAGACATTGGATTTCTCAATAAAGGGAAAACAGGTTTGAACCCTGGCAGAAGACATGTTTTCTTTATTAAGATTGATAACAGTTAATGGCTGCTCGGTCAATGAATTCCAAATGTTTCCTTGTATAGAAACAGGTAATATCACCCTTACCATGTAAAATGTACTAAATAACAGTCAATACCTACTGAATGCAGTATATATATATATATATATATAATGTGGGACTAGGATAGATAGCAACGTCTGTATTTAGTAGTCCTCTGAAAAAATACAATACTAATCTGCAACTGGACTTAATCTAAGAGTGACTGAATGCAGTTAGCAATAGAGACATTACAATGTGTGTATATATATATATATATATATATATATATATATATATATATATATATATATGTGTGTGTGTGTGTGTGTGTGTGTGTATACACCCACACACACATATATATATATATGAAGAAATATAGTTTTAAGGTGTGCTATATTTATGGAATAAAGTGCTCAGTATCAGAGATAGCGCATATGTAAATATAAATATAAAAGTGAACACTCAAGTCAACACTCAGAGGCGACAGGCTGTTTCATGCTAGGTGCAATCATCAGGCTGCCTGCTGATTGCATCCAGCATGAAACAGCATGTCACCTCTGAGTGTTGACTTCACTGTTCACTTTTATATTTATATATATATATATATATATATGAGGAAGGCTAAAGAACATGTTTGAAACATTGTAAAAAAAAAACAACAAAGATAAAAATACTAGTTTGAATAATTAATAAAATATTGACAAAACTTAATTTCCAAATTTTATAGAATTACCTAACTTTTATCCAATATAATTAGAAGCCTTAGAATGTTTTATACCCCGAGTGATGAGATGGACTTCCCTGCACATATACAAATCAGAGAATTGAATGTAGGACTAGGGGAGATAGAAAAAACTACAATACTAATCTGCAACTGAACTTAATCTAAGAGTGACAGAACACAGTTAAGCAATAGAGACATTACAATAGGTTGTAAATTCAAAAATAACCATATTAAAATAAAACTTTCTTGTTTCTATAATTAATCTTCAGCTTGTAAAATCTTTGATACCAACAACACATTGGTAGTAAACTGACCATGTACCATTTGAAAATATTTGAAAACCTTTATACATTTGTTTTTTTCTCTTTGAGATTTTTTTAGTCATATAATTTTTAAGAGTTATTTTATTCTTATGCTTGAAGGAGAAAGAACTATTAACACTGAAATCTTCTGAGACAGTGAGGCATCTTGAAGGTTGGTTTGAACTTTTATTAGCACAAAAGAAGAAAATGTATATCATATATTTCCTAAGGTTATCTCCAGTGTACAGATTCTGTCAATCCCTACAGAGAATTAGACAACAGTCAACACATTTTATCAGCTTAAAATTCAGCTCTCTTTACTCAAACAGTGGCTCATATTTAAAGATCAATAGCTTATATTGATAAAATAATAATACTGATAAAATGAATAAAAGAGCAAGAGAATAGATAGACATTGCTATGCCACATCTTTCTGAAGACATTGTATAAGGAAAATTTAGTGTTCATTGACCCACACAGGTCAAGAAAACATATTTGCATTCAAATATTCATCTTCAGGGAAGCACACCATTCTGCCTTCAACAGGTGGCAATAGGAAAACAAGTAAACTTGGTAATCTTGTTTGCATCTGTGGAACCAAAGCAGTTGATAAAATCTGATAATTCACTTAAAGACATTCACCAAAATATCCCCCAGCTCCACATATTCTTTCAAAAAGAAAAGGTTACCATTTTTGTGTATTTTCTTGGTTTTAATTATCCATTTTTTAAAGAATTCTTTGAAAAACAAAGAATAATATGGAATATTTAATTTCCTCTTTGTTTTCTTTCAGTTTTTCTTTCTTTCTTTCTTTTTTTTCTGTCTTTCAGCTCTCTTTTACATTTTTTCATTCAATTCAGTTCCATCTTTTCTTTTTTCTTCTTTTTCTTATTCTTTTCTTCTGCTCCTTCATCTCACCTTTTTACATTTAATTCATACATTTTTCCTTCATCTTTCATACTAACAGACCTTCTATTTTTTCATTTTCAATTACTCTTCCTTTTAACCTTTTATTCTTTCTATCTGACGCATAGTTGCTTTCTACCGTCTTTTTATTTTTACATCCTTAAATTCTTGCTTTCCTTTTCTTTCCTCTTCTGCATTCCTATCATTTTTGTCTGTTTTAAATTTTCTTTAAAACCCTTCTCTCTTTATTTTTCCTTCCCTTCACTTAATATCCTTCATTTTCGTTTATACTTGCCCTTATTCAGCCGTCAGCATATTACAAATAATTCATTGAAAGACACCAGGTGAAACCCTTGTAGAAGTTTTCATAAACCAAATGCATTTCAAGATTTTAACTTCCAGATTTCCAGTGGGAATCTACTCTGTTGAATAAAAGATTTGTGTGGCTGACGAGGTAAAAAGAAAATATATAAAATTCAACATTTCACATAGCCAAAAAAAAAAAAAATACCTTCTGTAATAAGGAAACCAAAAAGAAACCAAAGAAAATACAACCCAACATAGAAACTAATTCTTCTAAACTCACCAAGCACTGAATGTCAACCTGTAAGTGATGGGGCTACCAATTTACAATATTTTATTGTTCAACAACTTTATAAATTAATCCTGTATTTTGGTGTACTACTAATCAAAATCAGGGGCACCTCAGGGTGGTGTAATGGTTAGCAAGCTTGTCTCACTAGAACGATTATGACTGAGTAGTGAGTTTGATCCTCACTGGGTGCCCATACTTTCGGCCTTGTGCCACATCTGAGCTTCACTTGGAAAATTGCTAATCAAAATCAGTGTCTGTATAAGCTATTTAATACTTAAATTTTGAAAACTTGGTTAAATTTTTGAAAATCTATTTATTAATGGTGGTAAGGTAGAGTAATGGATAATGCCTCTGGTTGAGGATTTGGAGAGCCAAGTTCAAAATCCAGTCATGTCCGTCAAATTCGCTTATATGCCAATAACTTTGGACTTACTCAGGGTTACATTTTCAGCAATAAAATACTTATGTATGACTTTAATCATCATCATCAGGTCAAGAATTTTTTCTCAGATATCTTGACTCATTCCTTACAACCATCTCTGTCAGCCATTGCTGTCAGCAGTTTAGGAGAAGAACAACTCTGGACATCTGGAGAAGGACATCGCTGTCAACTCTAAATTCAAAATTTCCACTGATGGGTTAAATCAGCTCTCTCCAATCTTTTTGCTCCATGGATCTGTGTCAAGCAAGATAATTTTTACACAGATGCAGGGAGGGTGACATGCATAACAAAACATACTAAACAAGGCCCCAATAGTCAATAAAATGGAAAAAACAAACAAACTTTATTCTTTCTGTGCAATCCGGTATCAAATGGTCCACACCCAGGTACCTGTCCACATTCTGATGGTTGGGAGACCACTAAGTTAAATAGACTCATCAACTAAGGTTGGTGAGTACAGTTACATCCTTAATGACATGTTCAATTAGGTAGGGATCCCTCCAAAGAGTGAGAAGGCTCTGGATCTGTTCTAAGGAACTTTTATCCTTGGTAACAGTTTTTTTTTATTTATTTATATAATTCTCTCTAACAATCTACTAATTTACCTATGTGCAGTGTGCACTTTCAACACTATATTATTATGAATTATCTTATATCCACTAATGGTAGAATAAATACACTTAAACAGGTAGGTTGATCCTTCAAACAATAATTTTAACATTTGTGTGGAGAAATAAAAATGTCAAACACTTATACATAGCATCAGAAAGATAGCTGAAATTTTTAGGGCATATAATGAAGAAAGAAGGCTTAGAAAATTTGACACTCACAGGACATATTGAAGGCAAGAGGGGCAGAGGAAGGCATCACATTACCTACTGAGCTTGTGTAAATGGTTGTCAGAACAAAGATTAAGAGAGAAAGCAAAAACACAAATTTATTAAGACCTACAAAGGACAAGAAATTGCAGAGAGCCATAACTGCCAACCTCACAAAAAGACACAGCACATAGAAGAAGAACAACAACAAATATTTATCCACAAGCTTAGAAATGTATCTCTCAGTAGGCATCGAACTTGTACACCTTTATACTGGGAAAGCACTTTTCAGTTGAGTTTGCACTACCTGTAAGCATAGAACTCTTTTTCTTTGTGTGTTATTTTATAAATTGTTTGGGTGTTAATTTTGTCATATATATATATATATATATATATATATATATATAAGTGTGTGTATATATATATATATATATATTAAATAGAATAGAAATCCAAATTTACCTCATTTGAATAGCTATTTCTGTCAACAGCATATGTCAGCTTAAAAATTTAGACATTAAAAAATAGAAGAAGAAGAAGAAGAATAGCTATTTCTGCCAACAAATCCTGTGGGCAAAAATAGCTATTCAAATGAGGTAAATTTGGATTTCTATTCTATATAATTTATATGCTCTGTTATAATAAATACATTGAGCTCTTTTTGTGGATTAGTTTTAATATTTCATATTATTAGTATTCACTTGAATTATTTACCAATGGATTATTACCTATATATATATATATATATATATATATATATATATATATATATATATATATATATATCACAAAAGTAAAACCCAAATACATATGTATATATATAATAGCTGAATTACCCGTGCCTTGTAGCATGTCACACATTTTTTTTGTGAGAAAATATTGATTGCTTTTAAATCATTGTTATAAGTTGTGTAGAAGAATTTATATCAAAGGGAGAAAATTTCTTCTGTGTGTGTTCAGGGGGGATCCTCCCGGGGCCCACCTGTAATCAAAATGAAATATACTTATCCAAGCAGCCTGTTTAATGTAGTTTCAGAATATATATGGTTATGGGGGTCTAACAAACAAACAGGGAGTCAGAGGCTGCAAGTTTATTTATATAGATATATTGGGGGAAAATGTATGACAAAGTGGAAACAGTTTTATTGTGATGCTTTGTGTACTTTAGGACTTCATTGGACAAAAAACGTGACACAAGAAAACATTTTTCCACAATATTGTGCATGATATATAAAAATAGATAATAATAATAACAACAATAATAATAATAATAATAATAATATTATTATAATAATAATAATAATAATAATAATATATTAGAACAAAACATGTTGAAATTGCTAAACAATAGCTTTTGTACTTTGGTATTATATTGTACCTCTTAAAGTGATGGTAAGTGACTGTCACAATTACACAATTTAAAAACAAATTTTAAAGTTACTCCATCCTCAAATTTACACTGGAACTTAATGTTAATAATAAAATTCCATTCTTTGATGTATTTATTGATTCCAGCACACATAAATTTACTACTTCTCTATATAGGAAACCCATTAGCATTAACTCATGTCTTCTTAATTATAATAGTTAATGACTCCCACTATATAAGTTAGCTGTGATAAAAAACTTAATCTAACGCACAAAAATGATATCTTCTTCCAAAACCATATTCTATAAAGAATTACATAACATTAAACAAATACTTGTTAATAATTCTGTCATTGATCAATAAATTAAAATGTATCACAATAAACTTAATAATACCTCTAAAAAAATTGATAATATTAATAATAATAGTGTACACCAAAATAAACATAATACTATTAACTTATACTATTCTAACCAAATGCATAATAATTATAAGCAGATGGAACAACACTCAATAGGTAGAAATGTTAAACCTATTAATAATAATAAACAAGTTAAGCTCATCATATATTATAAAAAATTTAAAACTATTGACCTCATAGTCTCTAATAACCCAACAACCACACAACTAAATCCTCTACAAAAAAACAATGTAGTGTATCAATTTACATACCCGTTCAGAGATTGTATCTCTGATACTAATAATAAACCCACCATATATATTGGTTTTACTAGAAAATTGCTCTCCCATAAACTTAACTGTCACATTTTTTATCCTAGTTCTATCAAACAACATTTCTTGGAAAAACATAGCCATGTACATAATATTAGACAGATATTAGTTGATAACACAATAATACTCACACATAAACACAGTAAAAAAAACTTCAAATATTGGAGGTCATCTACTTTAAAACAAAGCAATACACACTCAACAAAATTACATTTCAAACTAGTCACAACACATTACATTGCATCTAGTTATATGTTGTCTGTTGGTAATATTTCATTCTCATAGAACCACATCATGAATTTACAACCTGCATCTGCTATTCCACAGCTGTTAACACTGCACAGCAATGTTCTATGTCAACATAACAGAATATCATCTCTGATGGTGAATATCTTTTTCAATATAACCACTCTGAAGATGGTTCATGTGAGATGAAAGCTTAGATCAAGAAACAGCATAATAAAAAATATCTAAATGTTGGACAATTTTTCTCTTTATTCTCTCCCAAAATTAAAGCAAATATATGAACATTAGAACAGATTATGATCAAACATAATAGACATTCATTTTCGGTTATATTTAGCAATAGGTTTGAATAATGACCTGCTGCTCCAAAACACTATACATATATATATATATATATATATATATATATATATATGCACTACATTTCAAAAGTTTGAAGCCACATCCAGAATTAGCATTGGATGAACTTGACAAAAGAGTGAAAAAAAAAATGGAAAAAAGAATGAATCAATTATCAAACTTATACTTTAAGAGACTTTTGCAATGAATGCCAAAAATTTGTGCTGCAGTAATCAAGACTAAAGGGGGATGTTTTGACAGGAGCAAAATTTAATTATAAAATGCGATTTTTCTTTTTGTCCTCATAAAATTTCTAATGAAAAATCATGTCTCACTTTTTTTAACCAGGTATAATAATTTTCTCTTATTTCAAGTACAACCTTTTTTTGGGCCAATTTAAAATTTTACCAGGGCTAGCCTCAAACTTTAGAACTGTTGTGTGTATATATATATATATATATAGGTTTCCACCAACAGATTGGTTTTCAATTGTATTTTCTGTTTCTAAATGTAAAAATAAATAAGTAAGCAAGGAATATTTAAATACACCTAAAAAATATATACAAGGGGATGTTTCTTTTACTAAATGTTAATCTGATGCAAGTCCCAAGAGCCACTCAAGGTAGAGGGTTACTGAGTGAGGTTAGTTGTTATACGGATGTGAGAGAAAGAAGTAAGTGTAGATTATGTGAATATCTAGTTTAGATAATTGTTTGACCTTAGAATTGAAGAAGTTAAGATTGTAGTGAACAGGAAATCCACCTCTCAGGAGTCTGTTGTCTCACAAAGCAGTTGTTCTCAGAAAATAGCTGTCTGAGAAGAACCTCATTCTTATCAATGGGATACAAAGGGAATAAGGATGATTTAACCTGGTGTATGTGGCATGGCTGTGCTGTAAAGTCCAAACTGATGTAACTAAAGACTGACACAATCAATAAACACTTCTCCAGAAAAATCTAATATTTTATCATTTTTCTGATTTTGAGAAGTGGGTTATTTCAACAACTTTTCATCAGCTGCTCATATATATATATATATATATATATATATATATATATATATATATGTGTGTGTGTGTGTGTATGTATGTATATAAAATTATGTGGATTCATTATGATGATGAAGATGCTGTTGAAAAAATTAAAAAAATGAGTTTTATGAATTAGTATGACTTTCACAGTCCTTTGCACAGAATAGTTCTAGATCAATTGTTTATTCAGTGTAATAGAATACAATCGATAATTTATGAAATCAATCCTGAAAATCAATGAAAATAATAATGCTTATTGATTCTTCTAATCAATATAATTAAACTAAAACTGAACTTGAGATCAATTATCTTCTCAAAATCAATTCACAATCATTCAACAAACATTGCTTTTTTTCAGTTTGTCTTCATTGGTAATCAATAATTAATAGTTGAACTATGATCAATAATGTGCTCTTTTTGAAAGTAAATGACTTTTCAAAATTGAAAACAAAAACTCTGATAAGTTCATAGATTGATTTATTGTTGTTTGGGTTTTGAATGATTTACTCAAGGTTAAGCTTTCGTTACTAAAATGCTTATGTATGACTTTAATATAAAGGTAATATTTCTTACCAGATGCCTTAAAATTTGGTACCTTTTGCTCTATTTGGATGCATATTGTGATTTAATGAATAATGGATTGGAATAAGAAATTAGAGTGCCAAGTTTGAATTCCAGTCGAGGTTGTTACATAAATTTATATGCAAATACCCACAGGTATGGTATGAATCCATCTCTTCTACTCCCCAGATATGGGTTGAATAGCAGGACAGATTGAGTCCTATAACCTTTATTGGCAACCAGTCTATCATAGAAAGAAATGGCAACCTACTGCAGGAAAATCTTCTACCTAATCAGTCATGAATTGAAAGAGACATGATCCCCCAATGACGGACTGACTGATCTACCTATCAATCCATCTATCTTTTTATCTACATATATACTGTAATGGTATGTACCTTGAATCCATCATAAAAATTCAGAACATGGAATTAGTAGATACTTAACACTTCAAATATCTTGGTGCAAGGATCATTTATTACAAATTTAGTATAAAAGGTAATGAAATTAAACATGGAATAGACAGATCTAGAGGTAGAGTCACTGAACAGCATAAATCAAAACATTAACATGAAAATGAGTCATATTCTTAAATGGTCTCATCAGATGTTGACTTTCATGTGGATGTCATAAATAGCATCAAAGTTGTTAAGAAGTATCTAAACTGTCTGCTGTATATAACCATTTTCTCAGATCAATGATTTAAAAAGAGCTTTGGCTACCAAATTTTCCAAAAAATTGGATTTTGGATAAACCCTTTCAAAACAGAAACAATGATCTGAAATTGGAACGAAAGCAGTGATGTTATATATCCTGACTCCATCATAAAAAATTGGGATATGGAATTAGAAAATGCTAAACACATTAAATACGTATGGATTAAATAGTGTATGGATCAATTACAACAAATTAGATATAGAAAAAGAAATTGAACATAGAATTGGCTGCGCTAGTAGTAGTCTAACCCAACATTGCAAGTTGCTATAGAATCAAAATAATAACCAAGTCAGATTCTTGAATTACCTTGTCAGATTGAGACTTTGATATGAATGGCATCCATATTCATACTGAAATATCTAAACTGTCAATCGTATACAACTGTATTCTCACATTGAGTTATAAATGATTTCAGTGGATGATAAATATGAATAATTATAAAGTTCCACTGAGTTGCATCATAAAACATTCTTCATCTTCAGAACGTGGGCGATCAAGGCTCTCCACAACTTCCTATCCTTTGTCACTCTCAGCAATGTTTTTCTTTTTGCTATCTCTTCTAAGCCCTCATCTGTCAACCATTTATCTAAGTACATTAGGTAGGTTATTTGCTGCTTTCATCTGACCCTCTTGCCTTCAATATGTTCTGTGAGTGTCAAATTTTCTAAGACTTCTTCTCTCATTATGTGTCCTAATAATTTCAACTATCTCTTACTAATGCTGCATATATGTGACTGTTTTTTTCCATTTTCTCTAAAACTTTATCATTGCTCACATGTTCACACCAAGATATTCTCAACATCCTTCTGTAGAACAAAATCAATAGCTCCAGTCTATTTATGGCAGTAATACTCCATTTTTGGTCTGTTCTGACTTTTGTAAGGATAGAACAGGAGAAATCAGGGACTTTCTGGAGTGACACACAGAACTGTTTTTCAAGCATCATTAGTGATGGATTATATATATACAAGTTCTACTTGAGACATGGAATGACCTTGAGTCCCAATAGACATTAAAAGAAGCGAGTCTCATTGTGAGTACAAGTGTTTATCATGACTTCAGAGACTGCTTGTTGATTATAGAAAATTAATAGTTTGATTTAGATGTACTGAATGTTACAAGCTAGCTTCTTTTTCTTCATTGAGCTGTTAGAGCTAGATCAGACAAGAGATCACCTACATTTTTGGAGGTGTGTGCAAATAAAAAGAAATTTACTCTTTCTAAGGAAGACTAACATTTCTATGAATGCTGTGCTAAAATTTTCTTGTAAATACTAAAAAGTACTTAGGAAATAATTTAAAAAAATTAAATATGGAGAATTTTAAAAGAATTCAATTTTCATTGATGGGTGGGATTGTTAATATTATCTATCTCTTTCTCTCCCCTTCTTTCTCTCTCATATATCTATATATCTATATATATATATATATATATATACATACATATATATATATATATATATGACAAAATATAGTTTTAAAGTACACTATATTTATGAATAAAGTGTTCAATATCAGGATTAAAAAATTAATATAATGTTATTTTGTAGAATATTTTTATATTCTATCTCTCACTTTTAAAGCAGACAGTCTTAAAAGTGACAGATAGAATATAAAAAGAATTATACAAAATAAGATATTACCCTGAAAATTATAGACTGTTCCTCTTTTTGTAAGGTGGCAAATTCAGAAAATCAGCAAGGGATGAAATAATTATTTTCCCCACTGTATATATATAATATGTCTATCTCTTTTTCTCTCTCTCTCCACACACACACACACACACACATACATATATATAAATTCTTACCTTTTTGGCCAGTATTACCCTGACGATCCGTTTAGGTGAAACCTAGGTAGGTTTGCCTGGCTCTTTAGGTTATATATATATATATATATATATATATATATATATATATATATATATATATATATATATATATATACCTCTTTCTCTCTTTATATATATGTGTCTATTTCTTTATCTTTCTCTCTATATATATATGTCTATATCTCTATTTCTCTCTCTCTCTGTCGCACTCTGTCTCTTTCCATATATATATATATATATATATATATATATATCACCCTCTATCTATTTCTCTTTTTCTGCCTATTTATCTTTCAAATGGACATGTCACGTCTCCTTGAATTTGGAATGCCACAAATTATGCTAATATTTGTTTAACAAGTCAAATGCACATCAAACATAACGAACCAATGAAAATCAAACACAAAAGTAAAGATAGCAGAATTTTTTTTCTTCTTTTTCTGCATATCTCCTTCTCTAAAGAAGCTTTAATAAAAGTCAAGCATGTTAGATTGATAAATATTTCTGATTTTGTCTTTATCTGATCATCAAATGAATATTATTCCTATAATTCTTAAAAGTATTATATTGAATATAAGCACTTAAAATTTTTTCCTGAAAGAGACATAACCTAATTTGTAATAAACAATGAATAACATAACATTAGTTCAAAATTCTAAATAGTTTGTTATTATGAAACACATGTGCAGAAAAATATTTGATAATAAATCTGAAGTTGAAATTACATTAAAAATTAAAGAATGAGTCTTAATTTTAGAAATAAATAAAAAAAGCTTGATGTAGCAAGGGAGTTAACATAATTAACAAACATCATCCAAAATCCCATGTTGTTTTGTTGTTGACATGGATGAATGAGAGGCAGCTATCATTTGATTCTGTGTCTGAAGATATTACGTGAGCAAAGGCCAGGGCACTGTATGTAGATCTTATCAGAAAAATACCAGGCATGTCCTCTGAAGATGAATATGCATTTAAGACAAGCCAAAGATGGTTTGAAAAATTTAAAAAGAGCACCGGCATCCACAGTGTAGTGAGACATGGAGTGGCTGCGAGCTTTGAAAAAGTTGCCTTGTTTAAGAGGTGTTTTGAAGTGACTGCAAATACAAACCTGGCCCTAGAAGAATTTTGGAAGGATCACTTCAATATCCTAAGTTGCTTAAATGTCACTGATTAAGCCTAGGAAGGAGTCACAGTGATATATTTACATTATTTGTGTATAATCTTTAAAAAAAAGTACTTTAATTTTGCCTAAAATACAATTTTTATTGATTTTCATTCAATATATTTTGGGCTTGTAATGAATTAATTTAATTTCTCTTATTTTAAATGGGGAAAATTGTTTTGACATATGAAATTTACAGTTACAAATCCATTCCTGGATTAAATTTGTAGGTCAAAGTTCCACTATATATATATATATATATATATATATATATATATATATATATATATATATATATATATATATGTGTGTGTGTGTGTGTGTGTGTGTATTAATGCATGTTTCATTAAATAATATATACATTTTTGTCTATTTATTTTAAGCAAATTCCTTTCATATTGTCTGATATGCTTAATAACATTATCATTGAAAGACGAAAGAAACATGTTTTTTAATCCTATCTAAGCTTTCGGCTTACATAAGCCATCATCAGAGACGACAAATACATTACAATAAATTAAACAATACATGAACATAGCAACAATGATAGTCTGTTTTGTTTGCATGGAAGTTTTCCAAGCAACGACAAACTCGTGCATACGAGCCACTGGAAGCAAAAATTGCACCACCGCCCTTGTCATCACACATGACCACATGAGAGTGAAAAGTATTTGAAGCCATTGGTATAAACCAATGCTTTCTGTTATCAATTATAGGCATTTAAGTATATTTGTGGAATTTTCATAGTTTATTTTGTTCAGGTTAGGTTTCAACTGTTTTATGTAAAAAGCTTCAAGAATTTTTAGTTTTTGTTTATTGTTTTCATGTTTAATATAGTTGTGTTTTCAACAAAGATTTTCCAGAATTGTGTATGCAATCAGGCACATTGTTTTAAATGCCTAAAAATGTTAGAATCAATTATCATATAATTATTATTACTTCAAAAATTATATATATATATATATATATATATATATATGTATATATATATATATATATGGTATTGGTTACTGGCATTTGTATGCATCATGTATATGGTATGTTAAAAAATTTCCCTTTCTCTGCCGTGCACCAATAGCTTAGGAGCAAAATCTCTGACCGATGCCAAATTGGTTGAGTTTCGATCCCGACTTGAAAAGCAATCAGATGTCTAGCCACACTGATGAGCTATGATACAGTGAAATAGGCTTGTATGTGGATGTCTATATATATATATATATATATATATATATATAGAGAGAGAGAGAGGAAAATAAAGAGAGAAATTAGAATATCTCATGAACAGGTTAGATGTTGATGTAATTTGACAATAACCCTAGAAGATCTTTACCTGTGTAAACAGCAACTTTTTTTAAAAGGATGGTGTGTGTGTTACTCAGTCATATGCGCAATGTCATTGAGTGCATTTTTGTACTGTGTGATTGTTGGATTCATAACAAATATACAGAAAGTTGCTTTGAAGATTGGGAAAATATTTGAATAATTAATGAAAAATCGCAATTAAAATGTTGATATTGATGCTTAAAATTTGCATGGGAGTCAACAGAAGGGGACTCATATTATGAAAAACTTTCAACAAGCAAAATAAGTGAAAATGTTTTATCCATACAGAATACAATCAAGGGAAATTGAAAATGACATCCAAAGAATTAGAAAATATGTTGATTGAGTGGGCTGTATAGGTATCTGTGCCTAGCATAGTGGTTATTAACATAGAAATGTGCTTGATATGTTGAGTTCAAACCTTAATGTTTGAATTCACTGACACCCTCAGAAAAGTAGAAATCCACCTTTCTCTCTTCTTCTAGAGCTTAATAGCAAAGTAGACTGGGTTCTTGCCTTGGCTGGCACTTAGTCTCTGAATTCCAAACTGGTTTGGTGTAGGGCTAGCAACACCAACCCATAAAAAGCTACTTGCAACAAAACCTCAACATCAATGCCTATTCTGGTGAGTCTGTGACCCTAAACTCATGATAGCTCATTCTTCACATTTCATGAAATATCTTTTAGCAAAACATTGCAATGTCTTTCAACAGTCCTAGAGATAAGAGTTAACATCTTGCAACTTCAGTATTTTCCTAAATGCTAAAATCATTGTTGAAAAGGAGGAAATTTTGAATACTAGATAAGATTAAGTAGAATGCAGAGAGGCAGCCAATGATGAATCAAAAACAAAACTTTGTAGAGTATTTGAATTGCATCCCCTCACATTTAGCCTATCTACATTGCATACCTCTTACATTACATCTTTTAAGCCTTTCAGCCTACCTACATTACATCACCCTTTTTACATGGCATCACTCAGATCTTTGAACATACCTACATTTCATTACTCAAATCTTTCAGCCTTTCTAGATTCCATCTTCCAGGCCTTTCATGGCATCAGCAATTCTTTCAGCCATCCTACATTGCATCCTATGAAGATTTTCAGCTTAAGAACATTGTGCCACCTAAGTATTTCAGCCCTCCTACATCACATCACCCATTTTTTCAGCCACCCTATACTGAATCACCTATGTTATTCAGCCTACCTTCATTGCATAACAGATCTTTCAGCCCTCCTACACTGCATCACCCAGGTTTTTCAGCACACCCCTACAATCCAGATGCATTTTCTGTTTTTCCCCAAAGCTAAAATCCTTGTTAAAAAGAAGATTTTAAATCCTGGATAAGATTAAGGAGAATACAAGGAACCAGCTGATGGTGATCCATAAGAGTGGTCTTTGCAGACCGTGCTGGAAAAATGAAATTGATGCTGGGATAGGTGGATACTGTATCAAGAGTAATATATTCAAGTTTCCCCTGTTCTGTTAATATTAATTGGCAGGAACCTTTCTAGACAGAAATTATAAATTAAATTGAAGGAAAACTGAAAAAAGACTTCAGAAGTTTTGAGTTTAATGTTAGAATTGAACTTAGCATATCTAAGCCAGTTCTTTAAGATTATAACAAATGTTTTTCTGTCTATAACTTTTCAATCTGGATTTTACAAAAAAAGGAAAATCAAAGAATATCAAAGTTAAAAGGCAGTGTCCATAAGAGACATAATTTGTGACTGGATGCCATGAGATACAAAACCATTATCTGATTGCCTTCAGGTAGAAAGTTCATGTCCTTGGTAGTCAATTATATATGTGACTCAAGAGAATTGTCCTCATACTTTTTGATGTGTTGTTTGAAATAAGTAAGTGGAAAAGATTCTCTAAAGTCCATTTTTGGTTCTTGTGACTGGAATCAGGATTGGAACGATTTAGTTCTCTTTAGAGACTTACTTGTGGATGTGCTTTGAGCTATAAAGTAAAAAGAACAGAAATGAGTATCAGAAGTAAGAAAAGTGTAATGAAGTATACACGAGAAGAAAAGAAGCAGAAATATCAGTAAAAGAAATGGGATATGAAAGAATGAAGAAAAAAATACAGAAAATAAAAAAAAAGAAATATGTAAGAAAAGAAAAATAAGAAGGAAAATAAAGAAAGTACAAAATTAAGAATAAAATTGAAAAAAAAAGACAAGAAATATATAAAAGATAAATAATCAATTGTAAAAAAAGTAAAAATGTGAATGAGTAAAGAAATATAATGATAAAGAGAGAATGAATGAAATGAAGGAGAAAAACAGGAAAAAATGGAAAGAAAACCAAGCCCAAAATTTATTGAATGAAAATCAATAAAAATTGTATTTTATGCAAAATTAAAGTACTTTTTTTTAAAGATTATACACAAATAATGTAAATAAATATATCACTGTGACTCCTTCCTAGGCTTAATCAGTGACATTTAAGCAACTTAGGATATTGAAGTGATCCTTCCAAAATTCTCCTAGGGCCAGGTTTGTATTTGCAGTCACTTCAAAACACTGCTTAAACAAGGTAACTTTTTCAAAGCTCGCAGCCACTCCATGTCTCACTACACTGTGGATGCCGGTGCTCTTTTTAAATTTTTCAAACCATCTTTGGCTTGTCTTAAATGCATATTCATCTTCAGAAGACATGCCTGGTATTTTTCTGATAAGATCTACATACAGTGCCCTGACCTTTGCTCACGTAATATCTTCAGACACAGAATCAATTCATAGCCGCCTCTCATTCATCCATGTCAACAACAACTCAGCATCTTTTAGAGCTTTTGGATGATGCTTGTTAATTATGATATTTCTATCTTGTTCTTTAAGATAGTGAAAATTATTGATGCAGCATGTTCATATAGATTGGTAAGGTAAAAAACATGGGTACCTTCTTTGTGTTTCTGTATGATTTCTTTCTTCATTTGCACAGATATTTTTCCCTCTTCTTAGTAGCAACCAGCTTCTTGAACTAACATTTTCCACTGACATGAAGTGGAAAGATTGTATTAAATCAATTGCTAGGTCTGCTAATAGGGCAAAAATGCCTTGTTAATTTAAAACCTCCAAAATGAAACTGCTCTCTTTTAATTGTCTGAGAGAACCTTTTTTCACTTTCCATCAGCATGGCTGATGCTAACCTCTAGGATAGTGACTACTTGTGAATTCTCAGATGTCAGTTTCCACTGATATGAAGTGGAAACATTATATTAAATCAATTGCTAGGTCTGCTGCAAGTAATGTTGGCTCAATATGTTGTGTTAGATAACTTTTCTCACCAGAAACTATCTTATATACAAAGTAACCAAAAAAGTTCTGTCCGTTTTTAAAAGAAAAAAAGAAAATGCTTCACAGTATTTGTAACTTATATTTAGTCTTTGAAGTAATCACTTTCTGCCAACATGTCTCCAGCTGTTCAATACCCTTGTGGTAGAACTCAGAGGGTTTTGACGCAAAGAAGTCTGCGAGGGCTTTGCGCAAGTCTGCTTCATTGGTGAAGGATTTCCAATGAAGATGATTATCCAGGGAGTGGAAGAGGTGGTAATCAGATGGCGCAAGGTCAGGTGAATAAGGTGGATGGCACAAAGTCTCTCAAGCTGCTGTATGGTATCCCTGACCACTCGCGTGACATGCGGCCTAGCGTTGTCATGGAGGAAAAGCACACTTTTGCGATTCACCAGTGCTGGCTCCTTCTGTCGCAATGCCTGTTGCACACATTTCAATTGCTGCGAGTATAGGTCTCCAGCGATCGTTTGGCCTGTTGGTAGCATTTCAAAATAAACCACTTGATGACCTGTCCACCAGACACAAAGCATAATATTGTGTGGGTGCATAGGCAGTCTTGCAGTGTGAGGGACAGCATCCTGAGGAGTCAACGAATGTCTGGAATGCTTGGGAGTTTTGTACAGAACCCACTTTTCATCATTGGTAAGCACTCGATTGAATAAGGATGCGGTACGGGGGTGAGAAAGCAGCGATACGCAGGCTGCCACTTGTTGTCCCTTGTGGACCTCCAACAGTGTTTGCAGAATCCACTTGCTCAGTTTGTACGTCTTACCTAGGTGGTGAAGGTGAAGTCTAACTGTTTCATCATAAACGTTGAACTGTCTTGCAAGTTCACCACACATTAGACTACTGTCCTCTTTAATGGCCGCCTTCAGGACTCCGTCATTCAAGACCTGTGGTCGTCCACTGCGAGGTTCATTATGGAGAGACAAATCTCCTGACTTGAATTTTCAAAACCAACGCCTTGCAGTACGTTCATCTACAGCACTATCCCCAAACGCTTGACATATGCAGTGACTTGATGCTGCTGCTGCTAAGCCCACTTTGAAGTTGTAAAGCAAACAGCCCCGAACGAGATCTCTAGACACTTCCATCCTTCTCACAGCTGTCCACCTTATAACTGATGGCTGGGAACAGTGCGCATGTTTTTTATAATGTCTGATGTTCCTATTTCCGGCTGTCTGAATTTGAAAACAATTGCTACACGCATTTTGTATATATTTCAACTTCATTCAATGACTAATCAAAAAACAGACAGAACTTTTTTGGTTACCTTGTATTTATAGGTCTAACATATTCTACTATATTCAGAATATTGCTACTGATGATTCTCTTATGTCTTTAGTGATTCTTGATAAAATCCACAATATTATTGGTCCTGACCTGACATCTCAGCTTCAGCCACTTTCCCCACCACCATAATGTAGCTTACCTGTGCCTTTTCTATAAATATTTTCATGATAATTGTTCTTTCTTTCCTCTTTGGTATTTTATGAATTTAAGTGCAAAACTAGGTTGGCAGCAAGGTTTCTTCATTTTACAGTTGAAATAGATGTAAGTGTAAGTTCAATGCTAACAGTTTCTTCTATCACACTTCTTGCTTGTGGAACTCTCTTGCAGCTTCTTGCCTTCCAGTTAACTTCAATCTTCAAAAATTTAAATGCAATGCCAATCATTATCTTTTGTCTCCTTAATTCTTGTTCTTTTATTGTTCTCACTCTTTTCTTTTTCTCATATTGCCTCACACTCAGTAACCCCCTTGCATCTTAGTAGATTAATTGCCTTGATTGGGGTAAAAATTAAAAAAAAATAAATTAAAATTGACAAATTAGTGAATTTTATTGGACTGTTTACGGAAGACGATATCATGCTAATTTCTTCCCGCTGTCATTTCACAAATATGCATTCTTTTCCAATTCCAGCCTGACTTTTTCTACCAGCTTGTATATATATATATATATATATATATATATATATATATATCAATCAAAGTGTAGGAGAACAAACAGTAGGATTACAGTGTTCAAAACATTAATTTAAAAATAGTGCTCAATACATAAAGTAGAGCCATAAATATTTATTTATCTTATGCAGTGTTACATTAGAACATGCACATATCCACTACAAAAGTGTATATTTTTGTTTCAACATCAAAAAAAGGGAAAAACTTTTTTTAGACGTCTCATCAGGTGGGGAATTATGGTGTTACTAAAACACGTTGAAACAAAAATATACAATTTTGTAGTGGATATGTGCATGTTCTAATGTAACACTGCATAAGATAAATAAATATATATATAATTGTGAAAATTTGTCCTCTGCCTTGACAAAGTCCCTCAGAGGATGAAAGGCATCAATGAAGATAAGTTTTCCTTTCGTCTTTATTCATATTTATTAAGTTGAGTCATTAGTCATTTCCATTTTGGTAACCAATTGTAATGATGAATGTATCATCCTAACTAACAATCATACGTGTGACAATTAAAAATAAATTTAGAGTATACTAACATACCGTAATTTTAGCATGGCAGTGATATATATATAGTGTATTAAAATAAAAATGGTATATTCCTCCGTAATATTAGAACTTGATTGGTTTGTTCTACCCAGTGTGGCATATTCAACAACCAAATACTTTTCTTGATCATTACAAAATGCTTTGATGGAGAAAATTTTCTCTAATGAAAAGCTTTTTTTGCATCAAAACTCAGCTAATTTTGCTCAAATTGTATCTAATAGCTGCTTGATAAATGGTACCATGTAATTGTAAATAATGCTAAATATATAATTGAATAAAATATAATTGTACTTTATTTTTTTGAATAATAAAGATGATAAACAAAAACAGAAATTATTTATGACTCAACGTAATATATATATATATATATATATATATATAAAAGGGGACATTGAAGACAAAATTCAGACTGTTTCATGCTTAAATGCAATCGTCAACCTCAACAGCAATATCTATCATGGTTAATTTGTCAGTCTAAACTCTGTTTTGAATATCTTGCCTGCCCATTTTCACATTTTATGAAATATCTTTTGGCAAAATATTGCATCAGCAATGTCTCTCAACAGTCCTAGAGATGAGAGTTAACTTCCTGTAACAGACTGCCACCTTTGGCTTTTGACTTAAATGTCACTTTTATATTTATAAATGCTCTATCCCTGATACTGAGCACTTTAACCCATAAAGATAGTATACCTTAAAACTATATTTTATCCTACACATATATATACACACACACACACACACATAAACATATATATATATATGTGTGTGTATGTATATATATATATATATATATATATATATATATATATATAAGTGTATGTGTGTGTGTGTGTGTGTATATATATATATATATATATATATATATATACATATAATTGTGTATTTGGGCAACAATCATTCTTTTATACAAGTTTCATTAAAAACAACTGACAAGGTACTGTGGTTAAGTTTTTATTTAATTTTTCATGTGTTCTTATAATTTTTTTTCTTTTCTGGATGCATATTATATAGAAATTGCCCAAATGTTTGTTTGTATTTATGCAATATGATGTATACAATGATGATGATGATGACAGTGGTGGTTGTGTTGGTGGTTTATACAATGATCAATGATGATGATGATGATGAGGACAACAGTAGTGGTGGTGGTGTACACATGATGATGATGATGATGACAGTGATGGTTGTGGTATACACAATGATTATATTAATGGTGATGATGATAACCACAAAAGTGGTGGTGGTGGTATACAGTGTTGGCATGGATGAATGTGAGGCAGCTATGATGATGATGAGGATGATGACAGTGGTGGTGGTGGTGGTGTATACAATGATGATTATGCTAATGGTGATGGTGATGATTGTGATGATGATATTGATGATGATAATGACAATAGTGGTGGTGGTGTACACAGTGATGATGATGGTCGTCTGTTGTAATTTTGGAGTCAATAATGCTGCTGTTGCTGCTGCTGCTGATGATGATGATGAGGATGGTGGTGGTGGTGGTGGTATTGGTGGTGATAAATGATACCCTACTCTTCATTCTGTGCAGAATTATAAAATCTCTAAATGGGTTCCTCTCCCAAAATAACACCAGAAGCAACAAACCACTGAAAGTCATGGAAGTTTCACTCACTTTACACACTTTTGGTGCATCAGTGAAGCTTCCTTTTTATTTCTTCTACCTTTTTTTTTTCCCCAAGAATAATGATTCTTCTCAAGAAATGGTAGCTTAAATTCAAAAAACATATGGGTCTTTCCTCCCTTGCATTAAAGGCAAGTGGAAACAGTTACTTGGCAATTACTGTTTTTCAAGTTGGCATTTAAGAAGAAAACACGAATTTTATAAAAAAATAAAGTAAAAACAAAGCTAATGAAGCAAAGGCTCAAGGGATAGCAAGGGAAGCATTTCAGACATGTTTCTTTTGTTCATTCTCTTTCTGGGTTATGCATATGAAGAAAAGGATGGAGAATACATCAAAATTCAATTAGAATTTGGAGAAAAAATGAAATGATAGAAAGGGTAAATGTTGGCTACTAAAAAAATGGCAGGTAGTTGAATAAAAAAATAATGATAGTGAATGAAAATATGGAAAAAAGATTTGATTGAAATACAAATACTGGAAAGTAGGGTTTTACAAAGAAGAAATTGAATGAATGACAAAACATAAATTAAAAATTAAGAAAAAACATAGAAGAAATCAAAGTAGGAATATAAGTAAAAGAAAAAAATGAAAAAGATCAGAAATAAAACAAAATAGAAAATCCAGAAAGAAAAAAAAATGAAAGAAAAAAATAAAAATAAAAACTGCACTGAAAAGAATTAAAAAAAAAACACAATAAAGATAAAATAATTTGATGTGAAGAAATTTAACAGAAAAATGACAAAGAAATAAAGAAGAGAAAACACTCATAAAAGCAGAAATTATAAAGTTTAAAGCAAATGAATAACAAAGGTTGAAACAAATGAAATTAGATAGGAAATCAAAATAGTTAAATAATTAATTTAAATGTAAAATATTCTGGTTTATTTAATCCTGCCAACTCTGAAATAAAATAATAAATCTGTACTTTCAACTTGTAAGTAGAAGCCATTAAAATTGTATCCAATTTAAAACATGAATGTATCTAAATATTTAATTTTTATGCATCAGATGTGATTGTTCTGGCTATTTAGCCCTATTGAGCATTAGGATACCTGCAATGATCCATCAGTACTATAAAATGTTATCATGAGATAGCAGTAGTCTTTTTATATAATAGCATGCAGATATCTAAAATAATAACTTTATACTCGCTTAATTGTTGAAGAATTTGGAAAATGTTTTTCATTGAATGGTGAATTTATCTGATCAGATAGGATTAAGAAAATAAAATGTATACAATAACTCATAACTTTATTTATGATTTGCGTTTTTTAGATCAAAACATCATTTTTAAAAAAATAATGACAGAAAAAGGTACTTATTTCATGCGTTGTATACTTTCTGGGTGTAGATGATCATGACTATCGACAACTTCCAACATTTTGTAGCTTTAAACATTGTTTTCCCCTTACTATCTCTTCCAGCCACTATTTTGACATAGATTTACACATTAATCATTACATAAGTTTATTCAATGTTTTTCTCTAATTATTTTGCCTTCAATCTCTCCTGAAATTCAAATTCATTAAACCTTTTTTGCTCATTTTTTTCTCAGAAGTTTCAATTATTTCTTATTCTATGCACGAATGTCCTTTTTGTTCTTATTTTCCTTGAAACTTCCCTATTGTTCAGATATTCCACCCATAATATTCTCAGAATCTTTCTATAGAGCCACATTTCTTCAAGTCTCTTCTTCGTCTGTGTAGAAATTGCTCAGCATTCACTGCCATATAAAAGCATTGATATTACATAGACCAGCATGCTTTTCTCTGTTTCTCACAAATTTTTCCAGTTTGTTAATAGTTTGTTTAATTTTAAAAAGGCATATTTTACTATCCCAATGCACCTTTGGTTATCAGTGTCATATTTACCATCTTCTGTTAAAACACTTTCTAGATATTTAAATTGTTGTACTTGCTAGACTCTGACATCTCCAGTTCATAGTTTATACAATACATTCTGAATTCTTACAGTTGATGTTTAATCCTTTCTTCTTCTTTTTTTTTTTAATCATTTCACACCAAGCAAGGCAGGAATGCCACTGATATGCAGGGGGTTACAGAGAATAAAGATGAGAGAAAATACTCAGTATAGTGGGGATGGAGAAAAAGATAAAAGATGAATGGAATTCAAGAAGATAGAAGATGGCGATTGATATTGCATTTAAATTTTTGATGATTGTAGTTTTCAGGGAAGTAAATAAATAGAATAGAATTCCACAGGTGAGAAATGCATGAAAAGAAACTCTTGGAGTAGAAGTGGTGGTTATATTTAACTATATCAATAGTAAAATGGTGGTACCTAGATGCCAGTTGAGTAGCAAACTTAAATTCACATTGATGGGCACCAAGGAAAAGAGCAGTTGCCATGAAAATATTTGTAGAAAAGACAGAGGGAAGCCATGTCACATTGGTGAGAAAGTGACTGAAGTTGAGATGTAAGTCAGGATCAATCACATTGCACATCCCACTTTTTGATTTTGTCAAGAACCTTGAGATGAATAGCAGCAGCATGAGACCAGATAGTGATTTTCTAAGCACAAGGCCAAAAGTATTGGGTACACAGTGAGGATCAAACTCACAACTCAGTCATAATTGATCTAGCAAGACAAGCTTTTTAACCATTACACCACATCAAGGTGCCCTGATTTTCTAAGCACAGCTTAGATGTGGCACAAGGCCGAAAGTATGGGGCACCCAGTGAGAATTGAACTCACTACTCAGTCATAATTGATCTAGTAAGACAAGCTTTCTAACCATTATACCACGCCGAGGTGCCCAGCACAAGACCAGATATAACAAAAGTATTCAAGGCACAGATGAATTGTAGACGTGTAAATGTGCCATATAGATTCTGGCAAGAAACATTTCCAGGCACAACATTGTGACCTAACTTTCCTTGCAGTAGATGCAGCTAGTGTCTCGATGTAGCTGTTAGACTTCAAGTCAGTTGAAAATGTGAAGCCAAGTAGGCGCAGTGTGTTACTCTCCAGGAGTCTAGAATCAGCCATCATTCCCTATTTGTGTCTGCTATCAACATTAAATCATCTGCATATCTTGTTGTTAAAATTTTGCTTGCCAATAAAAATCCTGGTAGGACAATGCTGATACACATACTAATTCACTTTTGCTATATGTTTTTAGAGTTTATATTATTAGATTTTTTTTTTTTACAATCTAAAAAGTAACATAAATTAAGTATTTATATACACTAAAATTTACTAAGAGCTACAAAAGACAGGAAAATGTGGATAGCCATAATAACCAACAGCAGATAGAAGAAGTCATATTATTTGATGTGCATATAGTGGATATCAGTGCGGAGGGTAGAATTAGCAAGTGAAGTTCAAATTTTGGCCAGTTTTGTTGAATTCATTTTTGCACAAATACCTGTGGCAAATGTATGATTCCATCTCCTTTCCTGTCCATCATTGGGTTAATTAGTAAGTTATTGGGCTCTCTAACCTTGGCTGGCAGCCAGTCTAGGAGAACGACATTTCTGAATTCAAATCTAGTTGGGTTTGGGTTTCTCTCTGTGTTAACCTACTTGCTACAAATACCACAGCAGCATCACCAAGTGTAGTGAGGCCTTATTGTCCACAGCGGAATCTAATGGCACTAAGAAGACAGAGTATAGCTAGTAGTATCATGACATTTTGTTTTATTAAATGAAATATGGTCAACCAGTATTGATTTTGACTAGTATTTCTTTCATCATAATAATTGCAATAAAAAATTATTCAATTTTCGACATGAAAGAAATACTTGTTAAAAATTAAGACTGGTTAAAAATTCAGTTTACTCAAAACTTTAAAACTGCTTGAAGTTGTTATTTTTAATAATATGAAGAGAATATTTTAAAATTGCTATGTGATCATTTTTGATTATTGCTTGCTATCGGTTATTATTAACATTTCCATTAATCTAGACCAAACAACAATCTTCGTAATTGTTATAATTCAAAGATGCTATACAAAACTAATGCTCTCTCTCTCTCTATCTTATTCTCTCTCTCACTCTCTCCCTTTTATGGCAAATTCAATCATGCTACAGAGAAATTATTGTAGCACTTATTTTGTCCCATAATTATTACCACTTATATTCTTACTGTTAACATTGCATTATATGCTTCTCAAATTATATACATCATTATCACTAATAGGAATTATGATAATATAATATATTGTATGATTATAAGAACTGTATTACTAAAGCATATTATTAAGAGTGTTAGATTCATCACTCTTTTCCTATATATATATATATATATATATATAGATAGATAGATAGATTATGATAACAATAATTGTTATTGACAGTTTGTCAGAAGACATGATTTAAGTGTTTCTAGATTTATTCATTTTGCCTATTCTCTTATGTATTATTTTTATGTCACTCATTTCTCATCTGGTTAGTCTCTCATAATAACTTTGTGCCACTTTATTTGTCACAAAAGTAAAGTTAAATTTGTCAATTAAACTGCACTGTTTTAAAATTCACAATTTGATACAAAGGTAATCTGTCTGTTCTTCACATAGTTGAGACATGTATATCAAAAAGAAATTTAGGGTTTTTAATAAGTAAAAAATAATACACAGAAAGTTTAAATAGCTGTAATTTTGCTGGTAATTTTTAGTTTATTTGATTATTTAATAAAAAAAAAGAAATTACTGTGGTTACAGCAAGAATATTCTTTTTCACAATATTCCTCTTATAATTTCAGATTGTTAATGACTTTAAAAAGGAGTTTTATTTATCATAACATTGTCCAAGATTGCAAGATTACTGTTAAAAATGGAATAATTTCAATTACTGTTTCTAAGACTATTCTCTCAGGTGGGACATTTCATTTCAAAAGAATTTAACTTCTGATTCAACTGATGTTAAATATCTCAATCAAAATGGCCAATTCTTCTTGATTATGTTTTAATGCATGTTTTCTTCATAAAGATTAAACTGTCAATATATTATACTTTAATCACTGGAATAGCCTATTATTCATAATTTGTGTTATGTTTAGATGAACATTTCCTTTATATATGTGTGTGCCTCAATCTTTGAAGTAGCCAATTATTCAAGGTTTGCATTATGTTTAAATGAATGTTTCCAACACAGAAATTAAACCTTCATTATGTTGTAGCTCTGTCATTGAAGCTTTATTTACTCACATCAGATGTAGCCACTGAAAACCTAAATAATGTCTGTAGAAAAAGTGTTGTAATGTGGAAAATAATCCATCACTCACAAGTCTGCATAGACACTTAAACTTTATTGAGCACTGGGCTGTTCCAACTTAGATATGGCAGCAATAGTCCATTTTAGGTCCGATTTGGTTCTTGTAAAGACAGAGTATAGCACTGAGAATCACATACCCACTGGAACAGCACAATGAACTGCCAATTTTTTCAGCATCTTTGGTAACAGAATCTGTATATGAGTTCTACTTGAGATCTGGGGAGAGCTTGAGTCCCAAAAGATTTTCAAGGTAAGGAACCTTCTTGAGAGACCACTCATCTATCATGATGATTGAAAGTACAGGGTAATTGTGATATAATTGTCTTTGCTTGCTAAATTTCATATTGAAATTCTTTGCTATTGTTGTGAATGTTTTCCTTCAATTGGTGAGTCTGCCTGTGCAATCATTGAGTGAAACCATCTTTACACACCCACACACACACTTATACATACATACATAAATATATACAGTACACCATATATATATATATATATATATATATATATATATATGGTGTACTCTCTTATTATGAACAATAAATGAGGGTCAGCAGTGAATGGTGCCTTTTGTTTTACACATGCATGCTAACAGGAGCTATTGTGGAGAAAATCAGGTACAGGAAAGACATTTTATTTGTGCTTTCTTAAGTGAGATACGAGCCCAGCCTTGCTGTGGGCGACAAAGCCATATTGATAGATGAAATTTGTTAAAGCAGGATTTTGATGGTATCTCTTCTTCAGAGGTTAACGAAGTTGATCATGATGCTTCAGACTACTGTTTTCAAAACCCTTTAACTTAATGAAACATGTCTTATGCCACTCCTTTCAGCTTGATGCTGGATCTTCCCAGGTTTTCAGATCAAAGTTGAGATGTTTCAAATTGTCTTTCAATTTGTCTTTTTAGCATAAGAGTGGATGTCCAACTGAATGCTTGGAGTTTGGTAGTTGTCCATACAGCACCTTTCTTGGAAGCATATGCTCATCCATTCTCACAAAATGGCCAGCCCAAGTTGTATATATATAATTAATACAAATATAAATTATATATATTTATAATTAATACAAATATAAAGTTTGTTACTTAGCTGATTTGTGTAACTTTCAAAATTTTCTCTCTTTCTCTCTCTCTCTCTCTCTATATATATATATATATGACATGGCACTGACTTTTTCATTACTATTTATAGCAATAGTATACCAAAATGTAAAATTGACTGCTGGAAACTAACAAGATGATGATGATGATTACCATTATTATTATTATTATTATTATATGTGCTGTGTTTCTTTGGGTGATCATAGCTCTCCACAACTTCCTATCATTAGTACTTCTTAGTAATAATTACCTCCCACTCCTTGCTGTGCTAACAATTTACATAAACTTGTTTGGTAAGTTACATGCTGTTTACCACTTTTGTTCTTGACTATTTTAAATCTTAGAATTTATTTTTTTTAAAGAATGTAAAATTAATTATTATTCTAAAAATTCTGTTCCTCTTGTATGGACAAAAACAAGTACATTTCTTAATGAGCATCACTAACCATGCAAATAATATTAAGCATAAAATATTTCTGATGACCTGCCAAAACTTTTCTGTTTCAAGTTTCTAAAATTTTGAAAAGTTTTAATACTTTTAAGACAGAATGAAAGTCAGATGTATTTGGGGAATGTGATCATGGAAGGGAATTAATAGATTCTCCCAAATCTTCTTTGGCAGAAATAATTCATCATATTTAAAAAAATATTTTTTTAATATTTTCATGTAATGCGTTACCTGTGTGGGTTAATGAAAAAGAACTTCTTAACACACTTAAATTAGGAAAAAAATTGAATTTCACTTAACTGTGATTATTGAACAAAAACTAAATGAAGAAAATAAAACAAGGGAGAAAAAGAAATTGAAAACAGAAAAAAAATGCATGAAATTTTGTGAGGAACAATTATCAATTTTTTGTAAGGATTTTCAAAAAGTATCTTGGCTGCACTAAAAAACAAGCAAATTATTTTTATGATTAAAGCTGACCACAGATGCAAGCTAATAGTTTATTTTTATTTTCATTGTTTTTTTGCAGTTGAATGTTAGTTTTTATTTGTAATTTTTGCTTTATTATTTCCCAAACTATTAAAATTAACCTGAAGTTAATAAAAACAGGCATTTTTTTTAAATTATTTTATTTAATATGAACGATTCATTTTTTAGTGAAAGATTTTTATTTTTATATTTTTTGTAAAACAAAATAATTATTTTTCTTGAACTGAACATTTTTTCCCCAGATTTTACTTGAGTGCATCATATCAAAAATTTTTTTAATGTTTGATATTTAAAAGCCACAGATGTTTTTGTTTTGTTTTTCTCTTTCTTTCTTTCTTCAAAATCTTCTCCACTGTCACATGTCGACATTATTTTAAAAAAAAGTACTTTGTGCACTAAACGAAAGTTTATCTCCACATTTACTGACAATTTACTTTTAGACTACACATACATGTATACACACACACACAAACACATGCACATACACAAAACCACTTGAAGAGACTTACACATAAAACAAAAGTGAACATTTACAATCATTTCTGGCTTTTTCTGAAATCACCAACTTGAATAATCTTTTATTGTTCTTTTCTAAACCAGTTACACTTTGTCTATCATGACCAGACCAGAGAGGGGCAGAATGGATAGAAGCCCAATGCTGACTATTGTAAGTTCTTTGAAACCATTTTATAAGTCCTATAAAGCCATTAAAATCATTGTAGAAGTTTTATAAAACAATTAAAACCATTTCTATTTTACAACTCTCATAAAACTATAAAAACTGTTTCTATTTTATAGTTTCACAAAACCATTAAATCTATTTAATAAGTCTCATAAAACAATTAAAATCTTTTCTAGAGTGTATAACATTCATAAAACTATTAAAACTATTTGTATTTTATAAGTCTCATAACAACAATTACATTTCATTAGCTTAAAATCCTTTCTGTGTCTAATAAAACAATTGAAATCATTTCTTTAGTATAAATCTCATAAAACTACTAAAAACATTTCTGTTTTACAAATTTCATAAAGCCATTAAAATTATTTATATCTTATAAGGATGTGCAGTGTGGTGTATGAACAATAAGAGAGCTGAGTTTGAATTCCAGTTGGGTTCATTACATTCACTTATGCACAAATATCCTTGGAAGAGGTATGAATCCATCTCTTCTCACCCCCACCAGGAAATATATTAAATAACAGAACATACTGATCCCTACAGCCTTAGTTTGTAACCAGTCTACTACAGAAAGAAACATCAGCCTACTGTGGGAAATCTTCTGCCAAATCATACATATATACATAGACACACACACACACACATATATATATATATATATATATATATATATATATATATGTGTGTAAAATAGAGGAGATAAGTTGGTCAGTAAAAGAAAGTCAAATGAAAGGGTACCAATGTAATCAGTACAAAAATATTTATTAATATTAACCACGTGAAAAAATGAAGCAGAAAGATTGAGGTTCCAAGTTCGGAATTTTCAAACACGCCTGTGTTCTTCATCAGCGGATGCAAGAAATAAACAGAGGGATGGTGGAGACTATCCAACATTAGTTCTTGAGGCTGGGTAGAGTCCGCTTGTACGTGGAATTGTTAGAAAAAATCCATTCCCTGTTTGATTCTCGCTGTGTGAAACCTTTTGTGAAAATAACTTTAGATTTAAAAACTGTTATCGGTGGTGATGGGTGGAAGGGGAGTGACCTGTTGATCATCGAGTAAAAGGGTTACAGGGCCAGGGATGGGACAGTATTAGTGTTGAAAGATTTTGTGTGCTAGGATACAGTGTTGGAAGATAGTGAAATTGTCACTAAAAATAAAATGAAAGAGAAAAATAAAAAAGAGAGAGGAAAGAAATAGCACAAAAAAAGGGGCTAAAGAATTCTTTTAAGAAAATCATTCTTAGAAAATGGGGGTGCGGAAAAAATAATCTGAAATAAAATAAAAAAAAACAAAATACTAAAAATAAAGATAATGTTAATATGAAAAGGGGGAAAAGATACAAAAATAGATGTGTTGTGTATTGAGATAGGAACAGACTGTAAAAAAAGGCAATAATGTATTCAGGCATGTTTGGTTAAATAATTTTATGTATGTATGTGCATCTGTGTGTGTGTGGTGTGTTATTTATCCTTGATAATCCCCACACACACATTGCCGAAAGATTGAAACCAAAATAGCGGAATTGACTGTTTTTCTAATTTTATATATATATATATATATATATATATATATATGTATGTATATAATAATTGTGTATTTGTCATTGTTCCATTCATGGTATTCTCAGCATCTTTCTGTAGAACCACATTTGTGTTACTTCAAGTTTCTTTTTCATCTGTAAAGAGATTGTCCAGCAAAATCATCTAAAATGATTCTAAAGCTTATCCTCTCTAATTTTGGTAATATTCATTTTTTATATCTTCAACATGACATCCTTAAAAAACATGGAACTGCAACCACACTAACAGAGGAAAAGTGATACCTGCTTGATGACCGAGGCAGTTGTATATTCTAGATATTCAAGCCGAAGTAGAAGCCACAATTTCAAATACTGATTTTCAAAGCCTGCATGCTTTTCCCACTGATAATATTAGTGAAGTATAATCTCTATAGTCTTGAACCTGTGAACTGCACATGTAACCTACATCTACAACATGACATAACATGATCTTGCTCTAGTTTCAGTAGCAAATAGATTTCAAAGAATGAAGTGGCTCACTATTCCTTACCAGTTTAAATTCAGACTAGACTGTCTATTTGAGAACCTAGCATGTCCTGTTATTTATCTATAGCTAAGGATAGAGACATCCCATTCTAACTATTGCTTGTTATGTTCCATACAACACTCTTTATCTGTTCACAAGTCCCAGTTATTTCAAGATATCTAAAAATTTCTTGAAGAATTTTAAAAAGTACAAATCTTGAATCGTTGTCGACATCCGTCTGTCTTGAGAGACGATGGAGTAGTGCGTTGTGCTACAAGCCTGAGTGGGATATATGGAGAACTAGGGCTTCCCAGATGTCTAGTTCCCCCCTCTCGGTCTTTGCTAGTAGAGTCCAAAGGAGAGGATAAACCAATAAAATTTGGTACCAGCACAGCTGCTGGAGTTGACGGAAGGTAGCACAAAGTGCCGTCCATCCTCCTTACGGGCTCCACTCCGGGTTTGAATTCAGAGTTGTCCTTCTCCTAGACCAGTTGCCATGCAAAGCTATAGAACCCAGTCTGTCCTGCTATTTACTGGAGGGAGAAGAAGAGGATTCACATCTTTCCTAAGGGTATTATCATGTAAGTGAATGTAATGGATTCGACTGGAATTCGAACTCGGCTATCTGATTCCTCAATCCAAGCTGCTATCCATTGCTCCACCATGCCTCCTCACAAATCTTGAATAATTCTTTATTAATGGAATAAAATATTTAAAAGGAAAGGGGTGGGTGTAAAGTAACAGAGATCCAGGTAATTTACTTTGGTTACTGAAGAATGATGCTACAAGTTTATATGAATAAAAAGTATATTCAAATATATTTAAGCAACTCTTGTAAGTGTAAGTATATTCAAATATATTTAAGCAATTATTTACATTATTCAGACTATTGTCCTCATCTTTGTCGCCATATTTATTACAATGTTTCGGCTATTGTACACTCCAGCCTTCTTCAGGTGTTTAGAATGTCGAACTGAACCCTTTATTTCACTCACTGAGGTAGACTGTTCTAGTTCCATGCTTAATGGATGTCAGTTATCAGTTATCTCCTGTTAATTTCCCTCTGAAAGTTCTCCACTGGCTTAACCATTTATTGAACTCACACTCTTTGGGTCCTCAAGGTCACATAGCACAGTGGATAAAAGCGTTGGTTAGATCCAATGACAGGACCCAGGCATGAGTGTTATTATATGCAGCTGTAAATATTGAAAGTTTTATCAGGATAACTACTGAATTGAATATGAACATACTGTACCCGGGTCAAAATCGATAATTCCTTTCAGGTTGTTACAAGTTTATTTTTCATCAATATATATATATATATATATATATATATATATATATATATATATATAGCAATAGTTTAGTATTATTTTACCTTTCATGATTAAAAGGAAAAGTGAAAAATAAAACAAACACAGCCAACCAGTTTCGGCCTCACTCAACAGAGCTGGATCAAGGGGTTATATATTGCATGAAAATAAAATTAAAAATGATAATTAATATTAATGAAGGTGGAATACACTTTAGAATGAAATTACATTTAGTCCTAACATGCTATTTATTTTTTATTAAAAACCGAAATTGTGCTGTCATCTTTCGCCTTGACTAATTTACCATCTTGAGTCGTGGTTGCTCTATATTGCAGATAAAGGTGTTGGAAACAATTTGCATTGAGTACAGACTCTGTAAACAGAGGGAGTGTCTGTTAGGACTAAACATGATTTCAATTTAATGTGTATTCTGCCTTCATTAATATTATATATTGTTTTATATTTTATTTTCTTGCAATATATAATCCCTCAATTCAGGTCTGTTGAGTGAGAGTGAAACTGATCAGCTGTGTTTGTTTTATTTTTCACTTTTCGTTTTAATCATGAAAAGTAAAATACGTCTAACCTTTTTTATTACTATAATAAAATTCTGTACCCTGCAGAAAATTAGGATATATATATATATATATATATATATATATATATATATATATAGTTTTAAAGTGTGCTATATTTATGGGATAAAGTGCTTCAATATCAAAGATAAACAGCCTGTCACTGAGTGTTGACTTCAATGTTCACACATATATATATATATATATATATATATATATGTGTGTGTGTGTGTGTGTGTGTGTGTGTGTGTTATAATGCATTGCTCTTCAACTATGAATTGACCTCTCCTGGATAATGGTGTATTTTGTATAGAAAACATTAAAATTTACCTTTCTCTCTGCTGTGCAACAATAGCTTAGGCGTAGGATCTCTAACTGATGCTTCAATCCCGGCTTGAACCAATCAGATGTCTAGCCACACTGAAGATCTGTGATACAGCAAAACACTATCTGTGGATGAATATACATACACACACACACACACACACATATATATATATATATATATATATACACATATATACACATGTGTTTGTGTAAGTATTTTTTAAGTGAAAATATAGCATTTTAATTTCCAGCATTCTAACAGAAGTTATTTTAATATCTTTAATCATTTATATAAATACCAGTTGAGGATCTACTAAAATTTGTATTTGTTTAAATTTTCAGGTAAAATAATGTTAGAAAATCATTTGGTGCACTTTTTGTCCCTGAGTTTTTTCTTTAATATGTACCAATACATACCTATGTTAGCACCTGGGTGCATGTATGTGGATGGCCGTGTGTGTGTTTGTGTGCGTGTGTGTGAAGTGAACTTGTACAAAGCTCACAGCTGGTTCTAAGTACTATCCATTAGGAACTTGGATAACTAATGGGTAATTTCATCTGGTGCCTGTATGAGAAGTGTAAAGTGAAATTGAAAGTAAAGTTAAATAAGAAAAGGCAAGAAACAATAAGAATCAATGATTAACAGAAAAAACAGGTGTAAAAACTAATAGAAAAAGTAAAATCAGGAATAAATAATTGGTGCTAAGCAAGAAAAAGGAAGGGTAAAAGCAAAGTTAAAGAAAGAAAGCAAGAAGGATTATTGGTAAGAAATTAAGCTGATGGAAAGTAAATGAATGAATGAATAAATGAAAATAAAAGGAATAAACAAACTTCAAATGAGAAAGTTATAGACAAATAGGAAATAATTTTGAAAGAGTTAAAAAATCTCATGTAAAGAAAAAGGAAGAAAACCATTGACCATACCAAAAGTGAAAGAGATAAATACGAAATTACTGAAGAAAATTCAATTAAAATTGAATAATAACTCAGAAACCAAAAAAATTCGAAAATTGGAAGAAAATGAATGAAAAATTTTAAAAAGAAAACATGAATAAATGAAAGAGAATAAGCAATTTTTATGAGAAAAATGAAACAGAAAATTTATAAAAATAAAGCAAAATTATAAAAATTAAAGAAAAATTAGAAAAGTAAAGAATGAATGAGCAGGCAAATGCAGAAAAAAAATAATCTATAACTTTTAACCTTTTATAATATTAGTAAATATTAGTAAATATTATATTAATCAAAGTTTAAAACCCTTACTGCATGGTTGTTACACCTTTTGTTTTTATCATATATATTATTATTATCAAACATAAAACATCTGCATTGCTTTAGATAATTTTCATATCATCTTTTATCTAGAGTCTGTAAGAAAACAATTGATGGCTGCTAAAATAAACATGTTTAGGAATTTTGAACGTGTGTTCACCATAATTGATTTCTACATCATTTCTGAACAATTTAGCCGCCTGTCCATAAGATGAATATTTCAGTCTAAATTTCTGATATGATAAATTATTAGTTGCATTGCTTACATGTAGGCTATTTTCCTAATCTTTGTATCTCTACATATTGTCAGTGGAATGATAACAATCTACCTCCAAAGTGTTTTCTTTGATGTTCCTTAAAAGTTACATGATGAAACCAGAAGACACAATGACTAAAACAACAAAGATTTTTAAAATATTCCAGGTTTAAATAATTTAAGTGCCAATATTTCAGTCTAACATATTTCCGGTATTTTATAGATAAGGAATTATAGAGGAAATCACTTATATATTGTAATCTGTCAAAGATTTTAGTTCTCGTTTTGACCATTTTTACTATATATTTGTAGATATACATATATACATATACATTCATATATATATAGGAAATTGAAAAACAAAGCAAAAGAATTCTGTGTAACATATTTATTCATCTAAAAGGATTTTTATCAAATGAAACACATTATACAGAATTTTTCCACTTTGTCATTCAGTTGCTAAACATTGTTCTGATATAGAAATTTAGGCAACAAACAGTGTTTCAAAAGGATGTATATTTCCTTAGACACCACTATTGCTATATACTGCCAAGACTTCCTCAGCAATGTTTATTTACATGTTTATAGAAATATGTGAACCAAGTCATCACCTGAAGTAATGAGGTTGATACACACATGGATGAATGACCCAAAATGTCCATGTCATGTCCTAGGGTATTATAGATTTGAGGGGATGGGCAAAGACAGCAGACTGTCTTTGCCTGGCTTTTGAACCTCGGAAACAGCCTAAGTTCTTCAAGTTCTTGTTTTCAAATTGTGTGACCTAAGAATCTTTTCTGTTGGCACTCAGTAGTTTGGAGCAAATGCATTCTTGCTGATCTCACAGAAGAACTGTGTTATTCATTTTGTGTGCAGTCCAAGGAAGTTTTTAACATTTACTGGTAGAACCATATTTCTATGGCTTGGAGTGTCCATTTGTTTTTTTTGGGTTTTTTTTTTGTGTTTAGGATCCACACTTTAGAGCCATAGAACAAAACTGACCACACATATGTTTTTAAGAGTTGATGCTTCACATTTAATGAAAGACTACTGTCAGTGAAAATGTTTTGAAAACAATTGAATCTATCTTTTACTAAGTGAATTCGGTACAATGTGTTATTTTTATTTACCATTTTATAAAGGTTTATTATTTTATAAAAAAATAAATTTGAACAGAAATAGAATAAATTTGAAGAAATAGTTTTATTCAAACATTTATAAAAATTTACAAAATTTTCAATGACAATGCAATATATGCTATTTACAATGTTATAGACAATAACTATGAAAACAAGTCTTTTATTCATAATTTTATAAAAAAAATACCTATGAAGTATAGAACAGTCAGTCAGTTATGTGCCACATGTGATACATGCTTAGGCGATCATGTATCTTTCGATACATGATTCTCGAGGCAGATTTTTTTTTTCCCCACAATAGGTTTCTATTTCTTTCTGTGGTAGATCAGTTGCCATCCAAGGCTATAGAACCTGGTCTGTCCTGCTACTTACCCATAGCTGGGAGGAGAAGAAGAGGATTCATACCTTTCCCAAGGGTATTAGCACATAAGTGAATGTAATGTATTCGACTGGAATTCGAACTCTGATTAATCAATCCAAACCATTACTCAACTGTGCCTCCTCTTTTTTTTCTTTTTTTTTTTTTTTATATATATGGCATAGAACAAGAAAATTTAAAAAAATGACTTTTCTGGATATTACATATTTTCCTCCCATATTATTCTATATCTCAGATTATTTTTTGTTTTAATTTTAATATTTTTTCACAATTGTGATTGAGGATATCAATAGAATATAAGTTCTGAAACTCCAACAATTATAGGTTGCACCCCCAACCACTTCCTCTTCTTTTTGAAAAACATGAATATTTCAGTCTAAAACATAAAAATTTGTAAAATGTTTTAAATTGTTGATAATTTTCCTAACAATATGCAGAAAATCTACCATTAGATTGTTTATTGGCAGTCAAATGCTGACTGATGAAGAAATCTTAAATGAAGAGTGGATATGAAGCACCTTAATTAAAACAATTTGCAAAGCTGGCATATTGTACTCTTTTGAATTGTTGGCAAAACACTGACAAATTGCCATTCAATATAAATTTTATAAAATAGTAAATAATAAAGATTATATTATAGTTCACATATTTTTATAATTTAGTAAATTTTTATATATTTATCAATAAAAAATTGTTTTCATATTTATTTCTTTATAAAATAGTAAATGATAAACATTGCATTGTATTAGTTGGTTTGCATTTTTAGTATGTTGTAAATAAAAAATTATTCTTGTAAAAAACAAGACAGAAAATGTATAAATTCACTCTTACATGTTTGGGTTTTATTAAAATTCTAATAATCAATTATTAAAACAATAAGCTTTAACAAGGGAGTGAAGTAATATAAAATAATAGCAGTGTCAAGGAAAAATAATTCCTTTTGACAGACCTTTTTTTTGCAGATGTGAAAGTCATACTTTTCTGAAATTTGTATATCATATTCTCCCATACACACAGATATAAAAGGATTCCTGATAATCATATGATATATATTTCATGTAGTGTTAATTAGTCTATCTATCTTAGAGAACCCTTTTTTGGATCTGATTTAATTGTACTCTGTTTTATAACATCCTAAAATATCTGCATTGATGATAATCAAGTATGGGTCTGTTCTAACAAGATTTGTACTATATTCCATCTTACAATATATTATTGATGATATTGATTATGTAAGGAGCACATTAACTGCCTACAAGATATTATAGGATTTTTGTTGTGTCAGTCTTCAGTGGCCCTAGACAAGACAAGTGAATAAGTATTTTGAGTAATTGGGTATTTATTGCTTCTTATCTAGACTTTTTCTTTCTTTATCTCTTCAGTTGCCATGGAGATGTTTGGTTGAAATTAAAGAATGAATAAAAAAGCAAGAAGGAAACAAGAGAGAGAAGAGGCTAGAAACAATCTATAAGAGCAGGCAGTAAAAAATTATATGAAATTAAGAGAAAATAAGAAAGTTTTAAAATTCAAAAGAGAGTAACAGGCATACAGAAAAAAATAAGCAAAAAAATTAAATGACCAAGTGTATGAAGAAAAAAATAAGTTCTAAGTAATTTCTTCATAAATATACCATATGCTTAAAAGTATGAAAAGTTTGTAGTCTAACATACAAAATTTTCTCTGAAAATAATGTCATATTTTATTATGTTAGCCGACAATGTCAGAGGCATGGCAGTAGTAGATGAACGTTCCAGCTAATAACCCATATATTTTTCTTTTGCTTTATTACAAATATCAGTCTAGCAAAGTGGCTTTTGATATGAAAGTATATATGAAGGATTTTATCATTGAATTGGTTCATGCTAAAAAATTGAATCTGTTGATATTCTTTGATACTTGCTGAATGTTTATTTGGATCAAACAATATATGCTGGGAAAGTTAGGCAATAGATTTTATACTTCAATAGTAATGAGATTGTTAGATGTGGAAAATTAGTTTCTAGAAGGTGTACTGCATATCTGCCAAGGACTGAAAAATGAATAGACATCATTGTGACTATGAAAAAAGATAATGTTTTTTAACTGGAGGTTTGTCTCTATCCAACAGTTTTATTGTTCCTTGCATCTATTGTAGTTTCTAGGCAAATACATAGGAGACATTTCTTGCACAGCATGACTCATAGTTATTACCTGGATTTTGGTCTGAAACATTCACTATATATTGTTTGGTCTATGTAATTCATGGAAAAGATTTAAGTGCATTGGCAGATATTGAAATATAGATAATTGTTGTTTAAAACAAATGCATTCAGGTCAATCTGTCAATGTAATTGAGGAGATAATAGTATCCTTGACAATGGGGCAATGGGCCTGTGATATCAATATGGACATGTTCAAACCTGATGTCAAGGACAAAAATACATGTATGCTGATTTTGTATGCCTCCCTTATTTTATATAGCAGTTACGTTTCCAATACCTTTACTAAACTAAAGATGCTTGCAGAAATAGAATATATGCCAATATACATCCAATCATTACAAAGTCTGTCTTCAAAAATAAAGCATAATGAATCTAATGGTGAGGGAATTAAGAAAGCTATTAAAAAGATAAAAAAGAATAAAACATCACTTGATATTAAAGCTGAACATTTGACAATAGCTTTCTTCCTGAAATCAATAACAAGTATCTGTATTTTATGAAAGAAGTTATGAATCATAAATACATACCCATTAATGAACTATGGAAACAAAAACGTAGCCCCTAAGACCCATATACACAGAGTTATCTCAATTGGATCCATTATGATGAAATTATTAATGAATATTATATCAACTAGCTCTCATTGTTTTATGAAAGTCAACTCCCCATGACCCAATTTGTTTTTGTTATGAATTGGATGTAATGATAGAATATATATCATCAGACTCAAAGAAATTGCATAGCTCTCTAATAGGAAATGGTATACCTGCTATGTCATCATCACAGCAGCATATGACCACATCAATAGAGACTTCTTCTCATTCATTAGAAATGACTTTCCAAGCACCAAATCTACCAAATGGTATTGATCTAACAGAAGAACTTTCTTGTTCCACAAAGTCTTACATGTTTGATGAGGACCCCAACACAGAAACATTTTAAATTTCATCAGGAGTACAACAAGGAGTACATGAGAGCCTTGGTCTGTTTAATATTTTCCTAGACTATGGATGTGAAGAGATGGGCACTAATCACTTAAGTATTCCATACCACATCACAAATGAATCTACCACTAGAAGACAATGATCCTTTCCCTCCCAAGGACAATGTACTGATGATGGGGTGGGTGAAGGGGGTGATGCTGATGATATAGTTATTCATAGTCAAGACAAGAATGATCTTGGACAGAAAATCAATGTCCTCTACCAAGTGTTTCAAGGATCAGAAATTTCCAAAACAGAAACTATGATCTGGAATTGGAATGAAAGCAGAAATGGCGCCTACCCTGAACCCATTATAAAAATTCAGGAGGTGCATTTACCAAATATTAAACACTTGGTGCATGGATCAGTTGTAACAAATTTAGCATGGTGGATAAGAAAATTGAACATATTTAACCTGAAAACTCAAGTCCTGTTCTTAAATAGCGTTGTCAGATTTAGACTTTCATATAGATATTATACATGGTACCAAGCCCATTCAGAAATATTTAAATACCAACGATTTCTAAGATCAATGGTCAAAAATAGCTTTGAGTAAGTGAAGCCTGGCTGTCTTGGGAAAGACTATCTTTCTTTGAATCTTTGTACTACAGAATCACAAAGAACTGTACCAAATAACAGAAACCACATCATTTGAGGACTAATTAAAACAGATAGTACATGTAACTGGAAGGGAAAATAATGAAACAATCAAGATGTTAATGTCCCACACTACTTCAAATATAATTTTATGAAGGGAAACCACATCAGTACAGGAAAGAGCTACTGGACGTGAAAAACCTATTTTCCTGAAAAATTGTTTTACGAGAACAACATTATAAATTGCAACTGGCAATAATACTTATGAATTGACTAATTAAATCAAAGTTTGTAAGATTGCCAGTGAGTAGTTATCAGATTTTACTTGTATTGTTCTGACCTAATGCTTATGGTCAGTGAAGGCATGGAAAGTTTTTCCTTTCAAAAATATCTTGGAAATATTGGTAGATGAACATCAGTTTGTGTTCGAAGGTACTTTATTGGATTGTTTCCAACAATTTGTTGAAGAAAAACTATATAGATAACTATTCATTCAAAGAAATCTATTTTAGTACAGTTTCAACATGTAGACAAATACCAAACATAGTCAAAAATACCTATTTGATGCATACAAACAAATACATATTATCATCTGAATCTTTCATAGACAAACTAGAATTATGATACACATACACACATGAATTATACACATGAACACTGCTTGACAGGACAGATATATGTGTGGTCTGTTTAAGCAATGAAAAAAACATTGCAAAAATAAAAATGCTAGAATTTTCTTTTCTTCTTCATATTTCATTTTCTGATGAAGCTTTGATAAAAGCCAAACATGTGAAATTTATAAACGTTTTCTATTTGTTCCATATACCATTATTTCAGTTACCATACAGGTTGCTTTGACTTTGCATTCTATCCAGGGATCATATTTAATAATTTCCTTTTACCTTCTCAATTTTTCAAATACTTTGGCTAATTCCTGTAATACCATCAATGTAGACAAAAGCTTAATCCAATCATTCAAGAATTTGGTTTATCAACTGTTGGACAGTCTGTACCATGTTTCAAAGCCTAAAACCAATATCTAATGACAATCACGAATCAGATCAGCTTTTGAAATTGTGACAGTACCTTATATTTGGCTTGGATCTGTGTTTGAATTTACTTTGCAGTCATCCGTGAAAAGCCTTTTTTTAGTACAATGTAGTGTGGACCAACAGCTATTAAAATGATGAATTATTCTAAGATTTACTAAAAGTTAGAATTATTATTTTGTCATCCAAAGCTTGTCTAATACAATTTAGTGAAGGTGGAAAAAGATAAAATAAGGGGGAGTGGTTGCACTTCGATGTGTAATGTCGAGTTTTGTTCCAAGTGTATTGAAATTTGGTTTCATTTGGTCAGAAAAGTCTGAAAATATCTGCTAGATGAAGACAGAATATATTGTTGTCAGGAATAGACTATTGCTGCCAAATATAATCCAGTGCTGCTGCTATTTACCCAGAGCTCCTTGATAAGATCCAAAGAAGAACCAGCAATATTATTGATCCTGATCTGGCAGCTCAGATTCAGTCACCATAAGGTTGCCTCTCTCTGCCTTTTTTATAAATACCTTCATGGTAGTTATTCAGATGAGCTCTTCACTATGCTACCTTGGCTTTTTGAATTTAAGTGCAGTACTAGACTATCATTGAGATCTCATCAATTTACAATTGAACTAGTTCAATGTAGCCATAACTTCTATGCTAACAGTTTCTTTTCTTGCACTTCTCCTTTGTGGAACTCTCTTCTGGCTCCATGCTTTCCAGCCAAATTTAATCTGCAAAAGTTTAAATGCAATGTCAGTCATTATCTACTGTCTTCCTGATTACTCTTTCTACTTATTAGTAATTTTTCTGTTCCTAATTCCTCCACATCCTGTAACCCCTTGCATTTTAGTGGCTGTACTGCCTTGTTTGATACTGATTAAAAAAAAAAGAGACATCCAAAGATGCTCGAAAATCAAGTAAATATAAAATTTAAATATCTGAGGATGGTTTTATCAGAGGATGGAAAATATGACAAGAAAATATGAAGGTAATTTGGAATTGTGAAAGATGCCTTCCAAAAATTAAGCAAAGAATTAAGAAACTGGAATATTTCATTAGAAACAAAGAAATGAGGAATAAACTCATATGCAATATCTATTTATTTTTCTATATGCCAGTGAATAGTGTACAATTTCCTTACAAATGATGAATAAACCTCAGGTAACAAAAATGTGGTTCTACAGAATGATGTTGAGGATAGGAGGAGGTGGCAAGAAAGAAGGAAGAAACATAAAAATAGGAGATGATTGGAGAAGAGAAAAAGGAAAAAGATAGAAAAAAGAAGAGAGAAGGTGAGAAAGAAGAGGTGAGGAGGAGAAAAGAAAAAGAAAAGAGAAAAAATGTGAGAAAAGGAAAAAGTGAGAAAAAAGAAAGAGGAAAGAAATGAATAGATAAAGGAAGAGAAGAGAAAGGAAGAGGAGAGAAAGAAAAAGTAATTGTGTAAAAAAAAAGCAATTAAGAAGTAAATATTAATAAGAAAATAATAATAATAATAATGTTTGGCTATTAGAATTCATTAATGGATAACTGTAGGGATGTTATGAAGTAATAAAAGGTTATCTTCTTTTATTTGCTGTGCCTCGTCAGGAAGTAGGAAATCATGGCTCTCCACAACTTCTTATCCTTTGTAGCTGTTAGTAAGCTTTGTCTTTTCATGACCCCTCCCAGTTCCTGTTCTGATATCTATTTGCACAAATTTGTTTAGTATGTTACTTACTGCTTCACTTACCTTCAGTATGTCCCGTGTGTGTCAAACTCTTTCTTCATTATTTATCCCAGATATTTCATCTATCTCTTTCAGATTCTAAATCTAAGTGCATTATTTGTTTACTATTTTCTTTAAAGCTTCCTTGTTGCTCACATATTCAATCTACAGTATTCGCAGCATTCTTTTTCTCTCATTACTACTGTGATGACTTTTTGCTGGTAACATGATGATGTTGATGATGATGATATTTACAATGATTATACTGATAATGATCTAATTACAATGATGATGATGATAGGAAGTTTGATCTGGATGATAATGATGTTGATATGATGCTGCCGATGGTGCTGATCATGGTGGTGATGCAGTGGCTATATTCGTGCAGATTGCATGTGGCCTGCTTTTTTCTTTACTCACTAATCTGACGGTAAAGAAAGAGGTGCACACTAGAAGCAATAAAAGAAAATAAAGCAGAAAAGGAAAAACAGAGAAAAGAAAAAAAAAAATGAGTAAAAAAAATGAAAAGCCCAAATAAACAACTAAAAGCAATTGAAATGCCAAAAGAAATGAAAAATAAATCAAACCAATGCAGAGACATTTCAAATCAAACAAAAACTGCATCTCCATATCAAGAACATCTATCCATCCAGAGCTAAACTTCTATAAACCATCTACAATGTTGTTCGATTTGGATCATTTAAGTGAGCAAGATTTCTCTGGTTTTCTTTTTGTTTTGTTTTATATTTATTTGATACACTTGACTCTTCTCTATTTTTGTTTTGCATGTGTAAATATACATGCCAGAGAGGGAAAATGACAAACAAGCAAAATGCTAGGGTGGGGGTAGAATCAGATTAAGGTAATCTGAGTCAAAGCCTATTCTTGCCCAAAAGATTACAACCAACCAATTTACACTTGAATGGCAACCATTCACTTCCATTACTATTTACTTTCACTTTCACTTTTAGTCTCATTTGTATTATTCTTATGCTTGCTAGTGTTAGTTATATTGTTGCCATTGTTATCCTTATATCCATTATTATTACTTTTATAAGTTTTATTGTTATTCTAACAAACTTTGTTATTACTTCTTTATCATGCTTTTATAAGTGTTATTTATATTCTATTCATAAAAGACGTATCAACTGCTCATCATATTTGTTTTTTATTTTAACAAGACTACTTTTTTCATTGTTTTCTATTCTTTTATCTTGATTTAATATAAATTTTTAGCTGCTTTTGTAAGCATTACCTTAGCATTCATAACTGGCAGTAGTGACTTTATTCTATAAACAAGAAAACTTGTAAAAGTTTTGAATTATAACAATCAAAGAGATAGTTATTTATTTTGAGTTCTTTCTTTCTTTATTTACTTGGAGAATATAAAAGTATAAATATTAGCTTATAGATCCCAAACATTATGATTTTTATGAACCAGAAACTGGAGTGAGGAAATTATACTCTAATACTACTTTTCTATTTCAATCGTGTGGAATTAACAGAAAGTAAATGCTTATGACCACATCATGTTGAAACACCAGTTCCTGTAAGATCACCAAAGTTAAGCTACATTTAAGCTGGTCAGTAGCTAGATGGGTGACTGCTTGGAAATACCAAGTACTGTAAGCTTAAATGTCCAGGTGCGCTAATGAATGATATATCTCAGTTTGTTCATATCTATCTTAACCTGTTAACATCTATTAAAATCTGTTCTTACCTATTGCACATATATAAACTAATATTGTACACTACTGGAAGTATTAATGTAACAAAATAGAAAGAATTATAAAAATTTAGCGAAGCATCTAATTTGAATCTAAAGAAAATAATATTTACAGTGTAAAATAAACAAGATGAAAACTCACTTATATACAAACATAGAAACATAATGGACATGTATGTGCAAGCACACAATTCATATATAATTATGAAATGTGATTTTTAATCGCCCCTATAATAGTTAAAAATTCCTGATATTTCTAATTTATGCTTGGTGCATGAATTATATGGTCAATTTATAAAATTTATGTTGACTTTGTAGAATTTGAGAAATTTTATGGGGATTTTATAAAATTTATAAAAATTCATGAAAAATGCATATTTAAATTGCTATATAACTGTCATAAACTGATTGTGTGTGTGTGTGTGTGTGTGTGTAGAAAGAGAGAAGGATAAAAATAGTGTAAACACAGGAATCAACACAGCATAGTTACTGTTAGTTTTAAGTTTCAATGTATACTTTGTCTGAAAACAACATTAAAGCCTGTCTATATCTATAAACACTCTATCTTTGATATTTCAGCATTATTTCCATATAAATATTGTAACTTTATATAGATAGATAGAATTTCTGGAAGTGAGATAGATAGATATATAGATATAGATAGATATAGCAATAATTTTTATTAAAGATATATTATTTTGAATTAGGTTTTATTTGAAAGTCTCTTTTTCCTTAAGTAAACCACTTTTTGCCTCAATGAAATCCAAGTTTAAACCAGTACAAAATAAAAATCTTTATATCTGACTGTATTGACTTGGAGATTTCAAAAGTAAAGCAATCAAAAATTGGCCTTATTTGATTGAAACGTTCAAAACAAAAGCCAGAGGTTCAGTAGGTAATCAGGTCAGGGTCAGCTCTGATCCTTCAATGCCTTTTCCAACAACTGATCAACAGTTTCATGCATGCATTGAAACAGCAAAAAGGCTGGATCACAAAAGACGCTCTCTAATCTCAGACCAGGATCAATTGATGACAGGGGATAAAGTAGTTGCCCTTTGTGAAGATGTTAACAAAAGATCAATAATTTTTTTATGATTCTTGGAGAAGCCAACAATAACCCCTGAGACAGATGATATTTCAAAAATCTCCAATTGCCATCATCAGAATAAATACAGGACGAAGTGCTGCTGTTTTTGGCCAGCGTTGACAAACAGTGGATTCACAGCCAATGGACATTGGCCAAGATGGCTTGGCACAGCATCAGAGAAATTGGACTTCACAAAGGAATGTTCGATTAACATGAGCAAAATCTCCGCTTGAATTTGCTTATTGAAGCTGAAGCTCACCTGGCAATATCTAAATTGACCGCCAATCAATCAAACAAAGAGGGCTCAGTGGCAATGCTCACTTTTTCCAGGACTGCCAAAAAAAAAGAGAATATGCAGAACTTCTCTATATTACATGAAATAAATCAATAAATAACTATTGTCAAGTGGGGTGACTAGGAGCATTTTTGAGGATCATTTGATGTCTGGAGAAATCTCACACCAAAAAACATTTTTTTTATAAAATAATGAAAAAAACAGCATAAATATCTAAACTTTCAACAAAGATATACAAAAATCATTTGATGCTTTTGGCAGTAAAAACAATCTGTTATAAAAAAGTGAAATTTCTTTTAGAATTTCTTTTGATATTTTTGGTTTGTAGACTGAAAAGACATCAAATATTGATCAATGTTTTGACCAAGTTTAAGGGAAAAGTTAGTTCTTTTTTAAAATATGGTATTGAATTATCATTTTATGGAAAACGTACCTTTCTCGTAATTCATTACTGGTTTAAAATCTATTACTTGGTTCATGATTTTCCTATCTTATTTTAATAAATAATCATATTTCCCTTAGCAACTTTCTAAAATTAAATTCTTTTGGCAATCTTTTTCTGGTCATAATGCAATTATTGTATAATTTTACAGTTTGTATATAACGATACAATAAGACAGTAAATAGATCCCAAGACACAGATGATAAAATCCATAAATAAATGTGAACCATATACAGCAGGTATCTCCAAATGTTTTCACTTGGAAATCAATCATCATCATTATCATTAGTCCCATGACCGGGTATTGTCATAGGGTTAGATGAGGCACCTGATCAGCTCCCTCCATATGTCTCAGTCGTATACCATTTTCTTAGTCTCTGTGAATGATCCTTCAATCCATTCAGCGATATTTCCAGCTTAGTTTTTCCTCTGCTTGCCACTTCTTTTACCTAAGCTGATAGCTTGTAGGATGGCAGTGAAGATATTATTGGCTCTAAGGACACGTCCTTAACATTTCAAATTTCTTTTCTTGACAATGGATACAAGGTCTTCCAACAGGCATATTTCTTGAATGATGGCGTCTCACACTATGTTGTTTGTGATATGGTCTATGTAGAAGATACATAGGATGGTTTTGTTGCATCTCATTTCAAATTCTTGGATTATTCAATATAATACTAATTTACACATACAGAAAGAGAGAGAAGGATAATCTATGCAACACTCTGATCTTTGATTAACATACAGATGTACTTTTTATTCCAAATGATGCAAAAGCTACAATTGTTTGTGCTGATCTTGAAATTATTTCAGTTCTGGTAAACTCCTTTAAGATCTTGATCACTGACTTTCTCATAGTTCATCATGAGATTTTTTTAAATTTTTTTGGCATTATTTGAAAAATACTTGAGGCACCAACAAAATATCTAATATATTTTCATAAACTTCAAAAAAGCTTTTTACTTAGTTTGACATGAGACATTATGAGTAACAACAAATAAATATAACATGAGTAAGAAATTGATCCATACTAGTCAGCACCTGTATGATAAGGCAATTAATGTCATTCTACACATCAGCCAGATTGTGCAAAGGCTTCATTGTACGCATCATTAGTGGTTCTCTTGAGAAGCACTAGGGCACAATCATCATAGATGGTCACAATATAACAAAACAACAAAGATGGTCTCACTGGCAAAGATGAGGAACTCATCAATCAGGTGAAGAATCTGCATGAAATAATCTTCATATACAACATTTTTTTAAAAGTATTAAGAAACAGGAAAATATCATTAGCAACAAATAAAAGAGTACTGAACTGCTATCTAATATCAATCATTCAGCAGCAAATGCTGGGAAATTTCCTCACAGATCATGAGGAGACCTGAGGCAACAAGGATGTTGTTCTACAGAAAGATTCTGAGAATATCATAGACAGAACATGTAACATACAACAAGGAAGTTTTAAGGAAAATGGGAATGATAAAGACATTTAAAATTAGAAAAAGACAGCTTGGAAAATTTGATATTCACAGGACATGATACCTTTTAGAAATTGCTATTTCTTTTTCACTCCTCATGTTTCTGAAAAGGTTCTAAATTTTCTGTTATCTAGACAAACCTATGTTTGGAAAGTCCTTTAAACTCACTCATAATGCACAAACAAAACAGGCCATAACTTTGATTTTATAAATGCCCCTATAATTTGAAGAGAACATAATTCATTATGCAGGAAATACTTAGAGAGAGTTCTGATAAATATATTGTCATCTATAGATATATGTCAAATGCACTTTATTATATCATGAACTTTTATAAGATCCATAGTTAAAGAATTAAAGATATGTCTACCTACAACCACAACTGATGTAACTTAAATTCTTTCACCTGGACAATCACCAAACATAGACAAAAATACCTATTAGATGCATACAAACAAATTTGAAATCACAAATAATGTCCAGGTCAAGCAGCTGAAGCAATGAAATCATAATTGAATGTTAAAATAAAATCTCAGTATTTTTATTTTCTTGGTGTAGAGATTTAGAATAGTCATATGCATTATCTATTATTAAAAAGATTTCAAATCCCAAGCCTTCCTCTTCTAAGTAATATTTCACTTCTTAGAATGATTCTCACATTTTTTGATTCCCAGAATATGGACAGATAATTTTTATTTTATGTTTTCTCAGAGCACATGGTGTTTCCAAACTATAGACAAAATCAAACATTATCATATGTTCTGCAGCATATGCATAAATAAATTCTTACAGTGATTAAGCATAAAATATAATCTATTTTTGTTTCAAAAGAACCAATTGTTAGGCAATTAAAATGGAGTTCCATTATCCCACCAGTGAAAACTACAACAATCCCTCTTGCCATGAGGAGGAAAATGGAGCAGTCACCACCACCTACAAAGAAATGATGACCTGTCCACTATTTAATAATTCAGTGAAAACTCAAGTGGGGGAGAATTTTTATGAACTTAATCAAAAGGCACTTCATACAAGGATATGTACTAAGTAGAATATTTAACAGGAACTCAATAAAGTGAATTATAGCTGTGCTGAAAATAGTATGTAGATATAAAGAAAACATAACATAAAAAATGCTCTGCAAGACCATTGTTAATAGTCCCTCCTCTTAAAACATTTATGGGTGAGTGCTTTCAAAAATGTTATATACCAAGCCACAAGAAAGGTGGATGATGAACCTGACATGGTTTATTTTGTGACAATAAAATGTCCTTTTTCAATAATAGTATGAGAGCAGGACTACACTGTTCAAATATATATGGGAACAAAAATGGAAATCAGGTAAATGCCCTATCATCAAATGGAAGATCCTCAAAACAGCACAATTTCTCAAAGAATTATAAAAATCTTGTGGTTTATGCTTGGAAGATACACTTCGAATTATAACATTACCTACACAAGAATGCCTTTTAAATAAAAGATCAGAGCTCATTAGTAAATGTCCACATGTGAACAAGTTTTTCTTAAGCCAGTTAGCTCCTGACTGAGAAAAAATATGAATCTGGTAAATTTATTTCATTTTAATCAGATGACTATTCACACATGTGTTTGTGTTTCAGAAGAAGCATGCATATATACTGACAGGATAATGGAATTCACTTCATTTCAAGCATCTGATGATTGGTCCTATTGAATCAGAGATGGATTATATCGTGTGCCCAATCAATGTAAAACTTAGTTATGTAGATGTCTATCATTACACACACACACAGATATATACACAAACACACACAAATATATTTATATATGTGCATAAACACATACATATATTATTCATTTGAACTAAATCACTTGGTGACACAGAAAAACAAATTCATTTAATTCAGCTCCATTAAAACATTTCCTCTTTTGTAAATGTGTACTTTTATTTAAATTATATCTTTTTATAGGTTCATATATCTCTGTTATCATGACTATAAATTCCACAGACAACAAATGACCGGAGTCATTCAATTTTTGACATGCTAAATTGTATTCCTTCAACAAAAACTTTATTTCCAATGCTAAAATCTTTGCTAGTCAGTAAGTTGAAGCAAGAACAACAACAAAAACATGGTGCAGAAGAGACATTAAAATTGCAGTATGACTATTTTTTACAATATTTTTACAGAATAATAATTTGTAGGCTTTTGTTTTTAATTGCACAATTTCTGACTGCATCAACTAAAAGATAATTAAAAGAACGAAATGAACAAGTATGTATCAGCTTATTTATTATGACATTGAAAGCGTTTGTTGTGTCCAGTGATAGGTCTATAGAAGTTACTTGTCTTATAAAGAGAAAATATGCAAGTGCACTTTTTCTTCCTACCCTTCAGAGTAGGAAAAGAAAGCAACTGCTGCTATGTTTGAAAATTTGATGGAAAAACAAGTAAAGATTAAGAACAAATTTAAGAGAATAAAGAAAATTGAGATGAACATAGTCAACTTGGTTTTTGCTAAAATACGCAGACTAAGAACTAAAAAGTTTTAACAATAAACAATGAGAATTTATTCCTTGAAAATGAACAACAAACTGGAAATAAAAGAATGCCAATAATAGAATGTCTAGCGAGAGTGTATGTGTAGAAATGTTCATCTAAATGGCTTTTGAGAATTAATTGTTTAGTTGACTTTACCTGAAATGCTTGATAAAATTTTTCTCAGTCAATGTTGGGGGTCAATGATGCTACCAAAATTTGGGAAGGTACCTGATTCATCACTGATCTTACTTCTCAGGCAACATAAGTGGGTCAGACATATTAGACATTTATATATATATATATATATATATATATATATATATATATACGTATATAATACTAATAATAATCATTACACCCAGGCAAGTTAGTAAAGCCTCTAAGTTCCAAGGGGTTACTGAGTGTGAAAGAATAAAAAAAGAGAAACATTATTAAGAAGTGAGAAAGAGAAATCAAGAAGAAAGTACATCAAAAAGACAGTAGATAACGATTGACATTGCATTTATATCTTTGAAGATCAAAGTTGACTGGAAAGCACAAAGCTAGAGGAGAGTTCCATGTGCAAAAAGTGTGATTGAAAAAGCTGTTAGCATAGAACTTACAGTTGCATCTAACCAGTTCAACTGTGAATTGATGAAACCTTATTGCCAATCTAGTTGAGGCAAATGTTTTCCTGCAGTAGGTTGCCATTTCTTTCTGCAGTAAACCAGTTACTATCCAAGGCTATAGAACATGGTCTGTCCTGCTATTTGCCCATAGCTGAGGGAGAAGAAAAGGATTCATACCTTTCTCAAGAGTATTAGTACATAAGTGAATGTAATGTATTCAAATGGAATTCAAATTCAGCTCTCTGATTCCTCAATTCGTTATATTCATAAAGTCTAGATACCATATTAGAAAGTTTATCAGAACAATTACCACAAAAATTATTTATAGAAAAGACAAAGTGAAACAACATTATGGTGGTAGAAAGTAACTGAAGCTAAGATGCTAAATCAGGACAAATAATATTGCATATTCTTTTTTGGGTTTTATCAAGAATTGCAGAAGAGCCAGATCAAATTTGGCAGCAATATTCAAAGCAAGGATGAATGGTAGACTTACAAATATATCAGATAGCTCCTGGAGAGAAAAATTGTCAAACATGACACAGTGAACCAACTTTCCTAGCAGAAGACCTAGCAATTGGTTCAATATAATCTTTCTAATTCATGGTTATTTTCTAAGTGTAGCTTAGATGTGGTACACTGCCAAAAGTATGGGGCACCTAGTGAGAATCGAACTCACTTTTAAGTCGTAACTGATCTAGTGAGACAAGCTTGCTAATCATTACACCACACTGAGGTGCTCAAATATTTCCAATTCATGTCAACAGAGAATGTTAGCCCAAGAAAGCACAAGTCACCCTTCTAGAGGTTAGCATCAGCCATGCTGATGGAAAGAAAAAAGGGTTCTCTCAGATGGTCAATAGAGAGAAGTTTCATTTTGGAGGCATTAAAATTAATAAGCCATTCTTTGCCCCAGTTAACAACAGGCTGTAGGTCATTTTGGGAGATCAGCTGATAATCAGACTTTATCAAACTGATCAGACTTACTGTTGAGATAGGATTAAATAGTTGTCTCATCTGCATAGATACAGAGTTGACATCAGGAAGGTTATTTATGAAAATTAGGAACAAAGTAGGTCCAGGGATAAAGCCCTGGGGGCTGTAAGATGCAGAGGTTTAATGATGTCTGATGATGCTCAGGGCCAACTCCTTGATTGTATGCCCCTAAGACTCAAGTAGAGGGTCCTATAGGGCCTAGTATTGAGAAATGTGAGAAAGGAAGACATTTTAAATATGTAAAACAGATGAAACATTTAATAAATACTTTATTAAAGTTAAATATAAACTAAATCTTTATTTCACTCTTTGACTGGATGCTCTTCCAATATGGATGTCCAGCTCACCTTCTGCATGTTACTACCTGGAGGACACCTGCATTAATCTTTTTAGATCTAGAAGAGTGGTTGTTAAGGAAAACTTTCATTTCATAATTTCAAAAACTCATCCAGAAATACTATAACCTTTTATTATACTCCATTGCAATTAGACGTCTTTCTGATTCATTCTGAAAGGTGACTAGATGTGAACACCATGAAGGCAGAGAACAAAATAAAAAAAATTTGTTCTCTATATAGGCTCTGAGCATCATATCCAGTTCACAAAGCAGGCCCCAGGAATGAAAGCAACACTGACCAATCATAAACATTCCTGCTGCAGAAAGAGATACAACAGGGGACTACTTAAAATAACAACCACACAGTTGCAGGCCAAGAGGCCACTGGCCAGCACACAATGACCCCACCTCTCAACAACAGGATGCTGCTGCTGCTGCCACCACCACAGCCACTGCCATCAACATGACCACACCTCTCAACAACTGTTACTACTGCTGGACTTGACAAATCATTCGACTCTCCACACATGAGATCCAGAACAGCATTTTAACATTGTCATCACCCAGCTGCAGACTTTCATCATTACTAACACTGTCACTTCGACAAACCTGACTCATTACAGCAGAAGAAATTACCAGCTTTGACATGAAGCATCTCAACATTGACACAAGTCTTCCTTGTTGCCAAAGCAATCACTTCTATCCACCTTCATCAAAGCCGTCAGCGACTATCAAGCTTCAACACCATCTTGTCACCTCGGTAACCCACTGCCATCACCTTGGCATACCTTGGCATTCATTTTTCAGTTGTCACCACAGCTCCATTCCATACAACAGGCCTACCAGCCACACCAACCCAACACCACCTTGTCACTCGGCAACCCACTGCCGTCACCTCAACATGCCCAACTTGCTACAAACATTTCCTCTGCAGTCATCACCATGGCCTCATTCCATAGAACAGGCTTAGCAAGTATGCCAGTCAACCCACCACCATGACCTTGATCAACCAAGATGTAAGTTGACCATATCCTGCGACCTTGGTCAAACCCATACAAGAAATAGGTCAAGTCCTAATGCTACTCTTACACCTGATTATCATCCTGACAATCAGCAACAAAGATTGACTTCCCCCTGATTTTTGACACCTCTTGTAAAATATATAAAATAAATATACATACTAATCCTCATTATTCCCTATTCACTCACCACCAAATGCTTATTATAACACTTTCAAATTGAGATGTCGAAAGCAATTGCCTGAGCTTCACCATTCTTATCTAAAGTTTGCTTTCTAGCAATAATAATTAATACATCAGCATTTGACCTTGAGAAGTGAAAGCTAATTTGCTTGTTTGAAAGAAGGCTCTACAATGTGAGATACTTAGTAGTAAGTTTAGTAATTTAGTTTTGAATATATTCTTCTCCTATGTGCCATGTCTCTTCAGAACATAGGTGATCTTATCTCTCCCCAACTTCCTGTCATTTGTAGCACTTAGTAAGTTTTGTCTTTTCAGCATATCATCTAGTTCCTGTTCTGCCATCCATTTAAACAAACTCATTATGTAGGTTAATTACTGTTGTCCTCTTTGACCCTCTTGCCTTCATTATGACCTGTAAGTGTAAAATTCTCAAAGCCCTCTTTTCTCATTATGTGTTGTAAAAATTTCAACTATCTCTCTCTCTAAGTATATTGAAAAACAAATTTCTGTCTGGATTTCTGGGATAAAGATTGATTATTTACATTTCTACATTCAGTTTTTTGATGTTTTTTGTATTTTTATATAGTCATGTTGATTCTGTACAAGGCACCGGTGCTACTCAAGGTAGAGGGGAAGATAATGGTTAACTCTATGTTTGAACAGGTTAAGATTGTAGCAATGAGGGAAACATTCTCTTGGGTGTCAGTTACACAGAGCAGCAGTTTACAGGATGAAATACAGAGGGAGTGTGGGTGGTTTGCTACTATGTAAGTAGCCTGTCAGGTTCTGACTGTGAAAGTTAAACCTGATGGAACCAAGGAAAGTAGTTTGTCCAAGCACTTTCCATAGAAGTAGTAATAGAGCAGTGAGAGGCTCTCCACATGTGAGAGCGAAGTATATTATCACAACAAAGATGAGGACAAGAGTCTGAATGTTTATGATTAAAAACTAATTATTTATTACAATTCTGTGGATATGCACATGTATTTACGCATGTGTTTATGCTAGACAAGTAGTATCCAGAAAAAAGACTAGAAAAAGAACAAATGAATGAAAAAGAAGGGATTGTTTCTGGCTTGTTATAAACCAAGATTGAGGTCTGATCTGAGTTCATTTCTACAAACTACTTTGCATTCTAAATAAAGGGTGTTCCAATAAATTTGACAGATTTTAAATATGAATTAAGTTTAAGTGTCTAATATTTTTTTGTATTTCTTTCAGATTTAATAACTTAAGTCTTTGGCAATTTCAACTGTAGAAAGATTAACAATCAGTGTATTAAAATTATCTAAGCCTATTACAAAAATGGATGTTCAAACAGAAATGCAATGAGAAGTTCCCAGGTTACATCATCTCTTGGAACAGCGAAGTCAATTGGCTACCATGATCATGCAACTTGACACCTACAGATTTCTTCCTTTGGTGTCATCGCAAAAGTAAGGTCTATGCCAACAAGCCAACAACAATTCAACATCTGATGGATGAGATAATAAGGCATATTGGTGACATCAAGAAGCAACTATGCAGAGACATCATCAAAAATTTTGACCATCAAGTGGAGGTGTGCCACTGAAGACTTGGTGGAGATTTGGGTGATATTATTTTCCACACATAAATGCCATGACTTAAATAACATGATCCAATAGAGAAATAAATAAATTTTCACCAATAACACTGATTTATTTACTGCTGACTTTGATCCATCTTAATGAAACATCCTTTATTATAGAGATCTGTAATGGTAATTAAAGTAAAAAACTCAAATATATTAAAAGTCAATAGAGCAATGAATTAAGTTTCATTTTTAGATTGAACTAGGTGCTTTCAATTGCAACAAAAATTAAATTGTCATTATCTTTTTACAATTAAAAGAAAGCAGCCATTGCTGTGTGATTGTGTATTCCATATCCAAGGGAAGAAACTCTTCAAAGCACATAATCAATTAAAATATTAACCGGTTATTGATCTGTTTCTTAAAAGAACAGATTTGGCTTATAAATATTATGAGTAAAAATTAAGTAGGTTATATATAACACATTTGAAAATATTTTCAGAGCATTCTTTAATACTAAAATACAACCACAAGCAATATACTATTAAAGGCATTTGAAATTATTCAATGCATGTAAATTTTACAGAAGCACCATATTTGATGTGATAAATAAGCCACTGTTTTACCAAAATATTAAAATTTAATGAATTTATAGTATTCATATAGTAATTTATAGTAATCTGTACTAAAAATTACTATAGTTACTATACTATATGTTATATAGGTAGATTAATATATATATACAGGGTGGCAATAAAGTCACATAAGTTGCATACAATAACAATTAAGACAAAGGAATTAATCAACAGACCAGAAATTTATTATTAAAATGGTTCTGGATTATAAGAATAAAATAATTACCAATATTGTCCAAACTGCAAGCCACCTGTTTCAATGCTTTGCTTATTTATTATAAGTAACTGTATAGTGACTTTAATGCCCACTGTATATAAAATATTAATATATATGAGATAGCAATTGAATGTAATATATATATATATATATATATATATATATATATATATATATATATATATATATGTATATACTTAAATATTTAATTTTAGGATATTGCATAAAACATGTCATTTCTAGTGGATACTCATATTCCAGTGGACACTTCATTTATTTATTTTTGTCTATTGGCATGAATATTTCAAAAATCTTATTAAAGAAAAATATGAACTCTCTGGCAGAGATCGAACCTGTGTCCTCCTGGGCAGAAGGAATCGTCATTAGGTCCAACATGCTTTGGTCAGCTAAGTTCTTTGTAGTTCAATCAGTTTAAATAACAAAATCAATTACCTTCTTTAGAAAATACATCATATATATATATATATATATATATATAGGAAGCAGTGGAGTAATGGATTGTGGCTCAAATTGAGGAATTGAAGAGCCAAGTTCGAAATCCAGTCAAATCCATTACATTCATTTACATGCTAATACCCTTGGGAAATGTATGAATCCTCTTCTTCTCCCCACCGGCTATAGGTGAATAGCAGGATAGAACTGGGTTCTATAGCCTTGGATGGCAACTGGTCTAGGAGAAAGACAACTCTGAATTCAAAACCTGCAGAGAGTCATTTGGAGAACTTGTGGCACACGGTGCACCAGGTCTGTGTAATCAGTCTTTCAAAAAATGTGGTTGGTTCTGCACAAAGCTTTCACCTTAAAATCAAATCATATGTGCAGGTTGTCTAGCTGTTGGTTTCTAGGAACTGAGGTACCTGACCCTCATACGTCATAAAAGGGTCCCCAGTTAACAGCTTATGTTCATTAACAATGGGACAGTGCACAATATATATATATATATATATATATATTAATACTCATATTATTATATGTGTATTCAAAATAATATTGATATTATTAGTGACTCAGCATTATTAATATATATATATATATATATATATATATATATATATATATATATATATAGGAGTCATGAGCTGAAATCAAAATGTACATTATATATAATATAAATATGTACAGTGGGGAAAATAAGTATTTCATCCCCTTCTGATTTTCTAAGTTTGCCACTTTATGTCAATGGTCTATAATTTTCCGGGTAGGTCCATCTTGAAATTGAAAGATAGAATATAAAAAAAATTCTAGAAAATTACATTATATTAATTTTTTAATATTTATTTCTTTTTTATTGAAAAAAATGAATATTTCACTTCCTATCAATTGTCAATGATTCCAGCCACAAAGACCGATTATGTGACCAGGAGGCATATAGACTAGTTCTATTACTCAAATATTACTCCTAATCAAGTACTAATTACCTGTATAAAAGACACTAGCTCACAGAATCAATCAATGAATCAGAATCTAATCTCTCCACAATGAGCAAGCGAAAAAAATTGTCTAAGGACACCCGGGACAAAATTGTATACCTGCATAAAACTGGAATTGGCTACAAGACAATTGGCAAGCAGCTAGGTTAGAAGGAATCAAATCTTGGTGCAATAATAAGAAAATGGAAGAAACACCAATTGATTATCAATCGCCCTCAGTTTGAAGTTCTACACAAGATCTACCAATGTGGAGTGAACCTGATTTTTAGTTTTATCTCAATAATACCAAAATGTTGTATTCAATACAAGGTTTGGATAGTTACTAGCCAAACGGTTGCTATAAAAACAACAAAGATGAGGATTTTAGTTTGAAAAATATTTTATATATTTTACAAAAAATGACTACTTTGCAAAAGTGAGATTATAAAATTCTCTCATCAACCTCTTTAAAAGAGGTTGGTTATAGATTATACATATATAAATCACATTCTCTCTCACTATATATGTATATATATATATATATATATATATATATATATATATATATATATATGAAGAAATATAGTTTTTAAGGTGTGCTATAATTACATGATAAAGTGCTCAATATCAGGGATAGAGCATATATAAATACAAATATAAAAGTGAACATTGAAGTCAACACTCAGAAGCAACAGGCTGTTTCATGCTAGATGCAATTGCCGGCCTGATGATTGCATATAGCATGAAACAGCCTACTGCCTTTGAGTGTTAGCTTCAATGTTCACTTTTATATATATATATATATATATATATATATATATATGTATGTATGTGTGTGTGTGTGTGCATTATGTTTTAAAATAGAGATTGAAAAATATTGTCAAATATAAATGAAAAAAATAAATTTTTATGTCATTGTAAATATATAAATATTAAAAACGTGTGTGCAACATTTTTTTAAATAAAAAATTACATATGAATATATATAGAGATAGATAGATAGACAGACAGACAGATAAACATTATATTTTATACATAAGGATTATATTATCTTTGAAATGTATTCTTTAATTTTAGACATTTAAATTTTTTTGTATTTTATTTATAAATTTATTTTTTTTTGTCATTTTACAAGAATTTTAATTGAAAAGAATTTCTAATTCCTGATTTTTTTTATAAATTGATAATTCTTTGCGGTTTGTTTTTTATGAAGATTTGTCTGTAAAAATCTTAAAATTTCAGGATAAAAATAAAACATATATCAAAGGTTTCAGACTACAACTAAATATATGTATATATACATAAATATATATATATATAACTGTTTCTATTTAGACATCATTTTTAGTTTTATCTCAATAATACCAAAATGTTGTATTCAATACAAGGTTACCACCCAAAAGGTTGCTATAAAAACAAGAAAGATGAGGATTTGAATATTCATATAATTAGTGACTCAGTATTATTAATATATATATATATATATATATATATATATATATATATATATATAAGTTGAATACGAGTTGAAAAAAAGATGTACATTATATATACAAGGTAACCAAAAAAGTTATCTGTTTTTAAAGGAAAAAAAGAAAACTCTTCACAGTATTTGTAATATTTAGTCTTCGAGGTAATCACCATCGGCATCCAGCACCTACTGCCAATGTGTCTCCAGCTGTTCAATGCCCTTTCAGTAGAACTTAGAGGGTTTTGACGCAAAGAAGTCCGTGAGGGCTTTGTGCAAGTCTGCTTCATTGGATTTCCCACGAAGATAATTATCCAGGGAGTGGAAGAGGTGGTAATCAGATGGCACATGGTCAGGTGAATAAGGTGGATAGCACAAAGTCTCTCACCCAAGTTGCTGTATGGTATCCCTGACCACTCGCACAACATGCGGCCTGGCATTGTCATGGAGGAAAAGCACACCTTTGCAATTCACCAGTGCTGGCTCCTTCTGGTGCAATGCCTATTGCACACGTTTCAATTGCTGCAAGTATAGGTCTCCAGTGACCGTTTGGCCCTTTGGTAGCAGTTCATAATGAACCACTTGATGACCTGTCCACCAGACACAAAGCATAATCTTGCATGGGTGCATAAGCAGTCTTGCAGTGTGAGGGACAGCATCCTGAGGAGACAACCAATGTCTGGAATGCTTGGGAGTTTCATACAGAACCCACTTTTTATCACTGGTAAACACTCGATTGAATAAGGATGTGGTGTGGTGGTGAGAAAGCAGCGATACGCAGACTGCCACTTGTTGTCCCTTGTGGACCTCCAACAGTGTTTGCAGAACCCACTTGCTCAGTTTGTACGTCTTACCTAGGCGGTGAAGGTGAAGTCTAACTGTTTCATCATAAACGTTGAACTGTCTTGCAAGTTCACCACACGTTAGACTACTGTCCTCTTCAATGGCTGCCTTCAGGACTACTGTCCTCTTCAATGGCCACCTTCAGGACTCCATCATTCAAGACCTATGGTCATCCACTGCGAGGCTCATCATGGAGAGACAAATCTCCCGACTTGACTTTTCGAAACCAACGCCTTGCAGTACGTTCATCCACAGCACTATCCCCAAATGCTTGACATATGCAGTGACTTGATGCTGTTGCTGATAAGCCCACTTTGAAGTTGTAAAGCAAACAGCCCCGAACGAGATCTCTAGACACTTCCATCCTTCTTACAGCTGTCCACCTTATAACTGATGGCCGGGCATGGTGCATGTGTTTTTTATAAGGTCTGATGTTCCTACTTCCGGCTGTCTGAATTTTAAAACAATTGCTTCACGCATTTCGTATATATTTCAACTTCATTCAATGACTAATCAGAAAAGGACAGAACTTTTTTGGTTACCTTGTAATATACATATGTATATTATATTTATGATATAGTAACTATAGTCATTATGTAATCTGTACTCTCTTTGTGATTATTATTATGTATTTCCTTATGTAGTTATTTAGATTTTTTATTTCTCTTCTTGGGCTTCTTCATGTCTTGGGTGTTCATTAAACCTGGTTTTGATCAACTATTGCACCATTTTGTTCCTTAATTACTTTAGCATTCAGCTTTCTGATGATAATTGTAATTTCCTGTGATTTGCATTGAGCCTTTGTGTTGTCCTGTATGCAGAAAACCTGTCAATTTTTTCCTCCATGCTTTGTGCTGTCAGTGCATATACAACTACAATGGCATAAAAAGTCTTCCCTTTCAACTTAAATGGAGGAATTAAGTCAGATAATTTACAGTATCCCAGAACACATGCATTTGTATCTTGATCTAGTATTAATCCTCCTCCTCTCTCATTTTCTTCTGTACCTGCATGTATGATTCTGTGTCTGTCACTGACAAAATCACCATTATTTGCCCACCAGTTCATTTCATGCTTTATATTTTCTAACTGGCCACATTGATTTTGTGTACTGACATTCTATGTCCCCACAGCTCTTTTTTGCTTGATTTGAACAGTAATTATAATTATAATAATTTGTTACTTTTGTAATTTGTAGCAAATATGGAATCAACTAATATTACCATTACTATATAAAAAAGAAAAAATTAAGTGTCTATTTTACTTTCACCAGCATAAAAAGGAAATATGTCAATATCATTTCTTTTAGACTATTATCATTATCATTGTTGTTTCAGTAAACTTGTAGCTTTATTACAATTCTAATCATCACTTTTTAAAACAATAAACATTACTGAGGAGTGAAGGTAGTTAAAATGATAGTGGTGTCAAAGGAAAATCGTCTTTTTGGCACTCAGTCTTTTTACAGACACAGAAGTTAAAGATTTTCTAAATTCCATTGGAAACAAAGAAAAGAGTACTGAACTATTATGTGATACTGTCCTCCTGTATGGCAGTGAATGCTGGCCAATCTCCTTAAAGATGAAGAAATGACTCAAAGCAACAGAAATGTGGTTCTACAGAAGGATGATGAGGATACCATGGGCCGAACATGTAAGCAATGATGAGGTTTTGGAGGGAATGGAAACAAAAAGGAAACTTATACTTAAGATGAGGAAGAGGCAGTTAAAATTTCTGGGGCATGTAAATCTGATACACACATGACAGATGAAGGGAAAAAGGGACAGAGGAAAGCAATGTGTGCCATATTTGATGGGCTTGAGCAAATGGATGGCAGAACAGTATTTGGGAGGAGTAACAAAAAGTCAAAACTTATTAAGAGCTACAAGGACCAAGATGATGTTAAGAACCATGATCACCTACATCTTGAGGGGAGACAGCACATATAAGAAGAAAAATTTTAAATACAATGTTCCTGTCTATCCAGTAACCATTAGGATAATGCAACAAACAGGAAATACGTGACCTTGCTACAAATAATGCCCCATTGGCCAATAAATAATTGAGCTAACAACCAACACAAAATTCTTTGAACTTCCTTAGTGGGGCTAATAAAAACAATAAAGACAAAGATAAAAATCTGTAAATCACATGTAATAATGAATATACTTATCATATCAAAACTTTAGAAAACAATATCCTCATCTTATATATTTATTTCTAAATTTAATTTTCTAAAAAATTGCAACTCTCGAAATATAGAAAGATTTTTCTCTAATCTCTTGGAGTCGCATTAGTTGTTGGCATGGAGACATGAGTTGCAAATCTTTTAAATTCATTTACAATCCCCATTGCTTCCCACATTTGAGACTTTGGGTATTTTTTATAACTACTTGGAAACTTTTGAACCTTGTCCATTATAGCATTTCATATGATTGCATATTTTATGTGCTCATCTATAGAATGAATTGTCTTTTATATTTTAGAAAATTATATTTATGTATGCTTGTATATGTGGATGAAAGCATGTGTATACACATATATATGCACAAATATGTCTGTGTGTGTGTGCGTGTGTGTATATATATAAATATATATTTTTTCCCAGTTAAGTTCTATATGACACATATCCACTTATATATACATCTATACTTATGCACAAATAAATTTATAGAAACATATATATGTATATATAATCCCATAATGTGCGTATGAACATATTGTTTATAGATATATATGTTCAATGATATATATATATATATATAAATCTTTTTCCTTTATAAATATATAGAATATATTGTTATATAAATTTATAGATATAGATGACCGTTCTATATGACAAATATCCACTTATATATACATCTATACTTATGCACAAATACCTTTATAGAAACACACACATACACATATAATCACATAATATGCAAATGAATATGCCATTAAAGATATATATATATATATATATATATATACTGGGTGTAACAGTAAAATTGTCCAATTATTAGATTAATTTCTGAACCGTTCTTAGAAATGATTAAAGATATCTTATTGAAATTTTCTGAGATATTGGACTCTACTATGATCAATAAGAATGTCTAATTTCCCTTTAAGCTTAAGAGAAGTATTGTGATGAAATCAATAATAAAAGAAAATGACATGTTCATCATTAATTACTGGTATCTAAAGATTGGAAGCTGATGAAGTATTGAAATAAAGTTCAAATTTATATATATTATTCCAGAATCATTTTCCAAATTACTCAAGATGATCTTCACCCTCTCTAACCTTCTAACTTTCTATGCTAGAGTAACTAGATGCCTCACAGTTTTCACATACAGTTTCATTTTCAAGTCTTTTTTCTGTGCTCTTTGAACTGTCATAGCTGAAACTCCTCTCTCACATGCCAAATGTCTTATGAATTTAGTTGGATCTTTTCTAATTGATCTCTTTAGTTCTAAATTGAAATGATGATCACTCTTCTTGGTGTGACATCCTGATCCAGTTTTCCTCTCTGCTGTTCCCTCTGTTTTAAACTTATTCACCATTCAGTTGGTGGTTCTTGAATGGACTTTGAAGTTGGAAGCCAGAGTCTGAATGTTGGTACCATTACTAAAGGCCTGAATGATCATTTTCATCTCAGCATTGCTCAGTAAGGAAGACAGTTGGTCTGACACAAAACAATTATAATCTGTTCTCTTTCTAGCTGAATAATTAAAAGTTTTTTTTCAGTGACTCTTAGGAAAATTGGTGTCAAGATGGCTAAACATCTTATTTGAAAACCTGGAAAAAAGAAACTCAGGTTAGTGATTATTTTTAGGTATTAAACATTTTTTGGGATGGATAATTATGCTGTTACATGATTTGAATAATTTTGCTGTTACACCCCCTATATATATATATATATATATATATATATATTTGTGTGCGTGTGTGTGTGTCTTTTTCTTTATGAATATATAAAATATATAGTTATACAAATTTATTGATATAGATGAAATATATACAAGAGTACATCAATAAATCTATATGATGTAACCTGACATTAGCAGAATTTTGATTGAAAATTTTCAATCCATATAATTAATATTAACAATTTAATTAAGTGCATTGACAAGGAAAAGACTATGTTGAAAAATAAATATTTTCTATGTAGACTAAATGCTTTTTTAATTTCTTGGGTATGGACTTATGGATGTACCAATGTATATCTATATTTATATCCTATATATAACTTTTTATATTTACATATTTATAGTCATGTATAATGTTATAGACTTTCTTCATGCATATTTATATGTATGAAGTAATATATATGTGTCTGTGTGCATGGGTGTGGGTGTGTTTGTGTGTGAGTGGGTGTAAATGTACATTTAATTGAAGAGACTTGAGAATCTGACCATATCCTGGTAACTAAGCAAAAATTACCTGAGGGTAGATTGTATCTAGTTTGGCCACAGGGGAGAAATCATTGATTTTTGAGATTATCTTTCGGAAAATTGTTTTGTGAATAAAGAACTTTGAGATGCACATATGTATACAGATGCAAGTATATAAACATATTAATAGATGCACATACACACACACACATGCATATATATACACATCTGCACATATATTTATGAAGATATACAGATTATATAGGAAAATGTCCAGAGAAGCTCAAGAATATATGCATACACATTTGCATTAAAGTCTATAAACCTCCATACTTACACGCACTTTCAACTATTTGGATACAAACACAGGCATACACTTTTTGCATATTTTTAATCTTTCTTGGGAAGCATAGATAATGTTATCAACATTGAAAATGAATTCAGGGATCTGAGTTCAGTCCCCACTTGATTCTGTTTCATTCGTTTTTGCTAATGCCCTCACTAAAGGCACAAACCCATCTTCACCAATCTATGTGTTAAGTAGCAGAGCAAACTGAGCTCCCTTGCTTTGAAATGACGTCTAGTCTAGGAAAATGAGAATTCTGAATTTAAGAACCTTACTCAAGATACACCTCTTTTGTTATAGCTGCACTAAATGTGATGCCCTTACAGCCATAATGATCTACAGGACTTTTGTCTCTAAATCTTCCAGTTTCATACAGCTGTGTCTATCCAGTGTCAGATGCTCCAATGTTGCTGCCATTTGATGATTTAAGCCAAGTCAGAAATTGTAATAGTTTCAGCTCTTTTAAGCAGTACAAGTAATTTCAGTATTTACATTGTTATCTTTTTATCATATATCTATTTGTTATTTATTTCACCCCAAATAAGGTGTGAATGCCACTAATGCACAAAGGGTTACAGGGAGTAAAAGTGAGAGAAAAGACTGGATATAGGGAGAATTCAGGAAAGAACAAAAGATGAATGGGATTCAAGAAAATAGAAGATTGTTACTGAATAGAATAATCAAACAAAGGTTGGTAATGAACAATAATACTTAAGACAAGAACAACACATATATGATTCACCAGCGGAGCATAGAAGAAGTAGTCAACTGCTAAAAGTGAGTCAAGTGAATTCCACAATGAATCTCCAACTGCAGACCAACATACAGTATTTACTACTATATTTATGTGAATGGGGACATACCCATTATCATCCATAGGTATGCTACAACAATATTTATCAGGAAAGCCAGAAAACAGAGTGAGAAGTGTGAGAAAAGAAAGTGTTGTAGTAGAAGTAGTGGCTGCATTTAGGTATTTCAACGATAAATGGGTGGGACTTAGATGCCAATCTAGTAGCATGCTTAAATTCATGCAGTCAGGGTACCAGGGAAAAAGCTTGTCAAAGCAGTTGCCATGAAAATATTAGTAGAAAAGACAGATGGAGGCCACATCATTTCAGTGAGAAAGTCTTATTCACATGAACCTATCCATGTCAGGTATATTATAAGCACATGTTGCAATATAATTTATTTCACACTCACAAGTCATTTCAGTTTAGTTGAATGCTCAATTGGTGCTGCAATATTGCTGCCTTTTGCCATACTAAGCTCAGCTATTTCTTATAGAAAAAGTTTTAAGAAAATCTTTTTCCATTTTTTAAGATAATGATCTTAATACTCCTGGGGATTAGTTTAGTTTTATCATTATTTTTCTTGCGTACACACACACACACACAAACAGTGTGTAAGGAGAAACCATATCTAGTAATATAAATATATCAATTTATTCATCCTTTGTTAAAAATAATCTTTTCCCTTTCCTGAAGCTAAAAACAAATAAGCAAGTCTTATGTTAATAATATTCAGACATGTCCTGCTATAATTGAATCTGCAGTACAAGATTTTACTATGAAAGTAAAAGGTTATTTTTCATGTTAAGCATTAATTTGTGAAATTCTAATTGTGCAAAGACAAAAAGTTTGAAGACCATATTGAGGTGGGAATCTGACAGTTGCAATGCAGTGTTGATTCTTATGTCCATACATCCTCTTCCTATCTCTATTTGTATGTATATATATATATATATATATATGAATACAAAGACAAGAGACAAACTATTCTTAGCAGATACATTTCATCATCTGAGGGAATTTATCAAGGCAAATGTAAGGATTTATTTTGTTGTATGTGTTTATATACAAGTGCAAGGCTATTATTGTTTTATCAAGGCTTTTAAATTTAAGAAAGTTCTTCACTGTTCATCAGATGGTTGAAAGGTCAGTCAAAACAAGTGGAGGACACAAAGTGCCATAATGATGAATACACATATTTTAACAGACCTTTCACATTTAAGGCCCTTGGTAAACCAAAAGGTATTCATTACAGTTCCTTTACAGATACATTCTATTTGAAAATAATTTCAACACACACTTACAAGGAGAGTTGAAAAGTTGAAAGCTGGGCCCACTTTCCAAAATAGTACCCACTACTATACAACAAGGACATACACTGAGGTAGCAATAGTTTACCAAGATATAAAAACAGACAGTTGGCAATGGACAAGAGTCTTCTACTATGTTTGGTGTCCCTTCGGGATCTAGGCAATCATGGCTCTTCACAACTTCCTATTGCTTGTAGCTCTTTTTACCATGCCTCCTACTCCCTGTTCTCTGATATCCATTTACACAAGCTTGTAAGTAGGTTACTTACTGTTTCCATTTACCACTCTTGCTTTCAATATGTCCTGTCAGTGTTAAAATTTTTAACCGTTCTTTTGACATGTCCTTGAAATTTCAACTATTTCTTTCTAATTTTAAGTATATGTGTCTTTTTTTTGTTTTCATTTTCCTTAAAACTTCCTTATTGCTCACATATTCTGTCTATGGTATTCTTATTATCGTTCTGAAGAACCACATCTCTGTTGCCTCAAGTCTCCTCTCCATCTTTGTAGAAATTTTCCACCAGGCACTGCCATACAGGAGGACTGATATTACATCAGAGTTCAGCACTTTATTCTGTATAGTTGTAAATTTTAATTTATATTCTTCCTGTCACTAAAATATTCATTATTATTATTATTATTATTATTATTATTATTATTATTATTATTATTATTATTCTGTCATTATTAATTGAAAAGTTAATAGTTCTTATTAAAAAAATTAATAAGGTAAAAGTTAATATTTTATTTCTGCACATTTCAAAATATGACTGGTATGATTTGTCACCCAGTTAGCCCAATTCAACTAAGGGTTTTTCTCTCATGTTTAATCCCCACAAGAATTGAATACTGGGTGTTGGCATTCTCATCCTTCCCTAAACATTTTCTATGGGATTGGGGCTTGTAAACATGGCATACAACTTCATTATAAATGAAAAATAATAAGTTATAAAACAGTTGTCTGCAGAAGTGCAATTCACATTGTCCTAAATGAAAGATCAATTTTTTGCTTTCATATTTATTTATTGGTAACTTTTGTGGATCAAGCTGTATTCATATAATATCTTTGTGCTTGAGTGCTACCAAAGTTCTTATAACAATAAACAGCATAACCTACACCTAGTAAAATCCTTCTGGATCATAATTCCTCTACCACTAGCACCACCTATGAGCAAGGATTTTTGGTGTTTTTCATTGGAGAACATACCAAAAAATGGCAGCATTTGCCAGACCCCTTAGACTGAAAAATTTTTCATCTGCCTATGTCAGATTCTGTATGACAGTGTGTCCTTTGAGTATGATCTCTGCCAAATTGCATCAGACTTCTTTATACAAACACAGTTTGGGCTTAGCTTACACTCATAGCAGATGAGATTTATGAACCAAAATGTGAATGGAAGATTACATTATTTGCTGGATCTACAAAGAAAGAATCACCTACTGCAAAAAAGAGTTTGTGTTTTGTGTGTGATATGCTGAAGAAAGATTAAAGGAAAAGTAGTTAGCAAAATCTGCTACTTTAAGTATCAGAATCTGTGCTAATTTTCTTTCTTCCACTGAATGGCATGACCAATCAGAAAAATCACTTGATGAATAAAAGCCATTGATTTTTGCTTACCAGCAGTAGGATTTTTTCTGAGCTTGGTGGACAAACATGCATTTTTTCTGGTGAGAAGTGAAGGTTGAATTTGTGACCGCATTTTGTTATTACTACATTGCCTGTTGGACCGTTATGAAGTGTTGCAGACAAGAGACAGAAGAAACCTATTGCTGCCATTTATTGCTACAATTTTTTTAACACCTTTTGGTCAATTTGCAGTGATCCCTTTTACAATTTCTTGTCTAGTCTGCACAGTAATGTCCATTTTTACCATAAATGTCACAATTTCTAAAAATGTTACAGATTCCTAGAAAAATGGTTACTTTATTGTAACATTTAAGTATCTGACTCCCCCGGCCATACTCTAACTTTATAAGAACCAAATCAGACAAAGAATGGAGTATTGCTGCCATACCTTGGTTGAGGCTGCCAAGTTTTCATTTGCCTGTTTTGATAGAGTACAAAAGCATCTATGTGACCTTGTAGGTGACGAATTATTTTCTTGCAGATAAAGTGTTACAAACCTCTCACCATTCTATAAACTATTTCCATGGCAATGTATTCTGATGAGCTGTATTCCTTAAACCCACCAACCCTGACCGTTACAAATTTGACCTGCCATGCAATGTACACAAGTGTGAATCATTCCGATTTCCTTTGGATATTTTAATAATCTCTCCTGCAGAGCCCCATGAATTCACTTCTTGCCTTTTCCTTGCACAAATACAATGCCACACAGTAACTCTCTACTTTGAGTGGCTCTTGGGATTTGTATAGGGTTGACATTAGTATAAAAATAAGATAGCAGTGACAGACTGAGATTTTCCTAAGTTTTGAAGAAGTCTTAGCATTATCTGGAGGGATTTGGATATGCTATCAGTACATATTCTTGTTCCAAATAAGAATGCTTCTTTTTCTAATGCAAACAAGGAATCTTTCAACATTTTCAAGGAATTTTCTATTGTTGATTCTTTGCTTATTTTGTTTAACAGCATATCAACACCTCTATGGGTTATTTAATGCCAAAATCTTAATATTTTAAATGCAAATTTATGGCTTCAACTGAACATATTTTGTACTTAATTTTATACTTTTCAAGTAAAGGTCTGTTTTTTTTAAATATATAGTTCATAGATCATAAAATGTATTGTTAGTAATTTTATATAAAATGTATTTTCTAGTGTTGCATTGATTGCTATTTTGCTATAATAATGTACTGTTGCTCATTATTATAAAAACATACTGATTCTTGTTTAGGAGTTCACTATTTGCCCATAGCTGGGATCCTATAATAGGAGCTACCACTCCGTGTCAGGGAGGACCTAGGAACAACAGCAATTAAGAGGTAGTTTCAAATGAATAGTAGACACAAAGATTTTCTAACCACTCTGCAGCCCAGATGACTCGGATCAAAGTGTAGTATCGGTTCCAATAGGAGACAGCCAGCCCACAGTCCAGCCATCAGCAGCAGTTCCAGCTAGCCAGCCAACCATTATCATTGCCAGCTTGCCATTGATTGCCGGTCCAGCCATTTCCAGTAGGCCTCCAGCTCCCACCACTCCAGCTATCTCTAGCAGACCTCCAGCCCCATCCATCTTTACTAGCAGCAACAATATGCAATAAACTGTCCTTTTCAGGACAACACTTTTCAGCAACCACAAAAATTGTCCTTTTCAGGACAATGTTCTCTAATGACTACAAAACTGTCCTTTTTAAGACATCATACTCCAACGACTACAAAACTGTCCTTTTCAAGACAACACTCTTCAGTGTCTAAAAAACTGTCCTTTTTAGGACAATGCGCTTCAACATCTACAAAACTATCTTTTCAGGACAATGCTCTCCAACGACTACAAAACTGTCTTTTTCAGGACAACACCCCTTCTCACCTGAACATGCAGAGATTTTTTTTTCACCTTATGCACTGTAACTTTATTTTTTGTGGAAATCTTAGTTTTGTTTGTTGTTGCCTTCCATCATTCAATATGTATCTCTCTTTTCATGAATTATAAGTTAATTAAATTTTATTTTATGTTAGTGCCCACTCAGTAGGGATAATATTTTATTAATAATCTTCAACAGAAAGATGTTTTAGTTTGTCTGAAATTAATTAATAAAATAACTTCAAATAATGTGTCTGCTATAATTTGAATCTAATTTACTCATTTTACCAACTCTTAATTTATATAGATTTTAAAAGTTTTTCTTTGCAAATGTTATAAATTCATTTGACTATTAATCAAGGAATAAAACATTTGTTAAGTATATATATAATTCATATACTATAAAATTATCAGCACAAAACATTTAGTTAAACAAAATATCAGTCATAATTTATGAATAGTATATTAAAATCTAATTGAGTTGCAAGTTCAGCTTAAAAGGACACAAATGCATGATGGGAACAGTTATAAATTCTGACTTTGGATCAGGAAACCATTTTGATATTTGTCATTAAGAAAAGGGTTGAGACATAGAATGTAAAACTATCTTAACATTCTGAGAAAATGTGACAATAAATAAAACATTAAAAAAACATTCAAAAATTAATAATGAAGATAATTTATCAAATAAATTTGAACAGCTGTTAGGACCAATTTCTGATAAAAGTTAAGCAAAAATATCTTCATCATGATAAATACTTAACTTTTATCTTTATTTACAAAACTTTGATAACTTATCATATGATAATTTGTTTAATTCAAAAAGAATTCTTAATGAAGATAAGTTTATCTCATTGGAAATTTTTTTAATCTCCTAAAATTTGATAATCTTTAATTCCATACCAAACAACCATTTAATTGTAACTTTAAAACACACACTTTTTTTTTACCTATTCTCATCAATAATTATTGATAACAGTTTTCCAAGTTGCATTTTCCAAAAGTTTTTCTGTCCCAGGAAGTCCAGGAATTTTTTTATTAAAACATGTAAGGGAATTTACTTCAAAACAAACTGATAAAATGAATGAAAAAGTAACTTCTAACTCTTTAAAGATTTTATGAAACAAAAATATATTGATGATAAAAAAATCACGATCTTAAAATTTTTATTATAAATTCAATCAAGTCTTTGGGTCACCACTGAGGTGTATGAGGCTATGCCTTTCAACATGTTATGCATTTCTTGCTATGGTTTCTGTAAGGGAGGGAGTTTCTACCCCCATATACAAATGATTTTGAATACAGAGTTGTCCGTCTCCTAAGCTATTCACCACAAAATAGAACCTTAAATCTTAGACCCATCAGTCCTTACTACAACCACTGAGTCATATTTACAAGGGTTACTTATTATAGTCATGAAAATGGAATTTAATTGTAGAAAAAATAAAATGTCCCTCAAATAGAAGGGATTTTTCACAAGCAGAACTTTGTATTCCTTTCTTTATGAAAAATAAAATTTAAAAGTGATAAAAAACGAATTATTGGTGCAAAAAATTTCTCTCTTTCAAACCTAAAAAAATATATTTCTTCAATTAATAGATAAAAAAAAAAAAAAACGGAATAAAACAAAAGAACAATTCCCTGAGGCTCTAAGAAATTAATAAAGTTTGCAACATATTTATTTTTAAGTTGAAAAATTACAGGAAAACCTTCCAAAAGTTGGGAGCATGTACATTTAGGTCATGAGTACATTTCACATTGTAGGTACATGTCCATGTCACTTTATCAAATAAGAGAGGAGAGTGGGGAGTACAAGAGAGAAGGAGTAAGGAAAAGAGAGGAAGAAGGATATAATTTATGTAGATATGAGGCTAATATCTATTTATTTTATTTGTATGATGCTTCTCAAAAAGGATTATTTATATGTACTTAAATATGTAATTCTTTCTCAAAAAAACTGTCATGAAATTAATTTTTAAGTTATGAACCAAATATATATATATATATATATATATATATATATATATATATATATATATATATGCCTACTTTCAAAATGAAACTTAAAGTTTCGTGGTTTCAGGTATATATATATTTATTAATATATCCTTCTTAGTTCTGTCTAATCACACTGGGCACCGTTTTGTTTAAACCCTATATTAAATTGAGTAAATATTTATTTGCTTACTTGTGTATGCAAGCTAGCGTACGTATATACAGTTGCTAATACTTAGTTATTTGGTTTATATCCACATTTATACCCATATATATATATATATATATATATACACACACACACACATATATATATATAGTCATCCACAATATCCACATGTATCACAGCTCATCAATGTGGCTAGACATCCGATCGCTTCAGACCAGGACCGAAACCCAACCAATTTGGTATCAGTTGGAGATTTTAACCCCCAGGCCATCGATGCCCAACAAAGAGAAAGGTGAATTTTTGCATATTTATTTTTTCATACACACAACAGTCACTCAATTCCTAGAAGAGTCTTGCATTATTCACAGTAATAGTGACTGTTTACAAATTCATTCCTTACTTCCCACAGTGCTCGACCAATTAAATTATTTTATATATATATATATATATATATATATATATATATATATATATATATATATATATGTATATACCATATATTTCCATATATAACAGGATGTATAGATATGATGTGACCAAAATATAGGTAAAGTTTTATGATTTTATCTGATATGTGTAGTATAAGATGACCGACTGGTACCCACATATGGCAAAACTTTAAATGAAAATGTTATGGTAAACTCAAGCTCCATGCAAAAGTTGATGAGGATCATAATAATTTTGAAAGGTTTTAATTATGTATGTGAGTGTCCTATGTTTTTTACTCTATAATCTGAAATAAATGTTTTATAGCATCTTAAATGTTTTATTGCTTAACATTGCAAAAGAAAATACTCTATAATGTGTATGTTATTGAAAAATAAAGTTTTTCTGCTATAATAAATGTTGTTGTTATTCAACACCAAAATGATAATGAATTTTAAATTATAGATTGTGTGTTATCCTAAATGTTGTTATTTAACATTAATATGAGTAATAATGATTGGTGTGGACATACCCATAGCTCTACAAATTAAGAATGAAAGATTTGTTTACATTACTTATTAATTGTGCATGTTGCTCAGTGGAAATTTTGCAAATTACCAGAGAACGAATATTTTCTATGAAAATTTCTCAGACATACATATTTGTATCTATAAAAAGAATGTATAAATATAGAAATGTTTTAAAATAATAGTTGGATTTTCATAATGTGTGACATCATTTGTTTACATTTGGATACGCTTTGAGCAGATATGAATGTATGTGAGAGATTCATGGAAGATTGAAGTTTAAAAACAGTAAAATCGACCTTGCTAATTGAACGATTCTCTGTGGCTCGTTTGGTTAAGGCACATCAGGCTAAATGTCGGAGAATGAATATTTTCTATGAAAATTTCTCGGACATTCAGGCTGGTAAATGTTATTAATACTGTTTATTATAAAACAGAGTATTTACTTAAATATTTGTATCTATAAAAAGAATGTATAAACATAAAAATGTCTTAAAATAATTGTCAGACTTTGTCCATTTCATAATATATATATATATATATATATATATATATATTTTATTTTTTTCATCACCCACTGATATATATATATATATATATATATATATATTATTTTTTTCATCACCCACTGATATATATATATATATATATATATATATATATATATATATTTTATTTTTTCATCACCCACTGATATATATATATATATATATATATATTTTATTTTTTTCATCACCCACTGATATATATATATATATATATATATATATATTTTATTTTTTTCATCACCCACTGATATATATATATATATATATATATATATATATATATTTTATTTTTTTCATCACCCACTGATATATATATATATATATATGTATATATTTTATTTTTTTCATCACCCACTTATATATATATATATATTTTATTTTTTTCATCACCCACTGATATATATATATATATATATATATATATATATATTTTATTTTTTTCATCACCCACTGATATATATATATATATATATATATATACACAGAATTAATATAAGTAAAAGTTTGTCACTTAGTTGTCTGATGTTACCTGCAGCATCTCAACTCCAGGGTTATGTAGGCAAACCTGTCCATGCACTCAATAGGTGGTATCAGCAATTCACTGCTTATATTTTTCAATTTTTTCCATTTTTATACACTTATCATTAGTTTAATTTTTTCATATCTTTTGTGGTTATGTGTACATTTTCACTCAGGCAGCCATGCACCCATCTGTGCAGATATGCACGGTACCTAGATAGCAATCCACCCTGCATAAGTAGTGTCAGTTTCACATGTCAATGTGATCTTCAAACAAAGTACCACTAATCTTGAATAGTTTTAAGCTTTGAATTAAAGCTCTTTCTTGAATGTTGTCTTTAAATTTTGTTAGTTTTCTATCCTGATTGATAAAATTTACAGGATAAACATCACTGGAAATCTCTAGACATTTGCAAATAGAAAAACATTGTTCTGATTCACAAAAATGTGTTGAAAATCTCTAACACAAGTTCTGAACGCATGTGTAGAAAAAAATAAATATATACAATTACAATAATTTGCAAAATTTACATTAACTACTGTTTTGTATATCAATTCAAGTTTCAATTCCACTCAAGTAAATTATATTCAGTTATGTACAAATCTAAGTTTCCTTGGGAAAGGCACGAATCCACATCTCCCTCTCCCAGTTATAGGTTAATTAGTAGGGCTTGTATCAGTAAATCATTGTTATTTCCAAAAACATTTTACAATCCAACAATATTTTCTGGCTTTAAATAAACTGCAAATGGTTGATAAGCCATAAAAACAAATCAGTCAAACCATGGATGTAGTTTTGCTGCACAGCCAAACACCAGACCAGCTCCCTTCATATGTCTCAGTTTCATGCTAATAAAAGCATAGATCAGAAAGAGTCAAAAGCAAAAATCAGAAAAGAGTTGCTAGCCTTGGATTGAAATGTAGAAAATACAGGCTATACACTGAAGATTACTTAATGTAATATTATGCAGAATTCATCAAATTTTAACCATCTCCATTCCCATTTAGATGTATCACGAGCATTAAAATGGCAGATTTCAGTTTGACATAAGGAATGAAAGGGCACACTATGTTTATGATGCTTGCAATCAACCACCATAACTCATAGCTTCTTGATGCACACAAAGTTTATGTTGCCTGTGATAGTCCTTGCGTTCATAAGTAACAAGACCTATGTGATGCTACCTTACTTTTACCTGTAGGGCCTCAGGTTCAATAACACCATTTATTGTAAACTTCTGGACATAGTAATCAAGCCCTAGATTGACAGGCTGTGTATACATATTCACAGTAGACACACTTCAGAAATATGTGAAAAGGTTACCATTTATTTAATCTATGGGTGGGGGTAGATTATTCTCATTAGACTGTCTATATCCTACTCCATTTTCGCTATTTGCTCCAACTACATATTGCTCACCCCGTATCCAATGAGTCTAAGGCTGCACTACTCAGGCCAGGGATTGAACTCGTAATTAGGGTTCCATTTTGCCAACTCTTAAGATGTTTGACAGGCTGTGTACACAGGTTCACAGTGGACATAGTTCAGAAATATCTGAAAATGTTACCAAATCTGAAATATTTGAAAAAATCTTAAGAAAATGATAGAGAAACACTTTTATATATATATATATATATATATATATATATATATATATATATATATATATATATATATATAATACAAGTTTCATTAAAATATATATATATAAATATATACAAGGTACTTATTCATTTCCTAAAATCTTACTAAAAGACCAAACATCAAAACTTGTGTTGGAATCTCTTCTTAGCTAGCAATGGAACTTCCACCAACCACTAACACATTCACACACACGTGCACACACACACACACACACACACACACACACACATATGCACCACACATACATGCACACAGATAGGATAGAATAGGATATGTGGGTGGTGTAATGAAAAATCAGAGAGTTGAGACTAAATCACAGTTGAGATTGTTACATTCACTTATGTATAAACCTATTGAGTAGTCAGTGTCTAACTATGAATTAAATAGTAGGGTAGCCTTGCCATTTTAGCCTTGGTTTGCAGTCTAAGAGAAAGACAACTCTGAATTCAAAACCCGAGGAGGTTCATTTGTAGATCTTGTGGCATTCTATGTACACCAGTTCTCTGTATTCGGCTCTTCCAAAAACTGTGGTTGATTCTGCAAAAGCTTTCACCACAATAATCAGATCATATGTATGGGTAGTCTGACTTTTCAGATCTAAGAACTGAGATGCTGCACCCTCACATGCCAAAGACTACAGGAGAGTCTATCAGATAGAGAGGTAGATATAAGGAAGGAGATGGTTTAAATTTTTTAAATGTCTTATAAAAAAAAAAACAGGAAATGTTCTTAATTAAACTTTTAAAGTAATCCAAAAAGTGACCCAGCAACAGAAAGGCTGGTTTGAAAATTAGAATTACAGAATAAAAGTTTTAAATAAAAGAACAGTTCAGAATTATTTTCAGTAATAATAACCTAAATAGTATTTGCCTGCTTTTAATATATATTTTTTTTTTCTTAAGCATCAACATTATTAACTTTTACTTAGAATATGGGCAATTATAAAAAAAAAAATGGAGCACTCCATAAAATATACATAAGTTTTTGTCCTTTTGATATTTATTTTTTGTTTATTTTGTTTATTTTTTCTTTTTTCTTTCCAAGCCATGAATGCTTGCTAATAAAAATTTTCTCATTGGTTTTGGCTTCTTCTTCTTTTTTTCCTACTCAAGTTAATTCATTTTTCTGCTTTCATAAAATAATAATGTATCTAATCGAACCAAAAATGAAATTTGATTACACTCAGCCTCAAAAATAATTAGCTTTAGCTACAAAACAATTCATATGCATATACACACATATACTTATCCACATGCCCATGTGTATATATATATATATATATATATACACATTTATACATAACTTAAAGGTTCCATTTAATAAATATATGTATAAACATATATATGTTTATTATATATATATATATATATATATATATATATATATATAATGTGTATTTTAGATGATTCATATATATATATATATATATATATATATATATATATATATATATACTTTTTTATTGTGTTTAGAAATTACTTTACGCGCAGACAATTTTAGAAAATGTAGTTTATTATTGATGTTTTTGAAAAAAATAAATATGATTTTGATCATGAATAAAATGTATGAAACAAAGACAAATTCTTTTCAAAAAATCAATTGTTTAAAAGAGACCAATCTTTTTTAGATTCCAGATATTTTTCTTTTATTCCTTACCAATATTCTAGTATATATGTTTCGTATTTTATGTAAGCCAAGGCAGACAGTTCTATTTGTAAATACAGCAAACTCCACAAACTTACAGATTGGCGTATCCCAAAGTAACCCTGGCCTATTATGTGGTACACAAGAGGAAATTTAATTTCTTTTGTGACTTATCAAGTAAAGCTTTTAATTTTTAATTTATTGAACCTGATTACTTGTTAACTCAAACTGAAGTTATTCCCTCCTGACCATAAAATATCTCAAGAATAGTTTATTTATTTGATAAAGTTCAGATTATTTATCATCACTTTAACTTCTTTCAATTTGTACCAATAAGCAGATATAAAGACTAGTGCTACTTTGATAATACTAGTTCATAAGCAGACATCTATGTGGGACATCTATGTCAGAATGTTGAAAGTTTCATGTAAGAAGCTCGTTAAAAAATATATATTTTATGTTTGGTTATTGAATCAGATTTTGGGACATGGGTCAAGATGAGACTTTTTCAGCACCCCTTTGATGAAGACCTCTGAAAATCTGTATGTTTACAATTTTATTATTTCAAGGCATTTTTATTAATTTTTATTAATATCTCTACTATGACAAATCTTTATACAAATAAATTTTATCTTAATAAATTTGCTATAAAACAACAGATGTAGGTGAAATTTTCAGGGTACAATATATGGGTCAGTAAAAAAGTTAATAGAAATTTTAAAGGAATTTCAAAGAAAATATTAATACACACACACACACACACATATATATATATATATATATTCAACTTCATATGTGCACATTTTGTTCTGCTCTCATAATCTTAATTCAAAAATTTGCAACTTTTTTTTGAGTAACATTTAATCATGAAAATATTGGTCCTTATTATAAAATGAATAACATTTTCTTAATTTTTTTAAAGTAAATAAACCTATTCATTATAAAAGTTAATAATTAATGAATATGTGCTGAAATTTTTATTTAAATTGGATAATTCCCTGATTTTTGATCATTTAAAAAAAGCCCTGCCCTTACCCCACCATTTTTTCTTCGAGGGTTTATGGCTCCCAGATTGGGAAATTTTGAAATCAACATTAGTAGAAAGGGACACGGTATCAAAGTTTTAGGAGGTGCCCCAAGACCATAGCACCAGCCCTTCATAGCATCACCTTCTTTGGATATAGAACAGTGTTTGGAATGGTTAATGATAGCTCATTTCCTTTTATCTAGAACTTGAGATCATTCTTTTGAAAATTGGGTCATTTTGGTTGAATTTGAACTGAGATACACATATTGTAATGTGGTTCTTTAAATTTTTTCTGTTAAATTTCAGCGCTTCTAAACAGAAGAACAATTAATACATCCATTTTCAAATGATGACAATATTCAAATAAGATATGTGGAGCATTTCTGTGATATCCCATATCTTATAACATGGATTAGTTTTAATCAGCATTTCATATTGGTCATCATCAACTACTGCAGGCTTGCTGGAATGTTTTCACACTTCCATATCAAAATTCCCATTTCTGAAGCCCATGAACTACTTAAAAACAATACTCTCTGCTATGACACCATCCCACATATCTTTATTACTGTTTGTACAATGTTTTTCCTTTCTGGAAATAAAAGAGCATCAAATGTCAAAATAATTCATTCTTAATATAAGAATGTTGTAGATTGTAAATTTTATTGTATTGAATACTGTTGCCATATATGATCTGGTACCCCCGCAGTTCATCTTGAGTTCCTCAACAAGATCCAGAGATGGATATACAATGTGATAGATCCTGATCTGGATTCTTGACTACAGTCACATTCTAACAGACATGATGTGGCTTCCCTCTCTCTTTTCTACAAATATTTTCATGGCAACTGCTCTGATGAGCTAATTTCACAGGTACCCAAACTACATGAATTTAAGCATGCTACTAGGTTGGTATCTCGGTCTCTCCCTTTCACTGTCAAAACAGGTAAAAGTAACCCCCTCTTGTGCTCCAACAGCTTCTTCTCTTGTACTTCCTGACAGTGGAATTCCCTTCCTCCTATTTGCTTTCCTGATAGCTATAATCTTCAAATATTCAAATGTAATGTCAATCGATATCTTCTGATACCTTGATTCTGATCTCCGTCCTTCTCTATATCCTTTCCTCAAATACCCCTCTTTACTCTTGCTCTCACTTTCTGTAACCCCTTGTATGTTAGTTGTACTTCTGCCTTGCTAGGGGTGATATTCTTAAAAAAAAAAAAAAAGACATGTGCTATTTTGTACCACTACTTTTTGACATCTTTGACACAGTTTCAGAATTCCATCCTCCCAGAAATTGCTATCTTTCTACATGATGAACTGGTTTATGTGGTTTTAACTAGTGGCATTCCCGCCTTGCTTGAGGTGAAATGCTTAAAAAAAAAATATACACACAAATCATATGGAAAGATTTATTGAATGTTACTGATCAAAATACACATATTGGTCAGAAATTTCAATCATTTCTTTTTTTTTTAATAGGTCCCCAAGCAAGGTAGTAAAGCCACTAAGACACAAGGGGTTACTGGGTGTGAAAGAATTAGAAACAGAATCATTTCTAAAGATTGGGATGAGAAAAGATTAATCAGGAGGGCAGTAGATAGTGATTGGCATTGCATTTAAATTTCCAGAAATTAAAGTCAGCTGGAAAGCATGGAGCCAGAAGGGAGTTTCACAAGCAAGAAATACAAGAAAAGAAACTGTTAGCATAGAATATACAGCTACATCTAGCCAGCTCAACTGTAAATTGATGAGATCTCGACACCAGTCGAGTACCACTTAAGTCAAAGAGACTAAGTACCATATTAAAGAGCTCATCTGAACAATTGCCATGATAGTATTTATTGAAAAGACACAGGGAAGCAACATTATGGCGATGGGAAAATCACTGAAATCAAATCACCAGACCAATAATATTGCTGATCCTTCTTTGAATTTTATCAAGGAGCACAAGGTAAATAGAAGGGGCAACAGTGCAATATGAAATCACATCTTCAAACATCACATATTGAAAAAGACTACAACCCAATATATATGACAAATATACCACATGAATTCCAGATTATACTGTCTGTTTATATTAAAAATATTTAAATAATTTATGTCTTGGTGTGTGATCTTATTATGCAATTTGAGAGTTGTTCATCATAATTTAAACAAATATATATAATCCTATATATTATTATTATACATACTCATACACACACTCACAGATTTGATGGATGTTAGTTGAAAATACGTCTATATTGCATAAAAACAATAACAAGCAAAAACTAAAAATCTTTGAAGCCCTTTATATAAGAGTCCCAAATGAATAAAGTCAACTATGAGTATAGCAATAAAGTCCTGAAATGCTTACGAAAAAAAAATTATATTCGTATGAGCAAAAACAAAAAAGTTACTTCCCTTATACTGGAAAAAAAAACCCAAAAGAACATGTAAACTATGAAATTTGAAGTCTAGAACACTACATAAGCAGTAAAAAATGAACAGTTGAAATGTTTTAAATTCACAGAAACACACACATATATATATATATATATATATATATATATATATATATATATATATACACACAGACAACTTTAGCCCTCAAGATGGTTTCAGATGAGATTGTAAGTACTTAGGAAAATAAAAATTATTCAAAAGAAAATTTTGGTATTTTTCTTAATCAATTTTCTAAATCTACCAAAAAATTAATCTGCAAACTTGAAAGGATCACAATGAAAACTAATCAACATTATATGTCTAAATTAATTAACCAAACCTGTTTCAATATATATATATATATATATATATATATATATATATATATATATATATAAAGTGAATGTTGAAGTCAACACTCTGAGGCGACAGATGGTTTCATGCAAGCAGTCTACTGCAGAAAGAAATGGAAACCTACCGCAGGAAAAATCTTCTGTCATGTCAGTCAAGCATGTATCACATGTGGCACTTAACTGACTAATTTCTTGAAGAATATTTTTATTGACAAACAAAAGATAAGTATTCTAGTTTGTTTAAATAATTTGCTATAAGTTTGCTTCAAGCTATGTAGATGTAGTTAAAATAATATCACAAATAAAAGATATTTCAGTGGGCGACTTAGGGAATGACTATCTCTGAGTTGGGGGAGCACATAATTTTATTAGCCTACAGGCCCTAAAAGCCCATTATCCGGCCCTGGGCAGAACTGTGTGGAAGGGATGATGAAAAGACACAAAAGAAAGGAAATTGTGGAGAGCCATTATTGCCTATGGCACAGATACTATAAACAATGGTAAAACTATGACAAGAAATAATCCTTTGTTATTATCAGAAATTTTGCTTTTCTTTCTTTTCTTTTATACTTTTTCTTTAATTTGGAAAATATTTTAGCAAGTTTTGAAAATGAATTTAGATTTATTTATATTATTTTATTTTAAATAAGTTGGTGATCACTAGTGGACTAAAATTTCTGTAACTATATAAAGTACGGTGTTTCTGAGAATATAATGTCCACCAACGCATTATACACAAAACTGATTTAATGAGAAATATTTAAAGAAAAAAGAATCAATTTTCTTTTAATGTGAAGCTGCATCTTCAACAATGATTTCTAAATTACAAGTAACTTATCATCTGATTTAGAATCAATTAAAAAGTCTTTGTGTAAGACATTCAAAAGAACAGAAATGTTTTCTATGGTTAGAAGTAGCATGTACCTGTCATTTCAACCTGTGTATTTTTCTCTGAGTGGAATGGCTGAAAAGTTGTTGGCCTGACCAAGAAAGGATCCTTCAAAACAAGTCCTAATGTCTGAGGTCACATGGTGAAGATCTGTGAAGTAGTTCAGACCCAATCTTTTTCAGCCATAACCTTCAATGACATAATGTTCCGGATATTTTTTTAGCAAAACATTTTGTGAAAGTATGAGCATAATATGGATGTGTATTTAGCATAGTGGAAAGTAGAATTGGCATGTCAAGTTCAAATTCTAAATGAGGTTGTTGCATTCACTTTCACACTAATACCCTTAGAATCTATATCTTCTCCCTCCAGCTAACAGAATAAATTCGGTTCCTTAGTTTTGGTTAGCAACCAATCAGGGTGAAGGACAACTCTGAATGCAAATCTAGTTGAGGCTAGTAGCTTCATGCTGTAAAAACCTACTTGTTATGCAAAACACTGTACCAACACCTAGTGTAGTGAGGCTGCAGACCTATTATCCACATAGAAATCTACAGGGTCAACAGCAACAACATGAGCATTGTATGTCATCAAATAGATTTACATAAAATTTCTCACTTTCTCTTTCTCTCTCTCTTTCTCTTTCTGTGCCTTTTTAGATTTGAGTGACAGTGTCTCTTTACAGATTTTTATTATTTGTTGTTTTTCAGTAATATTTTAACCTTTACAACTCTTGTCTGTCCTTATGGTTTCCCAATCCATTTGCAAAGACTTCTCCAATTAATTAGTTATTTGCTTTCTTCTAATTCCCTTGCCTTTGATGTATTCCTTGTGAGTGTTAAATTCTCTAAGTTAATGTTATCTTCCTCTTTCTCATTGTTCCTTTGTAGTTTCTATTCTCTTGAGTACTTCCTCGTTCATCCCATGGTATTCTATGGTTTATTGTATTCTCAGCATTCATTGACAGAATCTTGTCCAAGTTGACAGAAGTCTTTTTTTTTCCACAAATAATAAAAGAAACAATATTATTTCATTGAATATACATCAAGGTGAATAAAAACAATGAATAAAGTAGTGGCAGCCTCAAGTCCTGCCATAATCTTGCTAGCAAGGAAGTGTCAGTAAGATACTGAGAGTGTCCTATATTTGATAATATTTCAAATATAGGACTTTCAGTAGCTTAATATTTTTTTATGATTGCTTGCTTATTCATTCATAACTTAGCTACAATATTAATTTCATCATCACCAGATCAAGAATTCTTTTTAGATTCTCCTGACTCGTTCCCTCCAACAATCTTTGTCAAACATCTGCAGGCCCTCCAAAAGGCATCCAGAGTCATCTACAAGTCGGTCAATGTAGGTTTGATAAGGTTTTCCAACTGATCTTTTTCTGCACAATGAGTTCCATAGGAGGGTATCACTCACAAGTTCTGACTTACTTCACCAGGAGTGACCAGCTAGCCAAAACCTTCTCTCTCTGAGTGAAACTAATCAGTCAATATGATAAAAAGAAAAAAAAATCCCTTTATTCTTTAGGGGTAGTTGTAGTTCCTGTGGCAATCATCAACAAACAGATGTTTTGGCAGAGAGAACGTAGCAGTTTTATGGATGATCATCGCACATGACAACTAGAAGGTGCATTACTCCAGTTAGCAGAGAACTGTAATACATCTATAGTATTGGTTCGCATAGATGTCATTAGCCATCAAAAGATTTAAATGACAGTTTCACATATTAATCTAATAATGTGTTTATTCTTCTCGAATTTTAGTTCTTCCTTTTATTGTTATTTTTTCTCTCTATCTTATACTAGTTTTTCTTTTCACATCAAAATTATCTTGTGAACTTACAAAATATTAGCTCACACCGAGTGGCTCTTACAAACTTGAGCATACAAAAAATTGGTTTCCTTTCTTATCTAAAAGAAAGAGATAATGCAGAAAAAAAAAAAGAAGGTGAGAAAACTTATTGTGGGAGAAGGAAAAATTCTTTGAATCACAAGAATAAAAAAGAAAGAAAGGAAAAATAATGAAAGAAAGAAGAAAATAAATAAATGGAAAAAGAATAGAAATGAAGAGGGAGCAGAAGGTGAAATGAAATGAAGAAAGGAAGGAAAAATAAAGCAAATAAGACAGAATTAAAAGAAAAAACAATGCTTATGAAAACTGAAAAAGAAACAAGAGTGAGAGAAGAAAATAGAAACATTGTGAGAGAAAAAAAACTACAAAAATATTAGAAGGCGCCAAGGAAAACAAAGATGGAAAAGAATTAAAAAAAGTTTAGATGAAAAAAGATACGGAAAAAGAAAAGATAAAGAAATGCCTTATGCTAACAGCTTATGACCAAAATGGACCAGTGTCAATGCTACCTAAAGAGAGGGTCCATCGAATTCATTGCTGTAGGCAAGTGTAAAAAATTGATCGAGTTCATGAACCTCTTTACCTTCTAGCAGTGAAGGAAAGACAAGAAAGGATTACTGCCCAAGTAAAGAAAAAAAAAATGAAAGAAGGAAAGAAAATTGACAAAGAAAGATTTTTAAGTCAGATTTTTAAAATTAGAAGCACTTTCGCAGCCAACTGACTTTTGGCCATCTTCATGCCCTGCACCCCATTGGGACCTGCCCAACAGGATTTTATACAATATAAGACTGAAATTAATAGTGTACTTGCTAAATTTTTTAAAAAATATATCAAAACATAGAATTTTAAAATATTTTTCATTCCTTTTAGTGATTTAGAATGTTAACTCTTCCTTCTAAAGTACTCAGGAATACATTGATATTTAGCAAGAATTTGGATTTTACAAGAACAAATTGAATACTGGAGTAGATAGAAAAAAAAACAGAGCGAGAGAAACAAAGCAGAAGAGAGAAAAAGAGAGGACAAGAAAGCAGAAGAGAGAAGGAGAGAGGGTAAGAAAGAGAAAGAGTAAGTGAGATGCAGGAAAGTAATGAGAGCAAGTGCAAGCAAGAGGAGCTAGAGAAAAACTAAGACAAAGGGAGAAACAGAGAAAAAACAATTAAGTGAGAGTGAGAGAGAAAGAATATATAATATATAAATACATTGTGATAGAGAGAGATAGTAAGATATAGATAAAAAAGAAATTGTGAGTGAGAGAGAGAGAGAGATCAAAGGAGATATAATGAGAACAAGAGTAAGGGAGTAAACCAGAGAGAAAAAGAAAGCAAGAGAGAGAGCAAGAGAGAAAGCAATACATACACACACACACACATATATATATATATATATATATATATATATAGAGAGAGAGAGAGAGAGAGAGAGTGAGAGAGAGTGAGAGAGGACATGAGTGAGAACAAGCAAGAGAGTGTCAGAGGGTCACCAAGCAAAAAAGAAAGAAAGAAAGAGAATGAGAAAGAGCATGAATGTATTGGGGATATTTATAGAACATCTGGGTATAATTTGAGGTCGTTCATGGTATTTCAAGGAGCAATAAAGTTACTAGGCAATGTCCATCTCCTCTCCATATAACATGTGATAGATTTTGTTGGATATAGATACCAAGAGCAGAGAATGATACTAGTCTTTTTTTACGAAGGAACTCATACATACAATCCTTTGCCAAAGATGCTGGAAAAATTGTCAGCACATTCTAATCGCTCTGGGAAATATTTGATCCCTGTTACCAGGCTTTAGCTTCACATAAATAAGATTAAACCAAAAATGGTCTATTGCTACCATATCTGAACTGGAGTAACTTTGTCTGCACTTTCTAACCCTGACAGATGCAGTCTTGTGGGGGAAAACTTATTTTCCTCTTCTGCAACTTCTTTTCCACAGATACAACATTGCAAGCCTATTGCTGCTTTGTTGCTATTTCTATGGAAAAATGTTCACATTAATTTGATTTTGTAGTTCCACCATTTCAGACCTTTCCATCTTGGATATTTCATGCCTTTTCAACAGAGTCAATTCACCCTCGGTTCTCCCAGATTTAAGAAGAAATTTCTTTACAAGCAGTTTTTTTTTTCCCCAAGACCCATCACTTTGTGGAACAGAATACCACATAGTTCATTCCCAGAACACCTTAATCTTGACCTCTTCATGTCAAAGGTCAATTGTCATTTTTTTTTTTCATCGTCATCATAATCTTCATTTTCTACCACCATCTCTTCCCTTCATATCACACTCCACATTCATCATTACAATTTTACATCTAACCTTTGATCTTCAGTGCTCTAGAGCGTTGTGTTTGCTGAAATTTAGTGAACAAAAACTACAAACAGTTGGTTCGCTGATTTGATTTTCTGTGGTATTAAATCAATAAGTCCATAGCCTAATGATGGAAAGCATAATTTTTAAGCATAATCTTTTTGATGCACTTTATTCAGTAGGGAATAATAATTCTATACTCTTGTATCATGCAACTTTTGAAGAGCTAATTTTGAAACTAATTTTAAGGGGGTCACATCATACATGAGATATAAAATTAGTTTATGTACTACTGGTCCTGACCAAACTATAGATCCATTTACTGTAGTTAAGAAGTACAGCTGTATTTAAAACTAACTTTATTTTGATAAAACTGATGTTTTTACTTAATAATGAATGTAATATCCATATATTACTCTCATATTATAAAATACAAATATAGCAAATATGTATCTTTTTCATTGTTTACATTTATAAGATGTTTAACTGTTTCTCATTCTGTTGTTTATGGCTGTATATGTTTACATGATGGGTTTTGCATTACTAACGATACTTTTATCATTCTCTTTTACTTTTTTTTTACTTATTTAACCAGAAGGTGAGATAAAGAGATAGAGGAAAAGAGGTTAGTCGATTGTAATTTGGTCTCTCAAAAAAGGAACCTGTATAACACATGAGGTGCATAATAAAATCATTTTTTTTTTAAGTGGAAAATTAGGGGTCACATGATACCTGAGGTCATGCATTACATGAGTATATACAGTAGATTGAATATTATACAGTGAAATTTCCATGTCAAAATTAAGGTAATAACAACATGTCAGGTTGGAGACTAATTGATCCTCTTTTATATGTTTCAATAATCCAAATACTTGATAAAGAAAAATTAAAATCGAGATAGCAGAATAAAATTGTGGAAGGTGAGAGAACAATTTTTTTTTAAACTATCTCTCAAGTTAGTTTTATGGTTGTTGATAGTATAAATGTTTCTTTTAATCTAGAAAAAAAAACTTAGTAGACATATTTGTAGCATATTTTAGTACTGAACATAAGTGCAGTTTTTGACCATCATATATGTTAGACTTTTTATTTTATGATGATTTTCATTGTTTAGACTTCAAATAAATTGTGTCCAGTATGATGATTATACATAAAACAGCTGTAAAGAATAATTGATAAACTTGACTGTATTTCAAATTAGAAGCAATCTTCTCGTTCATTATAAATATATTAATATAGACCTTTGATTTGAATTCAGTAATTTATGTATATTTGATCAAGCAGTTTAATTCGATTTTTATTCAACAAGTTAATTTTGGTACCTGGTCAGTGCTGGAACATAATCTTCAGACTCTTGAAACATTTGAGAATTGATAAATGATTTTGAAAGAAGGAAAGAAAGAATGAAAATACTTAAGCAAATTTTTTTCAATTAACAAATATTTTATTGGGTCCTAAAAACAATTCTGCAGAAAGAAAGAAAGAAAGGAAGAATGAAAGAAAGAATGAGCCAAAAAATTAAAGAAAGAATGAAAAGAAAGAAAGAATGAAAATTCTTAAACTTTATCAAATATTTTACTGGGTCCCAAAATTAAAAATTAGTAATTATTTGACTTTGAAATATGATAATAAAAATATTTTTCATTGACAAACTTATTTCTTTTTTAATATAACAATTTTATATGAATTTTATTTTTATATTTTTTAATTTTAATTTATTATTTATATATTTTTTATTTTTTATTATTATTTTTTAGATTTTCTTTTATTTATCATTTTTATATTCTTATTTTTATTTTCTATTTAATTTTTTTTTAAATAACAGTGAAAACATTTTCTATTAGTCAGCAATAGCAAAAATATTTTAGCATGTTTTGAAAATTACTTTTGAATTTTTCATTTTGTTTTACATTCAATAAAATATTTTTTAATTTATTTAGATTGATAAGCCTTTGTATAATATAAAAAATATAATTCTGAATGAAGTAATTTGGAAAAGAGATTATTGTTTTTTAATCATAAAAAGTTTTTATATAAAACTGATTGAATGCAAAGAAATTCTGTGGTGTATAACATTTGCAATATTACACAGAAAAATAAAAATAAATATTATTAGTTTTAAATAGTATCTATCTATCTATGTATCTATCTATCTATCTATCTCAACCTGTTTTTATCTATCTATCTATCTCAGCCTGTTTCTATCTATCTATCTATCTATCTCAGCCTGTTTCTATCTATCTATCTCAGCCTGTTTCTATCTATCTATCTCAGCCTGTTTCTATCTATCTATCTCAGCCTGTTTCTATCTATCTATCTATCTATCTATCTCAGCCTATTTCTATCTATCTATCTATCTATCTATCTATCTCAGCCTGTTTCTATCTATCTATGTCTCTCAGCCTGTTTCTATCTATCTCAGCCTGTTTCTATCTATCTATCTCAGCATGTTTCTATCTATCTATCTCAGCCTGTTTCTATCTATCTCAGCATGTTTCTATCTATCTATCTATCTCAGCATGTTTCTATCTATCTATCTATCTATCTATCTCAGCCTGTTTCTATCTATCTATCTATCTATCTATCTATCTCAGCCTGTTTCTATCTATCTATCTCAGCCTGTTTCTATCTATCTATCTCAGCCTGTTTCTATCTATCTATCTATCTATCTATCTATCTATGTGCGTGTGTGTGTGTAATTCATAAAACAATTGTCTTTAATTTGAAAACTTCACAAAAAAGAATGTTCCTTATAGAAAATGTTATTCTCTTTCTGCCAAATCTTTATTTTTCTGTGCAAACCCCTAACATTTTATACTTCCTTGTTTCTGTGAAAGGCATCATAAACTTGTCTGTGGTTAAATACTGGTTGTCACAGGTATATTTCAAATTTATTGATAGCTTAGTCTTATTTATTGACTGTTGGTAATATGGGTATTGGTCATCAAAATCAAATCAGTAATGTTTCCATGGATAGTAAAATTGTGACAGATTTGTGAAAGAGATAGAGAGAGAGAGAAATGGATTCAAGGTTTTATTAATATCAGAACAGAACAAAAGTTTGCAGTATTTTTAAGTGGATTTCAAATACAATATTTGTACCTATATTTACCTGGCATCTTGACTAAGTCACTTTCTCACAGATGTGATGTGGCTTCCCTCTGTCTTTTCTACAAATATTTTCATGGCAACTGCTCTGATAAGTCAATTTCACTGGTACCCCAACTGCATGAATTTAAGTATGCTATGAGGTTAGCATCTTGGTCCCACCCTTTCACTGTCAAAACAGGTAAAAGTAACCACCTCTTCTACTCCAACAGATTCTTCTCTCACACTTCCTGACAGTGTAACTCCCTTCCTCTTACTTGCTTCCCTGATAGCTATAATCTTCCAGTATTCAAATGTAATGTCAATCAACATCTTCTGATGCCTTGATCTTGATCCCTGTCCTTCTCATTATCCTTTCCTCAAACAACCCTCTTTTCTCTTACTTTCACTCTCTGTAAACCCCTTGCATGTTATTGGCACTTCTGCCTTGGGGTGCGTTATGATGTGGATTTGGGGTTAGTATAGACAAACGCCAAATAACACGTAACAATAAAAAGGGTTTTAATAGGTTGGTAAAAAGGTACAGAAATCGCCTGAGTAGTCAATAACTAGCTCAGCTAAGAACTTCTCTGTCTTACTGTCTTCCTCATGTCAACTGTCATGCCACTATTTAAAGTCTTTGTTCACAGACGCAGACAAGTTCATCTTCAAGAGGGGGGGTAGGTTTCCAACACAACAGGGTGATATTCTTAAAAAAAAAAGACATGTGCTATTTTGTATCACTACTTTTTTTTGCCATCTTTGAAGCAGTTTCATAATTCCATCCTCCCAGAAATTGCTATCTTTCTATACGATGAACTGGTTTATGTGGTTTTAACAAAATTCCATAGTAGTGAAGGTATTCCCATTAAGAAAAATTTGGTAGGAATTAAAACAAATGAGCTTATAGTCATATCATGTTGAAACACCAGTTTCAGAATGATCACCAAAGTTAATCAAAATCAAGTCTGGTCAGTAACTAGATGGGTGACTGTTTTGGAATAACAGGTGCTGTAAGCTTGGATAGATGGGTGGTGTAATGGATAATGGCTTGGAATTATTAAGGAAGAGAGCTGAGTTCCAATTCCAGTTCTGTTCATTATATTCACTTATAAGCACTTAAGAAAGGTATTAATCCACTTCCTTTCAGTCCACTATATGTTAATTAATAAGAATTTTATGACTAAATTATTATTATGTTCCAAAAAATATTATTACAATATAAAAATGGTTTTAAATAACCTGCAAATAACCTGATAAGCCATGGATGATGAATAAATGAATGAATCAAATAATTGATAGGCCAAAACTTCAGATGGTTATGTTAGGTGTAGTAAAACATCCCGGACAAGTTGTACCAAATTCTGCCATGTCCAAAAACAGGTATAAGTTTTGGCATTGTTCTGATGGAAGTCAGTATCCTTCCGATTGGCAATTCTACCTGGTTTTTATTGATTACTGCCTTCAATTGGTCCATTTGAGAGCAGTACTTCTCTGAATTCAATATCTGGTTTTGTGAAAGAAGCTCAGAATACACAATGCCTTTCCAATCCCAGAAGATATACAGCATCACTTTCTTTCAATGCAGACTGATTTTCATTTTCCTCAGTAACTTTCTCACTTCACATTACTGTAAACAATCCATTTTTCAACACCTGTAACCATTCTTTTAAAAAAATGCATCATTTTTGTTATGCTTGTGAAAAGAATCTGAGATGTAAATGTTGTCAATTATATTCCAGTCATAAGACATCCAAACATAATAGTGATTCACATATCTAAGTGTTTTCAACTTCTTTACAAAACTTATATGAGATATGTAGAGTATCTCTATGATGTCCTGTGTTGCATGATCTGGATTATTTTTAATAACTATTTTGATTTGCTTATCGTCAATGACTGCTGGAACCTTCTTGGTGTTCCTGGTCCAAATTTCCACTTCTTAACATAGTGAAATCTTTTACAAACAACACTCTCAGCTATGAAACCATCTCCATAAATGGAACTTACCTTTTTTTTTTGTTGTTTTGAACATCAAATAACAAATACGCATCTCATTTTCTTCCACTTTCACTTTTAACATACAAACATTTAAAATTCACAATTCACACCCAAATTATATTATCTAAAGATGTGATGAAATATCACCTTTCAGAATATGTAAATATGTCATAAACTTCAAAGAAAAGGTTAGGAAGGAAACCTCCGTCAGTACTGGAAGGAGCAATAATAGCTACTTTAGAAACATATTTTCATGAACAATTTTTTTAATAGAAAGATTTTGTAAATTTCAACTAACCAGCTGCTTAGTCATTGAATGCCAAATATTTCCTTATAAGGAAACAACTGATATTACCACTACCATTTCTCTGGGCATAACTTGCAGCTCAAGTGCCACAAGGATTGTTGCCAGCTGTAGCCAAGTAGTTTGACAATGATGACAACTACTGACATAATAGAGCATTGTAAGGGAGAATAGTGGCTCATGTTGAAATGGTGCCAGGACACATTACAGGAATATGTGATGCTGAAATTGGAGAGTAGTGTATCTAAAGAGTGGATATTATCAGCAAAAGTCAGTTGAGCCTAATATCTGGAAACTGGCATCTATCAAGCTATCTGTCAATCTATCTGTTTGCCATATCTATACATTGTACTATTTATATCCAACCACTCTCTCTCTCTGCTTATCTCTCTCTTTTTCTTTCTATTGTTTTCTCTCTCTCTCTCTATCTGTCTGCACTACTTATATCCAATTGCTCTCTCTCTCTCTCTGCTTATCTCTCTCTTTTTCTTTCTATTGTTTTCTCTCTCTCTCTCTCTCTATCTGTCTACACTACTTATATCCAATTGCTCTCTCTCTCTGCTTATCTCTCTCTTTTTCTTTCTATTGTTTTCTCTCTCTCTCTCTGTCTGCACTACTTATATCCAACTGCTCTCTCTCTCTCTCTATATATATATATATATATATATATTTCTCTCTTCTTATCTTTCTCTTGCACACTCTCTCTCTCTCTATATATATATATCACTCTTTCTCTTGCTTTTTTCTCTCCCTCTGTCTGCCCTATTTATACATTGTACTATTTATATCCAACCACTCTCTCTCTCTTTATGCTTATCTTGCTTTTTCACTGACTTTTTCTTTCTCATGTTCTCTCCCTCTCTCTCTATCTTTTCATCTATCTGTCTGTCCTATTTATACATTAAAATATTTACATCCAACCACTCTCTCCCTCTCTCTCTCTCTCTCCCTGCTTATTTCTCTTTTTCTCTCACACTTTCTCTTTCTGTCCTATTTGTCTACCTTGTTTATATATTGCACTATTTATAACCAATCATTCTGTCTCTCTCTGCTTAGCTCTATCTTTCTCTCACACTTTTTCTCTCTATTTGTCTATCTGTCTGCTCTATTTATACATTGCACTATTTATATCCAACCTCACTCTTTCTGCTTATCTCTTTCTTTATCCTTCTTTTTTCTCTCTATCTCTCATTTTCTCTCTATCTCTCTTTCTCTTGCTCTCTCTCTCTCTTTATATCTTTCTTTGTTTCTTTCACTCTTCAACTTATTTGATAGTAAAATAAAATTTGAAACAAAGCCTGGAAAATGTAACACCAAAATCTGAAGGCACATTAGAATAGCAAAAACTAAGTAAAGTATTAAGAAACAGGAAAATTTCATTAGAAACAAAGAATAGAGGACTGAACTGTTATGTAATATCAGACCTCCTCCTCGACGGCAGTGAATGCTAGACAATCTCATCAAAGATGAAGTAGAGTCTGAAGGCAACAAAAATGTGGTTCTACAGAAAGATGCTGAGAATACCATGCAAGCAATGACAAAGTTTTAGGGGAAATGGAAACAAAAAGGAGACTTATACTTAAAATCAGAAAGCAACAGCTGAAATTTCTAGGGAGCATAATGAGGAAAGAGGACTTAGAAAATCTGACACTCACAGGAAATATAGTAGGCAAGAGCAACAGAGGAATCAGCAAATAACTTACCTAACATGCTTTCATAAATATTTGGCAGAACAGGGATTAGAAGAGTTAGTAAAAAGACAATCATTGCTGAGAGCGACAAAGGATAAGTTGTGGAGAGCCATGATCATCAATATCCTGAAGGGACATGGCAAATAGAAGAAGAGTTTTATGATGCAACCCAATGGACTTTTATATTATATTGTAAACAAATATGTTTCATAGTATAATTATTTATATTTAATTTTTAATTTTTGATATAATAATAATAATAATAATAATAATAATAATAATAATAATAATAATAATAATAATAATAATAATACAACTAATAAAATAAAATAAAATACATGAACATTACAATAGTTTTACATGTTTTTCAAGTTAGTAGAACGTCTTCCAAAAATCATTCGATAGATAACTAGAGCTATAATATTCACTTGAATAATTTTTTTATATATAAAGATTTCCATGGGTTGTAAGAAAGATATAATAATTTATTCAGGTATATGGGATATCTTTGTTAATGAAATATAAATTTCTGTTCCCTATATCTTTTAGCATTATTTATAGGTAAAAATTTCTTTATACATTGCATAATAAAACCAGTTCTTCCCCAAAAAGATATTTCAAATTCTTTTTCTTAAAGTACTATCCTCAGTATTTGTATTGTTTCTGAAGATGTAATCACAGTCACCTTCAAATTCATCAAAAATAAGAAATTGTATATTATTTATCTATTGTAAATAATTGTGGATAATCTACTTACAACACTTTTCACCTTGTAACTCAGTGATTCCAATTCAGATACAGGCAAGGATGGTTTGTACTACCCTTGAACTCCCCAACCGGGGCAGGGGGAGCCTGACTGGCTAGTGCTGTGTGACCCTTGCTATAATAATAAAAATTTGCTTTTTTCTGCCTACATTTATAAACTTTACAAATTAAACTAAGCACAACTGGATATGAAACATCTTCACAGCTTTTGACATCATTCTAGGATCTACTTTTTTGTCCAAATTCATGTCTTGAAAAAAAAATTCACTAGTTTTTATCTATAATGTTGAATGTGTTCACTAACATGGAGTGGAAAGATTATATTGTGTCAACTGCTAGGTGTGCTGCTAGAAATGTTGGTTCACTGTATCGTGCTAGACATTTTTTTCTCTCCAGAATCTATCTTACATATTTATAAGTCTACAATTCATTCTTGCTTTGAATATATTTGCCACATCTGGTCTGGTGCTACTGCTATATATTTAGAGATTCTTGATAAAATATAAAAAAGAATCAGCAATATTATTGGTCCTGACCTGACATCTTGGTTTCATTCCCTTTCCCATTGCCATAACGTAGCTTCCATGTGCTTTTTCTAAGAATACTTTCATGGTAATTGTTCTAATGAACTTTCCTCTATGGTACCTTAATTTATGAATTTAAGCACACTACTAGATTGGCGGATAGGTCTCATCATTTTACCGTTGAAATGACTAAATGTAACCTTAAGTTCTATGCTAAAAGTTTCTTTTATTACACTTCTCACTTGTGGAACTTTCTTCTGGCTTTAATCTACAAAAATTTAAATGCAATATTAGTCATTATCTTCTATCTTCTTAATTTGCATTCTTTTATTGTTTTCTCTCCTTAATATTCTCAAACACTCAATAAGCCCTTGCATCATAGTGGCTTTATTGCCTTGCTTAGATTGGAATGATTTTTTAAAAAATAGTTGTTCATATTCTTAGTTCTCCTAATTTCTATGCATGGATTCTTTGCAGCTATAATCATTGTGGGTTCTTGAGCCTTAATTTCATCAGTATACAATCCATGGTTTCTGATTTAGTACTGTATAACTATTAGGGTCTTTAAATCACAATTATGTTACAGAAAATGACAGAAAAGATATAAGAAACAAAGTTAACTTAAATTTAAATCAAAATATGATGATCTTTATTTTCAAGGACAGCAGCCCATTAAGAAGGCAAATTTCCAATTTCACATTTAAAGAACTTTTCACAGAAAAAATATTTGAAATACAATTTTTCATTGTACATCTGTACGTGAGATAAGAATTTCGGAATAATCCATTTCGCTTTTAATGACGGTTGCGATCTTACAACAAGACCTAACACACCAAGCAAATTTGCTTTGTGGGAGGGGTAAGTCTTCTTGTTCCTCACACTGGAAAATCTCAAAGATGAAGAAAAGATTTGAAGCTACAGAAATGCAGTTTTAGAGAAGGATGTTGCAGATATCATGAACCGAACATGTGAGCAGTGCCAAGGTTTTAGAGAAAATGGAAACAAAAAGGAAACTTATAATTAACATCTGGAAGAAACAGTTGAAATTTCTAGGGCACATAATAAGGAAGGACGGCTTGGAGAATCTGATACTCACAGGACAGATTAAGGGCAAGAGGGTCAGAGAAAAACAATGCATAATATAATGAGCTTGAGTAAATGGGTGGTGGAACAGAGTTTAGAAGAAATAACAAAATGACAAAATCAATTAAGGTTTACAAAGGATGGGAAATTGTGGTGAGCCATGATCGCCTACATCCTGAGGGGAAACAGCATATAAAGAAGAAGGTATATTTTTTAACCTATTCTATGAAACTGATTAATTACAGGTATCTGCTGACCTGATTTTTACTTTATTCAGTCTTTTATTAATATTCTACCCATTTCAGTAAAATAGTAATAAATCTCCTGGGGTACATAGGTAGGGTACACTGATAGCCTTCTTTATTTACTCTTTTCTTTATTTCTCTTTTCACTACCGGCTGTTTATCTCACTCTTATTGTCCCAGTTTAGTAAGCAGATAACTAATATATGAGCCTCTTGGTCATGCTGACTTAACCTAGTGACAGAGACACATGCGATAGTTTGTATGAATTGACAAGCAGACAAATAGAGGGCCAGAAAAGGAAGATTGGTATTGGATGGATTGTGGTATAAAGTGATGATATTCTTGTCAAGAAGGAAGTGGCATGTCAGCTGTGCAATGTTAGAATGATGAACAATAAAAGAGAAAAGTGTTGCTTCATTGGCATGGTGTGGGTGGGAGGGTGTATCTGCTTTTTCTTTTCTCTCTTCTGCTAATAGAAAAGAAATCTTTTACTTCTTTCTTGTCCAGCAATGTGATTGTTATGTACTTGTAATTATTATTTTCTCTCACATCACTAGAAGGAAAGTTTGTCTAAAGTGAGGAAGATGTTAGTGGCAATACTCAGAAATAATCATGGTGATGGTGATGATGCTGGCAGTTGAGGTGGAAAAAGAAGTGAATTATTCTTTCTGCTTTATTTCTTTATCTTATTGCTTTTTTTCCTTTATTGTTTTTCTACTTTCTCTTCCAACTTAATTATTCCTTTCTTTTTTTTTCTTCCAGTTTTTGACTAGACTTTTGAATTCTTTGATTTTTCTTTTCTCTTTCTTTCTTTTTCTCTCTCTTTCTTTTTTGTTTATTTCTTTCTTTCTTTCTCTCTCTTTTTCTTTCTTTCTGTTTTTGACTAGATTTTTCAATTTTCTGTCTTCCCAATCTTTTGTTTGTTTGTTTGTTCTTTCTTTCTTTCTTTCTTCCTTCCTTGACTAGATTTTTCAATTTTCTGTCTATCCAATCTTTCTTTCTTCCTTCCTTCCTTCCTTCCTTTGACAAGATTTTTCAATTTTCTGTCTTCCCAATCTTTTGTTTGTTCTTTCTTTCTTCCTTCCTTTGACTAGACTTTTCCTTTCTTTATCTCTGGTTTTTATTTTATTTTCTATTTCCAAGTCTTTTGTTTGTTTCTTTTATTCTTTGATTCTTTCTTTCTTCCTGTTTTGACCAGAATTTTTCAATTCTTTAGTTTTTTTAGTTTTTTTATTTCTAAATCCTTCCTTCCTTTAACTAAACTTTTCCTTTCTTTATTTCTGGTTTTGATTTTTTTGATTTTAAATTTCAAATCTTTTTCTTTCTCCTCTCTTTTTACCTCTAATTCACATACTAATTCTTTTAGTCTTTTTCTTTTATCCTCCTTTCTTTCCTCTCACTCATTTCCTTCCTCTAAATCTTTTTCCTTTTATTCTCTTTTTTCACATTTATATATTTTTCATTTTTTTTATCAACATTTTAGCATCCTTGTCTTTTTCTTTCTTTCTTTCTTTCTTTCTTATTTTCTCTCTCTTCTTTTTCACTTTATTCCCTATTTTCTCCTTCACTGTATTTTTCAATCCTTTATTCAAAGTGAAAATTACGGGACCTCCTAGACAGGGTTATAGAGAAAGTGAGAAAAAAGGACTAACCATCCACTGCAAGAAGGCAGTGAGTATGGTCATTGGTAAGCAAAAAAGCCCAAAATGCTAATAACAAATTGGATATGTCAAAATCAAGCAGGTGTAGGGATTTAAATATCTGGGAAATGTTTTAACAGGGGATGGAAAATGTGACACTGTGATCTAAAGATGGATTTGGTTAGTAAAAGAAAGCTAATCAAGGTGCTGTGAATCAGAAAAAAAATTGTTAGAAACAAAGAAAAGAGTGCTGGATTGCTATATGATATCCATTTTCTTATATGGCCACAAATGCTGGACAATCTCCCCAGGGATGAAAAGAAACTGGAGGAAGCAGAAATGTGGTTCTACAGAATTCTACAGAAAGATTCCATGGACAGAGTGAGAAAGCAGTGAGGAAGTCTTACAGAAAATGGCAATAGAAAGAACACTTATACTCAGAATCTGAAAAAAGACAATTGAAATTCCTCATGGAGCATAATGAGGGTAAAATAGATGAGAGAAGGCAGTGAACCACTTACCTGTGTGAATGGGCAGCAGGATGGCATGTGGAAGCCTTAGCAAGGGGAGAAAAACTGTTAAGGACCACAAGGAAAATTGTAGAGAGTGATGGTCACCTATGTCCCTTCAGGACATGGCACAAAGAAGAAGAATAAAAAGAGATTTGAAGCAAGAGAAATATGGCTTGACTGCCATGTACTGAGAATTCTCTGGAGTGATGTAACAAGGAAGTTTGAAAGAAAATAGGAACTAAAAGCACACTTGTGGAGGGTATATTCACTCATACTATGTGGCTATAAAAATTGGACTTGTGTTGAAACAGTACAAACAAGTGTACACAATAACAATAAAAAAACATGGTAAATTGTATGGTAATTTCATACAATTTTATTTATGTATGTGTGTGTATTGGTGTGTGTGTTTTACATTACAACTGTGTTATAAAAGGGAGTATGTCACTCAGGAATATCACAAGTCCTATCACTGAAACAAGTTTCACATGTGTTGTCATCCCGACAGTCCTTGAGCGAAGAAGTTGAATGACATTTCTTGGTGGAATGTCCATATTTCTGGCAGGAACAGTCCCTGTTGCATGCTGGGAGTAATTTTTTTTATTTAATTTATTTTAAATGAGTTTTAAATTTTATTTTATTTTATTTATATTTTTCATCATTATAATAATGGCAATGTTCCCAAATACTTACAATCATAACGAGACAGCTGGAATTTCTGAGGCACATCATGGAGAAAGACAGCCTTGAAGCTTTAGAACTTGCAGGAAGCTAAGAGAAATGTGAGGAAGCAGTGAGGAATCTATCTAGAGTGTTTGTATATTTTGATAGAAGAATAAGGATGAAGAGGAATGGTAAAGAGTCCCAAGTTACTTTGAGCAACAAAAGATAGGAAGCTGTGGAGAGCTATGACTACTCACGTTCTGAAAGAACACAATACATAAATAAAAGAGTCAAGAGTTACTTAGACTAACAATATATAAGAAATCGTGGAGAGCCATAATTTCACACACCTTTAAGGGACACAACACATTAAAAAAGAGTCCCTTTTTACATTCTTCCTTTTTTATTCCTTCTTGCAATATTTATGTATTATTTTTTAAATTTCCTTTCACTTTCATCTTTCCTTTATTCCATTTTTCTTTCAATATTCCTAACATAAGTTTTTTTTTATTTTATCTTCTACACACTTCTTTTGTTCTTTCTTTTTCTCCTCTCTACATTTCATTTCTTCATTCTTTCTTTTCCTTGGCTTTCCTCATCTTTTAATTCCTTCCTTTTTTTAAATACTTTAATTCATCTTCTAAAATCTATTTACCTTTACTTATATGTACCTTTCTTTTTTGTTTATCGCTTTTTTATTTTTCCTTTCTTTCTTTCCACAGTCCCTCTCAAGTCAATTCCCCTTTCCTTGGTTCTTTTCTTTTACTAAAGTTTTTCCTTCTTCCTCTATTCACAATTTCTTTCCTCTTTTTTTTCATTCATTTGTTATGCAACTTGTTTAAAAACTTTTCTTTTTTTGTAACATTCTTCACGAAATATTTTTCTTTCTCTTCATCTTTCTTCTCAGCTTTTCACCACTTTTTTATTTTCTTTTTTCCCCATTTTTTCTTCCTTCTCAGATATTTCTTACATTTGTTATTCAATTCTTTCTTCAATTTTTTATTCAGTTTTTATCATGCCTCTTAAGAATTTCTTCTCTTTTTTTTTCTCATGCATTTTTTTTTCACTCTCTCTCTCTTCATTATTCATTTTTTCTTTTCATTCTTTTCCTATCTTTTGTCTGCTTTTTTTTCTTTCAGCCACAGAGACAGAGATAGGGAGAGAGATATTAAGTTGGTGCATAATTATCAGGCGTTTTTGTAGGTGAGTTATTTGTTAATAAAAATTGCTGTTTTGTTTACATTTTTTTAATAAAAATATTATTTTATTTCCAGGTTAGAAAAATGCATGTCGATAACCATACTCATTTAAAAATGTTATTGTTGATTTGTTGTTTCTTTTTTCATAATAAATATTGTCTAAAAAAACGCCTGATAATTATATACCAACCCAATAAATAAAATGTGGACATAAAAATCAATACTGCATGGTGACTGGTAGGTTCATGCCTTACATGAAACTGCCAGTCACCATGCAGTGTTGATTTTTATGTCCAATCATTTCCCTGTATCAATAAATAAATAAATACTAAATTATTCCAATAGCTAAGTATAGGGATCAGTTATAAAAAAAAATTAATATGGTAGAAAAGAAAATTGAACGTAGAATAGGAAGTATTTTGCCCAACACTACAAATTGCAGCAAAAACCTGAAAACTTGGTTCATGTTCTTAAACAGCCTCATTCAGATTGAGATTATCATATGGATGTCATGCATGGTGCCAAAACTGGAATAAAAACTGGATGGTTACATTCAATGCCATTGAAGACCAAATTAGTTACATTCCATCATCACCAATCTGGCCCTGAACTACCACCAATTTGGATGAATGAAGATCCTCTCAGGGAAACACCATGCCTTGAAAGACTGACACCTTACCTCAAGTGGAACTCTTAAATACAATCCATTACTAAGGATGCAGATAAAATATTTGGCTCTCTGTAATGCTCCAGTAAGTACTTAACCCCCCTCCTGCTATCCTTTACCTTTATAAGAGTGAGATCAGGGCCAAAATAGAGTGTACTGTTATCATATCTCCACCCTTCAAACCCTCTTCCACAGGTGAGATACTGGCAAGCCTTTCGCTGGTCTACTGCTACTTCCATGGAAAGTGCTTAGTGAAACTACTTTCCCTGGTCCAGCTGAGGCAAATCTTCACAGCAAGAACACGCTATGCCACTTACATAGTAGCAAATCCCCCATATTCCTTCTGTATTCCATCGGTGAGAAGTAAGTTCCACTCGAGCAGCTTCTTCCCAGAACCACTGCCCTGTGGAACCAACTCCCAACAGGATGTTTCCCTCATTGTTACAATCTTAACCTGTTCAAGACTAGGTTTAACCATTATCTTCTACTCCTATAAATGTACTCCAAATGTAACCCTCTAACTTGGGTAGCCCCCAGGCCTTGTAAAGGGTAAAAATTGTTGTAAAAAACAAAAAAACAAACCAAACATTCAGAAATATCTAAACTGTCAGCTATACAGGGTGTTGCAGCAAAATCTGACACTTGACAAAAAGAAAACAAGATATGCAATAAAAACAAAAGTTGTATATGCAGATAACCGATGGTTTGACAACAAACTAACGTTTTTCTCTCTACACTTTTCCAGGATGGAATATGAGCACAGAGCAGTGGTAGTAGCTTCTTTTCATGTCGGGAAGAAGCCTGCAGAAGTGATGGCCTGGTTTGGATTCAAGAAGACCTTGGTCATAGACATTTGGAAGAAGTGGAAGGTGTGTGAGAACAAGGATGAGCTTACTGCCAAATGAAAGGCCCACAACATTCGTTCTTCAGCTGTTAGGGCTGACAAGTTCATTGCTGCCGTCAAGGAGAGAGTTGACAATGATGGAAGCCAGAGCTATGCCAAGATCGCTGCTGACATGACTGTTGAACAATCAAGAAGGACATTGGTCACTCCCCCTTCCACAAGTCTCTCCGCATGTTCATCACAAATGCCTCCAAGGAATCAAGGAAGGTCAAGGTGGTGGCTTTGTTGAACGAGCTCAAGCATGGGTCTGCCAAGATGCTGAGGTTCTTCTCTGGTGAAAAGAACACGATCCAGGACCAGACGAGCAACAGGCGGAAACTCAGGTGGATCAGCAAAGACATTGGGGAGGTTCCCGTCATGAAGCATACAAAGTTTCCCTCCACCATCATCGTCCTTGGTATCATCCAGCAAGGGGGACGTCATGCTTCCATTCTTCTTTCAAAAGGGCCTGAGTATCCTGTCTGGGATCTGTATGTACAATTTTTATTTTATTGCCTATTTCATTTTCTTTTTGTCAAGTGTCGGA
>OZ010576.1:20879695-20924695 GCA_963932145.1 Acanthosepion lycidas
AAAGATATCTTACTGGAATTCTCCAAGGTTTTTATAACACTATTGGACTCTACTCTAAACAATAAGAATGTATTTAGCTCTAAGTTGAAATGATGATCCCTCTTGTTGTGACCTCTTGATCCGGTTTTCCCTCTTTTTTAAACTTATTCACTATTCACTTGATGGTTCTTGAATAGACTTTTAATATGGAAGCCAGGGTATGAATGTTGGTACCATTACGGAAGGCCTGAATGATCTTTTTCCTCTCACCATTGCTCAGTTGGGAAGACATAGTGGAGCTGACACAAAATGATTTTAATCTGTTCTTTTTCTAGCTGAAAGGGTTTTTCAGTGATTCTTATAACAAATGCTGTCAAGATGGTGACATTTTGCTAATGCCTACTATTTTGTACACACACACACATGCACACACACAAACACACATGTTGCTTGTCTTTTTTATGTGACAACAGATCTGACTATACACACACACACACACATGCACACGCACATATATATATATATATATAGAGAGAGAGAGAGCAAAAGAGAGAGTTTATAATTTGGAAAATCTATTTTCATGTGATGAATTTCATTTGTTAGGGTTTCATTTTCATGGTTTGTTTTTGTTATCAATTCATCTATGGCTGATTTAATGCTGGAATCTAAATATTTTGAACATAGTTTTATGGCTCCAACTACAGATAAAAAGTCATTTTGCTATAAAATTTATTGTTGGTAATTCTACTATAAATATGTATTGTTGGAAATTTTTTTTTTTTGTATAATAATGTATTGCTGATATTTTTACTATAAAAATGTATTTTTATACTTTCATACTAACAGGTACTACCATACCAGGTCAGGGTCTTGGACTTCATCAAACTAAAGCAATGTTTATGTTCATGTCAGTACACATTTGCTTGAAGGAGAGCGGATTCTGAATTTTTAAATTTAAATTTTTTATTTACATTTATTTTTTCAAATATGTGTTTGGATATATAGTTTACCTGGTTTCATTTAGTTTCTTTTTGTGTTTTATTTATATTATAATCACTATTGCTATTATATATCTATATAATTATATATATATTGTGAAAATAAAAGAAAGGTGAAATGCTTTAAGAACCTGCATGTAAAGTTACTGTGTAGGATCTAGCAATTAAAGCACTTTCTATACATTTTTGTCTTACTAAATTGATTTCTCTTTTCATTAAATAGCATTTTTAAAGGAAAATTATGGTAAAAAAAATTATGGTTGAAAATTTCTTCCCCTTTGTCCTAGATTCTTCCAAAGTTTTTGTAACATATATATATATACATACATACATACATATATATATATATATATATATATATATATGTATGTATGTATGTATATATATATATGTATATATATTCATACATGTTTCATTAAATAATATAGACAAGTGTTGTCTATATTATTTAATGAAACATGTATGAATGAACAAATACTGCCTAAATACACACAATATATATATATATATATATATATATATATATATATATATATACAGTAAAATGAGAACAAATGGAGTGATTCCACTGTACATAACATTGAACATAAAAGAGAGCTCAATACATAGTACAGTTAAATTTAATTTTTGGGGGGGGATTTAAAACATGTTAAAACCACTACACAATTACAATTATGTTTCGACACCATAAATGTATCTCATCAGGTGATGTTAAGCTACCAATGAGTGAAAGATTAATTTAATTTCAAAAAGCAGAATACTTTAAAAAATAGACTTGTGGGCTTAGCTGTGATTAACCAATTCAATGTGACTTACACTAAATTCAAATTCACCATGAAAAAAAATTTTAATATAGGTCATGACATGAAGTTGTCTGCATATAAATCCTAGACAATTTCCTTATGGGTAGATATGGATTGTTACATATTTCACAAGAAGTATTGAAGCAAAAGCAAAAATGATGGGGAAGGTACTTTAACATAATGCTATCCTGTTATATGGTTGTTCGGCTTCTTACATAAAATTTTGTAGTTGGTAAATAAAAGACCCCTTTAAGAAACTGGCAAATAACTTAAATGCTTGAAAAAAAAAAAAGAAACTTATCAAAAATACATAACTACTTTGACAAATTAATATGTAACCATTAAATAAAGAGCATCAATATAAGATGTTAATAATATTAACCAAACATCAATATTAAGTCAAAATGAATCATACTAATAGAATAGTATATATATACATATATATATATGTATATATATATATATATATATATATAAAAGTGAATATTAAAGTCAACACTCAGAGGCAACAGGCTGTTTCAAGCTAGATGCAATCATTGGCCTGATGATTGCATCTAGCATGAAACAGTCTGTCTCCTCTGAGTGTTGACTTCAATATTCACTTTTATATTTACATATGCTCTATCTCTGATATTGAGCACTTTATCCCATAAATAAAGCATACCATAAAACTATATTTCTTCATATATACATATATATATATATATATATATATATAGATATCTACACACATATATATATACAGATACATATATATATACATATATACATACATATATATACATGTATATACATACATACATACATATATACATAAATATATACATACATACATACATATACATGTATACATATATATATACATACATACATATATATACATACATACATATACATGTATATACATGTATACATATATATACATGTATACATATATATATACATACATACATATACATACATACATACATACATATACATGTATATACATGTATACATATATATACATGTATACATATATATATACATACATACATATACATGTATATACATGTATACATATATATACATGTATACACATATATACATGTATACATATATACATACATAAATATATACATACACACACATATATATATATATATATATATATATATATATATATATATATATATATGAAATGGACAAAGTCCGACAATTATTTTAAGACATTTTTATGTTTATACATTCTTTTTATAGATACAAATATATAAGTAAATGTTCAGGCCAGTAAATGTTGTTTAATACTGTTTATTATAAACAGAGCATTTACTTAAATATTTGTATCGATAAAAAGAATACCCGCTCGGCCCGGTGGCTAGGATCAAAGTGTAGTATCTGTGCTTTGTGAGCTGCCGGGTCGGGTGTCTGTCGAACTCTCTGCTTGCAGAGAGGAACCCTGACGAAGCTCCGCCGAAGGGTGGGGCTTCGTTGGGGGAGGTTGACAGAACTGGCCGCCCTCGGGGGTTTTGGATGGTTATTTATTTTTGGCTGAGCCTACGGGCTCGGAGATACCCACATTAAAAAGGCCTTGTGCCACATTCAATCCTCGTGGGTGGATTGATAAATACCATCTATAAAAAGAATGTATAAACATATATATATATATATATATATATATATATATATATATATATATATATTAATGTTTTTTATACTAATATACTTTATTTATAAGAATATATTTTGTTAATTAGATAAAAAAAGAAAGTACGTAAGCAAAACATTGTACAAAAGTGATATTACATTCTCATAATATTAATCTTACTACTCATTATATTTTTGCTTTGTTACAAACTTAAATAAGATATACATTTCCACAATTACTGAGATAAGATACTCATAAAAAACACACACTGCAAGTGCTGATATAATATCACACTGATCATAAAAGTTATTTCACTGCATAATTTATGAATATATATACATTTACTTGCTGGATATCTCTCTCTTTTTTTATTATGCAATCACTGTTAAGAAAAGGAAACAAAACAGATATTTATTAAAATAAGTGAAGATTGACAAACAATTGGTAAATGATACGAGAAGGATTGCACAGCATCATTCTTTTCACCTACTTGTCTTGAAAATCAGAATTGGAAAATGTGGTCTTATAAAAGTTGATTTATCGTCAATAATTTTCCATGAAGAATATGGAGTTACATTGGATGAACTTGATTAGAGGGTTGGATTCATCATAGAAATCATCAACTAATGCAACTAAGAAGAGAACAGTGAGTAGGAAGGATAATATTTTTGACTTGGTAGTCTGGGAAGAGAATGGAAAGTGTATCACTGTGACATATTGGGATTGCTAAAGGTGCATTCCAAAAGCTAAGCAGAGTAATAAGAGACAGAAAAATTTTGTTAGAACCAAAGAAAAGAGTATTGAACTGTTATGTAATATCTGTCCTCCTGTATGGCAGCAAATGCTGAACAATCTAAAAAATGAAAAAGAGACTTGAAGCAACAGAAATATGATTCTACAGAAAGATGCTGTGGATACCATGGATGAGCAACAAAAAGGTTTTCGAGAAAATTGAAATGAAAAGGTACTTATACTTAACATCAGGAAGAGGCAGTTGAAATTTATGGTGTACGCAATTAGGAAGGAGGGCTTGGAAAATCTGATACTCACAAGACAGAAGAAAAGAGGGACAGAGGAAAGCAGTACATACTTGAAGAGATTGAGTAAATGGATGGTAAAACAGGGTTTAGGAGAAATAACAAAAAAGACACAACTTATTAAGAGCTACAAGGGACATGAAGATGTGGATGGCCATGACTGCTTACATCCTGAAGGGACGTGGCACAGAATAAGAAGTAAATTATCAGTTTTTTCAAATTTGTTGGCTATTGCCCACCTTACCAAAGACACCAACTTACTGGAATTGCCTTCAGGCTCTGCAAAAGAAAAGTTTAGTTTATCAGAATGTGTGCAGTGTCCATCAGTCTTGTGAGACCATGAATTTGCACCTGAGGAGTTTTGATTCACCTGGTGTCTTACTGTCATGGAGAGGTGTTACTGGAGTACTCTCTCTAGAGTACAGATCCTGTAGCATGTCTCCCCCTCTCCATTCCACTATTGTTCAATAAAATGTCAAAGGACAGTTACTGAAAGGGTTGTCATAATGTATGCAACACTTGACTGCCTTTGGGATTTCAACTTGAGATTTTTCCTCAGCATTTAATCCTAAAGCCATTCCAATGACTAGATTTAACCACAAGGAAATGAATCAGAGTTTTTCCTTTTGTTTATGTCAGACTGTAAAACAATATTGAAGCAAAGAAGATCTTGGGCAAGAAATAAAAACTGCTGCAAATAATATTAAAATACTGTATTTGACGGCATATAAGATGCACCGGTGTATAATATGCACCCAATTTCCGCAGAACAAATCAAGAAAAAAATTAGTAATTAGTAAAATTATTAGTAAATGGTACAGCCTAGACTATATTTATGAGCTATTATTTTAGTTAAACAAGCCATGATTACAATTAAAAGAAAAATAATAGTAAAAAATGAACACAAGCCTATAAAAACTTTATTATATCTCTATCTTTAAAAGGCAGGATATGTGTGTGTGTGTGTGTGTGTATATGTGTATGTGTGTAACGAATGCACGGCTGAAATTTTCGATGGATTTACATCAAAATTTACATGCACATGCTCCAAGTTTGCGGAAAGGCTAAGACAGACTTTGCATTTCTCAACTCCCATCGATAGTGGAAATAATCGATTTTTTTCATGCTTCTACGGAAGTTTTCATGTAGTTTGCATCCATTTTCTACTGGCCAGAGTGAGAGCCTATAGCTGGCTGCCACAAATAGGCAGGAAGATTCTATTGGCCAGCATGAGAGCCAACAGCTGACTGACACAAATGTTAGCTAGCATGCAAAAAAATCGATAGCTGCATTCGTCACAAGTGGGAAAAATTTAAATCTGCATGGCACTTTACTCCCATTGGCTCATTCGCTTGCTTAAACTCAACATTGATTCTGATTCCGCAGAACTGGGTTGGGTGTGAAAAAGTATTTGTTGTTAACATTCTTTTTTCATTTGGTTTTTCCAGTTATGAGTCCTTTTTTAAAGCTGATTGCTTTGTGTTCATTTTGTTTAGTTCTTTTTTCGTAACAGATTTAATGTTTAGTATAGAGCTTAGAAAAAATTTGCAGTGTGAGATAGGCAAGAAGTAAGGCATGTAGCAACATCAGCATGGCAAAGGGCACTCCTTTAAAGGCAAGGAAGGGCAAAAATATTTTAAGTCAAGTGATAGTGATTGCTGTATGAGTAATACAATTTTTGAATCAAGCACAGGCAACGCCGGGCCATGCTGCTAGTCCTTATATGATCTGTACAACCTGTGTCTTGTAAATATCTTATTGGAATAATTAGGATACAAAAATTCTGATTGTATTTATACCAATGCAACTGGAAGTTATCACAAGAAAAATGTTAATGCAACAAATATATTTTACAAATATATAATTTGAATTTATTACATATAATTTTAGTGAAACAAAGTACTAATATTAAACATGATGAAATTAATATAATGAATATTATCAATGATAATACTCTTAATCTGCATAATAGCTTTTTAAATAATGACAATAGGTATATGAAAGTTACGCTAAAGTCTAAGCTAATAGGAGTTGCCAGGTCACTAATTTCAGCCGACTATCGCAAATTTTAGACCTACATATGGCATATAAGATGCAGAGGAATTTTAAAAGATATTTTTAGCAAAAAAAGTGCACCTTATATGCTGTCAAATATGGTAAATGAATGAAAGACTGATGAAGATTGCATAATGTCTTGGAGGACATATTAACATCTAAAAATAATAATTTATTCAGATATATGGGATATTATGTTAATCAAATATATATTACCATCGTCAATATATTTGGTATTCATGTATAAATAAAACTTGTTGGCATAATACAACCTGACACTCCTAAAACAAGTTAATATTTTTAATGAAGATAGTATTCATATAAAGCTATCCTGAAAATGTTATGAAAAATTTTATTGCTAAAATATTGACTTGCATTGTAAAATCTGACCTAATATATTTATTTATACCTGGTTGAACATCAACCTGTGATCAAGTTCACTTTTTTCACCAATTTAGTTTTTCCTCGACCATTCCTTGAAGTTTCCTGAAGTGACTTTTGAACTCTGCAAGAGATTTGCATTTCAACCTGCATATGGTGCCTTCACTTATATGTGAACAATTGAAATAGTGAGAGAGTCTACATGACAGTTTACAAACCTTACCACAGATACTGCTTGTCAAATCTTGCTGAATATGTTAATTGGGTTTTGACTTTCATGGTGCCAACTATGGCCGATAAGACCAATGCCAGATAAGCATACTCTATCACAAGTGCATTTTCAAATTCTTCCACTTGCAGGGAAGTCAAATATGGTTATTTGAATTTACTCAAACCAGCAGTGATTAATTAGAAATGATCTATCTATATATATTTTTTTATTCATTTTTTAATCATCTGACCCCCCACACAAGTCAATAAAGTTACTAAGTGTGTTAGAAAGAGTGTTGTGACCAATTAAATGGTTTCAGAAATAACAAAACAAGTTTTACAGATATTATACAGTAAATACAACAGAAGAGTATTACAAGACTAGTGAGTGTGTCGGTTGACCAGTGTTCAATCTATTCAACTGTTCACCCAAGGCCTTCTCTCCTACTAATCTTATAGTAGGTGGAAGAGTCCAACAAAGACTCTTTAGAGGGAGGAAACCACAACATAGAGAATATGACAAAAATATACTAATAAGAAGAGAGGAGAATAAGAGAACAAGATATTTAGAAGAGAGAAGATAACAATTGACACTGCATTTAAATTTTTGAAGGTCAAAGTTGTGCTCAAATTCATAAAGTCCATGTACAATAGAGGAAAGTTTATTAGAACAATTACCATGAATATATATATCAAAATGCACAGGTGATATAATAGAATAACCTGTCACCCCCATGAGTGACTGCACTATAGGTAGTAACTACCTATAAGTATCTGTAAGTCAACGGACTACAGTGACTAGTTGGGATCTGTTGAGTACGACTCAAACTTACGCGAGAACTACCAACCTTCCAATAGTAGCACTCAGTACTTAATTGAATTGTGACGACCTTGTGCATAACTGTTATCTTTATTCTTATTGTACTGGTTTTGTACAATAACCCGTTACTTATTTTATCCCCCCGTGTTTGTCAAGTATATATTCCTATTAGCATGGAATATAACAACAGGGAAGCTATGTTACAATGGAAAATGACTGAAGCAGAGATATCAGGTCAGGATCCACAACATTGCAGATTCTTCTTAGGATTTTATCAAGAATCTCTAAATATATAGCAGGTTTACCAAACTAGATATGGCAGCAATATTCAAAGCAAGGATGACTGGTAGCCTTATAAAGATGTAAGCTAGATTCTGGCAAGAGAATTTATCTAGCACAACACACTGAACCAACTTTCCTTGTTGCAGACTTAGCAATTGATTCAATATACACTTTCCACTTCATGACAGCATAAAACGTTATTCTGAGAAAGTTTATGAAGTTTACAAACTATTTTATACTACAGTTAGATGTTCCTATAATCCTAATAATCTCTCTTTTTCTTGCAGCATATTTAATCACTGAATGACAAATTTGTCTCCTCTCAAAACCCTTTACACCATCAAAAATAATGTTCTACCAATGGCCTCTCTCACTTGCAGATTTCTTCAAGGTGTTTAAATCTATCTGTGTTGTCTTAAAGGAATCTTTTAAACTGTCTTTACAATGCTATGGGGTTCACATTGCAAATGCTTTCTCATCACAAGTATTTCTCCTTACTTACATAAGTATGCCCATATCTATAAGACCTATATGATGATTCTACCATTCATTTTATCATTCTTCAAAACCAGTGCTGCCAGTTGTTTTTTTTTTTTTAAACATGCGAGGAACCAATGAGGAAGTGGGTGTTGTTCCCTCTTTAATTTGTCTCTTTAGATATGGTCCTATTTCAGTGTCATTTTGAGACAATCTGTACTAAACATGAGAACATAACAAGACTTCCCAGTGTGCCAGAGACCAGTACCATATTTGTGCCATATAATTATATAATAACAATCCAAGAAAATATAATTTGAACATGTGTAGTATTATTCATTTTTACCAGAAAAATATAATGAATATAATAGAAGTTGCAATTTTTTTATTTTATATTTACTTAGTGAAATATTATAGAGACTATCTCATTGTTGTCTGTTGTGGCATGTGGGAGCTTACTTACTTTGCTTGATTCAGCAGCAGCAGCAGCAAGGGAAATAATCAGCAGGGTTCAACCAGAAGTCCTAGAGGTCATAAAAACCTTGTCCGAGTCAGTCTCTTTTTCATTTTCCATTTCAGTAGCCTCTACATTCAAGACCCTTGCTCTTTTCCACTTTTCCCTTATGACAGTCACAATTCAAACCCAGCTCAAAGGGCTACACACAGCCATTGCTAAAAAAGATGAGGACTGTTCTTGCAGCTTGACTCAGATTTCTTGTTCCTCCCATGGGAACCAGCAGAGAAATCTTCCTTCGAAACACCCACCAAAGGAAAAACTCCACACAACCCTTGCTGCTGAAGACTTGTACATCATAGCACATTCACACTCAGATTTCCCGTTCCAGTTGTGGAAGCTAGCAGAGAAATCTCTCTCTATAAAACAACTATTCAAGAACTTTGCTAACTGGGAAAACTCACTTTTTTCCACACAAGATACTATTATTTTGCACTCCCTTTCAACCAGAAATAAACGCTGTTGAACTGTTATTTCAAGTCTTGGATATTGTTCATTTCACTTTCACTGTCAAGCACACACACAACCAGAATAATTTGTAATAATATATATTCATGAAAATGGCCTTTTGGTATTCCTTGGTGTGGTTTCCACAGTTACACACCACATCACGATGATGATGATGATGATGGTGTTGTCATACGTATTTCAGTTCAGTTTTACTTTTCCTTATTTTACATTCTTTATTTGTATAGAAATGACTTTTAACATGAGTGAGTAATTGAAAAATGTAACCATAATAAATATAAAACTAAAATGAAAATGTTACAAAAAAAACAAAAAACAAGTCAGATCTCCTGGCAATCTCCCATGCTCATGTACTAGTGCCGGGGCATATACTATACTTTGAATAGCACTGTTCTAAAGTACTAATTTGTCTATGTTTTATAAAATGGAGAAATATACCTATCAACATATCTATTTTATCTACCAATCTTACTTATCCATTTATGGTCACTTATTCACTCACTCACACAATCAATCATTATTTTCTAGTATCCAACAACAAATATTAATCTATTCAGCTATTTTTTTTCTATCGATTGACCAAGTAAGCTATACAGTTATATGTTCTTTCTTATCACCAGTAATATATATGGCTGTGTACACAGGTACACTGCCAATGCACTATGAATCACATAGATTGAACAATATTCAGTGAAAATTTCAGATAAAAATTCAGCTAATAATTCATTGATCCACTCACATATATCTATTTACTTATCTGGTCATATATGGATCTTATGTTTGTCATATGTTAAAAATCTTCTTTGAAATATTCATATCAGTGCATATATTCATTCTATATTGCATAGTATTTTACTGTAGGTGCCTTTGTCACTTTACATATAAGCTCTGATCAGATATATTGGAACTGGTGATATAAAAAGAAAACACATAATAATTCACTATTTAAGCTCCTTCAAAGTAATCTCCTTTTGTAGCCACATAAGTTTCCATTGATGGAAGCATTACTGAAACTTCATTTTTTGGGGATAGCAAGCAGCCGCTTCATTGCATTCTCTTGGACTTCCTCAATGTCTTGAAATCTTGTTCCTTTCAAGTGGAATTTGATTTTTGAAGTGGAAAAAGTTGCAATGGGCAAGATCTAGGGAATATGGTGATTGTCAGGTATGGAGAATATTGAGCTTGGCCAAAAACTACTACACAAGCCATGGTCACTGATGTGATGACCACACTCTACACACTTTTCTTCCAAGGACTGCTATAAACAACAAAAGTGAAACAAGAATGTTATAATATAGTGTGTATGAACAACAGAATTCAAGGTTAGCCTTGTGCCATGCAGTTTCACTCTGCATACTTTATCACCATTACCATAGCAACAGTTCCAATACTTTTTGATCAGACTTCATATCCATGTGTCCTTGGCAACAAAGATGAGGACAATAATGCGAATAATGTAAATAATGTACATAACAACTCATATCAGATTTCTGAGATAAGGTGTTATGTACACTATTTACTTTATTTGGACTATTGTCCTCATCTTTGTTGCCAGGGACACATGGCACAGTGGATAAAAATGCTAGTTAGATCCAGTGACAGGACCCAAAGAGTGCGAGTTCAATACCTGGTTATGGCGGTGGAGAACTTGGAGAGGGGAATTAAAAGGAGATAATTGATAACTGACATCCATTAGACATGGCACAGCGAGCGAAATAAAGGGTTCAGTTCAACATTCCAACCACCTGAAGAAGGATGGAGTGTACAACAGACAAAACATTGTGATAAATATGGCAACAAAGATGAGGAAAATAGTCTGAATAATGTAAATAGTGTTCATATATATATATATATATATGTTATTATTATTAACTAAAGAATATCAAACACTTAAAATCCCATGGGTAATAATTTTTTATTTCATGAGAGCTCTAAAAAAAGCAGCTCTCAATCTTCAAGACCTACAAAAAAATCACAAAGGAAATGGAAAAAATATATCCTGGGTTAAAATCAAGAGATATTTCTATCTTATTTAGAGAGTGGGAAAAGGCAGAGAGTGACCTATTTTGATATACTGACCTCAGTATGTCATTTGAGAATAGTGGAATATAATCAGTGAATATATTTGAAACAAATCTTTGATCTGATTACTGAATAGTTATTTTACACTTATATAACTTGCTGTTCAAACCTGGATGCTTATTTTGGTTGTTGTACTGCCAACATTACACCTCTTATACTGGCAACTCTCTTCAGTTGTCTGTGGTTGCACTCAATAATTTTCTTAGAATATTGAAGTATACCCTTTATTTAATCCACAGGAATAGACTTCTCATTCCACTTCCCATACTTAAGGGAGATAACTCATATCAATTAAAAACTTAGACACCTTCAGGTTGTTTAACCATTTCTTCCACTGACCCAGAATTTCTGCTTTTCAGTACAATCCATTGCTAGGTAAAATGATCAGCTTCTTGTACTGATCAAGTACGTACCTGACTCCTCATCCTCTAACTTTATAGCTAGATCAAGCCAAAACTGGAATACTGCTGTCCTATTTGGGTGGGAGTTGCCCAGTCCACTCTTTCCAGTCTTGATAGAGTTCAAAAGTATATCCAAATCCTTGCAGGAGAAGAATTATTTTCCACCATCCAACCTCTCTCTCACAAGCATGATATAGTGAGCCACTCACTGCTCTATCACTACTTCTATGGAAAGTGCTGGAACAAACTACATTCCTTGCTTCTGCCAGCTCTAAACCTCATGGGTAGGAACTGCTATGCCACTTACATTGTAGCAAACCAACCACATTCCCTCTGTATTTCATCAATGAGAAGTATGTTCCACTGGAACAGCTTCTTACCACAATGATTGCTCAGTGGGACACACTCCAAAGGGGATGTTTTCCCAATCATTATAATCTATTCAAATCTAGAGTTAGCTATTATCTTCTCCTCTTATCCATATAAACCACCCCTTAGACCCTTAGACCTTATACAGTTTGAACCTTACTGTAAAATAAAATACCAAAATCTAATTTTGAACTCACAACTATCAGGGAACAAATGTTTTATTCTGTAGGCTATGTCTCTCTTAGTGAGCATGCTGGTCTGAATACTAAGATATTTAATAAAGATAATTTCTTGTCTAAAATATTCTGCCATGAATTATCACTTTAATTTTTTTGACATTTTATGAACATCAGTTTAATTATCTATCCATCTATCATGTCAAAAATAGATGCAGATTTTGAAGGGTCAGTTATCAAAGATCAAACACAAAATTTTAAGAGCTGGTGTTCAAGGTGCAACACAATCTTCTAACTCACTCATGGTGTTCTATTTCCATATTAAAATTTTGAAATATCTTTATGGATAAATCTGAGTATTAAAAATGAAATGCTACAGAACAAGCTTAGGTATTTCTTATGTAGACTTCATCACAAATGATAAAGTTTGAGACACCATCAAACAAGAAGCAGGACCAGTGGATGACCTCATAATCAGTATCAAGAAGACAGGCAGTTGAAATATTATAGACATGTCATAAAATCCAACAATTTTTCAAAAGATAACAAAGAAGAAGAAAAATTGGAAAAAGAAGAAGATGAAGAAAAAGTAAAAGAAGAAAAAATCAAAGAAGAAGAGAGAGGGAAATGGTCTGACAATATCACTGAAAAGTCTGGAAGATCATTCAGAGAGATTCAGACATTAGCATGAAACTGAGAGATATGGATGGTGTTGGCCCAGTGTTCAGCTACACAATGTCCAGACAACTACACCAAGTCATAGGACTGATGATGATGATGATGATGATTGCCAAAGTCAAAGAATGCTTGCATGTCTGCTTGTATAAACGAACGTCCTGGGTATGACGGTAAACTACATCCACATCCTGGGTATGATGATAAACTACATCCACGTCCTGGGTATGGCGATAAACTGCATCCAACAGCAAGGTCTCAGATAATGTTTTCAGAAAAATAATGTTGCCAGCTCTAAGTTTTTGAAACAATAATGTTGCCAGCTATACGTTTTTTGTAAAAAAGTAATGTTGCCACCTATACTTTTTTTTGCAAAAGAGTAATGTTGCCAGCTATACGTTTTTTTGTAAAGAAGTAATGTTGCCAGTTATAGTTTTTTTGTAAAAAGTAATGTTGCCAGCTCTAAGTTTTTTTGTAAAAAAGTAATGTTGCCAGCTATACGTTTTTTTGTAAAGGAATAATGTTGCCAGCTATACATTTTTATTCCATACAAAATAGGCATTTACAATTCATATAAACTGGATTTGGCATTAAATAACCCACAGTGGTTGATATGCCATAAAACCGAAACAAACAAACAAATTGTATAAACGAGGCTGAAAGAAGCTCTCCTAAAAAATTATGATGCTTGATCATTTCCTCATATTTTATGAAATGGGCCAAACTATAATATTATTGGCAGCTTCTCATATGAAGATTCTTCTTCATCATGTGGATGATTGTGGCTCTCTACAACTTCATATATATCTACAAGTTCAATTTCTTTTGATTCACTTCCCTGTTAGAAAAACTTCCAGCTCAAACTGACACACAGAAAAATGCATGCACCTCCCACTTGCAATTTATTTTTGCTTATTGCTTTTGAGCTGCTAATTGATACAATCATGTATGTGAATAGTAGTCATGAACTGAATCTTTTGTTTACAGCATAGTACTATTAGTACAGTAATAGTAAAGTCATTTACCTAAGACTTAATATAAATGAAGATTTGTTTCAGAAAGAGATTTTCTAAGTATGTGAATAGAAATCATGAAGTAAATATTTTGTTTACCTATATAAGTAATGCTTGTATATTTTTCTTTATAAATTGTGTCACCTCAGGATGTAGAAGATCATGACTTTCCACAAATTCCTATCCTGAGTACCCTCTCTGGTCCAATTGACCTTTTCTACTTTCTTTTGTTTTTTTATTAGATGTGGTATCCTTTTTTTATTTATTTATTTATTATGCATATATATTTATATATACATATGTACAAATGCACCATTATCTTACAGGCATCTTTACTTCCATGATTATGCCAGATTATTTTTTTTTACCAGACCAACAGAATTCACATCATAACACTTCAATAAAGCATCCATTTAGTTTCTTTATTTTTTTAGTATTCTAATTGAGTTTTACCTATTTCGTCATAATCCTTTCTTGTATATTTGAAACATTCCCAATTCCTTTCATTTTTTAGCTTTGGTTGAGGTACATATTTCTATATATAGTTTTAACATATGCTATATTTATATGGTAAGTGTTCAATATCCAGAACAGAGTATATATAAATATAAGCAGTGCAGACACAGAGTTCAACACCAAATAGTTACATTCACTTTCATTCATGAATGCAATCTTTAGGTTATATATTTATATTTATTTTAGGCCATATATAAATATATATATATATATATATATATATTAAATAAATTAAGAGAAGTTCAAGTGACATTGTTTTGCCAACTCAGTGTTTCACATCAAAACTAACATCACGGACAGATGTTTGATAAATCTATTGAAATTAGTATCATATATATTTATACTTTTTTTTCTGAATAAATGGACATTTATTCTTACTTTCAAATTCTTACCATTACAAACATCACAAGATTTAAATTTAGACCTAGTTAAGTTTTTTGCTAGAATTTTGTCATTATTGCAAATTTCTAAGTATCATATATTTTGCAATAATCAAACTTATTGATTAAAATTTTTAAACGTTTGTGTAACGTGTAAAATGTTTTTATTATAATCTCTTATAAGAAAAATATTACAATAATATATATGCATATATATATATATATATATATATATATTATAATTGGTCGGGTTTTGATCCTAGCTAGAGGCAACCGGGCATCTAGCCACACTGATGAGATGTGATACAGTGAAACAGTCTGTCTGTGGATGACAATAAACATACATACATATATATATATATATATATATATATATATATAGATATGCAAATAAGAGAAAAAAAGATGGGGTAAAAATCCACACTTTGTATCATTTACTTTTTAAAAAGTGCTCAATACCAAGAAAGAGAAAATAATTATTATAATATTTTTATTATAAGAAATTATAATAAAAAATTTTTACATCATTACAGAAAAGCTTTCATTTTTCAATACATTTGGTTAAGCGGAGGTGTGTACCAAATGATTTTTCTGTTTCTATCTTTATTATTACTATTGCTGTTATGTTTAATATAATATAATGTCAATTTGAAATTTAAAATACATCTTCACCAGAAGAGTTATTGCTAATTCTATATTCTATATTCTCCTCCATAGAATACAGAATTAGCAATTTTTAAATTTTTAATTATAGATTATAATTTATCTTTATATTTTGTATTTTTGATTTTCACCAAATAACAAATACATATATATATATATATATATATATATATATATATATATATATATGTACACACACACAAACATATATATGTGTGTGTGTGTGTGTATGTATACCATTGATTTTCTGACATTCTTGCTTCCAGAACTGTGCCAGATTAGAGATAATCTGTTTTGCCAGACCAACAGAAGTTGTGAAGGAACAAATTAATTATATATCCCTTCTTTTTCTACATTTTCTTCTACGCTATTAGAAAAAAATTCTTTACAAATCTTCAATGATTCCCGTAATAAAAAAATTCTGAGTTGTACCCCATTTCAGTCATAAGTGCTCCTAAGATCTTTCTTAACACTAGCTTTTTTTTTTTTTACTTCTTCAAGACTAAATCTAACCAATTAACTCCTAAGTAGTCTGAATGGGACACTGAGAACTCAGGCACCTCCCCCCCAACTCACTGAATCTCCTCAATCTGGTTTTGCCACTCCCAGGACCTTTACAAGATGGCTTCTTTGCCCTCTTTGTCCTTCTTCAAACTCTTACACACATCTCTATCTCTCTCTCTCTCTCTGTGTAAATCCTCTTGACTCCTTCCTCTTTCTGTGACCCTACCCTATACCCTTCAAATTTCTACTTGCTCCCTTCCCCAGACTTTCCATTGTTATACTTGGGCACCTCCCAATTGGTCTTATTAGTTGTCTTCTTGTTGGAGAAAGAAAGTGAAAGGAGGGAAGAATTACTTTGAGTTTGGTCCAAAATTTTAACTTCACAGTATCAAATTGGACAGGAGTGAGAATGAAAGAATAAAAGAATTAAAGCCTTCAGTATTCATTCTTTCATTCTTTCAATCCCAAGTTCTTTTCTTCTTTCAATGTCTCCAGACAATTAACTCTTTTGTATTCCTTTTCCAATCCTGTGTCTCAATTTATATGTAGTGGAAATTTTTCTGTTCATTCCATTAACCTTCTCATACATTAAAGAATGAAAGAATTAACAAATTGAAGGAATCAGAATTATTTCTTATAAGCTGTTCATTCTATAATTCTCACAAATCTACATTTCTCTTATTCTTTCAGGTTTTAATCTGTTAATTCTTATCTATAATTTATTTGTTCCTACTTTGAATTCTCTATTGAGTGGCTTCTACTTCATTCTACCAATATATATGTAAAGCTATGGTTCAAATTGAATGAAAGAAAGAAGGAATTAATTAAGGTAAGCTAATGAAAGAATCAGTTTATTGCTTCAAAGTTAATTTATTTGTTGGATTTATGTCTCTTATTTGTTTGTTATCTATTTATGTATTGCTTTTTCCTATATTTATCTAATATTTTCTATTCCCCTCTCATCATATATATATATATATATATATATATATATATATATATATATGCACTCTCTTAAGAATAGTATTTTTGGGTTATTGGAATTTATTTTGTATACACCAATCTTATAGTTGGATATACACACACACACACACATATATATATATATATATATATATATATATATATATATATATATACTGCAGGCAAAATTTTTGTTACTACCCTACATTTCTTAAAAAACATCTTAAAATTATATATTTTGCTATTTTTTTAAGAAAAAGATAAAATTTCCCTAGCTACAGTGTATTTGTTTATATTTGAGAAAAAATAAGTGCTTAATTATAAAAAAATTATGATATAAAAGCATCATATTTTGTTTTCATCAATCAAACCACCACCTGTCTTAATTACTACATTACAAATTCTTAGCATTCTTTCCAGCAGTTTTTAAAAAATGTAGATTGCAGACTTTCCAAAGTATTCTTCAAGCACTTAAAAATGCTCATTTTCACTCTTTGGGTATTTTTAGTATTTTCTTCAAATTCTCCTATTCAGCTCAACCCATACAAATGGGAGAAAGGTCAAGAGATTTAGTCAATCAAATAATAATTCCTAAAATTTTCTTCCTTTTTTGACTTGAGGTAATTTTGACATAATTTAGAAGAATATTTTGGATCATTGTCTTTTTGAAAGATTAATTTTTTTCAATTGTACATAAACAAGATGTTAGAACTTGTCTCTGCAAAATCAAATGATATTGTTTTTTTCATGATCAAATATTCAGTCTTCTCTCCTTCAACCCACCACCATAACAGACCTATCTCCATGTTTAACTGTTTGAAACACACATTCATCATTCAGTCTTTCTGCTGGCTTTCTTCTGATATACACTCTCCTTTTATTAGCAAAAAGTTCAAATTTGGACTTGTATGTCCGCAATACATTTTGCTACTCTTTCAAAATCCAGTTCTTACGCTTTTTTGCCAATAACAGTTTTTTCTGCTTATTTACCATCTGTAACAAGGGTTTCTTGATAGCTATGCACCCACTGGGCCCTAGTGATCTAAGTTGATTTTTCATAGTTGAGATTGAAACTGGTTATTTTTGAGAGGAATGAAGTTCAGTTGTCAACTCTGGAGCAGCTTTCCTTTTATTTCATTTGTTCTCAATAATCAAATGTTTAGCATCAGCAGAAGTTATCACTTTAAGTGCTTCAGCTTCTGTTAAAACATTTGTGCCAGTTATTAACTGTCTTTTTAATAATTATTGCACCCTATGTCTGTAGGTGGCATAGTGGAGTAATGGATAGCAGCTCAGATTGAGGAATCAGAGAGCTGAGTTTGAATTTCAGTTGAATCCATTTTCATTCACTTACATGCTAATACCCTAGGGAAAGGTATGAATCCTTTTCTTCTCCCCCCAGCTATGGGTAAATAGCAGAACAGACCGGGTTCTATAGCCTTGGATGGTAACTGGTCTATTGCAGAAAGAAATGGTCATGTATTGAAAGATACATGATTGCCTTAGTGTGTATCACGCATGGCACGTAACTGATCCTATGCCTAGAAATGTTCAACTTCTTGGCAATTTGTCTTTGAGAGCAGGCTTCTTTCAACAAATAATTCTCTGTTCCTGGCCATCTTCCTAGCTTTTGGAAGGACTCGCATGCATGTGTTCACATGCATGGCCTTAGTGTCTCTGTTCAGGAACATCTCCCACTGACCAGAGAAATCTCTTTTGAGTCTCTGAACTGTTCTTACATGTGCCACCTACTTTCACTACTAAACTCAGTCAGCTATCTATACTTCCTTTATCATGCCCCTTCCTCCCATGGCTGTTGTATGCTAGATAGAATTTTTTATATTATAGATAAGGCTAGTGTTTATGGATATCTCTTTCCATTCTCCCATCAGTCATAAACCCCCTATTAGCAGAATATAATTTTCTTCTGATTGGGATTTTTTTGTGATTTCCTTTGTGATACAACTTAGAATGATATTTTTAATCAACCTGTTCATAAATGTGCCACTGAAGTCTTTTCATAGGTGAAAGCTGAGATCAAAGCTTTTGAGACTCCAGCATGGAAATATCAAGTGAAACCACAATCATCTCCTTGGTTCTCACCTGCATTCTCAGTGACCATAGGAATCACTTCTTCTGACTATACCAGGGTGACAGGTCTAATTCTAACATATGTCTCTTTGTCACTGCTTGTAATGAGTGCAAGTGTGTCTTCAAAGAAGCAAAGTCACTTTTTCACAAATTTGGTTCGAGAGATTTAAAATTTACAATTTCTTGCCCCAGTTAACTACTGATTGGAGGGCCTTTTTCAAGAGCAACTGCCAGGATTATGTTGCAAGATTTAATGGATTTCCTTATTGAGACAAGAACAAATGGTAGTATCATCTACATAAATACCGAGTTGTGAGGTGCTGACAATGAGTAGATAACTGAAAAAGATAAGAAACAGCAATGGACCCAGAATAGGCCCCTGCATTTGTATGAAAGGATCTGGAAGTGAACCTGTTCAAAATAATCTTCATTTCACAGTTTGATAGGAACAATTGGGTTAAACGAAATATTTGTTCAGTGACACCATAGCCCTGAAGTTTGCATATCAGGCCAACATGCCATACTCTTTGAGATATCTAGAGACACAGTCCAAGCTTTGCTGTTCTTATCCAAAGTTTTATAGACAAATTCAGTGATGCCAATTAACACATCAGTGTAGACCTGGTGAAATGGAAGACATATCGTTTGTCTGAGAGGAAGTCATGAGAAGTGGAGAAGTCAAATGACTTACCTGCTAACATGGCTGCCTTCTTGTACCTTCTTCTAAAGGCAGGCCAGCTAATCCTACCTCATTTTATAGGAGATTACCTAATGCAGCAGGTGGGTTAATACACTTTGCTGGAATGGACCTGCCCAACACATTTGCATGAGTGGACTCTATTCACCCATATATCTGTCCATTAAATGACTCTGGTCACTTCAACTTGAAGTGACTACACCCTTCTACTTGTGTTTGGTCAGTTTTCTCACCTGGTCCAACCTGAGCATTCATTGCATTTAAACCAATAAGCTTTTTTTAATTTTTGCAACCTCTTTGAATTTTTTAGTTTTCCTGGTTTAGTTTTGTGCATATTATTTATATACATTTTACTTTATTTCATTGTTTGTTTTCCCTTTTGTGTTTTTAATTTTATTTTTAAATTTTTCAGTCTCCCTGTTTTAGTTTTGTGAATTTTTTATTGCTTTTGTTGTCTATTTTCCTTTTTGTAGCTTTTACCCTCCCACTGTTTTCATTTTTTCTTTTCGTATTTGTTTTAATTGTTTATTGCCTTTTGATTTTCCACATTCTTGTTTATTTTTGTGTGTGTTTTGGACTAATTTATTTTATGTTTGTGGAAAAATTAATTTAAAAAGGGCAAAAAGCAAAACTATTTATTTGTTTGACAGTGGCAGTTTGGAAAAACCATCATGGCGAACAATAACAATGACGAAGTTAATACGCCGCCTTCAAAACCAGTGTCACCAGTAATGGCCTGGTCGGAAAATAGGATGTTTAAAAAAGATGCTGCTTTTTACATCAACCAAAGGAAGAAATTTGAAGAAACATTCAAAGGAAATGAATTCTTAACTATTCCAGAGGCACTGGATGCCATAAGCAGTTGAACAATTTCCCTGCTGATTTCCGATGTTAAAACTCAAAAGTTAATTGGGGTCAGCAGAGGCAGCATGAAAGAAGCTCTAAAAACCCTTCAAATCAGCCCAAAGATACTCATTAGAACTAATGCTCTTTGGGATATACTATTAACAACAGATCAACAAGCCAAGGAATTGGCTGGAAGCATTTTAACAACCAAGACCTTATGTTTGCAGACGGAGTGCATGGGCACCCGCAGGACAAAGGTGATCATATATGGAGTGCCTGTAGATATCTCAGAGGATAGAATGGGGGCCTTTTTCACCAAATATGGTGAAGTCCATGAAGTAAAAGCCCCCATAAGTAAAGTAGGAATAGCGACAAGTGACATGAAAGTTCAAGCCATGGTAAACCGAAAAAATTTTGGAGAGATACCAAATGTTCACGTTTGCCATGACAGATGGACGTTGGTGGTCATGGAGGGCAGGAGACCATATTGCTGGTTGTGTGGCACTTCAGGGTACATGGCCAAGGAGTACCCTGGTAAAAACATAAAACATCTGCCCCATCCAGCAACGACAGTAGTGACAGCAGAAGCAGTGGTCACGAGACCAGCAGAGGAGGGAGTCAGCCACAAAAATGGAGCCTGGAAGGAGGTTGAAAATCCCCTAATGTTCTGGCTTCACAGGATATACCCCAACTAAAGAGGCAACAAATACCAGAGAAGCAGCAACAAAAGAAGGTGAGGCCTCCAAAGAAGGTGAAGGAAAAGCAGCTACACCAAAAACAGCAGCAACAGCAACAACACCAACAGCAAAAACAACAGCTAAAGCAACAGCAACTCCAAGAGCAAAAACAAAAACAGCAGCAACAGATAGAAACACCAATGGAGGTGGAAAAAATTCCTCCACCATGGGCAGCATCTTTTAAAAGGAGCAGAGAGGACGAAGAAGAAGATGTACCTCAGCAAAGGCACTCTAGCCATAGTAGGGCGGAGAGTGTCATAGACAGAACCAGTCGGAAGCATGGTCCTGCCAAAAGCAAACAGTCTCCCTACTTCCCCTTCCTGTGCTCCATCCCCCATTCCCTCCATCTCCTCACTCAGTTCACTATCCACCCCATTCACACATCCACTTCTTCTCCTCCCCACCCTTCAAGGGAGAAAAAGAAGGGAGAATATGTAAAGGAGATAAAGAGGAGTTTAAAAAGGGCCTGTCAAAACAAAAAAAGACCCTTTTAAGACCTCTATTGAAAATGGAAAAAGTTGAAGGAAAGTCTGTTGAGGACCCCCAAAATTTCTCAGGTGCCCCAGGAATAATTACATGCGTGAGGGACACAGGGTGTTATTTAAACATCTGGAGCCACCTGTTCAAGGCAAAGGATGCCTATCCAAACATCAGGATGATAGAACTCGAAAATGAAAATTTGAGAAAACTTAAGCAATTTTGTGCAGGGTGGGTCCTGGTTTTGCTCCATCCCTCCTTATATAGGGCGGTAAAACTAACGTGCCCTATGGACGTTGGAAGTATTGTCCTAGATGGTTGGATGACAACGGAGTTGGGCACAGGGAGCCTAGGACAATCCATCGGGGTCCTTTCTGCCACAGATTTCCGCCTGGTATGTGAATAGGTTTTTTGCTCTGACTTTTTCATTTTTCTTGTAGGCCTAAACAATGTCAATCAAGTTAGCCAGTCTGAATGCAAAGGTTTTGAGGGATCGGGGTAAGGTGACCCGCCTGCTCCGGGATCTCTTGTCTTTCAGCGTGGATGTTGCCGTGATCCAAGAGACCCACTTTGTTTGCAATGTCGTTTATTCAGCATATGGGGAACAACTGTCCAGATGAGTTTCGTTGCTGATTAGACATACTCTTGATGCAAAGGTGAACCTTGTGCATACCGATGCTGAGGGCCAGTTGATCGTGGCTGATATTGCTATGAAAAGTGGTTCATTCTAAGTCATTGCAGTTTATGCACCCAACGACCAGGAGGAGCAGGTCTCGTTTTTTCAGCAGTTGCGGTCATTTCTGATGGATTCAACATGCCTAGTGTTAATGGGGGACTGGAATGCCATCCTGAACCCCAAGTTAGACAGCGGGCGGGGAATTAGTGGGTGGAGGGGCAATCATGGCATGGTTGATCTGATCAACGATTTTGGTCTTGTTGATAGATACCAGGTCAATCACCCCGGGGAGAAAATGTGGATGTGGGCTCATAATTGGCCTTTTACCTGGGTAGTTAGCTACTTGGATAGAATATTAGTTAGAGGAGCCAACATAGACTTGTTAGATTGTCCCACGTTCCACTGGGTTGGCTATTCGGATCACAAATTCGTTTGTGCTTGGATGGTTTTAGATTGTAGGCCTAAAATGGCTGGCTACTGGAAGTTCAATCTGTCCTTATTGGACACGTGGGACCTCTAGGAGCAGATAACTAGCTTAGTGCAGCAGGAGCTAGTAGGAGGCAGTTATTGGGAATAAGTGGTGGGAGCGATTTAAGGATAGGATTAGGTCCTTCACCACTGATTTCAGTAAACGGCTCGAAGGTGAAGACGCTAAAGGCTAGTTTTTCCCGGGCAGTGGCTGGGGCGCATCCCCTAGAGATAACCATAACTAGGGAGACCCTCGAGCGTTTGAGCAGCAAACTCTACATGGGCCGGGTAATTAGACATAGGTTAAGCAAGATGTCTTCCAAAGCTGTGAACATGGACACAGATTTGTGCAAGTAAGAGATCCGTTGAGGTTCCTATCATTACATTCATAAGGTCAATTTCCCAGAGGGGCATTCTCTTCAGGCCACTGACAACATGTGCAAGGTATTTCAGCAGCATTTTGAGAGCTGGTTTACCAAGGAGCCTGGTCTCCGTAATGAGGAGTTTTGCAGCTATTTGGCTGACTTTCCTCGGCTTTTGCCGAATGAAGCGGCTAACTTCAAGGGAGAGATCATGGAGGGCGAAGTCTACGCGACATTGAAGTAGGTCAACAGAGGCAAGTCGCCCAGTCTGGATGGTTTGCCCTATGAATTGTACTTGCGGCTGTCACACATCTTTGTCCCAATTTTGACCATGGTGTTCAACAACTGGTTCCGGTCAGGATCCATCCCCAACTGGTGCACCAGGGGTGTGATCACGCTGTTGAAAAAAGGCAAGGGTATTGGGTGGGATTTAGATGATTATAGGCCCATAACTCTGCTAAACACAGAGTTAAAGATTTTGGCCAAGATCCTACAGTAGCATTTGCAGTCAGTTGCCGAGTCTCTGCTGGGTCCTGCTGGATTCAAACCCGACTTCTGCCATTGGATTAGCCTCCTGTATCGCTCCCCCAGTGCTGGGGTAAAGGTGAACAGGAAGCTGTCAGGCACTTTAGCACTGTCTAGGTCGGTTCATCAGGGTTGTCCACTGTTGCCCCTACTCTATGCTTTGGTGTTGGAGCCTCTCCTTTGCTGGCTAAGGGATAGGGCATGCGGTCCAGCCCTAGTGAAATCGCCATTCCTGGAGGGGCTTGAGCTAGGATTTCCACGTAAGCTGATGACATATCTACTTTCGTGTACTGAAGGCGCTTGATCGGTACGAAAAGGTGACAGGGGCCAAGATTAACCGCAACAAGTTGTCCGGTTTGCGGTTAGGTGCCTGGAAGGTGGTCGATCTTCTGGGGCCCTTTAATTGGACAGATAGTCTTGACCACATTCTTGGAGTGTGGTTTGGACCTGACCTCCAGCTGGAGAAAAATTGGTCTGAAGTACGAGCAAAGGTCAACGCGGCCAGTCCATCTTGGTGTTGACGGAGGTTGTCCGTGAAATGCATGGCGGAGGTGTTTGCCACTTATATTTTCTCAATTGTCCCTTATCAATTGTCCATACTTCCTCTCTGTAAAGACCATAGGAAGCCGCACGAGCACTTGCTATCCTCCATTTTATGGAGAAGATGCAAGAATCAGGTTGACAGACAAGTCTGTGCACAACGTCCATGTCATGTGGGTCTGGGAATGCCACACTTGGTGAGCCACAAGCTCACCTCGAGTTTGGCTTTCCTATGCCATGTCTTGACAGGAGATTCGATTATGGCAGGGATTATTAGGGGCTTACTATCAATTTCCCCATCTCGCGGGTTGAGCACCATCGTAAACCCCGGGATCAATCGGATTTCCTTCGCTTGTGTTGGTCGGCCTTGTTGGCTGTTCCTCGATCCAGTGACCTTTCTCAGCCTAGGAAGGTCTTCTATCACCATCTAGTGGAGGGGGTTGCAAAGGATCTTCACATGAGTGGCTTGACTTGTCAGAGGAGTAGTTTCACTCTTTCTGGTCTTGGGCACCAGCAGCCAATTATCTCAGTAACCCTGAGTTTTTGCTTACCTGGCGATTGGCTCCCGAAAAACTCATGCTCATCGATCGTGCATATGTGTGCGACAATGTGTCACCCCCATATTCTGGAGTGAAACAAATGGTGTTCTGATGCTGCTGGCCATGGCCCGAATGGTGATTTGGACGATGCAACAAGTGGAAGTCTTGTGAGGCAACAGTCTTTCTCATCAGGATCTGATCCAATTCTTTGAGCATCAGCTCAAGATGAAGATCAGAACTGATAGAAAATGCTTGCATTCAACAGTCTTTAGTGAAAAGTGGGTGACTGGCGAGCTTGGTTTGTTTGAACGGGGCTAGCCTTGATTTTCTCTTTTAGATCAGCCTATCTCATATTGCAGTGGTTTCCTGTGGAGCCCTCCCCTTGGTTAGGTTAGACAAGCCTTGTGTACCTTGTTAATGTGAGTAAGTGTTGTTCCTGGCCTGTCCCGGGCCACATCTTTGGTTATGATCCAAGTTCAGATTCCCAGCCTCTCCAGTTTGTTTTTGCCCCCTTTTATATCGACTGGGTCAGCTTTTTATTTCCCCATGTCTGTATAATTTTTTATCCTTTTCCCACTCCCTTAGTGAGAGAGCCTCTTGATTTTGTCCAATGGGTAGAATACAGCAGCCTCTCCTTTTTGAGGGTTGGACAGGCCCTACTAACATCAGTTATGTTTAGTTTTTTAAATACACTGTAGTTATTGAAATGTTATCTTTTACTTTAAAAAGAATACAAAAATTTCTCATTTTAAGGTATTTTTAAAGAAATGCAGGGTGGCTCTAATCTTTTTGATGATTTTATAATTAAATTAAATTCACTTCTGGTGCAAAAAAAGAGAATCTCATCATGGTCCTGGCAATTCACAGAAAGCAAAGGATGCCTGCTCAATTCAGGGAATTTTTTTCCCTCTGTAAGAATAAGGCAGTAGAGAATGTGTTTTCTCCCATTAATGTATCTGTTCTGAACACATATATTCAGGAGAACTCTGCTGATATGCAAAGTTCATAAAATCCTACTGATAAACAAATACATATTGTCTCAAACAATTCTACTACAAAAGGACCTTGGAGAAAGACTAAGCAATAAAAGCAAGTACACTATAGTTGCTGAAATTTTAACTTTTACTTTAAAAAAATACAAAAATATCTCATTTTAAAGTTTTTTTTAGCATGCAATGTTGCTGCAAACATTTTGCCTGCAGTGTATATATATAGTTCTGCACAGAAGTAAGTAAACCTCTAAGATAATATTAAAAAATTGTCACTTTTTTTCCAGAAAATCAACAAATCTTAAGTAAACGATATATTCATTAAGAAAAAAACCTTATTACACAAATTACAATCACTTTCAAAATTTCTTTTCAACCTAGTATAAAAATATTAATTAAAAATTAAAATGTGTAAAAGTAACTGAACCCATACATTTAATATTTGGTGATTCCTCTTTTTGAGGTCACAAAATTGACCAGCCTTTTTCTATAATTTTTAAGAAGTTTCTGGAAGTAGTAATTGTTAATTTTTTACGATTCTTCTTGGCAAAACTCCCACAATTACCTGGGTTTTTTTCATATACTGCCTTCTTTAAGTTGAATCACAAATTTTCAATTGGGTTTAGATCAGGACTTTGACTAGGCCATTCCAAGGCTTGAGATATCTTTTTCCAAAACCATTCTTTTGTGGATTTACTTTGATGCTTTGAAGCAGTGTTCCATTAGAAGATCCAATCCTGACCTGAATCCAAGTTTCAAACCGAGAGCAAGATACTTTCATTCAAAATTGCTTAGTATTTTACACAGTTAATTGTGACATTACTGCATAATATTTTGCCTGTTCCAGTTTCAGCAAATCACCAGCAAATCATAATGCTGCTGTAGCCATGTTTAATTGTTGGCAGCAAATTCTTCACTTCAAAAGCAGTATTAGGAGTTAGCCTGATATACCACCCATCATTCTTCCTAAAAAGCTTTAGTTTGGTCCGATCCAACTATAAAACCTTTTGTCAGAATGTTCCTTGCTTATTAATATGAGATTTGGCATAATTGAGATGAGCATGTTTACTTTTTTCTAAGGAGTGCCTTTTTCTTGCCATCTGCCATGAAGACCGACATCATTCAGATTTCATCACACTGTAGATGTTATGTACATTGATTCTGACATTGGCCTTGGACAACTGCAGAGGTCACAGCAGGATTTACCTGGGTTTGCCAAATTCTGATGTCTATTTGCTCTTGCAGTTATTTTTCACAAACGGCCACTTCTTAATTGTGATGCCATCAGACAAAAGAACTTCCCTTTATAAATCATATGGAAACATGTACTCCAAATCGTTTCAATAACTATTTGTATGCTTCTTCATCATTATAAGCTTCAACTATGCGACTTTTTAAAATGTCAGGAACTTCTCTTGGTCTTGGCATTTTTTATCTGTATTTTAGTCTTTAACTGCACATTTTGCATACACAATGAGTTATATTGTTCGACTTCAGTATATACACAGCTTACCAAAAAAATGAACACATGTTATTTTCGTTTTTACACATGGACAAAAAACTATGTGCACTAGAAACCATCTAAAACAAAAGTACAGTGTATAAATATAAGGTTTCACTTAACTTTGCACATCTTAATTTTTATTCTTTTAATTAATATTTTTACTCCAGCTTCATATAAATTTTGAAAGTGGTTGTAATTTGTTGAATAAAAGTTTTTCTTAATCAATATATAGTTTCATTAAAAAAAAAGAGCCAATTTTTAAAAATATTATCTTAGGGGTTCATTTACTTTTGCACAGAACTATATATATATATATATATATATATATATATATATATATATATATATATATATATATTCCAAAATGGTAGATTTTACCAAATTTATCAAGCCAGATTCAAATGTGGGAATTCTGGAAATTTTTAATGCAAACTGAGTGTTGGTGTTACACTGCAAATTAACCAAAGTATAATGACTTTAATTCAAAGAAAAAAAATAGAAATAGGGAGATCATCTGGTACACAACTTCATCAATAAACATTTTCCGAAAACCAATCCTCTTAGTAAAATATTTAATAGAAATACATTAAAACTTAATTATAGTTTCACCGATAATCTCACAAAATTCATAAAGTTGCACAAAAATAGAACACCAAACCAATTTAATAATCTTAATCCTAATGCAAGTACCAACGAAAATATTGTTAGGATACTAAAAAGATTTTGCATAGCATTTTTACATTATTTTGATGTAATATCCTAAAATAAAGTATACATATGTGTGTGTGTGTGTGTGTGTGTGTGTGTGTGTGTGTGTGTGTGTGTGTAAACATTGTATGTTTATCATTTATTTTTATTATTATTATTAGAACATAACAGAAGCATGATGAGAAAAGTTTTTAATAAAGCTTTAATAACACTGAAACATGTTGGATTGATAATTGGTTCCTACTATATATATATATATATATATATATATATATATATATATATATATAGTTCTGTATTTGGCAAGCAATCTCTCTGTAATACATTTTTCTTTTAAAATGACTGACAAGGTACTTAAGTTAAACATTTTATTGTGCTTTTCTTGTGTGCAAAAAAAAAAAAAAATAGACTTAGTGCATGCAGAAATTATTCAAATGTTTGTTTCTTCAGAGCAATTTTGGTTAATCTATTGGAATCCTTGAAAATGGCTTACAGAATAATCTAAAGCACTCAGAAGAAACAATCATTTGCACAATTGCAGCAAACACTCCAAAATGTACAAAAAAGAAATATCTTGATCACATACCAGAAAAACACAATAAGAAACTAGTCAGTCATTTTTAATGAAACATACATATATATATATATATATATATATATATATATATATGAACAGTATGGACACTGGTATTAACATTCGATGGCAGCAGTTTGTTTCATACTTAAATGCAATTTTCACGCCATCAATTGGCCTGATGATTGCATTCAAGAATGAAACAGACTCTTGCTATCTAGTTTTTGTACCATACTGTTGATATATATATATATATATATATATATATATATATATATATATATATATATAAATTTTATTTAAAATATCATCTTATCATATTTAATGAGATAATTATAAGTAATTATAATGTGTTCAAAATAAGGATAATTGCTTAATTTTTATTGAATTGTTAATATTACTTTCTCAGGATTATGGAAACACAATAAAAAAAATGAAAATTTACAAGTGTAATCAGGACTAAAAGCTATATACACTTTGCTTATTAAAGTAAAAGAAACAGATACAGCACTTTGATCTTCAACAAACAAATATGCAAAAATAGCTAGATACCATGTTTGTATACCAGCATCTTGAAGTGATTAGTAAAGGTTCGAAAGTTTAATCATTTGTCGAACAAATCTGCAGAAAATTCATTAAACTGGGGCCAAATCACTTCCCACAAATCTGATTCTACACCCCACTAACACCCTTACCTTCAAAAATCCACATATGTACAAAGCTTTCCAATTAACCTGTTTCTGGAGGGTTCAACACAGACTTGATGAAGGCTCAATATTTTAACTTGCTTTGATCAATTACTGATGCCTGGTTGTAATCTAAGATCATCCTAATTTATTGTGAGATGACCAATCAAGGGATCACATGATGAATGCTAGAAGGATAGACAAAATAATTGAATTGCTATGTACACACAACTTGCAATTTTTTATCTCTCACTAAAAGCAAATTTCATCTATACAGATAATAGATATTGTACAAGATCCTAGTGGCAGCTTATAAATATGATTTGTTGACCAGATGCATATCATTTACTCATATCTCTCTCTCTCTATATATATATATATATATATATATATATATATATATATATATATACACCACACATGTGTGTGTTTGTATGTGTGATGATGATGGAAAATTCTTGGTTGAACCAAGAACCCTGTCCCCACATAACCTAATGTTTGGTCATATATATATATATATATATATATATATATATATATATATATATATATATGTATGTATGTATGTATGTATGAATTTAATTTATAGTAATTTACTAAGTGTAGCTTAGATGAGGCCCAAGTTGCAAGTATAGAGTACTCAGTGAGGATCAAACTCACAAATCAGTACTAACTGATCTAGTGAGACAAGCTTGCTAATCATTAATCCACATACACTACATCAAAGTGACACTATATATATATATATATATATATATATATATATATATATATATTACTCCAAACATTATTTTTTATTTTTTGAAATATTATTTTTGTTAAAAATGTATGTATATATATATATATATATATATATATTACTTCAGTTTATATTAATTTACTAAGTGTAGCTTAGATGTGGCACAAGGTTGCAAGTATAGAGTAGAGTACCCAGTGAGGATCAAAATTGATCTAGTAAGACAAGCTTGCTAAGCATTAACCATTAAACCCTGTTGTACACCATGTCAAAGTGGCCAGATATATATTACTTCAAACATTTTTTCAAATGTATTTTTTTTAAAAACAGACATGCCATTTTTATTTTAAACATTGTGTATTATGTCTATCACTCACAGCTCAGCAAGGCTTCATTTGCTCTTTTGAAAAATGCCCATTTCCTATTCTCAACAGTTCCAATCTGTTTAGTTTTATATCTGAAATATAAACAAATCAATCTCTAAAGAATTAATGGATTTATTTTTAATCAGACATTTTCAATACTTTGAATTTTTGTGTTTAAGAAAATAAAAAACAGGGATAGCAACTTAAACTTATGTAAACACTAAAATAAAAAAAAAACAGGGATAGCAACTCAAATACCTGTACCCACTAAAAATAACATTCATATTAATAAGAAATAATGTCTGATAAAACATTCATTCAAAAATTAATGTTGTTAACATTTTTTATATGAAACTGAATCTAACAGATAATGATTTGTAGAAGTTCCAACAAGAAACAGCCTTTCCTTAAATAGGTAACTCAAACTTTGCTCTGGGCAGTCAGTACTATATCATAATGAAGATAAATTTATCTATCTATCTATCTATCAGTCTGTCTGTCTATCTATCAGTCTGTCTATCTATCTGTCTGTCTGTCTATCTATCTCAGCCTGTTTCTATCTATCTATCTATGTGTGTCTGTGTTTTTGTGTATGTGTGTGTAATTCATAAAACAATTGTCTTTAATTTGAAAACTTCACAAAAAAGAATGTTCCTTATAGAAAATGTTATTCTCTTTCTGCCAAATCTTACTTTTCTGTGCAGACCCCTAACATTTTATACTTCCTTGTTTCTGTGAAAGGCATCATAAACTAGATAGATAGATAGATATGTATATGCATGTACCAATATCCATCTCTACCAATATCTACTAAAAAATAAAAAGAAAGAAGAAAGTGTCAAATTTTCAAGAGAGGATTACAAGGAAATAATACAAGGTGTGGCAGAAACACCTCCGATATTTTAAAGGTTGACAAAAAGACCAATGTAACTGCTATTAAAAAAAATATTTCACAGTTGTTTAATTGTTTAGGTTAATCTTTTATTCATTTTGTCTTAAAAATGACATCCTCCAAATGGTGGCCTTTATTCAACATACACTATTGTAGACAATTTCTAAATTTTTTCATCACCTGAAAATTCATTTCTAGCAGTATTTCTGCCACTTTTTTGGTGAGTAGCATCATTTTAGCATCTTCAATGGTTGCTGGTTGATGATTGTGGACCTCAGTTTTCGAATGACCCCAGGGGGCAAGATCAGGTGAGATCGGATGAGTGTGCAGTCTACCCAATGTTACCATGTAAGGAAATCAAATGTCCTGGAGACATTTAGTCAAAGCTTCCATTGATATTCTCATTGTGCTTGAGGTGGCTCCATCCTGTTGAAACCACACATCTGAACTTCCAGGGTCTCTGAATTTTGGTTCAAGAAAATTCCACAGCATCTCCACATACTGGTCAGATGCTACTGTAACCAAGTGGTCTCCCTTCTCAATAAAGTAAGTGCAACATACACCATAGTTCACAACTCCAAACCACACAGTCACTTGTTCATTGTGAAGAGGTCTTTTGTGAAGCTGTCTTGGGTTATTTTCCACCCAGTGGGGAAACTTCTACTTATTGATATAGCCAGAGAGATAAAAGTGATCATCACTTGTAAGAAGAATAGCATTTGCCGGAATATTTTGAAGGATATCGTCACAGCATGTCATGCAATTTTTACCAGTCAAGTTCTTGCAGTTCCTGAAAAACCATTAAATTGTATGAATGGAATAGCATATTTAGAAGCTGAATTCATAAGAGATTGCAGAACAGCTTGGACATTTTCTGGAGTTGGAGCGCTTCAAGTTCTTTCAATTGGTTTTCTTTTAAGTACTAAACTTGGGGCCCTGAAATTTTCAACCCCATAGCAGTATCGATTTTTTATCCAGAACAGAATTATTCTGATGTAACATGAATTAAGCATGAAAAGCTCTGGGTTGCAATTACAGATTCACCAGTTTTAAAAAGACATTTCAATAGCAAACTCACTACATGTGCTGATCCAAGCCATGATGGTAACTGATAGTAGATAAAAAAGGATGGTAAGACATTAGCAAAATGAAGACACCATTGCCACTTGCCTAAGTTCAACAGCACTATACAGGTGACAGTTTAAAATAAGGGACATATTTCTGCCAAACCCTATACAAGAATACTTATATATGTAAACAAAATATTTAGTTAATAACTACTATTCCCATATTTTGAAAATCTCTTTCAGTAGCTTCCTAAGACAAATCTTCATTTATATTAAGTCTCAGGTGAATGATTTAGTGAATGATTCTCTCAAACAACAGATCAAAAGAAAACAAGGCAAAAGAAATAAATAACAACAATAATAAGAAGAAGAAGTGCAATAACAACAACAGCAACAATAAGAAAAACAAAATGAATAATCTTGCGCAATTCTGGAAATAAAGGTCCCAGAAAATTATATACATATATTCAACCATGTGTGGAAATTAAAGGAGAAAAATAAAAAAAAATCCAATTGTAAACTGGAAAATTTAAAAAAAAGCAAAATCTTACAATGATTATAGCAATATCTGCAACCTTTGTCAACAAGAGAAATTAGCTATAATAACATTTCCAAACCAAAAAAAACTTTAAAACCAGAGATTGTAAATTTTGTCCCATTGTATATATACTAAAAACTTCCATTTGAGTTCTCTTGAAGTGGAGGAAAAGAATGTATGTATATTTCATTTAATCTACATTTTCAATACACTTGATTTTCTCCTCCTCTTCCTCCCCTTCTACCACATCTGATGGCGAGCACATATTCATTTATTTATTTTCTTAAAAATATAGCATTCATAAATTTTTATTTTTAAAAATAGGTAATAGAGTCGGCTGATTCCCTAATTTTCTTTACTAAATATATGTGCGTATGTGTGTATGTGCACGTGTGTGTCTACATATACCAACAGCCATCTCTACCAATATCTACTAAAAAATGAAAGGAATGAAGAAAGAGTCAAATGGACAAGAGAGGATTACAAGGAAATAATAGAAGCATACTAATCCATACTAATACTTTTACTATACTAATAGTACTATGCTGTAAACAAAAGATTCGGTTAATGACTACTATTCCCATACTTAGAAAATCTTTTCCAATAGCTTCCTAAGACAAATCTTCATTTATATTAAGTCTCAGGTGAATTACTTAGTAAATGATTCTATCAAACATCAGATGAAAAGAAAACAAGGCGCAATAAATAAACAATAATAATAATAATAAGAAGAAGAAGAAGAAACAACAACAACAACAACAATAACAACAACAAAGAGAATATATAATATATTAAGAACATCAATACATAAATACATCATTTAGATTCTAAGTTGGAAGAGAAGTGCATGTTTTTCTGTCTAAGTTAGAAATTTGCCCTGAAGCTAAAAGTTATAAACAAAACAAAAATAATTAAAAAAAAGACAGAGAAAGGGAATAATGAAGGAAAAGTAAAGGAAAAGGTAGAAAAATGAAAAAGAAGAAGAATTAATGATATGAGGCCCAATATTTCATTAAATGATGCATTATTTTATGATAATCCCTTGATCATTACAAAGTTATAATTATTTTGGCATATCTCATTATTTACAATTTTGATCCCAAACCAAGGATCTTAAAACGTGTCCTTGTATCAGACTTGATAATTAAAATCTTATTAAAAAATCCCATTAATTTGGATCTGATTTCTTTACTGACAAAAACACTTCACAAATACTTTTAAGTAAATTAGTAAAATAAGAAAAAATGTTTTCGTAACAACTTTTATCTCAAGTTATCTGTATTGTGGGACAAAATATTTTCATAATTAGTTTCTGACTACACTTCTCTTTACTCTTTTGTTTCCCTCCATTTCTAACTTTCTGCACTGAATATACCCCCTCTCTGTTAAAAATAAGAATCCTATTGTAATTATGCTTGTCCCTCCTTTCGTTAGTTTGCGCAACCATTACACCCTGCCAATACTTCATAAATAATGGACTATTCTGTTTTGATCATTTGAAAAGAGTGGAAAAGACACTATTTGGTTTCAGTGAGAAAATGAAAGACAGAACCAAAGAAAGAAAAGAAGATAGAATTGTTTAACATCTCCTACCAATATTTCATAAATAATGGACTATTCCATTTTGATAACATGGAAAGAGAGGAAAATACATTAGTTGGTTTCAATGGGAAAAAGAAAGAAAGAAAAAAAGAAAGAACTGTTTAACATCTCCTTCCAAGAAGTCATAAATATTGGTCTATTCCATTTTGATCATGTAGAAAAAGGGGGAAAAGACACTACTTGCTTTCACTGAGAAAATCAAAGAAAGAAAGCAAGGAAGAAAGAAAGAAGGGAAGATAGAAGCTGCTTCAGTGAAATAGAAAATGTTGTCAATTTCAAATCCTTTCATTTGTACCCCCTTACTTCTTAAAATAATGACCAGGATTCATATTTATTATTATTATAGCAATATTTTGTTAAAGTTGTTAAGCTCAAATAATGATGTGATAAGGTTCATAAGATTTCCAATGAAACTTGAATTCACACTCGAGATTTAAGCATGAAGAATGACTTGTACAGTGAAAATCCCTATTTGTCTTATTCTGCTAATAAGTCTGGCTGTGTAAGTTGTTGTATCTGGTTACCTTATCACCTTTTGATGAATCATTGTAACTTTTGATTCTTGCCTTCAAAAAGGAGCTTGCTCAAACAAAAGGATCTTTCTGTATCAAAAGACTGCAACAAACTCTGAATGACAGAAAATCTGCCAAGTAATACATTGTGAAATAGAGAATAAAAATAGATTAAAAACTTTTTTTTTTTAGTAAAATGCATTAAAACGTATCTTTGTTGGCCTTATCTCATATCCAAGAATTTAATTTCTTCTTTGTTGATCCCTTCCTTTATGATGCAGATTCAAGACTAGAAGCTTCAAGTTTCACCAAAACCTGCTGCCATCATTCATTCCTTATCACTATTTGGCTTTACAAGATTTGATTGGAGGTGAAAGGAATTCAGAGTAGAAGAAAGTGCCAATAACATGAACTTGTTTAAAGTGGGCCTCACCTTGCCAGAAAGTGAGCCACATGATTTAATAACCTTTCTCTGCAGTACATATGGAATCCAGTTATGAAACCAACAAACTGCTGCCAACACTGTTATAATTTCAAGTGGTGCCTTCTGTAACATGTCCATCATGTATAGCCCTCTTCATCTGCTGGTTGAACCATTTAGATCTATTGTAATTGTCATCCACTTGTTCCACTATTGAGGTTGGTTATGCTTAGTCTGGGTTTGCATCTACAATCTTGCTGCCAAGGATGGCCCTACCAGGAGTTTAGAACTCCCTACGGTGTCACTCTGAGAGTCATTCGACCATGTAATATATGCGTAATATGTGTACTGAAACTGTAATGTAATATCAGTCTTCCTATATGGCAGTGAATGCTGGATAATCTCCTCACAGATGAAGGAGAGACTTGAAGCAATAGAAATGTGGTTCTGCAGAAGGATGCTGAGGATACCATGGACTGAACATGTGAGTAACGACAAAGTTTTAGAAAAAATGGGAACAAAAAGGACATTCATACTTAAAATCAGAAAGATATAGCTGAAAGTTTTAGAGCACATAATGAGGAAAGAAGGTTTGGAAAAATTGATACTCACAGACAAGGTTGAAGGCAAGAGGTACAGAGGAAAAGAATGCTTAGCCTATCTAGTGAGCATGACTAAATGGATGACAGAACAGGATTTTGGAGAGACCACAAAAAGACAAAATTTATTAAGAGCTACAAATGACAGAAAATTGTGGAGAACCATGATCACCAATGTCTTGGAGGGACAAGTTACAAAGAAAGAAGATGTATTTGCTTCTATATAACAGTCATATATGGATTTTATAAGTGTACAATAGAACATTTATACTGTCAATTCAGTTTATCTATATTTTATAGATATCTGTACAATTTAAATAAACATGAAAATGCATACCACAGACACATGTATCTGTCTATTTGTGTGAAAATGTTGATAACTTGCACGGAAATGCAAGTAATTATATAGAGTTGTACACAAAAGTATTTGACCTCCTACATTATTTTCGTTATTTTTCTGATTAATCATCTCAAATTTGATTTGATGAAATTTATCTACTCAATTAATGTAAATAAAACAGTTTGATATGTGAATCGTTTATAAATAAGAGAGAAGTAATTTCATTATTTTATTACCATAATTATCTATACTTCATTATAACAATTTTGAAAATATTTTCATGGGGGTACAACATTTTATTAGAGCAATAAAAGCAGACATTTTAAAAGGCCATTCATAACAAAAAAAAATCAAAACAATATTCACAAAGGAAAGGTGGGCAATGAAATATTCCTTGTAAAACACTTCAGAATGATTTAAGAATAAAGTTATATGGCCTTCTCAATTGACTGACCTAAATACAATGAAACATTTGTGACACAAATCAAAAATTTCTGTTGATAAATCAAAACCATCAAATCTGAACAATTTCAAAAAATTCTATTTAAAAGGACCATTGAAAATATCCATCAAGCCAGGTAGCCTTATCAAAGGCTACAAAAAACACTTATTAAAAGTGCCAAAAGAGATTCAATCAATGCAAAAAGAACCTCAACTCAATTCATTATAATAAAATATTAATAATTATTAATATAATAAAATTAATTTTTTCTTATCAATTTACATACTAAGCTGTTTTAATAATGCATGGTAGAGTAATGCTGGAGTAATGAATATTGGCTCGGATTGAGGAATCGGAGAACTGATCTCAAATTCCATTTGAATTCACCTACATGCTAATACCCTTGTGAAAGGTATGAATCCTCTTCTTCTCCCCTCAACTGTGGGTAAATAGCAGGACAGACCTGGTTCGATAGCCTTAGGTGGCAACTAGTCTACCACAGAAAGAAATGGCAACCTATTGCAGGAAAAAATCTGCCTTGTCAGTCATGTATTGAAAGATACATGATTGCCTAAGCATGGATTAAAGAATTGGGTAGTTGAGTTCAAATTCCAGTCAAGTTCATTACATTTACTTACATGCTAATACCTTTTGGAAAGGTACAAATCCAACTCTTCTCCCCCCCACCAGCTATGGATAAATAGTAGGACAACCTGGGTTCTATATCCTTAGGTGGCAACCAGTTTAGGAGAAGGAAAACTCTGAATTCAAAACTGTATGTAACCTTGGAAAAAAATCTTCTATGCAGCTAAGAAAAAGATTGACTCAGTGATCCCAACTATGGTCAACTCCTTAATAATGGTAACTGAATACTTATATATCATCAAATCAAAGAAGGAAAACTTATAACAATAACGTTAAGATGAAACGTATGCTCCCTCTACTTAAACTAGTTTGAGAAGTTGTTTATCCATTGATTTTATAAGTTTTTATATTTTTATGTGAAACATGCAACATCATCAGAAAGCACATCTTAATGTTCATCTTTGCAGGTAAATTGCTGTTTGCCAACATAAATCTTTCTGTGCCAAACATTCTCAATTAGGTTAAAGCTGAGCAAACAAGCTGGCCACTTCATCAAACCCATTTGAAATCATATATCCAATAGCTTTCTTTACCAAATGTGATGGAGCACTGTTTCGCATTAAAAAATCATCTTTCTAAAAGTGTTTGGTTTCTTCTTGAATCATGGTTCTAAGTGTGCCTTCAAAAATAAATGTATGTTTGAGTTCTCATCTTAACACTACCTGGTCAACCACTTGATCATCAATAATCTCACCTCGAAATCACCTTGTTAACATTCTACCTGCAATATATTACATTAGTTTAATATAAATTTATAAACTAAGAACTGTTATTCATAAATTGAAACCATCACATCTGAATGATTTGGAATGATTCTGCCAACTTAAAATAATCCTTAAAACTATTAGTTATTAGTGATCATTACTAAGAGGGTCTCAATCGAATATTACCTGAGGGGATCAAATGTTTATGCAAAGGTAATTATAATAAAGCATTGATAATTATGAAATTAGAATAATAATATTAATTTTTTCAGGTTAAATTATCTATTCATATATTGAACTATTTTACTTATCTTGAGTATATAAATGTTATTAAATAGAATTTGCAATGATTAATCAGAAAAAATAAATGAAAATAATTTAGGAATATAATACAACTGTATTTCCAAAAATGTACGCAGTCTTTAAATGACAACAAATGCAGTGTATCAATATATATATATATATATATATATATATATATATATATAGAGAGAGAGAGAGAGAGTGTATATGCATGTATATATATATATATATATATATATATATATATATATATATACACACACATATACTAATGTTGTATCAAAAATAGATTTATAAACTTTAAGGGTGAGTACCTCACATATACAGGGTGTCTTCAAAAATGTACACAGTCTTTAAATGGCAACAAATGCAGTGTTTCTATATATATATATATATATATATATATATATATATATGCATATATATTTGTATATATAGGATTTGTGGACAAATGCTTATATGGACTTTTGTCCTTGTTTTCATGAGAGGAACCTACCCCCAAAGTATTTTTGATATGCCATATATATATATTTCATAATGTGTGACGTCATTTGTTTTCATTTGGATACACATCAAGCAGATATGGATGTATGAGAGAAAATCATGGAGAATTGTGTTTAAAAACATTAAAATCAACCTTGCTACCAAAATGCTCCTCTGCGGCTAAATCGTTAAAATAAAATAATTGTTGGACTTTGTCCATTTCATATATATATATATATATATATATATATATATATATATATATATAGGTGAAAAAAGTAAAAAGATACGTTTTTATCATGAGGAAAAATGAAAATGACATATCATAGATGCTGTTTGATTTCAGTGAGAAAATTAAAGAAAGAAAACGAAATGAATGCAGGAAAACCATGAAATTTTCACGGGTACTACTAGTTATAAATATTGAATAAAGCAAATATGTTAGGTGAAATAACAAAACTTTGTGTAACTTTGTTTCTAGCAATTTCTTCATAATAAACTCAAATGCATAAAAAACAATTGATAGAATATATATATATATATATATATATATATATATATATTTCCTGCCATTATCCTTTTATTCATTTTATATGTTTCTTCCTAAGCTTGCAAGTTATAGCAATATCTCTATCTGAGCTCAGTTTCTTGGGACCAGATCCAAGATTTTATCAGTGAGACACATTTTCAAGATCTGTTAGTCACCGACAGTTAGGGGAGACTATCAGTAACTCTGCAGGAATTGTCTCTGTTCAGAACAGAGATTCCTCACAATGATGATATCACAATTCCCTATTCCATTCACTACTAATTTCCTTTTCACACTCCCCCACTCTCTCTCTCTCTCTCTCTCTCTCTTTTCATTACAACATCAGTAAACCATATGTTTCAATCTTCAGAATTGGTTCTCTGTACCAAAACATGAATGGAATCAGATACTCAAAACATAAATTTCACGGATTATGATTCCTCACAGTGGTGGGCATGTAATTCTTTGGCAGAAGTTTTGTCAATGGTTCTTTCATTGTTTTTTGTTGTTGCTGTTGCTTTCCAGAAGGCCTTCATAAATCCTAAAACAGAAGTATCCCATAACACCTCAAGTTCATTAATAAAGATTCTATTTAGATAAAAGACAAAATATGGTTTTCAAAAATTTAAATGCAATATCAATCTTTATCTTCTGTCTTTTCTGTTCTTTTATTGTTCTCTCTCGTTAATAATTTTTTTTTTCTCATTTTCTCTCACACTCAGTAACTTCCCTTGCATCTTAGCAGTTTTATCGCCTTGCCTGGGGATGAAATCAACTTTTCCCTCTTGACATTACATGTGTTGTCATATTGACCTAAATGTTGAGTTAAAACTGAAAGTGCTCACTAATTACTTACAAAATCATTTTCAAACCAATTAAATTTTAAACTTTCAAAAGATTATCTGATGTTAGTTAACTCAAACTTATATCATTTTGTTTATATTGTTTTATTTGATATTTTTATAACAGGCTGTTTCAAAAAATTTGATATTATTTGAGATGTAAAGATATTAGTAAGTACATAGTCTAGGTAAATGAAACTAAATAGGTCTATTGTTGAGCAAAATAAGATTTATCCATTAAAACCGAATGATAAATTTAAAGGTATGTGGATTTGATGAATGATTTCACAAGTTTTCAATATGCATCATACAATTTACGAGATGGGACGCACTAAATCAGTAGTCCAGCTTCTCCCAAACATGGTGCAGCATGACTTAGATAACACTGCCCAATATGGCAGTGATTCTCTGCTTGAGTTCATTTTTACTGAATTCTCTCACAAATGCACACAGCACAGAGTCTTGTTCAAATGTGTTCGAGAATATTCTAAAACAAAAAACACCGTTCCTTTTCCAGTGAATGCCACTTTATACTTGAGAAGGAAAGAAATGCAACATTAACCATAGAATTTTAAGTTACTTCTACACATGTTGTTAAAATTTGAGATTATTCGAATGAGAATTGGTCAAGTTATTAGATTACAAAATGATATTAATTTTTCTGATTCATCCTGTATAATAGAAAATAATATTTTGTACCATTTTATTTGGAAGAATATGATATTAGAAAAATCTATGAGAAAGTAGAAAAAGTTTTTGTAAGATGAAATTGCTCAGATTAAAGGGATGTTTACATTGATACAACTAACATGTGCATGAAGGAGAAGGGATGCTGAAATTTTAAATTTAACATTCTGTTTTAAGTATGTGTTTGCAGCAAATATATATATATATATATATATATATATATATATATATATATATATATATATATATAAAAAGATCAAAGACATTTTCAATAAACCACCCATCAATGCAAAGAAACAATCACCTAACCTATCAGCTACCCTCACCTCTACCAAATATCTAAACAATACAAACCAATCAGGAAATTACAAATGTAACAAACCTCGTTGCTTAGTTTGCAAACACTTAATAATAGATAATGCATTTTCTGTACCCAAGATCAATATCAAGATACACCCACCTCACCTCACCTGTGATAAGCGTAACATAATCTACTATTTATTCTGCACCTTATGTCCTAATAGTGGATATATTGGTGAATCTGGAAATAATTTTAGATTTTGCTTCAACAATCATAAACAAACCATACGTCAAAACAATCCTTACTCCCCCATAGCTGAACACTTTAATCAATCAGGACACTCATTAGAAAACTGTAAATGTTTATTGATAGATTCTGACTTCAGTTCCACATACATATGCAAAAAAAAAAAATACTGGATTTTAAAATACATATAAACTAGGGTTAAATAAAGATTTGGGTATTTTAAATCTTTATAAATATTTCAATAGTTAAACATTTTTTAGATATAGTTAAAAAAATTTTTTTATTTCTTATTTTATTTATTTTTTTAAACAACATCTAAGATATTATTACAGTTAGATTTACGTTAGGAATATTCGTTCCATATCACGTGACGTCCGCATCTCGCAACGGACGCTACTTGTACACAAACAGTTATTTCTGAAGAAAGATTGAGGCCAATCTGAAATATCAAATATATATACAAATAAATAAATACTTTCATAAAAGTACATTATATTTTTTAATTTGCAACTTTTTCTATATATATATATATATATATATATATAAATATATATATTAGGGTATCACTTTTTTTATAACCCTATGTTCCTGTATCATAAATCAATGAAGTCTTGTTCAAAAGTAATTTAAAAGTCATTAATTTGTTTTAGTTCTGCAAAATGTCATTCCTGAAACTGAAAATTCAATTTTACCATATGTGCAATAAGGATAAAAAATTAAAATATTTCAGAAGCTTCATTTTTCAATTTGCTAAACATGTAATTGGATAGAACTTATGTATTTTTCAACACATTTAACAGTTTATAGCTATAGTATAACATAGAAGCCTACAAATAAAGGGAAATAGCAAACTTGCAGAACCTTTATTTTTCAATTTGCTAATGATGTAATTGGATAGCAATATACAACTCTTACTTTACACCCTTAAAACAATACACTGGTCAACACAAAATTTATTACCTAAATATTTTAGCTGATTTAGGACAATTTTGATGTGCAATGGTTTTGATCTTAAAACACACCAATTAAAATGTACAATGCAAAACCATAGAATACAAATCAGAAAGTTGTTTCATTAGTCATTATAATTTAGGTATACCACCAAAATATTACACAGATATAGTAGTAAGCATATCATGTGATATTTTGGGGAAATTAAATTTTAAAAATCAGATGCCAATTTCTCAGAATTAACGGTATAAAAATCTCAATGTTTGACCTCAACGACAGATTCCACTAAGGACCATGTCACTCTAACGGCTGATATTCAAGATCTCATTCACTTCCAAACACACACTATCAGGAAATGAGTCAGCAGAACTGACCAAACCTCAAAAGAACTACCTTCAGACACCAGCACCATTGTCTATGGTAAGATCTATCTCTTTTATACACATTACTACTATGTACATATAGATATACTGTCTCACGTAAACACACTAGTAATGACATTTCACCTTCCTCACATATGTATGCATTACAGTTTGTACTATACACAAGAACTGTCTTAACAACCAGAAAACAGAGATTACTCATTCAGTACATTTCAACCAGCTTGAATTCTTATTATATAAAATTTATCTTATTTCTTAATATTACATTGTGTAATATGATTTTAATCTTTTGATGAATGTTGTAGGATTGTTTTAAAATGCCAAATTACGAGCAGTCTTGCAACATTTTATATTATTGTATCAAATCCCAACATCCTGCTTTTTTAACTAAAGCCCATGTAGAAGGATTTCTACATGTTCAGCAATTTTTGCTTTATATGATACAAATTTTTTTTATTTATTTCTTGAAATAAATGAACTTCAAAAAAATTAATGTCTAGTTGGTATTTTTATTTTACAGGTGAATAAAAATGGCTTTGACTTGTAAAGATAAGCCCAACATATTCTGCTACATTTGCAGCAAATACATCATTGCTTCTAACTGGAATCCAGTCATAAGTTTCATACAGTGTGCTTGCTTACTTTATTTTGGTTTTTGGTGACCAGGATAAAGCTTGGGCGCTACACATGGTATGTAAGTATCTGAGTATCTTCATCAGTGGATCAAGGGCAAGATGTCTGAGTTGTCTGAAGTTTGGAATACCCATAATTTGTAGGGAAGCAACAGAGCATAGCACTGACTGCTACTTCTGTACTTATTGATGGCATTGGGATTAACAGAAAAAAATGGAGCAAACCTAAAGTATCCTGATCTTCGATCAGTATGTTGTCCTGTAGCTGATTGTGATGAAATTCCAGTACCAGTCTTTGGAGAACTTCCTGATATTAATGAGGAAGATTTCTTCAGTGTTCTAGAAAATGAAGAAGAAGAAGAAAATGAAGAAGAAGAAGAAGAAGAAGAAGTAGTTTTTGATAATGATGCTCCACATCCTTTTTCCCAAAAGTAACTAAATGAATCTAGTTTGCAATCTCAGTTTGTCAATCCAGATTGAAGGTAAAAAACCTCTTTTCTGGCAGTGCTCACATCACCTTCTACCACCACAGGCATCAAGAGTACCACTGTTTTTTCTCTGAAGTGAAGGACTTAGTGTACTGTACAGATATTGTGCAGTTTCTGCACAAAATTGGAGTGCCAAAACACAAACCCAAAGATTGCAGACAGTTCATTGACAACAGCAAACGATCACTGAAGTGTTCCACTGCACAATGGCAACTAGTTTGCCTCTGTACCCATCAATCAATCGAATACACTCAAGAAAAAATATGAAGCAGTTAAGTATGTGCTGGAGAAAATTCATTATGATCAGCATCAGTGGTTTATTTGCATTGACCTAAAATGGTGAACTTTTTGTTGGAACACCAGTCTGGGTTCACCAAGTACCCATGCTTTCTGTGCCTGTGAGATAGTAGAGACACTACTCAGTATTACACAAACAAGGACTTGCCAGTTTGAGAGGAACTGATATCTTGCAAAGCAACA
>OZ010576.1:20934695-20947195 GCA_963932145.1 Acanthosepion lycidas
TCTTCCCATTATTCATTCTTAATTTCTTTTTAGCATTCAATCTTTATCTTTCAATTTTTCCAGTTGCTTATATCTTCACTTTTTTAAAATTATTTTTCTCTGATATTTTTCTTCATTACTTCCTCTCTTTCTTTTTTATATTTCTCTTTCCTATCTTTCTTTTCTATTTCCTTTCTTTCTTTTTTCTCTTTCCTATCTTTCTTTCCTTTTCACTTTCCTTTTCTTTTTCCTATCTTTCTTTTCTCTTGCCTTGCTATCTTTTTTATGTTTCCTATCTTTCTTTCCTTTCTCTTTTTTAATTATATGCTCCCTTTACTCTGGTTTTTGTTTATTTTGCTTACATCCATATAATACTGGAACACCAAAATTAAGCAACATTGAGCCTGGTCAGATGGGTGACTACATAAGAATCCCAGGTGATGTAAGGTTGGATGTGTGGATGGTGTAATAAATAACAGCTAGGAATGAGAAATTGGAGACCAAAATTTGAAATTGAAGTTTGGTTTGTTACAATCACCTATGCATTGGGAAAGATATTAATCTACCTCTCCCTCCAAATATGGGTTAAATAGTAGGACTTGTATCTGAAAATCATTATCTTCAAGAAATTTTAAATAATCACTTGCAAAACAGAATTATTTTTACAATCCCAAAATATGTTTTGGCTTTAAATAACCTACAAAAGGTTGATAAGCTGTAAAAAAAATTAAAAAATCAATAATCTTTCTTTATCATTTGTTGTCTTTTCTTTAGTTTTGTTTTTTCTATTACTTTCTTTTCTAAGTTTTTCTTTTCCACTCACTTTATATTTTATGAACATTTATTTGTTTTTTATTTTTCTATTTTCTCTAGTATATTGTTATTTCCACTTCTTTCTTTCTTTTTTCTTCTCTTCTTTTCCTTTTTCATTCTCACACTCACTTTCTTTTCTAAGTTTTTTGCTTTTAGATTTTACCAACATTTGTCTGTTTGCCTTTCTTTCTGTTCTGTTGTCTTTTTTCACTAGTATAGTGTTTCTTCTCCTTTCTTTCCTTTTCCAGTCTTTATTTTCTCTTTCTTCCTTTCCTTTCTTAATTTCTTTTTCCTACTCTCTTCATCTTTCTTGTTGTCTTTTTTTCTCTAGTATAGTGTTTCTTCTTCTTTCTTTCTTTCCTTTCCTCTTCATCTTTCTTTTCCACTTTATCTGTTTTCACCCTTTTTTTTCTGCTCTTCTCACATTCTTTTTCTGTTCTTCCTTCATTTTTCTCTCAGTCACTCATGCCTTCTCTTTATTTTCTTCATTAATTCTCCTGCATTTCTGCTCTTTTTTTTTTTTTTTACCTTTTTTTCCTTTTCTCCACTTCTTTTTGACTCCAACTCTTTATTCATTGATTCATTTCATTCTTTTCTTTCCTTAGCAATTCATTTACTCACTCACTCAACACATGGTGTAGCCATTATTACTCACCTTGACAGAGTATCTCACCTGTGTCTTTTAATGAACATACTAAGAGTACCATCTGTTTGCTGATTGGTCTCATAGCCAATCGAATAATGGATGGCAGTCACTTGATTGGCAACCTATCAAAATGTAATCACCTTCAAACATTTGCCTGTTTTCTCTTCCAGGCATTATATTTCTAATTCCCATACCAATTCATATCTTGGCAAAAATTATTAAAGAAGCCAAAATACAAACATACACGTACATATATAGATATAAGTCATTCTTGAAGAAAGACATAGTAGCATGGGGGAAGGAACTGTAAATGAGAGAACTCATCTGATGGGGACCATGACATGAATGCTCCACTGGACAACAGGAGCTCCTAGTCTTCATCAGTCCTTGCGGTGCAGCCACCTTAACAGCAAGGAACACAGGCTCTCTCTCAACCATACAAAATCCCTTCTGCTGGCTCCAGTGATTCCTGGTCTTTCTGGTCCTGTCAGAATTGTCTTTGAACAGCTCTTGTTCACGGTAGAACCAACTTCCAGAAATGGGGATATTCCACTGATGTTGATCTCAATGCGGGCAATTACAAACAATTAAGCATCTTCTAGTTTGGAGCAAACTTGATTCACACTTAACAACCTTAAAACCATAACATCCCCAGGCTAGGCTCTGTGTGCAACAGTAGATGGGTGTGGTGCAGAGACATGATAAGAAGGACAAAAACATCTTGGATACAAGGTTGCTGTGTTAGAACATCCAATGAAAAATGAAAGTATTAAAATGATTAAACATTGTTTGAGTATGTGTTCCAACATTTTGAATGTGATCAATTTTGAAATAAAGTGGTATTTTAAGAATAATTATCAGACCTCCTATATAGCAGTGAATGCTGGACAATCTCATCACGAATGAAGATGAGACTTGAAGCCAGAGAAAAATAGCTGTACAGAAGGATACTGAGAATACTATAAACCAAATATGTGGGGCAGAATTTTAAAGAAAATGGAAAACAAAAGAACACTTATATTTAACATAAGGAAGAGATAGTTGAAATTCCTAGGGCGCATAATGAGGAAAAAGGTTTGGAAAATTTAATACAAAAGAGACAGAAGAAAACAATGCATAACCTAACTATCAAATTTGCACAAAGGGATGTCAGAACAGAGGTTAGGAAAGACATTAAAAAGAAAAAATGTATTAATATCTACAAAGGAAAGTAAATTATGACTGCCAACATCTTGAGGGGATATTGAAGTTGGAATTGAATTGAAAATCAATTCCTTTATAAAATCATGAAATCGTTTATAAAAATAAATTCACAAGCAAGTTGTATACATGCATATAGGTATACACACACACATATATAGATGGATTGATATGAGTTTGTGACCCTGGGTTTCATGCTTTTGCAATTGTCAGACAAACATTAGTTATATTTATGTTGATACACATTTCACACACACACACACATATATATATATATATATATATATATGTCTGTCTGTCCTGGAAAGGGATATATTTGATCAAAGTAGCTAAGTGATTTAGGCTACTGTAACCGAGTAGAACAATCTAGCAGGTAGCAGTAATGGAACTGATACTCGTCGTAGTCGCAGTCAATAGGTGTAGGCAATAGGCATAGGCCAATAGGATAGCCAATATATATATATTTGGAGGGTACCTGAAAGGATCTCAGTCACCGAAAATGTGGTTAAAAAAAATAATCCAATGTTTGGTTATTTTTTTCAGATTTTGTGAAAAGGGTTGAACTGAGAACTTTTCTACACCCCCCTCCTTTGATGCACATACATACAACTTTTTATATATATAAAACAATAACAAAGAGTGTGTTTTGTCAAAAAAATATGGTCAACCAGAGCATTTTTGGAAATGACATTTTTAAGGTAAGCAGATTTTGTAATTATGGTGCTCAGTATCAAGAGATAGAACAATCATAATAAACAGTAAATATTATTTTTAGAAATGTCAATCATGTGTCCCAATAAGTTCAGAGTAGGGACAAGTTTAGCGAATATTTAATTATATTTATCAATATATATATATATATATATATATATATATATATATATATATATATATTGATATATATTTAATATAAATTTTTGGAGATTTGAATAATTTCACATAATAATTCATCGAGTTTAGAACAAGAATCCTCAACAGAATGCAGAAAGCACTGGACCAAATGTCTTGTCCTGTTTTGGGAACTTATCAGCAGTGTGCATCAACTACCGAGAACAGAACCGAAACCGTTATGATACAATGCAAGTGTAATACTACTGGGCTAGCAGGCCTCAATGACAAAGAGGAAACTGAGTCTAGTTAGTTTCCTCTTCATCACTGAGGGCTGCTGGGCCAGAGGTATGACAGTCCAGATTCATAAGGGTCCAGATTCAATTTTCAGTAGTGGATGCATGCTACTGATAAGGCCCTAAAAAAGAACGAAATGCCCATCCAGTGCTTATATATATATATATATATATATATATACATACCATCTTTAAAATTTTTCTCTTTGTGCCTCAATTTAATCAAAAGCCTAATATATAATAAATATCATCAGTCTTATTGGCAATATCGTTATCATTTTGTTGTCTTTTTATTCCTAAAATTTCATAAACAGGCCTATTAACTCTACATACATACATACATACATACATACATACGTATTTAGGAAATTAATTAAATCTGACATATTGTTATTGTTAATTTATTTTGTTTAAATGTTATTTTTGAAGGATACTCATGTTCGAGTAGAAGCTCTGTTTTTAATTTAACATTATTTTTTTTTATATAGCTCCCTCTACCAGCCTGATTATTCAAGAAATCTGGTCAGAAAAATGTACATCCTCCAACAAGTTTTGAACCTGCACCCGCTATGGGGAAACCATCACTGGATCTGACGTTTTCGACTGCTCAGTCACATAGGACTTTCACTCAAACAAATTGAGAATAGTGCCTTTTGATCACTCACTTCTCTGCGATTCTTGAAACATCTACATCTGCTCCGTATCATATTCTAATGTAAACAAAGACCATTTATTTTTTTGGAAATGGATTATATCTGACATATTGTTATTTTTAATTTGTTTTGTTTAAAACTAATGTTTAAACAAAATAAATTAAAAATAACAAAATGCATGTGTGTGTGTTTGTGTGTGTGAGAGAGAGAAAAAGAGAGAAAGAGAGATAGAGAAAACAGAGAGAGAGATTGATTTTTCACAGAGTAGACAGATATAAGATTCTGATCCTAGTCAAATCTGCTGGGTAATGACACTTTGATCCTTTCAGAACATGCAGATACTGATCCAAGGCAAATGTGCCAATCTCTGCATAAATAATCTCTTTATTTTTTATGGGTACTATGCTAGTTCCCCATCCCAGAACATTTATTTCCACAAGGCAAAGATGTCCGAACAATTTATTGATCATAAAATCCATTAGAAAATATTCAAATATAATCAGTTGCATGTCATTCTAACACTATCTCCTATAAAAACACAATTCACATTGAGTTTATTTATTTTCTTTGCATATTAACAGAAAGAAAAATGTTTTATTTTGAACATAGTCATTCATAGTTATAAAATTATTGTAACAGAAAAGGTATTGTATGACATTACTAAGTAGATAGATTTACTAATTTGGGGTTTAGGCTAGTTGATATTGCATGCCCAGAGGTATCTGGTTCTTATAACTTATGAAATTTTAATAAAAACTTACAAGTTCAATACTTGCTTCTAAGAAGGCCCAAGAACCACTCGAAGTAGAGGGTTACTGAATGAAGTTGTTGGGAGTAAATAACAGTTGACCCAAAATTTGAAAATGTTAAAATTGCAAAGTTGAAGAAACGTCCATTCAAGGAACTGTTTCACAAAGCAGCAGTTCTATAGAAAAAAAAAGTTTGAATGGAATGTCCTTTTTACTAATGGAATACAATAGGAATGGGAATGATTGAAACCCCTATAGATAGATGGTATGGCATGTTTTAACAATAAAGGTTTGAATTAATACAACTAAGGAACATATAGCTCATCAGAATATTTGCCATATAAATAGTAACAGAGCAGTGAGAGGTTTGCAAAATTTGTCTGTGAGAAATGGGTTGTAGGATGGAAAGGCTGGAAAGTGAGGATTGATCAGTGAGATAGATCGTTAATAGTAAATAGTACTTTTAGAATTTTTCAATCATGCGTCCTGATGAGTGGATGTGATCTCTAAAAATCTGAGAATAGGGACAAGTTAAGTAAATATTTAATGCAATGGACAAATTGTTGTCTAAATTACACAAAAATGAAAATAACACTAACATTTTAACAGATATATTTACCAAAATTACACAAAGATATCTTGAAATACTAAAGAGTAAATTTATTCAATAAAGTTGCCACTGACTTCTACCACAGACTCCAGATGACATCAGAATCTCCTGCATCTCTTCTGGAAGGTCTCCTTGTATAAGTTGGTTAATGCTGCCATCATCCTTTCATTCAGTTCATCTTTAGTGATACAAGGAGTTTTGTTGGTCTCTCAATCAACTGTGCCCCACACATAATAATCAAGGTGGCTGCAGTCTGGGGATTTAGGTGGCCAAATGTATGAGGTGATGTGGTCGCAGAAATTGTCTGAGAGTCATGACTGGGTTCTCCTGCTTGTGTAGCATGGTGCAGAGTCCTGTTGCTAGGGTCTTCTATCAGCTACCTTTTTGACCTAGGTCAGCAATACCTCCTCAAGGCACTTGATGTAGGCCTCCATGTTGAGTCTGAGGCCCTCACCAACAAATTTGGGAGTTCTTTTCAGAACGACCAGAGTGAGTTTTCTGAGCTGCTGTACCTTCATAATCACCATTAGACTCATCCAACTGAATCCTCTGCTCTGTCCTCATTTTGACATCCAAACACTCTGAAATATTTGTATTGTATTTGTATTATTTGTGGAGTGAATTCTGCCGTGGTGTTCTTTTTCTCACAGATGGTGCCCAATAGATCCTACTATACTATAGAGTTGACAAAATAAAAAAAAACAAAAAAAAAAAACAATGTGCATGCATGAAATTAAAAATATAAAATAGCAACAATTTACCGATCATACCCTGTACATATAAATATAAATATATAAATCCTGAAATGGCAGCAATCTTCCATTTTTCATATGATCTGACTTTTGCAAAAATAGAATGTGGTAGGAGTCAGATACATTCTGGTGTGTGTGGCACAAGGAGCTGACCATTTTACCAGCCTCTTCAGCATTGGCCATAGAATAAACTTTATGGGCATGAGTAATAAATCAGTCTTTGTAAGCATTAGTCAGTTAAAAAGGATAGAAAGAAACAGTTATAGGTATTTCCAAAGGTCGACTTCATTCTAATATATTTTATAGAATTTTGTATCAGCTCAAAACTTACTTATGATCACTCACTGTTTGTCACCTTTTTTGGTTCAAAATACACCCCACCCCGGCCAACCCAAGGATTTAACTCGAAACAACTTTGTCACCAAATTCAAAAACCAATACTGTTACTCACTAAACTAATGTCTCTACATTGAGAAATAACTAAAGTGTTAAATAAAATAAGAACTAATCCCAACCCTCCCCAGACATGAGCAGTGGAACAAGAACAGATTAAATAAACAGTTCAGTTTGGAATTCACTGTAGGTTACCCAGATCAATATATCTGAAGAAGGCCAGAGGACACAACAGCTGAAACATGATAAAAACAATAAAGTTGAGGACAATAGTCTACATATAAATGGTGTAAATAATGATAACTCCTGATCCTAGAAATTCAAACAAAAAGAATTGATTTACCAAAATTTAATGACTCAGGTGCCTGGGGTATTAATAATGATGAGGTCAAGATTTTCACAATATCCAATAGACAGGTGGAGGTGGGAGGTATTAATAAAAGAGAAGATTGGAAAATCATTTAAAGGGTCAAAAAGTTTAAAATTAATAAACAGAGTGGTTTTAATACAAAAAAAATAAATGTACCCATTTACTGTGTTTTTCACACTAAAGAGTACCTTGTAAAAATGGTATCAGCATTGAAAAAATATCAGATTGTGAAGAATTCAAAATATAAAAGAAAATACTGTTAAGGGTTGCTTTGGCATCATTCTGAAAATGCCTGCAGAATTCTTTATTGATTTGTTATTTATTTATTTAGTTTTAGTCTCATCCCAGCCATAATTACCAAGTGCTAAACAATAACAATCAAAACTCAACTCAGTCAAAACAGATCATCTTAGAAAGACATTGAAGATCCCTGTTTATGCTGGATCAGCTTGAATACTTGTTTAAGAAAATCCATGTTAACAATAGAGCCTTGGTTTCTGCTAGACTTGCTGTGAGACAAAGAAATCAGTATTTTAAGCCACAATTCAGGCTTGCTTACTTATCAGCTAATGGCTTTGCTCAAACTAAAATCTTATCAAGATGATCTACAACACATGGAATGCTGTCCATCTTATTGATAGGCTGTTTGATGGATTGGGAATTTGGTGAGGGTTGGGGAGTTTGTAATTACTGATATCTGATATATGCATTGCCATTAATAAGAATAGGATCTAGAGTGTGTATTTTTTTACAAAACCATTCTCTTATTGTTTGTATATGTATATATATATATATATATATATATATATATATATGGGGAAAAATGTTTGACAAAGTGAACAAACTTTTCCCATGATGTGTTTCATCCTTTAAGACTTCATGGACTAGATTTGTTATGTTGGTTGCGACTACACATGTGTACAAAAGACGGAAGCTGGGAATTTTAAATTTAAATTTTTTTTTTTTTTAATCAAGCCGATTGCATTCAGATTTTTTTCTTTCTATCAGTTTTGTTAGTAGATATCCCACACTGTGATAATAGTAGATCTGCCAGGAATAGGGGAATGATGCCATAATCCTTGTCTTCAGTTCTTCTTTGGTGTTACAAGGAGTTTTGTTGATCTCTGAACTGTGACCCACACATAGTAATCAAGGCTGTCGCTGTCTGGGAAATTAGTTGGCCAGATGTAATGGGTTATGTGGTCACAGAAATTGTCTGATAGCCATGACAGTTCTCCTGCTTGTGTAGAATGGTGCAGAGTCCTGCTGCCAGACATAGGGTCTTCCAGCAGCTAACTTTCTGACCCAGGGCAGCAATACCTCCTCAAGGCATTTGATATAGGCCTCTGTGTTGAGTCTGAGGCCCTCAACAACAAATTCAGGAGTTCTTTTCAGGATGATCATAGTGATTTTCTGGGATACTGTACCTTTTTAATCACCATTAGACTCATCCAACTCTTTCCAAATCTTCTGTACTGTCCTCATTTTGACACCCAAACACTCTGAAATGTTTGTATTGAAGCTTCAGGAATGAATGTCAAGCAGTACAGCCTGCTGTTTCCAAATTTCTGGCAGAGGGAATTGTGTCATGGCACTTTTTTTTCTCACAGACTATGCCCAAAAGTTGACAAAATCAAAAACAAACAATGCACATGCGTGAAATTAAAAATATAAAATAGTGAGAATTTACCTATCACACCCTGTATATATATATATATATATATATATATATTTTGGTGCGAGACAGAATGGTGTGATTTGGATGTATGTATGTATATATATATATATTTTAAACATTTCTCCCCAAGCAAGAAGAGGATGTATTTTGCTTTTGAAACCAAATTAATTGTTCACTCACCAGTAATTTATAATCGCCTGAGGAGACGCATTGTTATGTGTTGAAGCATGACTGCAATTGTGTAGTGATACTTATATGTTTTTGTTGCAATATCCTAAAATATATATATATATATATATATATATATATATATATATACCCAAGTATAGACTTGGTGTATATGGAATAAATTCCAGTAACCAAAAAGTACTATTCTCAAAAGAGTGCCTAGTACAGAGAAGAGTAAATATAATTTATTCAAAAATTATAACATAACTACGTTATAAAATCAATACAAAAATAGCCATTTTATTTCAACACTTCTGCTGTCTTATCAAGTGATGGTGTTGAAAGTAGAATAAGTGGTGCTATTCTACTTTCAACACCATCACTTGATAAGACACCAGAAGTATTGAAACAAAATGGATATTTTTGTAGTGATTTATAATTTTATATATATATATATATATATATATATATATATATATATGTATATGTAATATATTATATATATTATTATTTATATATTTTATGCGCGGTACTTATTAGAAAGCGCTGAATTTCAGAGATAGCTAACATATTTGGTTGGATTGATGTCTCACATCAATCCAACCAAATATATATATATGGAAATATATATATATCAGAAATCATATTTGTTTCTTAAAATATGTTATTTTTCAGCTTCTTTCATTGAAAGCATAAAGGACATAACACCAAATTTCCACAAGTGATTTTACAACTTTCAATTGACATAAAACAACAGGGTAAATTAATAAAACATTTAATAGACATTCCATTCTATTTAATAAAACATGTTTAAAGAAAGGACTGCTCCCAAGATAAATTGCTATCATACGGAGACTTTAAGACAGTATGAGATTGACAACAAGGTCACATGTATTTACAACTAATTTTGCTAGATGCAACCATAAGTTCTCTGCTAACAGATTCTTTTCACTTGTGGAAATCTCTTCTGGTTCCATGCTTCCCAACCAACTTTGATCTTCAAAAATTTAAATGCAATGTTATCTACTGTCTTCTTGATTTCTCTTATATTGTTCTTGTTCCGTTTGTCTTTTTCTTATTTTTTCATACTCAGTAGACTCTTGCGTCTTAGTGGCTTTACTGCCTTCCTTGGGGTGAAGCGATTACAAAAAATAATGTATTTTGAAATTAGACCACTAAACAGATTAGTAGACTTTCAATGCATTTTCTTAGTGAATCATTTTCCCTACTAATCAAACTGGCATTTATTAAGTTGAAATTATGGATAGATGTGTTATGGTAAACTACCTGTATGATGTTCATATAGTCTTTTTTTAGGTTTCTAGATGTTTTGCAGATGTACACCACTGGACATTTTGTACAATCTATTTTGTATATTTCTGCCCTATTGTTGTAGCTATTTCATATAGTGTTACCTATTTCATCCCAAACAAGTGATAATGCCCCTGGAATTAAATCAAATGAGAAGACTTTATAAGGAAATGGAAACCCACCCTAAACAGGAAACAATAGACAAAACTCTACTCCTATTCAAAAGACTGGGGAGGAGTGTGAACCGGGTGATAAATGAATATATCTCCTATTAAATATAATATTTATAATATCATACTACTAATTATATCTGTTAATGTTTTAGAGGTTGTGTTGAGGAATTTTAGGTCAAGTTTGAATGTTATTTTCAATGGTGGCTGTCACAGAATTGGTAAGTAGGATTATGTACTTAATTTTGTCATGTTTATTGGGATTATTATTATCTGTGGATTTTTCCATTTTTCTTTTGTGGATTTTGTAGGCTTTAAGTTTAGCATTGAGTGGGCTAATTTCCAATCCAGCAAACATCAACATCTCTTAAAAAAAAAAAAAAAAAAAAAATAACACTTTCTGGTCATTGAATCTGATAAGGTAATTTAATTTATTGCCCCTCTGAACCTAAAAAATAGCTACACATTTTCCTTACCTACAGTTTTGTCTTTTATTCTGACCTGAAGATGGCAAAACACATTGTCATTAAAAATACTTTTCCACTTTTAGTGCGATTATTTCCACTTTTGTTTTGGATACTATTCTACATCCTACCCCCTACACACACACACACATATATATATATATACCATATATGCTCATGTATCATGTGACTTTTGAAGACCTAATTTTGTAGCTAATTTTAAGGGGGGTTATGTCAAACAAAATATAAAATTAGCAAACATACTTATGGCCTTGACTACACCGAACTATATATCCATTTCCTGTAGTCAAATTACCTTCACAATTCAAGGTCTTCAAAAGTCACATGATATGTGAGTATATAGACTATATATAAATATAGCATCTAGTCTATAATTTATTTACTATTATATTGAGCATTTTTTAACCTTGTAAAAAAAAGTTGTCTGGACATTTTGGCTCCTCCATACTAGTCTAATGATTTAAATTTATGAAGGATTATACACATATATTGGGACTAAGCAAAAATTTGGAACATTTTTAAGTGAATTTCAAAGACATTCTTATTCAACCAAATATGCACTATTTTCTTCCACTTCCTTTTGCCATCTTTGAGGCAGATTCGTGATTCCGGCCTCCCAAAAGTTGGCATCTTTCTGGATGATTAACTGGCCAAAATGTTTTTTTACAGTCTTCCAGATAATTGAAGTTCTTTCCATTGAGAGAATCTTGTTGCAATAATTGGTAAAATTAAGATACAAATCAGGTGAGTAGGAGATGTACAATAGAACATCCCAATAAAATTGTACAAATTTTTGCTTGGTCTGCAAAGAGATGTGAGGTCTGGTGTTGTCCCAATCTAAAACAACACCTTTTTGATTGATCAATTCAAGACACTTAGAAAAATTTCTTCTTCTATGTGCCCTTCAGGACATAGGTAATCATAACACTCCATAACTTCCAATCATTTGTAGCTCTTAGTAAGGTTTTGCTATCTCTCTTGATTCCTGTTCTGCTAACCATTTACACAAGCTTGTTAGGTAGGTCATTTACTGCTTTCTATCATTCTTTCCTGACATCAACATGTTCAGTAAATTCTCCAGGCACTCTTTCCTTATAATGTGCCCTAGATATTTCAATTGTCGCTTTCTGAATCTAAGTATGTGTCCATTTTGTTTCCATTTTCCCCAAAATTTTCTCTTTACTCATATGTTCAGTTCTTGAGATTCTCAACATCCTTCTGTAGAACTGTGGGAAAAAGAAAATAAAACCAATAAATAGAATAATAACAAAGAAAAAAAGATGAATAAATTCATTTTCATGTGATGCATGTTATAAAGAAACCATAAAAGGTCACATATGCGATTTTGACCCCAAAAAAACAAAATAAAAAAATTTTGACAGAATCTTTCTCTTTCCAC
>OZ010576.1:20955850-20963350 GCA_963932145.1 Acanthosepion lycidas
AAGCAAAAACCAATTCAAAGTTGTAAGGAGTAACATTCCAATTAAAATAACCATGAGATGAAGAATGGCCTTTGGTGCTTATTGTCTCAAGATATCTGCATTCATGCAAAAGAGGTTCTCTCCCTTGGACACTATATGCTCACACTTTTCTTTTATCATTATTTACTAAGATTATCTTTACACAATACTGCAAGTGAAGGGTACCCAGTGAGAATAAAATTCACTTCAGTAGTTATAGTCTGGAACGGCTAACTTGCTAAATATATCAAAAGACCCATTGTTTTTATTTATTATTTCTTAGTAAGAATCTTAAAGAACTTTACCAAATAACAGAAACCACATCAATTGAGGACTACTAAATGCAGTAATGACTAGAATTGATATCGCTTAAAGAGGAAATAATGATCTAATCATCATGTTGATATTGCACATGACTTTAACTCAAAGGTTAGGAAAGAACCTCCCACTCCCACCCATCAATACTTGTGTGATAACAGTTACTGTACTTGACAAACCAATTTTTCTGTTTTAACAGAATGATTTTATAAATTTCAACTGAATCTAGCACTAGATGCTCTCAGTCAATGAATGCTGAATGTTTCCTTATGAGGAAACACTTAATATTACCATTTCTGTTCACTACTTTTCCTGTATAGCACAACTTGCTGCTTTTAGTGTTCAACCTTTGTAATAATTTATATCCATGCTTTGCTTTTATATAACAAACTATTTGGAAATTAAACACATAAGTGATTTAGAGCTTTTCATCCTTTAATACACAACAGTCATTTTATGTGTAATTATTACTTTGAAATGCTTACATTTTAAGCTCTGTATTCATTACATTATAATCATTATTTCATGATCATTAGTTTGTTATGATTACATTATAGTCATTAGTCTATAATCATTGCTTTGTAATTATTATTTTATTAATATATATTGTAATTATAATCTATAATCATTACTTTATAAACATTCAATTTTAATCATTACTTTGTAATTATTACAGAATAATCATTATTTGTAATTATTACTTTGTAAATATTAGTTTATAATGATAGTTTGTAATTATTACTTAATCATTACATCATATTCATTGATTTCTAATTATTATTTTACAACAATACATTGTAATTATTTCTCTATAATCATTATTTTGTAATTATTAATTTATGATCACTCTTTTTAACTATATATAATAACCATATTATGTAATTATTGCTTCATAATAATTATTTGATTTGTAATTATTACTTTATAATCATTGCTTTCTAATTTCTATTTTATAATCATACTTGGTAATTATTATATTTTAGTCTTTATTTTGTATTTATTATATTAAAATCATTACTTTGTAATCATTACTTTATATCTCCTTTAATTATATCCATTACTTTAATCATTACTTTCTATTTATTAATTCAATGTGATACTTTGTAACTATTATTCCATAATCATTACCTTATAAACATTATAGTTTAATCATTACTTTATAATCATTCATTTTAATTATTATTATTACTTTTGAATTATTTTTTATAATTATTACTTAAGCATAGTTTGTCAAATTATATTTTGATCATTACTCTTTGATCACTGATTTGGAATTATTAATTAAATCAAAACCAAACGTCATGTAAGACTGTCAATTGAAGATCCTGTGTGTCGGCTAGAAATAGTTTTTACAGAAAAGACCCAACTTGGTCCATCTTATTAAATGTATAGCAATGTACTGAATAAAATTATATATTTTAATGTATGGATAACATAAAATAAAGAACCATATTCTTGTCAGAGTGTGTTCCAACACAGTCAGACCAGATGAAAAGATATGAAAGAGGAAAATATTTGAAAACCCATGGCTGGCCTTAATAAGTTTTTAGCTGGGAATTCTGAAGAATCGGCAGGAACCAGTGTTTAAGTACTTTTCATTTTTGAACTGTAAAATGACAAATGTTGTTGACTGAAATGGTTGATGCCAACTTCAGATCAAAATTCTCAAACTAAGAAGGATGAAGAATTTTCAAAGAGATTCACATATTTCCCATCTCATTAATAGCTCATAAATTCTCTGGCATGGGCACCTGTGGTAGAAATCCAGAAAAAAATCTTCAAAAACATCAGGATACTCAGAAAAAAAAAAAAAAAAAAGAACAGGTCAAACCAATTATTTATTTTACTCCTTTTTTGTCTAAAAAAAGAGGCAAAAATTAAAAATGCAAAATATTTTTAATACAGAAGATGCAAAAAAGTTAAGGTTCATAAGAAAGCAAAAATAATAATGAAGAAACAACTATATAAAATTTAATATAGATATAATAATAATAATAATAATAATAATAATGTTTTCTTATTGACGTGGCAGTCCCTGCACATTGTAATGTATCATTGAAGATCTTCAAAAAAAACCATCAAAATACAAGGATCTTGAAATGGAAATCTCAAAATAGCGACACATGAGTATATCAATTCCATTTGTAGTTGGAGTCCTCAGATTAAATGGAATTGGTTCTGTAGGACTCATTGGAGGGATTCCTGGTAGCCCATGCCTTAAAGAAATACAGAAAAATGTACTCACAAGTACAGCTCATACATTATGAAGAGCTTTATCTATGTAAAATGTATGTGATCTTAATTTTTGTAAAAAAAAAACAAACTATCAGTGGAAAATGTTATGAAGCCATTTCTGACATTAGGGCTCTAGCTGGGACCTAGAAGAAAATTTGTATACAACAGAAATCCAAGGAAATAATAATAATAGTGATAATAATGGCTACACATTTTCCATGTAACTATGCTATGGTAGCTAGCTAATCCCTGCTGCAGTCACTTGCTTAGGCATATTTGTGTTTTTTCAACATCTGCACAGAGCCAATTTGTAGTTTATACTGCAACTATTTGTTATTACAGAAAGAGTTCAATAGATATACAAAAACAGAAAGGGTTTAAGACAAAGATGTTTCTTCTCACTATACTTATTCAACCTATACAGTGAAGCAATTCTGATAGAATTAAAAGTCCTACTAGTATTCATTATTGGTAGCCACTTTCTTATCAACATAAGATATGCAGATGACACAGTGTTGATAGCAGATATAGAAAGGAAACCAAAATAACTCCTACAGATGGTAGTGAAGGAAAGTGAGAAAAAAGGATAAAACATTAACTGCAAGAAGACAGAATTCATGTCTGTTAGCAGAAGGAAGCAACCAACATGCAAATTACAATTAAGAGATACCAAAATCGAACAAGTACCACAATTTAAATATCTAGGAAGTGTTTTAACAGAGGATTGAATGTGCAACACTGAAATCCAAAGACTTATTGGAATAGCTAAAAATGCATTCCAAAAGCTAAGCAGAGTATTAAGAAACAGAAAAATTTAATTAGAAACTAATTGTGATATACACACACTCTCCTAGAGAATGAAGTGTAAAACATCCTCTGTGACTAATATCAAAACTGATCTCCAGAAGAGTGAATTTAGTATTAGTAAACAAGAAGAAAATGTGACAGATTTCAAAATTTTTGTAAACTGCAGAGTAATTCTGAAAGGAAATGAAATGAGAGTTAAGTAATTTGATCTTGCCAGAGAATTGATTTGGTTTCATTTGTTTTGTTTTGCAGCATATCAACATCAATGGTTTATTTAATGCCAACAAGATTTTTATTGCTGTTAATATTTTTCCAAAAATGCATTGCTGGTAATATTTTTTTTCCTTCAAAAATACATTGATGGTAATAAGATATTACTGGAAATAATTTTTCCTCAAAAAATTTATTGCTGGTATTAAAACCTACATTTATACTTTCATATTATTTTGTCCCTAGTTTGGGGGTTAACTATTTGCCCATAGCTGGAACCCTAACAGGTGCTACCATCCCAGGTCAGGGTGGATCTGGGAATAAGAGCAATTAAGGTGTGGTTCCACTCTCCTCAAAACCTGAACAGAGGCCTTGCTGTCAGATGAAGCTTTTGATCTTATCCAGCATGCAGATGTAGTTTATCATCATACCCAGGATGGCAGAGAATTGAAGAAAATGTGTAACCATTATTGGACCACTGGAAACAGTCCCAAAAGATAATGACTGGTTGAACCAGAAATTGTAGAGCAGGAAAATAACAGAATGTTATACAATGTTTGGAAAGAGTCTAGAAGATCCTGAGAAAAAAATGGAATAACTGAATATTAGATAAAGATTTAGAACCACCAAGACAATGGCATTCATGAAACCAGATAGAAAGCAAAGATCAATGCTGGAGTATGGAGGAGAGTTGCTTTCTCTTAATATGCAACGTAAAGTACCAGTTATAATGAGGATGAACACTCAATAATTGATTTGTATTTTTACAACTTATCAACCCTTTGTGAGTTATTTAAAGCTGAAACATTTTGGATTATAAGAAAAAATTGTTTTTATGATAAGAATGATTTTTTCCAGATACTAGTCCTGCAATTTAGCCCATGACTGGGGCAATGAGGTGGATTCATACTTTTCCAAAGGTATTTGTACGTAAGTGAATGTAACAATATTTACATTATTCAGACTATTGTCCTCATTTTTGTCACCATATTTATTACAATGTTTCAGCTGTTGTATGCTCCAGCCTTCTTCAGGTGGTTGGAATGTCGAACTGGACCCTTTATTTTGCTCACTGGGGAAGACTGTCCTAGTTCCATGTACCATTTTTAATGGATGCCAGTTATCACTTATCTCCTGTTAATTCCCCTCTCCAAGTTCTCCACTGCCTTAACTGGGTATTGAACTCACACTCTTTGGGTCCTGTCATTGGATCTAACCAACGCCTTTATCCACTGTGCCACCTGTCCTTGAGTTCGACATTCCAACCACCTGAAGAAAGCCTGAGCATACAACGGCTGAAACGTAATAAATATGGTGACAAAAATGAGGACAATAGTCCAAATAATGTCATTAGTGTGAATGTAACAAATCTGACTGGAATTTGAACTTGGCTGTACAATTTTTCATTGCTAGCTGCTATCCATTACACCACCTGCACATCCACAAGTACTCAATGGGAAAATGAAGGAATGAATGAATAATAATAATAATAATAATAAACCAGGCATAATGTTTAAAAAACGAACAAAAATTTACTTTTTCATAAATAGGTCAATACTGTAAAGCAAAAAATATATCTGTTAAAGAATATGATGAAATAAGTAAATATAAAGATATGGAAATTAAAATTAAAAAAAAAGTAGTATCATTAAAAGTACAGTTATTTCTATAATACTTGGAGCCCAAGGAATAATAAAGGACGATAGAGAAAAGTACAATAACGAAAGATTCAAAATATTGTACTGTGTTGAATTGCTTCTCTACACAATAGGGTATTATCAATTTACAGAAAATACAAAACACTGTACATGTCAAGTATCACTTAACATTATAATTTGTGCCAACAGATTGCATATACTTACTACTTTCCCTTATCCTAAATCTCAGGTAATGAGATTGGACTAAAAAGAAAGCAAAAGAAGGTAATAATAATAATAATAATAATAATAATAATAATAATAATAAATTGTTATTAAAGACCACAAACAAAAACGGTGCCTCCTTATTGATATGGCAGTCCCTGCTGACTGCAATGTATCTTTGAAGATATTCAAAAAGCTGTCAAAATACAAGGACCTTGAAATAGAGGTCTCGAAAATGTGGCATATGGGAACATCAACAATCCCTGTTGTAGTTGGAGCCCTAGGACTGGTTGGAAAAGATTGCAGTAGACTAATTGCAGGGATTCCTGGAAGCCCATGCCTCAAGGAGATACAAAAAATTGTTCTGACAAGTACAGCCCACACTTTACGAAGGGCTCTATCTATGTAATTTTTTTTTTTTTTTTTTTTTTTTTGTCAGTGAAAAGTGTCATGATGCCATTTCTAACCTTAGGTCCCTGGGTGGGACCCGGAAAGAAATGTGTAAACGCCAGAAAGCAAAGAAAATAAAAATAATAATAATAATAAACAAAATGATTGACATAACATTGACAATATTTTTCAACACACTTAAGAGAAGGAGGGTAAATTAAGAAAAGAAAAAAGAAAGAAAAAACTCAGTGTTTGATAATGTTAAACAATTCAACGGAATGTCTGTCTTCTTCAAGTTATATTTAAAGAAGATTTTCAAGTATAAAAATATATAAATTTAGAAGAAATTATAAGTATTTGTACAAACATTGCTCATCTTGTAAAGAAAAAAAGAATGTACTGGTGATGAATGCATCAAAACAAATGAAACGCCACCAGCATGAAGGTGTGCAACTGAAATGATCTTGTTCATTTTGGAATTATCCATTAGTTAATTACTTACTAAGAGGAATTAATCAAAGAGTTTAATATAAATCTTTTGGAACTCTCCTGTCATTCTGTTCAAAGGGAAGTCAGCAATTTGCATATGTAACTATCCTCAGGTATTTTCAGGGTCCAAAAGTTGTTTTTAGCAGGATTTCCACCTTAAAGTTCTTGTTGAAATTAATAATAATAATAATAATAATATTAATATTAATAATAATAATAATGCTTTGATGGTAAATTAGGCATGGCTCACATAGCTTCAGATCTTAATTGAACAGTGGTGTTAACATGTATATGTTTCATCTTGGTGAAGTAAGATGAGCTACAGTAAATATCCCACTCAGTACCACTTGTCATGTGCATGACCATAAGCATTTGAGCATGTCACCTAGAGGCTGACACACTGTGCATCTCTGTTCACGAATGGGAGTAGTAGTGGGAGTATCATGATAAGTTGTTGAGAGGGTTGGGTTTTTTAAGTTTGTCAGATAAGGCGGACATGAGTGTCATGTCCAAACTTTTCGAAACACCCTCTATTGGAGTCCATTTGAGCAGACTGGGTTTACAAAACCTGGACATATTTAATGGGGCCTCACCTACAATGTTATATGATGCTTTTATCAAAACCTGTCATGCATGTGCCTAGTATCTAACTCAGTGTCATGTTGGATATAGTAGGTTTTATATATTAGTACATTAGTATCATTTTAGTATGCTATTCTTTCACTCAGTATTAATAATAATAAATATAAAGAAAGCAGAAGAATGCCGTATCTCAAGACAGCAATATTACCTGTTGTTATTGGAGATCTGTGAATGATATCAAAAGGAGCAAGGAAATATGTAGAAATATTTCCTAGAAATGGGTATTTCTTCATGTAATGACCACAATTACAATTTTTCTTGCTGATTGCATGTCACTACTTGTTTGCATCATCTGATAAAAAAAAACAAACTTGTAGTCTTTTGAAGATTCTATACAAATATATTATCCAGAAATTACTTTTTTCTGTTGATCTGCATAAATTTAAAATTAGTGACTGCAACTGACTTTGAAGATTATATAATTTTAATTATAATTTGGATATTTGGATATTCTATAATGGGTTGAACAAAAAAGACAATTTATAAAGAGCTTTAAAGGACAGGAAATTGTGGAGAGCCATGATTCCAT
>OZ010576.1:20968350-21025850 GCA_963932145.1 Acanthosepion lycidas
ATACCCAAGATCCTAATGTACAGCCAGTTAGATCAAGGCTACAGGAATGTAGGATGCCCATGGCTGAGATACAAAGACAAGCTGAAAAGCAACTTGTCAGCAGTCAATATACCACATAACACCCTTGAGCGCTTAGCTTTGGAGCGGGTAGTATGGAGATCAATGTGTTTTAGTGTACTCAGCAATTTTCAATCTGCTTGTCTGAATCATCTTCAAGAAGCAAGAGCAAGATCTAAAAGGTCAGCCAATCTAACAGTGATTTCATCTCACAATCCTCACACTTGCTCCATATGTGGTCTCCTTTGTAAATCACTAGCAGGTCTTAAATGCCACTTAAGATTATCGCACAAACTTTCATAACTGAATCAATAAGCAGTCAGATCCTCATACGTCATTATTATATATATATATATATATATATATATATATATATATATATATATATATATATATATATAAGGATAGGTTGGGGTATCAAGTGTTGAATGGTAACCTTTCCTAAAGATGATGTCTCAATAAAATCATTTAGTGTACTAGGGCTACTATGAATGTCTGAGTTGGGCTTCAGGAATAGCATCTGGCCTTGTAAAACATCGCCTCAAATCATTATGTAAAATCCTTTGTCAGGCAAGACCCATCTTGTTTTGTGTGAGATTTGTCCTGGTCCTGCCTAAAAAAATATCATGCCTATCTATTTATATGTATGCATGAATAAGGGTTTCCTTACATTTACATATCACCATATCATTTGGACATTGATTAGAGATTCCCTTACCTTTTTGTATTTTCAAACAGGTTTCAGAATGTTCAAGAAAATCTTATACAAAAATTTATTTTCTATGTGATTTTCCATTATAGTTTTTAAATAAATTATCATTATAATTTTTATATGAATAAGACTATTCATTAACCTTTATATATTAGAAAACATTTCATTATAGTTTCTCTTTAAGGTATTCTATAATAATTTTTATATTGCATCATAGATTTTTTATGGACAAGATATTGTATTATAGTTTTATATAATTAAAATTTTCCATTATAATTTCCATATGAATAACGTTGTTATAATTTTATATAAGATACTCCTTTATTTTTTATATAAATTGCATTACAATTTATATATGAATAAAACTTTTCATTATTGTGTGAGGAGAAGCTAAATTCCTTTCATAAAAAGGATGATAACTCAAAATACAGTTGAGTTACTTCCCTTGTCTGTCAAGATGAGGGCATCATTTCTGATGTGAACATGTTGAGATGTAGACACACACATGGAATTCATTGTTACAATCCAAACAATCCTTGCTGTTCTCAGATAATGAATGAATAAAAGTTGTTTATTTACATGTTAAAATACACTTGTCTTATTTTCATTCATTTTTTTCATCCTAACAGACTGGGATATAACATATAGTTTTTACATGAATAACATTTTAGTATTTCTTTAAAACATCAATAAGGAAAAAACATTTCATTGTTCTTTTTACATTAAAGTTGCAAGTTTTGGTTAAAAGTGACAAACTAATTTCATTGGCTTTCAGGGACCTGTTCCTGGCTTCATTTCCTGTAAAGTGAAAGTTCTAGACATTTTATTATTTCTGTCATGAATACAAATGTGTCACATTAGTTTTGGAGACACTAGAATCACAAAAAACTGTACCAAATGACAGAAACCACATCACTTGAGAACTTTCAATAACAGCAAATCTAAAAGGAACTAAAATGGATATTACTTGTAACTTGAAGAGAAAATAATGACATAATCCAAATGTTGATATCCCACACTACTTCAAACAAAAAAGTTAGGAAGGAAACCCTATCTATAATGAAAAGAGTGATAACAGTAAACTTGAGAAACCTATTTTCTTGAAAAGATTTTAATACAAAAATTTTATAAATCTCAACCAACAGTAGCATTGGCTGTTCAGTCAATGAATACTGAATGTTTCCTTATAATGAAACAGCTCATATTACCATTAACATTAGAGATGAGGAGAACAGATACTACACTTGTATTTACTTGTTGCACCACAGTGATGGAATATCTGTCCAAAGACAGAAACACAACTGGGAGATAAAATGTAGTCTGCCTGAAGGTAGATACTACACTTTGATCCCAGCCTGATGACCATGAAGAAAAGCATAACTCAGTTAGCATTGGCTATTCAGTCAGACAATTTCCTTATAAAGAAATGGCTAATATTACCATATTAAAGAAGCAGTAAGATGAATTTCATATCATTTAGGGATAAAATCTTCAATAAACTGTCAGACAAAATTTTTATTTCAAGCATTGATAGATAGTTTTCAATATACAAATGTTTTAAGATTGACTAATTTTTCTATTTCATTGACTATTATTTACATGATTTACATTCAGAATATTTTCTTCATCTTTGTTGATATTATCAGAGTGATTCAATTGTACTCTTTGGCCTTTTATAGATGTTTATAGATCTGGGTAACTTTCAAGGAATTTTTAACTGAACCCTTTATTTAATCTACAGATGAAATTGTTCTTGTTCTACTGTCCATATCTAAAGATATCTCATCTTGCTCATATTTATTACTACTCATTAATTACTCACAGAGTCTGCTGAGTTTAAATCAGTAATATACAGCCAAGAGATTGAATTCACAAAATATATTTTTAATCCACTTGGGTATTGCTCATCTTGCCAAGCATTCTTGAAGTATTCTTCATAAATTTATTACATTGTCCACCTAAAAAATCTAAAAAGCAACTTTTACAATGTGACAGTAATCAAGCATTTGTTCAAATTTATGAGTATCATTTAGGAAAAATTCCATGCAATATTTGTTAGAAATAAAAGCATTTAACAGATGATTTCTTATCTTGGTTTTCAGATGAGATCAATTATGGCTGACAAAACTGTAGCCTATTGAAACTCCTTTTTTTCTCTTCTGTTTGTCAATTCATTCATTGACACAAAAGAAAGTGAGATGTATGTTAAATGTGTAAAATATTTTTTACTGGCTGATGAATGATTCTGTGGAATGCAGACTGGTGGCCAAGATACAACAGTAGGCCCCTCAACAAATTAGATTTTTTTTTCCTCTGAATCTAATGCAAGACTGTTAAGTTTTCTGAAAGTACGACATTTTTGCAATGGTATTTAAAAATGTATGGGCACATGGTCGAGTGGTTAGAACATTTGCATTCTGACCATGAGTCCCAGGTTCAAATCTCAACATGATGGATTTGTCAGGAAGGAGACTCCCTGATGTTATCGGACTGGAGGAGTCGATCCCAGCATGCGGCACTTTTAGAAAGTGTCTGAAAACCATACCACAGGTTGACCCAAGCCTTGTAAGTGAAACTGGGTAAATGGAACACTTGGGGCCATTGATAACTGGGCTACTATGAAGTCACAAGTCATCATAATTGAGGGTTTGAGAGTACTAGTGTTGTTCAGATTGTTGATCATTCGAGATAACATGCTCTCTCCCAGAAACTGTAACTAAGGTCTACTCAGTATAGTTGCAGTATAAACCACAAATTGGCTCAGTGGGTGTTGAACAGACGTAAATGTACCTGAGCAAGAGTCTGCAATAGGGATTGGCTAGTAGACGGGTATCCTTGAATATGAGTGGCCAGCTATTATATATATATATATATATATATACATATATATAGATATTTTATATGTGTAGTACTTAGTAGAATAGCAATCAATATCAGTGATATAGCTAATATAATGGTTTGTATGGATATGAATATGTTCAAAAACTCATATCCATATAACTTATATAACACCATGATACCCCCCCTGATGAGATGTCTAAAAAAGACAGAACCCTTGGGGGCCATCAATAGCTGTGCTAGCACAATGTCACTAGTCATCATGGCGAGGGCTTGAGCATGCTGGGCTTGTTCAAATTGTTGATCACACTAGAAACATAGTTGTGGCATAATCCAAAGGTGGGCTCTGTGGGTGTTGAATAAACACAATGTTTCTGAGCAAGCAGCTGAAATAGGGATTGGCCAATAGATGGCTATCCTCAAATATGAGTGTCCAGCTATATATGCATACATACATACCTACTTAAAAACTTATATTGGACATATTTAATAGTTTAACAGGAAAAAACCTTTTTATTGTGTCAGTTGTAACTATTGACTGGCTGGTTTAAATTTAAATGATCTAACAAGAATGTGTAAGTTGAGGTCATAAAACTAATGTCCTACAATTAACTTGTAATTTCCCTTTAGACATAAGACTTAAAACTATTTAATAAGAACTTTATTCAACTTAATCCATAAAATATTAGTCAATTCGTTATAAAAATTACTACTTATCTCAGATACACATGCACACATGGGTACTTTGACGTGGTGTAATGGTTATCAAGCTTGTCTCACAAAATCTATTATGACTGAATAGTGAGATCGATCTTGCCCCATACATTTGACCTTTTGCCGCATCTAAGCTATGCTTGGAAAATCACCACACACAAGTATACATATCCATATACACACATAGAAACACAGACACATATACTGCAATAGACACGTGCATGTATGATGTGGTACATAAAAGTTCTTTGGCTAATGCATTTCTGACCAAATCACCATCAGATCTTTAAAAAAATAACCTCTCTCTTTCTCTCTCCATATATATATATATATATATATATATGAAGAAATATACTCTTAAGGTATGCTATATTTATGGAATAAAGTGCTCAATATCAGAGATAGAGCGTGTGCAAATATAAAAGTGAACATTGAAGTCAACACTTAAAGGCGACAGTCTGTTTCATGCTAGATACAATTGTGGCCTGACGATTGTGTCTAGCATGAAACAGCCTGTCACCTCTAAGTGCTGACTTCAATGTTCACTTTTATATATATATATATATATATATATATATATATAAGATAAAAATATAGTTTTATGGTATGCTATATTTATGGTGTAAGAGTGCTCAATATCTGCAATATTACATATGTAAATATAAATATATTGATTGATTTTTTTGTTTAACAGCATATCAACTCGTTATGGGTCATTTAATGCCAAAAGTTAATTTTCTTTTGAAGTAATAAGAACATGATTAAATTATTCTGCTTTCACAATTGAATATATGGTAGATGTTACTTAGCTTTTGTGCATATATATGTTTAATGAACATGATTTCTAGAGATGGTGATAGGTGTAGTTTTGTTGAAGTTATAGTTTAGAGTACAGTTTGATTTTTTTCAAATATTGTAGGTTATTATATGGATTAATGTCCTGAAAAAGTTCTTTCATGTTGATTGCTTGATAGTATTTTAAACGGATTTGTCAGAAGTCGCTACAATTTGTTAGTATGTGTTTTACTATGTATAGTTCTTGGCATGCCATACAGATTGGAGGTGGCTCTTGTTTTAGAATATAAGAATGTGTTATCATGGGGTATCTGATATAAAGCCTGGACATTATTACTTCATCTTTCTTTGTTTTTAGTCTTTGATGCCTTTCTTCTATAGTAGGTTTGATGTTGTATAATTCATTGCTTCTTTGATAAATGTGTTAATGGCTGATTTGGGTCTCTGTAGGGGAGCTTGGTGTTTGAACTAACTTTGGATGTCAATGCTATTTTGACTGTCAAATTGGCCCTATTGTTGCCCTTGATGCCGATATAATTAGGTATCCAGCAGAAGATGATATCATTATATATTGACAAATATTCTATTCTATTTAACAGTTTTATAATGAGTGGGTTTATCATTTTTTTTTGTTTTTGAATGTTGTGAGTACTGACATGGAGTCTGAATATATGATAATGTCTTTCTGTTTGCTTACAGTTGTGATGTCAAAAGCCACCACTTCTACACTGAATATAAAACTATTGTAAAGAAGTTACTTCATTATTTTTGTTTTGTTGTGTATGGCTGCACATTCCACTTTGATACCATCTTTTGATCCATCAGTGTAGACAGGAAGATGATTTGTGTAACTATCAGTAATAGTTTGTATTTTTTTTTATTGAAGATAATGATATTGGTTGTGTTTTGGGGGTATTTTTCCAGGCTTACAAGTGTTTTTGGCTGCTTTATTAAGCAAGGTGGTGCCTCGGAAATGAATTGATGCTGCATATATTCATGATTTGTGAAGAAATTTGGTCAGTGATAGGCTATATGGTATAATGCATTTTTCCTTTCTATTAAATAGATATGCATATTGAGGATAGAGCATGAATTTGTATATGGTATTATTTGGGCATGAGAAGATTTTCAAGAATTACTGTTAGGCTAGTTTTTTTATGTCTTAATTTTAGTGAAGTTTCATATGCTTCAGTGTAGAGGTTTTCTGTTAGAGATGTGAGAAGCACCCAGTTTTAGCCCTTGATGATCAACAGTGTTTAGCTTCCTTATGTACAACTTCCTTGCAGACCCATATATAAAGCAGCAGTAGTCAAATTTTGATCTAACTAGGGCATGATACAGTTTTAGTAATGATTGTCTGCTACCCAGTGGAGCAATGACTCAGAGTAGTTGGAGGGCTTTGTTATATATTGACTGTAGATATTTAATATAAGGAATGAAGGTCAGCTTCCTGTGAAAGATTCTTCCAAGGTATTTGTGCTGACCTAGGAATGGTGTTGTTATTAAGCTGGAGTGTAGAATCATTCTGCATTTTTCTTAGTTGGTAGAAGTGCATACATTTAGTTTTATTTTTGGAGAACAAGGGTTCTTTTCTATAGGGTTTCTGGTGTTCATTTTTTAGTATGATGGAGAAATGGTTACTTTCACATGTGTTGCTATGGACTGACCAATTGTAATACATGGATATGATGGGATTGCAAATCATGAAATCAATGGCCAAATATGTTTCTGTTGCTAGATGTAGGTTCATGCTTGTTTTGTCATTAAAGAAACAGTTGTTTTTGGCCCAAAAGTGTTTTGGTTATTCTACATTTTCTGGTAGTTTCTCTGCCCCCCGCCACATTATGGCTAGTGAAGTCCGCCATAAGTATAAAAGGCTTTGGTAATTCTTGTATTAAATTATCAAGCTTTTTCTGATTCACTTTGACATTGGGCAGTATGTAGAGTGAGCAGAAAGTTATTGTTTAGTGTAAAGTTGTTTTTACTGTGACTGCTTGCATTTTTTTCATGCATCAACATAATCTTCAGTCCATGTTTGATGTGTGTTCAGTGTAACAAATATATATATATATATATATATATATAAAGTTGTATGGATATGAGTTTGTGACCTTGTGTTTCACACTTTAGCGATCATCAGACAAACTGGTTTATTTTTTTTAAATTGGATCTATTTATTCTTGTTTGACTATGTTTGGTGGTGGGAAGGGGAATCTCCTTCTGTGTTTGTTTGGTGTGTACTATACATATATATATTATATATATATATATATATATATATTATATATACACACGCATAATATCTGAATTTCTTTGTCTACTTGCTCTCTCTGTCTCTGAGTTAACTTGTGAAAACAGAACACACACATGCATTCTCTATATGCCTTTGTTATTAATAAGCCACTGAGAATAAGAATTGTGCCTCAGTCCTGAATAAATTACTTGTTAAATTTCCTTGAAGTGTTGTAGTTAAGATTATATTTTTAATTTAAAGAGTCAAAAGATAATAAAAATTAACTATTGTATTAGAAACATGACATTGGGAATTGGAAAAGTTGTACAAAAACAAATAAAAATATAAAATCATTGGGAAGAAAAGATAAAAAGAATAGGTTTTAACATATCTAAGAAAAAATAAAAGGTTAATTAACAGGAAAAGTGAATTGATCAACAAGAAAATGGTATTGAAAAAGTAAATAATGTGAAATGAAGTAGAATATTAAGAAAATTGACTAAAGACATTAAAACAACTGATTACAACCTTCAATATCACCAAACCAAAAAATATAGAAGTACATAGAAAATGATTTCAGAAATTAAATAATAACTGTAAAGAAATATTGGATAGACCTAATAGATGTTAGATTTTTCAAAGAAATAATCAACTTATATCTTAGAAAACAACAGGCGGTGGGCAAGCTTGGATAAATGTGCCTGGAATAAAACAGTCTCAAAAGGGCAGTTTTTCCCATGACACTCCTTTTTTTAACTGTTTGCTCAAGAACAAAAATAATGTATAAATTCATTTCATCATATGTTTAGCTTTTATTATAATTCTATTCCTCATTTAACACAGTAAACATTGCTGAAGAGTGAAGTTAGTTAGAAAAGTGGTGTCATGGGGAAACCATCTTTTAACACTCCATCTTGTTGTGGCCACATTTATCCATGTTTGCCAGCATGTGAAATAATGTTTTTATCTATTATTAGGGACAGTAAAAGTAGAGGCACCTTCAAACTTTTGATGGTATTAAGATCAATGGAAAGAAGTATTGGGCAATTTTTTAAAGTGATACAGGTCACAACCAGGAAGCTTAAAACTAAAGATTATGTTCATGAAAGATAATGCTCCTTCACATTCTGTAAAAAGCTTGACTAAAAAATATGACCCCCACCCCAGCATCTTCAAATGTTAATCCAATAGAAAATGTGTGGTCCATCATTAAAAGAGTTGCATATGAGAATGGAAAGTAATATTTATGCAAAGATCTCTGGAAAGCATTAAAAACTGCTTTGGCAAATAATATTAAAGTCAAAACAGCAGAAAAGTTAACAAAACCAATGAATGAAAGATTGATGAAGGTTATAGAATATCAATGAGCCCACATTAAAATGCAAAAATAATAAATTATTAATTTATACTGGTATATGAGTTATTGTGTCAAATATATTTTTCTGTGACTTACATCTTTGAGATATATTTATAATTGCAAATTTGTTACACTTAGATTGGTTATATCATTTAATATTCTGCTTTTTTTTACAAAAGTTGATTAATATTAATTTTATTGAGAAAATATTAACTGACATGAAAGTAAATGTAGTAAAATAATATTTCATGGATTGACTTTGTGAATTAAAATCTTGGAGGATTCTTCATTTGTTACAATTCCTTCAATAGTCAGTAAGGCCCATATGGGAGAGGAAGCACTGGAATGTTGGCTTTGTGGGATACAATAAGCATTGTCTCATCTGTTTTTGTTTTGTCATTAATTCCAAAAAAAGAGAGGTTAGTAAGAAGGAGAGTAGACTTTATTTCACCTTGTCTTCCTGTCAGCAACCTTTGCTGTCCAATAGCAGGAGTCAGTCCCAAAGGAGATGAAAGTCCTTTCTTGTTTTTCTTCTAAGGCTCACCAGTTTGCCATACATAAAACTATAAGATTTTCATAGGTGCTATATGTCATGTCAAATGTATATGAGTACTTTCTAAATAACTACTTTCCAATATGGCCTCAATGATAGTGGCTTTGGCTGACTTGGAAAATTCGGTTTTAGTGATGAAGTCACTCCAGTGCACATTGAAAGAGATTCAGAGAATAAGCTGATGGCACTGGTATATTAGCAAGGATTTTACTTGAAATATAAGGGTTGGGAGCACAATTGTTTTATATTGCACTTTGTAGATATTTCATTGCTTATCAATGATATTCGCTGAAGAGAAACAAAGAGAATGAGGAAGAAAGGAGAAGATAATAAGAGTAGAAAAGAACATTGGAAAAGAAAGTTTATCAGAACAGAGAGAAAAATAAGAGAATTCAAAAAAGAAAAAGAACTAAAGAGAAGAATGTCTGATATGATCAATGGGATGAATTGAATAATAATCTGATAGAGTAAACTATGATAGAGAGAAAGAGAGGAAAAGAGAGATAGAAATGTAAATATATAATTCTATAAATGGGAGAGGTTGAAATGAAGAAGTATAAGGTGAACAAGAGAGGAAAATCTAATGAAATGATGCAAGCATAATTTTTCAACAAGATGCTCTTTTCTAAGTGGAGTGCTTCATTAATGATATATTTCAGCCTAATGAGTGCATAAGGTTAATTGTTTCTGCTTGTGAAAAGCCATTATGTATAATTATTGGCTATTAAAAGTCACTTAGTGCAAGTTTCTCTTTATATCAACATATATAAACATATATAGATATGGATATATATAGTAAGATAGAGATAAGGACAGAGCTAGATATATAGATTTATTGTGATAAATCCCCGCAAGACACACACACACACATAAACTATTCTTTCAAATGATATTTCTTGTTCTCCCTTTCACCTGTAAAATCCTCACCCTCATAATAAAAATAATGTACTCATGCATACATGTACTCAATTATTAAGTCGATCAGATGGTTCACCTCTCTAACTACTACTACTCTTACGACTACTCATCATCAAGCTTACTACGACTATTAATACTATCACAAACTACCCCTATTCCTCCTACTATTGCTAGTGATACTGTCACTGTTCCTCTCTCATTCTCACTACAGTTTTTATTCTCACCAGTGTTTCTATTATAACTCAAACCAATATTATCCTCATTGTCACTATGGAATAAAAGTACAAGCCTCTCATGGAACCTATCACAGGACCACTCATTCATACCATCACTTTTGTCCATCAGCACAAAATCCATCTTTCTTTCTCTCTCTCTCTCCCCCACCACTACCACAATTCCCACTCTCTCTCTCTCTCTATATATATATATATATATATATATCCCTCTTTCTCTTATCTCGTTATCTATCTATCTATCCTTCTCTTTTATATATATATATATATATATATATATATATATATATATATATATATATATATATTGTCATCCACAGACAGACTATTTCACAGCTCATCAGTGTGGCTAGACATCCGATTGCTTCAAGCCAGGATCAAAACCCAACTGACTTGGTATCAGTCAGAGGTTTTTCCTCCTAAACCATCAGCACACAGTTGAAAGAAATTTATATACTCTAAATAACCATGCCAATATATATATATATATATATATATATATATATATATATATATATATATTTCTTTTTTTATCTATCTAATTATCTCTCTCTCTACCTATTTATCTATCCCTCCTTTTTATCTATCTATCTAATTATCTCTCTTTTCCTTATCTAATTGTCTATGTATTTATCTCTCTGTCTCTATCTATCTATCTACTGATCTAATTATCTAGCTCTAGTTCTGCTCACTAATGATATATATCTCTCAAAATTATATATTATTGCTTCAAGCACTACAACACTTCCTCCAAGTTATAATCTGCCATTATTTCTCTTCAGACCCCATATTCATATTATCACCAACTCTACTCATACTCTCATTATGATCTCTACTTTGACTACTACACAAAGTGTTTCCTCCCACTCTCTAAAATGTTTCATATTCTAACCTCAACCCCGTCTTTTACCCAGGAAAAGTAATAAATCTTAAACCAAACTTTTCTTCCTTTTCTTTCTTTGTTCAACTACTCCAATGGTTGCATGTGATGCACATCTCACAGACTGATTGCACAATTAGGAACATTTTATGCCCTCTTACAGCTGAATTGATTTGTAATGCTTTTATAGGCAATACAATTAATTTGTCAAAGTACTGACAATAAAGCTAATGTATAACTTATTCACAACATTTTTTGTTAGTTGGTAGAGTGAAGAAAACAAAAGAAATATATTTTAAAAAAAAACTCTTTTCACTGTTGTAAAAGTAAAATATAAAATTTAATGTGAATAAAGTCGGATGAGAATTCAACAGATGGTAAATCTATAACATGATTTGCAAATTTTTTACTTTGACATGTTTCAATGAATCAGCATCATCACAAAAATGAATTTTATTTCACTAAAGCAAAACATACATTAGTGAGACTAAAATCAAGACAACTTTTTTCATGACACAAACATATTCAAGTCACAACCATTTGCAAGACAACTATTTTCAAGATGCAATACTTTTGGAAAATTAACCATTTGCAAGAAAAAATTTTATTCAAAACATGACCGTTTTAACAACGCAAGCATTCTTAAGACAACTTTTTTTTTTTTAAATTTGCTTAAATAAAGCCACTAAATGCAAACTGTTACTGAATGTGAAAAAAATATAAGGAAAAATAACATTATTAAAGAGAGAGAACAATAAAATAACTGGACTTAAAAAGACAAAATGTAATGATTGACATTGCATTTAAATTTTTAAGATCAAATTTAACTGGAAAAAAGAGGCCAGAAGAGATTTTCACATATGAGAAGTGAGAGAGTAGAAACTGTTAGCATAGGACTTGAACTTACATCTAGCCATTCAACTGTAAAATGATGAGACCCAACTGCCAATTCAGTACTGCATTTAAGAACAATTACAATGAAAATATTTATAGAAAATATTTACAAAAAATGAACAGGGAAGCTACATGACAATGATCGGAAAGTGAAAAGTAACAAATTTCCTAGACACTATTTCCAAAACAACAATTATCATGATTCAACCATTTTTAAGGCATAATCCTTTCCCAGATAAACTTTTACAAATATCAATTTTTCTGTAAAATCACCTCTTAAAAAGTTCAGAGACCAAACTATACACCTCACAGATTTCTGTAAACTTTATCATAAACTCTTAAAATTATTTTCTTTACACATGTAAAACAATCAGGAATAACTCACAGGCATCTCTTAAAATGTTTGTAAAAAAATAAAATTAAAACAGAGATAAAATTTGTTTGATGTTTGAGAAGTGAATAATCTCCATTATTTAGCTTTCTTTTATTCTCACATCATCAGAGACATTATCTTCCAAATAACACAATATTCCAACAAAATCTAATCTACCCTATGAGAAAGTAACAATTCATAAATTCTCCATGATTTTCTTTTATTTCTTGCTCCTTCTCTTCCTGGCTGGCGAAAACGTGTCGGTCGGCAGCTGAGGACATGGGCTAGCACAATCAAGGATGACCTAGCAGTACCAGCGGGTCCACAAGTAGTTGGTCTTTGGCGATGGAATCGCGATTGGCTCGCCATTTCGTGTGACCTGGCTCAGGATCAGCAAGTGTGGGCAGCGATGGTCTGTGATGCTGTACTTGCTCGTGAGGAAGCTGGTTCAACCTGACCAGGGTGAAAACCGATACAAGTCAAGTCAAAGTCATGATTTTCTTGACTAGTGTCTTCACATTTTTTGACCATGATTTTGTTTAGCAGATTTTCGATACACTCTAAGAACATGTGGCATCTAGTGATTAGTTTTAGATAATTATAACTAAAATGTCCACCAGTGATCAGTTGGAGAAAATTGTCTGTCCCAACCGACTTTGAAGGATAAACAATATTGCTTCTTGGACTTTCAGAATTGAACAAAGGAAAAAAAAAAGGAAATATTTCACTGGAATTTAAGGATAATCATGTGTTTCTATTAAACATATTTAACCTTTCATAAATTTATAAACTTTTGAAGAAGTTTTATTGATAATGTTCCTTTTTGGGAGAGGAATATCAACATGATTATCCAAAAACATTTCTTTTGAATGTGATGAAACAAGATAAATTGATTTGTTGATCTCAACATAACTTTGTTGAGATGAACAAATCTATTTACATTGTTTTATTACATTGTTTTAATATATTATTTGTGACAAGTGTCATAAAGAATATATTATTTTATAAAATGTAGAACTGCTAATTATGCTATAATTATAATTATGGAAAACCTTTTGTTAAAGTATTTACATTATTCGGACTATTGTCCTCATCTTTGTCACCATATTTATTACAACATTTCAGCCGTTGTATGCTCCGGCCTTCTTTAAGTGGTTGGAACGTCCTCAAGGACACATGGCACAGTGGATAAAGTCATTGGTTAGATCCAGTGACAGGACCCAAAGAGTGTGAGTTCAATACCAGGTTAGGGCAGTGGAGAACTTTCAGAAGGAAATTAACAGGAGATAACTGATAACTGACATCCATTAAACATGGCACGTAAAACCAGAACATTCTACCCCAGTGAGCAAAATAAAGGGTTCAGTTCGACATTACAACTACCTGTTGAAGGTCGGGGTGTACAACGGCTGAAACGTTGTAATAAATATGGCGACAAAGGTGAGGACAATAGTCCGAATAATGTAAATAATGTACATAATACCTCATCTCAGAAATATAGACAGATACCTTTTGTTAAAGGTTCATATATAATTCAAAGAAAGGGCTGTAATGTAATCAGTCCTAACCTGGCATCTCAGCTTCAATCACTTTCACACCACCATCAAATGGCTTCCCTCTTCCCTCTTGTCTTTTATACAAATATTTTCATGGTAACTGTTCTGATGAGGTTTCCTCCTTCATGCCTCAACTGCATAAATTTAAGCATACCACTTGATTAGCAATAGGTCTCACAGTTTTACTTTTGAATTCACTAGATGCAATCATATATTCTATTCTAAGAGCTTCTTTTCTTGCACTTCTTCCCTGTGGATCTCCTTCCTGATTTCTTGCTTCACTGCCACCTACAATCTCAAAAGTTTAGTTGCAATGCCAATCGCCATCTTCTATCTGCTTGAATTTTCTTTTATTGTCTTTTTCTTCATTAATGTCTTTTCATTCTCTTTCAATCCCAGAAACCCCTTGTATCTTAGTGACATTATAGCCTTATTTGGGGAAAAATAATTTTTTAAAAAATTGGGAAGAAAGATTTGTCATTTTTATAAATTACCTTGGAGTCTCCATAAAGTATCAAAATTTAGTTATCATCATCATCATCATAATCAAAACAGACCACCACCACCAACACCACCACTACAATTATTCATGTTTAGAATATCATGGACAGAACCTATGAGTAATAAATAATCTGATACTAACAATCTGAAAGAGACAGTTGAAATTTATGGGGCACATAATGAGAAAAGAAGGCCTTGAGAATTTGATGCTCACAGATCTTACTGAAAGCAAGAAAAGTAGAAACAATAAGCAGCCTACTTAAGGAATGGATGTTAAAACAAGAACAAAGAGGAATGGTAAAAGGAAAGTATCCACACTCTTTGTGCATGTGTATAAATTAGAAAGAATAGAAATCCCAAATTACCCCATTTGAATAACTAGTTCACCCCTACAAGAACTTACTTGTAGGATTTGTAGGAATAAAAAGAAACTTTCAGAACTGAACAAAGGAAAAAAAAAGGAAATATTTCACTGGAATTTAAGGATAATCATGTGTTTCTATTAGGGGTTTTTAACCTTTCATAAATTTACAAACTTTTGAAGAAGTTTTATTGATAATGTTCTTTTTTGTGTTAACAAATCCTACAAGTAAGTTCTTGTAGGGTGAAATAGTTATTCAAATGGTATAATTTGGGATTTCTATTCTATGTAATTTATTTCTTTGTATATGCTCTGTTATAATAAATAAACTGAGCTCTTTTTGTGGATTAGTTTTAATATTTTATATAATTAGGATTCACTTGGATTATATACTAACAGCTTATTACCTATATATATATATATATATATATATATATATAATGATAAAAATAAATTTAGTTTTATGTAATATTTATGGGTAAAACGGGTTCAGTATCAGGGATAAAATATATGTAAATAAAAAAATGATCACTAAGGTCAACACTGAGCAACAACAGTCTGTTTTATGTTTGAACACAATCTTCAGGCCATGTGAGTTATGCTTATACTATCTATATATGCTGGGAAATGATTCATTATGTGTAGAAAACTTTATTGTATTATCCTAACAGTTATTGGATGGGTGTTAACAGTTATGTTTCAAATTATTTTAGAGCCTATTTTTTATTTTAATTGGTATCACCCCAAGCAAGGCTGTAATGCCATTAAAACATAGGGAGGTTACAAGGTGGGGAAATTAGGAAAAGAAACATTAATAATGTGAAAGGAATAATCAGGAGGACAGTAGATAGCAATTAACATAGCATTTAAATTTTTGCACATTAAAGTTGGCTGGGATGCATAGAGTTGGAAGAGTGTTCCACAAGTTAGAAGTGTGAGAAAAGAAACTGTTAGAATAGAACTTAAAAAGCTACATCTACCCAGCTGAACTATAAATTTTCAGCATAATGGAGAAGACCTGTATGCCAGATCATGTCAAACACCTTTAACATGTCCAATATCACACCCCAGGTTTTCACCACTTTTATCTAGAGCATGATAGATTCTTTCCACAATTCTCATCAGTACATTAGTAATTGACCTGGAGAAACAAAATCTTTATTGCTTGTCTGAGAAAGGCTCTGTGATGAGAGATGATGAACCAATTCAACCCTGTTTAGGGCCTCTAGGAGTTCCCTAAAATGAGGTAGAAAGATAATAGGCCACTAGTTGGAAGATCAGAAGAGTCACTAGAGTTCTTAAAAGCATCAGGTAGGAAAACAGGAGACAGCAAGGCATTTATTATACAGTTTAGAGAGAACAGGAGCCAGTTTGGGAGCACACTTAATGACTATTACAGAGATATCATTGGGTCTACATGCTTTGTGAAAATCTAGGTTAGAAATGATAGCACAAACCATACAAGGGGTCATATGCATATCACTCAAAAAAGTGGTAAGTTAGGCAGGGATACTACAGATGAATCAAGAGAAGTGTTTGAAGATAATTTAAGGATAAAGTATTCTGCTTTAACAGCAGAGGATGATAACCCCTCAAATTGATTGAAGGTGAGGGAATAAACACACTTATTTAATACCCTATTACAGAGCTGCCAGTAATCATCAGAGCCAAATTTGTTAAAGGCTATACGGTGACTCATTCTCTTGGCAAACAGAAACTTACCTCCTTCAAGGAATCACATTTATTACAAGCACTAACGAATAGACACCTGTATAGCGGAGCATGCTGGTGTGAACCATGGAGAGGATTGAGGTTTCACCTGGTATTTCTGTGAAGGGATAAAAGCAATCCATGCCAGCTTTACCCCAAGAAGAAACCTCAGTGGCCAATTTTCAACTGGGAATTTGAAAATGTCAGGCCAAGGGGTGTCTCAAAGAAAATCACAAAGTCCCAGTCAGCATGCTTGTAAAAGAAAGATGTGTTATGTATAAGGGATTCCTGTTTAATAGATGATTAGAACAAAATATCAATAGCTACGACAGAGTGGTCCAAGTTACCAAGAGGGCAGTGTTGTGAAGCTTGGCAAAAGTGAGGAGAGGAGATAAGAAATAAATCAGGTAGAGAAGCATGTTGCTGGGTTTTGCTAGGGAAACGAGTAGGGAACTCTATGATTTGAGTAAGGGATTGTGCAATGGAAAAATTTAATGACTGAATATTGGCAACATCAGTACCTTTAGAATGCTTCAGCCACATGTCATGGGGACCATTAAAGTCACCGAAGACAAAGATTTTCTATACTGTCAGCTATTATGTCTAATATACTGCAGTCTCGAGAAGAGGGGAGCAATAAGGGAAAAATAGATTGCTAATAGAGTTTATCAATGAAAGATAGAAACTCTTGAAAGAGTGGTCAGTGGCCTCAAGAGACAATACCCTTGCTATCAAAAGATTATCCTGGATGTAAACACCAAGGCTATGCATGTGAAAACTGGAATTTTTCGGCAAAGGGGAAGATAGCCTGGGATCAAGAATCAATTGGTAGCAATGGAAGTTGGTTTCATAAAGGACATAGATATCTGGCAATCATTTCAAGAGAAAAGGTTCTACACTGCTTATTGTGTAGGAATAATTGAGCATGTGAGTACGGTTATTTGTAGCTATTTTAATGTATTTTTTTTAACTCTTTACTCATTATTTATTATTGATTTCTTAATTATTTGTTGTGGATTTTGACATCCTACCAAACAAGAATTGAAAGACTTCAGCTTCTTTGCTTGATTTATTCTTTGCCGTTCAACACGAACTTTGCTTCAAGAATTCTACCAAATTATTCTTTAAAAACTATTCAGAGAAGTATTTCTCATTTTCTTCACTTCATGTAGTTTTCTGACAACCTTCTTCTGATGCAACATTATAATTTTAATTGTAAAAAGGTATATTTCATTTTCATTGATAATTTATATTGGTCATCATTTGGGACACAAATTTGTGTGTTAAGAATAAATTTTTTGTATCATTATAATTATCATTATTATTATTATATTTATTTGTGTTTATTCATGCATTTATAGTTTGTTAATTGGTTTATTATTGACATAATTTGTTTATTTATAATAAATAAATAAACAAATAAAGTCAATAATAAACAAATTAACAAACTATAAATTTTTGTTATTTATAGATTTTTGTTATTTTAAATTTTTTGTTTTCAGAGGTTGGTTATCTTATTTGTTTAGTCTAAAATATTGGCTGTGTCTAAAGTATGCTGAATTACATGCATATATATATATATATATATATAGTGCATATATTTGCATCTTTTATGTTGATATTTTACACGTTTTTGTTTTTATTTTTTAACTAACATAGAAAAAATTATATTAGTTTTTAACTAACATAGTAAAAAATTATATATATATATATATATATATATATATATATATATGTGTGTGTGTGTATCATATATGTATTATGTATATAATATGTACATAATAAAACAAATAAAATATTACAATTTAAGTAATAATATAACTTCTATATAAACCATAAAAAAATCTAATTTAATTTTGAAGAAAAATTTTATTTTAAAGAAAAAATTTACAACTGGAAAAAAATCTACAGCTGAAAAAAATGAGGATGTAGACAAAAGCAGTAATTCATTAACATGCACATGTAAAATAATATTGAAAATATAAATACGCACATGTAAAAAAACAGAGTAAAAAATAGATTGAAAAAGATGTGGACAAATTGAAAAAATTGGTAATATCATTTAAAACCAGTCCCTCTGAAGAATGAACATTTACCAAGAAACTTCAAAGTTGGGGAAAGCAACAAAAAAATTGATATTTAAAAGTTAAGTAATCTTTTTATATAATATTATATATGTACATATATATTACATGTGTGTGGGAGGATATGATATATAAACTACACACACACACACACACACACACAAGAGAAATGTGCTATAACTGTTTAAATTTCTTTTATTTTCATTTCCCAAGTACTTTCAATCTTCTTCTAAGATCATCTTCAGGAGTGCAAGTAGTACAAAACTATATGTTGTTCCTTAGTACAAGAGAAAGAAGATCAAAAGTACTTAGGAAATGAAAACAAAAAACTTTAAACAGCTATAGCACAATTCTCTCATGGAAGGTTATTTGTGAATCAATTTTGTTAAAAGTTAGTAGACATAATGTCTATAATTTATTCAATTAGACATGCCTAAAAGAAAATTTGCTGCCTAAATAGACAAATTTTACAATATATACATATATATATATATATATATATATCATTCGCAGACAGTATTGTTTTGCAGTATCACAGCTCCTCAGTACAACTAGACATCCAAATGCCTCAGGCCAGGACTGAAACCCATCTGATTTTGTGTCAGTCAGAGTTTCTACCACTGAGCTACCATCATTCAGCAGAGCGAAACAGCTAATTCTAATGTATTGTTTTTACAAATTATAAACAAACACAAACACCAATCAGTCAAAGTGCTCTAATTCATTTTATTGAAGAACTTTACATATATATATATATATATATATATATATCAGGCAATTGGTTGGTAATTGAATGACAAAATAGGAAACATTGTCTGTGATGCATTTTTTCTTTCAAAAGACTTCTTGAAGCTAAATAATGGTTTTATTGACAGGATCATATATACATAGCGGAAGAGAAAATATACAAAAACATCAGTGATAATTATTCATGTTCTAAAAGTAGAGGGCATATGAAAGAAGAAGAATTTCTGTTCTCTTACACTACAATCCTTATCATCATAGTCATCATAACCATCAGTCTCCTTACTGGATGTGGTTGGAGGGTCACTATGCAGCTGGGTACCTGACCAGTTCCCTCCACTTATCTGGGTTATAAGCCAAAGAAGTATTCATTCATGCATAGTATCTTTTGTGCTAGAATACCTGGTGGAATCTGTCCCTCTTTAGATCAAACCACAGCTGATTTCCTTCAACTTGAATGATTGCCTTGGATTCCATTGGTGCAACCCTCCACCTCAGTCTAGGAACATAATTCTGTGTCATCATTGCTCTGGCAGCATCCATAACTATGGAGCTTCACATTATGCTAGATAGTCCTACAAGAAGGGTATATTGGTAATATATTAGAAATTAGGACCCCAATATATCCACATCATTTCTATTAACCAATTATAAAGCCAAAGAACAACAGATGGGTACCCAAGCTGAAATACATTATTACCTGTGCATTTGAAGGAATTTGTCAGAACATCAGAGTCTTTCTTTGTCACTGACCTTCTCCAAACAACCAACCGTGAAGCAGGAAGAGAAGAATGGGAAAGAAAGAGAGAGAAAGAGAGAGAGAGAGAAAGACATGAATTATGGTAATAGAATGATTGCTCATTTGAATATGGAAATGAAAATTACTATTTTATTGGATTCAGAGTTGGTAGTTTGATGTGGGTAGAGACAGTGGAGAAACATGGTTGAGATGGGGTAAAAGGGGTTAGGGAGAAAGGACATTTGGGTGGGGAACATCAGTGTCAGCTCCTATGATGGAGAAGAGGAAGTAATATTTGCATCTGCCAAAATCACCTATGCCACACTCTCATCCATCTCACCAACTCTGTTCCTAAAGTCGTGAAAGTTTTATTGATAAATTTGTATGTTGATGTGCCATGGCCGCATTATCCTCAGATATCACGCGGATCGTGTCAATCCGTATTTTGGGTGGGTCGTATGGCTTGGGTCCAGTCTGGGGCTTGACAGATGGTATTATCTGGAGCAAAGTAAATTTTCACCTGAGAAGTTAACTTTCAGAAATGTTTCTGAAAATTGGCACAGAAGTGCAGTTCTTCAGCTGAGCATAAAGACATAAATGGCGTGTTTATGGGGGTCAAGTGAGGATTGGAAAATATCATGAGAAAGTTAAAGGAGCTGAGAACTAATCAAAGATGCTCATGTCGGACATCACCCACAAGGAGAAAAATAAAACAGGAGTGTTTTAAAAATCAAGAAATTAACACTTCACTTCTTGGTAATATAACTCTATACATTATAATAGTGATCAGTCATAAAAATCTGTAATGTTTCATACCATCACTATCCAAAATATATATTTCTTTTGCTGCTAATCATCAAATATTTTGATTTCTCTTCTGTGCTGTGAGCAAATTTATTAAAAGCAACAAAACGACAGTCTTGTTTGCAGGAGAATAACTAATTCTGGCTTATTCTTTTTATGAAGGGTTCGTAAGGATTTTTATGAGTAGTAATATAACATAAACACAGATATTAATTTAAACACATCTTACACAGACATCAGTATATTCAAACCCACACAGAGGTACACATGCACACACACACACACACACACAAAATGAATGAATTTAAACATATGTCCACTAAAATGAGATAATTCTTTTGAAAGAGCTTCGCTTAGAATGGAAAAATTCCAGTCAGAGCATACAATGAGTGAAACATTGTGAATATGGCAACAAAGATGAGGAAAACAGTCCGAACAATGTAAATAGTGGAAATAATTAAAATACTACATCTCAGAAAGATAGACTGCCAATTAATACCTGTTTGCTATGTAGGTAAGAATGAAAGAACAGGCATCATTGATTTTAATATAAAAGACTGTCTCATTTCTCCACTTTTGCTAAAATTTTATATCCTACTATCATGCATATATATTGCATGTCTTTTATATTAAAATGAATATATATATATATATATATATATATATATATACACACACAGGGTGTGATAGATAAATTGTCATATGAATTATGCAAAAAGAAAAACAATACCAACAACACCAAAAGCATCCCCACACATAATAGTCAACGAGTTGCAGTCTGAGGAGTTAGGTGGCCAGATCTAAGAGGTGATGTGGTCGCAGAAATTGTCTGACAGCCATGACTGGGTTCTCCTGCTTGTGTGATATGGTGCAGAGTCCTGTTTTCAGACACTGGGTCTTCCAGAAGCCACCCTCTTAACCCAGGGCAGTATGAACTCATTAAGGCATTTGACATAGGCCGCTGCGTTGAGTGAGGCCTTGTGGGAAGATGAATGGAGGCATACCATTACCATCACTAGAGACTATACCAAACACCATGATATTGACTGGGTATATCATCCAGTGCTTTCTCAATCCTCTGCACTGTCCTCAGATTGACACTCAAACATTCTGAAATGTTTGGATGGAAGCTTCCAGTGTGAATGACAAGCACTACAGTGTGGCGCTTCCAAATTTCTGGTAGAGTGAACTGCATTATGGTGCTCTTTTACTTACCTACTATACTGTGCATACAACAAAAACAAACAATGCACAAATGTACATGCGGGAAATTAAAAATATAAAATGGTGAAAATATATATATATATATATATATATATATATATATATATATATATATATATATATATATATATAGAGAGAGAGAGAGAGAGAGAGAGAGAGAGACAGACAGACAGCTAGACAGACAGACAGGGACAGAGGGCTGGTCAGTTCTTTCAAGACATATTTTAATAACTGTAATTTTTTTCTAACTTGTACTGATTATCATTTCTTTTTAGATAGATGATGACAAACATCAAGCTAGCTCAACAAATGAAAAGGCGATTGTAATTGCTGCCTTAAAGGCAGAGCATAATGATTTAGAAAATGCCCACTTCCTGAAAGTGGCACATTCACTTAATGCCATTTGTAGAGAAAGTTCACAAAGAGCTGGATGCCGCTGACAGTGATTCTGCTGCAGTAACCAAACATAAAATACCTGCCAATATCCTAATACCATTAGAACACCCAAATTTGTAGAAAAGTTATAGAGTACTTTCAATAAGAATTTCAAAAAGTCAACTAATGCCATTGCTAAGGAGCACAAGGTTTCAAGGAACTTTATTGCAAGAATTGTGCATGAAGACTTTCATACACATATGTGATGCAGAGACCAATTTACGTCTCAAAAAACAAAAGATAACTGATCCACACAAAGTGTTTGTTGAAAAGGTTGAAACATAAAGAGCCTGAAATTGATCAAGATGAAAAGGTCAAAAAGATGAAAAGGTCAAAAAGATGAAAAGGTCAAAAAGATGAAAATGTTAACTGCAGGAATGTTAGTAAGTTTCAACAGTCATATACTAAGTTTTTTGGTGACTGTTTTCTGGAGTTGTGAGTCATGAGAGAGATATCATTCCTTGTAACAATTTTCTTTGAAGCTTAAGGATCAATGCTACTGACTATAGGGAGGTGTCAGAGAGGATTGTGAACACTTGGATAGAGAGCTTGAACCAAGGAAGACCATACACCTACCAACAAGACTTTGTACTATCTCTTAATACCAAGATGTCCCAAGCCAGAATTGACGTTACAATCTTCATGATCACTTAACTCCAAACATATGACCACCAAGCTCTCCAAATCTTAATTCATTGTTGAGAGGGAAATCAATCAATGCTCCCATAACACTATAAAATCTCTGCCATAACTATCACAATGTCTGAGGACTGATTCTGGAGTGTCAATATTTCAGATGTCATATTGAAGCAGTTATCAATGATAATGGCAGATTCATTAAATAGATGCATCAAGAAGAGTCTCAGAATAATTGATGACAATTTTTTTTCAAATAAAGCTCTTCTTACATGGCTTATGGGTCTTTTACAAATGAAAATGTCCTCAAAGAATTGACTAATCTTGTATACACCCTTGTGCAAATTAATTGAAACAACCACTTTCGTTTCCTTCTTTCACCATATGGTCAGTTTTAGACCCACTAGAGTGACAAGGTGCAATTGATTTTTATTTTTTTTCTCAGATTAGATCATTTGCAGTGGTGTGCAGTAGTATGAATCTATTTTTGAAGTGTATGATGAAATTTGTTTGGCCTTGAAAAATATTGCCTCATCCATGATTGTATCAGATTTTGATCATGCCCAGACACTATTGTCATGACTGTCGATTAGTTGTCCTACAGCCATTGTCTGCCGTGGACGTTACTCCAAGGAAGTGTACAAATATTGTAACACTGCATGAAATCACTGGCAAACCTTACCAGTGAGTAAGTCAAAGTAATATAGACTGGCCTGGAAAATCTCCTGATTTAAATTCAATTAGTTATCTTGATGAGGCTATTTTGGTACATAAAAAAAATAAAAGTGTGCATTAGTGACATTATTACCCCAGTAAAGGTAGAAAAATGCTTGCTATATCCATTATCAGTATTGTCAGAAGGCAACCATAGATGTATTCATAATGAGAAAAATAAAATAGCTCTTACAATGCAGTCAATGTTTTTTCCAGGCTTCTTCAGATTCTTGAATCAGATTTCATATCCAAATCTTTTATAAACTTTCACCACCTTTCAAATGAGAAGATTAATTTATTGATGAGAATGACAAAGATTCATCATACACTTTTGAATTATATTAAAAATAGCAGACTTATTTTCCTCCCAAAATTTTTCATTCGTAGCAATTGTCAGAATAGCATAACCACTTATTTTTATTTGTAAAAAAAAGAAATCATCAGCTTAGTGCAAACTTCCCCCCAAAAATACACTACGAAGATAAAATTCACCAGTTTCATTTCGTTATATCACTTTAAGAGTGATGGTAGATAAAAGTGATGTAGAAATGAAGTTGAGAGAGCCATTTTGGTTGCCTCTTCATGAAGCAAAATAAAACATAAAATTAGTAAAAAAAGAAAAAAACTTGAAAGGGAAAAGAACTCAAGCAAGCCAACCTGCACACCCACCTTGAGAGTGGAAGTTTGATCATGACTTTTTAGAAACTTAAACCCTATTCAATGATGTTAAATGGCATATTCCAGCCACAGTTCTTTACATTTGGTCAAAGTCCTTCATGCAAACATGACAGTCTTTAAATGTATCTATGCTATTAATCTCAGGTCTACTCTTTTTTTTGTTTTAATTTGTTAATGTTCTTGACTCTTTCCAATGTGTTGTCATCTTTGCTTCAACATGTGTGTGTGTGTGTGTGTGTATATATATATATATATATATATATATATGTGTGTGTGTGTATGCATGTGTGTGTGTGAGTGTGTGAAGAGAATTATATATACCTATCAAAAATTACTACAATGAGATAAAATGTTGGTGTTATACTGGCAGAAATTTACTGTACAATTAAAATCAACATTTTTTGACTTTAGAAACAATAAACAAATAAACTGAGAAAAATAAAATTATGTCGGATTTACCCCATATATATGTCCGCATTTATTAATGCAATGCTAATTATTGGGTTTGCACATCTAATGACATTTTTTCAAGACAATTGACTAAGAATATCAGAATGCAATTAGAAAGAGTGTATATTCACACTTATACTAAGTTAAAACTTAATAATTATTTCTCTACTTCCACCCTACTCCTCCTTACTAACAAATAACCTCAGACCCTTTCCTCATTAACAGATGAGAAGGGATACAAAAGCAATTTTTTTCACCTCCTGGTATACATGTATGTATACATGTTTGTGTGTGGGCATATATATATATATATATATTTGGCTGGATTGATGTGAGTTTGTGACCCTGGGTGTCTGCCGATCGCAAAAGCGTGAAACCCAGGGTCACAAAGTTACATCAATCCAACCAAATATGTTAGCTCTATCTCTGATATTGAGCACTGTACCACACATATAATATGTAAATAAAAATATATATATTACACACACACACACACATATATATATATATATATATATATATATATATAGAGAGAGAGAGAGAGTGAGTGAGTGAGTGAGAGAGAGCTAAGTATGAATGCTATTGTTGGTGACTAAACCAGCTATCCCCACTCCATGTTCTTGCAAGTGATGCAGGTTGTTAGCAACCCAGTAGGATGAAAAATAAAACCTATAAAGGTAGTGTCTCAATAAATCACTGTGGAGAAGGGAATGGGAAACCACTCCACTGTCAATCCCATGAAATATCATGGCATTTATCAAACAAAGTATGAAACCTAACAGCATGAAGGGAGTTAAGTCTATGGGAATTAACTCCTTACCCAGTAAAGAGCTACATGTGCAACATGATCGTCATCCAATGACTTAACATAAAAAAGCGTAAAGGGGATAAATTTCCTTGGAACTGATCCCTTACCCAGAAATGAGGGACATGAGTGGCTGTTATCATCTGACCAGCATCCAGTAACTGATTGCATCAAACAAAAAATAACTCTCAGAGTATGGAACATTAGAACATTGAACAACTGTGGCCATTTGGAAAATGTAAAACAGGAGATGAATAGTTTAAATGTCAACATTGTAGGATTATATGAAACTAGGTGGCTACTATAGAGATTTTTTCAGTGACAATCACAGGATTATATATGCAAGTGGAGAAAAAAAGTGAAAAAGGAGTTGGATTGTTACTAGATCAAGACATGAAGAAATGCATTCTGGGTTACTGTCAGTTAATTGAAGGAATTGTTGTAGTTAAACTGAAAGAAAAGCCTTTCAATATATCTATTATAATTGTGTATACCTGACAGCACAGAGTACAGAAGAAGAAATCTTTCTAATCAATGCTAGACAACATTAATACGAAGTGTAAATCACAAGAAGTTATAATTATCATCGGAGATCTGAATCCCAAAGTAGACAAGGAGAGGGATATTGAAATAACAGGTAAATTCAGACTAGGAACCCAAAACAAGCAGAGAAAAATGAGTCTGATGGTGCACAGTGAATGACCAAGTAATAGCGAACACCTGATTCCAAGAACATCTAAGACGATTATGGATATAGAGAAGCCCAGGAGGAGAAACTAAAAACCAAATCGACTACATAACTATCAACAAGAGCTCCAAGAATGCAGTTGTTCACTGCAAAACCTATGCAAGTGCCAAATATATGGATAGTGTGAAAAAAAAAGATACAAGAGACAAAATGGAAATGGAAACTCAAAATGGAACACACTTAACAAAGAAGGGAAAAAAAAAAAGAATGGATGATAAATGAGGTTCTTGACATGATGCAAAGGAGACAGAAAACAATGCCAAGACATGGAATGAAATACAGAAGACTACACAAAGAAATAAGGAACAAATGCAGGCAGGCTAAAGAAGAATGACTCAATGAAAAACGTGTAGAAATACAAAGAATGAGTATCACAGATAAAGCACACATAAAAAAATAAAAGAACAGGATAAAAGACATTCTCATCAATAGGCTGCATAAAATCCAAAGATAAAATGCTGATATTAGAGAAAGAAAAAATACTTCAGACATGGAGTGAATATATAGGAAAACTTTTCCATAATGAAAGAAATATTAAAAATTGAAGTGTAAGCTCCACTGGCCAAACTGAAGAGAAACAAAGTGGCAGGTCCAGACGGAATTGTAGAAGAGATGTTGGCAGCCTTAGATGACTTTGGCATAGACAAGATCACAGAAATAATAAATGATATCTACAACAGTGGAGATATACCAGAAGACCTAAGCAAATCTATTTTCATAGCACTAAGAAACTAGGTACAAATGAATGTGAACTCCACAGGAAAATCAGCCTAATGAGCCACATAACAAAGCTCATAATCCGAATTGTGATGAATAGTGTGTGCAGCAGAATCGGGCTAGAGATAGGACAAGAACAGTGCAAGTTTATCAGTGACACCGGAACAAGGAATGCAATATTTATGTTCAGAATGTTATCAGAAAGAGCAATATAAATGTAAAAGGATGTGTGCCTGTGCTTATAGACTATGCAAAGGCGTTCAACAAAGTAAGTCACAAAGATCTGTTAGAGCTGCTCAGCAATCTTGACATATTTAGGAAAGACATTAGAATAACCAAGAATCTATACTGACGGCAAACAGCCTACATATGGAGAGAAAATGAGTTCATCAGATATACAAAAATAGAGAGGGGTGTAAGACAAGGATGTGTCTTCTCACCAGATTTATTCAACTTATACAGTGAGGCAATTCTGAGAGAATTAAAAGTCCTACCAGGATTCGTTATTGGTGGCAACAATCTTAACAATATAGGACATGCAGATGACACAGTGTTGGTAGCAGAAATGGAAAGGAAACTACAAAACCTCCTACAGAAGGTATCAAAGGAAAGTGAGAAGAAGGACTAAGCATAAACTATAGAAGACAAAATGCATGGTTATCATCAAAAGAGTGAGACCAAAATACAAATTACAAGTCAGGTAGGTACAGAAATTTAAATATCTGGGAAGTTTTCTAACAGAGGATGGAAAGGTGTATTGGGATGGGCAAAGATGCATTCCAAAAGCTAAGCAGGGTATTAAGAGACAGGAAAATTTCATTAGAAACAAAGAAAAGAATACTGAACCTCTGCATGGTAGTGAATGCTGGACAATCTCCTCAAAGATGAAGAGGTGACTTAAAGTAACAGAAATCTGGTTCTACAGAAAGATGCTTAGGATACCATGGACCAAACATGTGAGCAATGACAAGGTTTTGGAGAGTATGGAAACAAAAAAGAAACTTATACTTAATATCAGGAAGAGGCAGTTAAAATTTCTGGGGCATCGAATTAATAAGGAGGGCTTGGAAAATCTGATACTCACAGGGAAAGAATGACAGAGGTAAGCAATGCATAACATACTTGATGGACTCGAGCAAATGGATGGCAGAACAGGGTTTGGGAGAAATAACAAAAAGACAAAACTTATTAAGACCAACAAGGAACAGGAGGGAGAGGAGGCTTATGACCATCTATGTCCTGAAGCACATAGCATATAAAAGAAGAAGATAGGATCCAACATGCATAAGTATAATTAAAAACAAAAACTGTTCCATCCCATCAGCCTGTATCCCAAAGGTATCATATTGATCTATTTTTAGGGTTATTGGGAGAGTGTTGTTCATTGGTGCTGTGTCTCACCCAAAATGAGACACAACTAATCTGTGCCAAAAGACATGGGATGGACAAGAATCTATTCTTCAACATAGAGGGCATGTGAATTAAATACAAAACAAATACTTTATCCAACAAATATTTATTAATATAATTTCTTTCCTTGCACTTAGACTGAACTGAGTCAGATTATAAACATAGATTTCATATTTCCTTCTGGGGAGAGAGCTTGATCCCACATAAAGGCTATCATTTTAAATGCTGATTTTCAAGGCACTCACAATCTATTTACATTACTTGGAGGAATACTGGCACAATGCAAGTTTTGAACCTCAACTTCATTCAATTCGGCCCTACATGAATATCAGTAATAAAAAACAAAATCAATTGAAATTTAAAACAAGAAAGATGATTTTAAGAGACACAAATATTTTAAACATGTGCACAGAACACACTCATACAAACATATGACATGTACGTACAAATACTAAAATATACTGAAAAGCATAAATAGATACATTGTGACTGCAAATAAAAATAGACAAAAGCAAAAAAAACTAGATACATACAGAAATTTTAAAAAATGATGAAATGGTATGAATAGAGATATATAAACAAGTTGTGATAGATAGACAGATAGAGATAGATAGATAGAGAGATAGATAGATAGATAGATAGATCATCTGAAAAACAGATATAAACAGATTGCGATAGATAGATGTGGATATCTTGATAGATCATCTGAAAAATAGAGATATAAACAGATTGCAATAGAGAGATCATCTGAAAAAACAGATAGATATAAACAGGTTGAGACAGATATGAACAGATTAATAGATAGATAGATTCCTATTCTTCTATGTGCCATGCCCATTTAGGAGTTATGGCTCTTCACAATATCCTGTCCTTTGTAGCTGTTAGTAAAGTTTGTCTTTTTGTTAACTCTTCCAATCCTCATTCCATCAATCATTTACACAAACTGGTTCAGTATGTTATGTACTGCTTTCTTCTGTTCCTCTTGCCTACAATATGTCCTGTGAATTTCAAATATTCTATTTTCTTTCCTCATTAAATGCCCAAGAAATTTCAACTATCTCTTTTCTCATGCAAAATATACATTTTTGCTTCCATTTTTTCTAAATCTTTCACATGTTTAATCCATTGTATTTTAGTATTTCTAAAGAATTAAGTCTCTTTTATCTGTAAGATGATTGTCCTGCATTCACTGCAGTATAGGACTGATATTACATAACAATTCCATTCTCTTTTCTTTGTTTCTTAATACTTTTCTTAGCTTTTGGAAGGCGTCTTATGCTATCCCACTGTACTTGATATTGTGGTGTTTCATTTTCAATCCTCTGTTAAAAAGAAACCTTTCTAGATATTTAAATTTTTGTATTTGCTTGCTTTTGATGTCTCCAATTCATAGCTCACATCCTGGAAAAATGTTGAGATAAATACATAGATAGATGTTGCCAATCATTTCTCTACCCATTTGATTATTAAACTCATAAACCTGTCTCAGTCCAAGGTAATGTTGTTGTTCCCTTGACTGATTAATAAATGTTGTGATGAAAACAATAAAGACAGAAAATAGCCAACAATATTGATCTTCATAAATGATAATGAAACGTTAATTTTCTGATACATTGAAAGACTATACTTAATCTAAATGATCCACTCACGTTTTGTATACATCTCTATCTTGTGAGATGGCTTAGTGGTTAGAAAATCAATTCTCAGGTCATTAAGTTTGAGTTTAAATATGTAATATCCATGTGCTAGACTAATCTAACCTTAGTAAATGATCGGCGGTAGGTGCTTGTTCTGGAATAGTAATTAGCAAATTAGTCTTATACACTATTACAATTGTATAATGAGTTAGAAACCCATTTCACTGTTGTAGTTTGTTTGGTCATCATTTCATTACTTTTCTTTGTTAGCTTTGTAGCATGCTTGATCCTCATACCATTGCATTGTAGTGAATTTCTCTTCATTACTTTTGTAGTGTGCTTGATCGTCATTTAATTTATTTCGTAATAAATTATATTTGTAGTATACTTGATCCTCATTTCATTGCTTTTGTAGTGAATTTGGTTTTCATGACATTTGAAGTGTGCTTGATCCTTGTTTAATTTATTTTGTAGTGAATTTGATTTTCATACATTTAGTTAATTTGATCTTCATTACTTTTCTAGTGTTCTTGATCCTCATTTCATTTATTATGTAGTAAATTTGACTTTCATTACTTTCTGTAGTGTGCTTGATCCTCATTTCATTGCTTTTGTAGTAAATTTGATCTTCATTACTTTCTGTAGTGTGCTTGATTCTCATTTCATTGTTTGTGTAGTGAATTCGATCTTCATTACTTTTGTAGTGTGCTTGATCGTAATTTAATTTATTTTGTAGTGAATTTGATCTTCATTACTTTCATAGTGTGCTTGATCCTCATTTCATTTATTATGTAGTGAATTTGATCTTCATTACTTTCATAGTGTGCTTGATCCTCATTTCATTTATTATGTAGTGAATTTGATCTTCATTACATTTGTAGTGTGCTTGATCTTCTTTTCATTGCTTTTGTAGTGTATTTGATCTTCATTACATTTGTAGTTTGCTTGATCCTCATTTCATTTATTTTGTAGTTAATTTGACCTTCATTACTTTTCTAGTGTACTTGATGATCATTTCATTGCTTTTGTAGTGAATTTGATCTTCATTACTATTGTAGTGTGCTTGATCCTCGTTTCAATACTTTTTGTAGTTAATTTCATCTTCATTACTGTAATAATATGTTTGATCCTCATTCTATTGAATTTGTAGTAAATTTCATCTTCATTGTATTCCTATCATAATAAGTTTGCTATAAATGTCATTACTTTAATAGTGAGTTTTTATCTTACATTACTATTGTAGTGAATTTGATCCTATTTTCATTATTTTCACTAAAGGAATAGAATCTATGCTTTTGTAAAGTGTGTTGAAAAGTTTTCTGGGAGCAACTAATAGTCCTAATTCAAATTCTTGTCATGTCTAACTCATTTTCTTTAGCACAAAACTATTGAAAAGGCACAAATCTATTTCTTTTATCTCCAGCTGTAGATTAAATAGCAGTATAGACTTGTGCTCACTAGATTTGTGCTGACACTCATTCTAGAAGAAGGACAACACTGAAAAACCATGGAGGAGTCAATGTAACTACTTCACTATCTTTCCAAAGAAGTCATGGCAATTTATAGATAATAAAGAAAAGGAATATGTGGATGATATTTCAATTTTTAACAAAGAAGGTTCCAATATATTTGACAGGATTAAGATTCTACTGACAAAATATTTTCTGTAAATGTGATATATATATATGTATATGTATATATATATATGTGTGTATATATATATATATAAAATTTCTATATATATGCGCAGTACTTATTGGAAAGAACTCAATATCATGATAGAACTAACATATTCAGTTGTATGGATATGAGTTTGTGTATGTATCTTATAAAATATGTTTTTTCAATGGTTTCCTGATAATTTTTCCTAATAAGACTTATCCCGTGGTAGGTACATTCCCATATTTAATATCAAACAAACAATTAAGTCATAGGTAGTCAATAAATATTTTCTTCTAAAAGAGATAATTTTGGAAGGTTGCAAAATAGAACATTTGACAAGTGATGAGAGTTAATAAAAATTCATCAAGCTTAAAATGAATCCTCAGACAAAAGAGGTAAGTTTTTAAAAACATTACTATGAAAGTTAGTCTGTAAATCAGTTATAGAAATTTGTGAGTTGATAAGACATTATCTTTATTCAGACTATCAAAAAAATATTTATGACTCATAAGAGATTTGAATTACTAACAAGATCAAATCCTACCAATTTAACTACAGTTATACATCAGACAATAGATAAAAAAAAATCTACATTACACTTATGAGTTGGTTTCAATCTGTTTTCATGAATGGAGACATATTTTATTCATTTTTATTAATTACATTCTTTTTATTCAAGATCTTTGATTTTTACTTAAAAAAAAGTATAGAAATATAATGCTTAACTTTACTTGGGTGCAATCACACATTCATTTCAATCAAAAGAATATTATCAAAATACTATTTTTGATTACATAATTTTTTCCTACAATTTACATTAAAATATTGTCAAATTATTAATCATTTATGACATTTAACTTAACATTAAGTTACTAGTTTTTCATGGCCTGCATGTAACTAAAATTTCTGGGTCAAGGGAATATATTTACTTTTGTGGCAATCATTTATTTTCTTCTGTCTAAAGTTTATGAAATTAAGACCAGTTACATATTTTACACTATTTACATTGTTCAAAATGTTGCCCTCATCTTTATTGCCATATTCATAACATTTTTATCCACTGGGCTATGTGGATAAAAGTGTTGGTCGAGTGATCCTAAAAGTGACTTGACCCAATGAGTTGTGAGTTGGCCACAGCAGAAGCAACAAAAACTTGGAGAGTTGAGTTACCAAGGGGAATTAATTGAAACAGAGATAACCAAATGCATGGCATGTGGAATGGGAACAATCTACCCCTAAATAAAGGGTTCAGTTTGAAATTCAAACAAATATCACGTGAAGAAGGCCAGAGAAGTCAACGGCCAAAACTTTGTGAATATGACGATAAAGATGAGGACAACTGTCTGAACAATGTAAATAGTATAAATAGTTACAATACCTCATCTCAAAAATATAGACAGTTGCCAGTTACTGTATATGAAAATTTATTTACTCGGTATACATTTATATTTAATCCAATATTATTTTCTTCATTACATAAATTATAAGTGTATTAGATTATAAAAGATTGTTTAATATTACAATTGATGATTGACATAAAAATTCTCAAGCAAAAATAAATGAATTTTATGGGAGAATATGATATATACATTTCTATATATCAGAACAATGTTAGTTAATTGACTAACAAAGTGGAAAAGATTCTATGTAACACGTTTCATCTTCTAAAAGGACTTCATCAGACTAAGGTAATGTTCTTACTGATGGAATTATATATAGGTAGGGGGAGATTTTTATATAAAAATTGGCCATAATTATGCACCTAGGAGAAATGCTGAAGATGTAGTAATGCTAAATTTGAAAATTTCTGGCATGTAACATGTCTAGACATACAGCTCAGTCAATTTCATCTGGATTCCCAATGATTTTGTTTTTAGAGGCTGAAATGAAAATGAGTTCCATAGAACTTTTCCATTTTGACATTTTATTAAAAAAATATTCTTCATTCAAAACTTAGAAAATTTAGGAATAGAATTAAAATTTTAATCAGTAGCCTAATTTCTTTTGTTTACAGTTGTATAACCAGAATGCTTTGAAGAAACACTGAAGATATCTCAATTTTGAATATATTAGGTTGGTGCAAAAAAAAAAAAATGTCGTTTTCTCACATAGTAACATTTGTGAGAAAACAACATTATTTTTGCACCAACCTAATAGAACCTGAGAGATATTTTTTATTTACTCATTGAAAACAAAAAAAAGACAGTAATGGGAGAGAGCTATGGTAGAAAGATTTATTCTCTCATTTGTATTTTTCCCCATTATGGGCATTATTATATCTGTAGTTCACAGATAGAATGGAATGACTGAAAGGAAGAAGAATGACAAACATGCTTTGTTCTCAGAGAGAATTTTATACTAATAAGACATACATAAAACTATGTATACATGTGTCTCACATGGAAAACAATATATATATATATATATATATATATATATATATATATATATACAGCAAAGCAGAGTGTAAGGAGAAACAAATAGGGAGGGTCTTACACATATGGCCATACTTCTGTGTTTCTGGAGAAACCATGTTTAAGACACCAGATTCAAATAGACTGGATTCATCTACTATGTCCTAGGTGAGGACATATTCCACAAATAGGAAACAGCAAGTCATGCATTTTCCCAAATGGAGGTAGAGCTTCATTCTGTATCTGGGAAAGATATATTTCCAAAGGGAAACAGTACCATGGACTTGTATGTTACTAGAGGAAGCAGATTTAGCCTCAACCTGGGCCCTTTGTCCAGGTTAAAATAGAGCAACCTTAAGTGTTGGCTGCTGTAAACAAACTTTATTTGGCTGCCACTATCGTCATTATATGGAGTGGCATCACTAAGCAGTTGTCATGTCATCCATCTGATTTATCTCCACCTAAGGAAGATAATTGCCTTTTGTATCCCTACAAGACTAACCATCAGTTGTACAAATACAGAATGTATGGATGTGAACAAGAGGGAACTACAAATTGGAGCATATACAGAAATATAAATATCTGGAAAGAATTTTAACAGATGACAGAGAATGTGACACCAAAATCTAAGGTACATGTGAAAAATGAAAGATACCTTCCAAAACCTTAACAAAATATTAAGAAATTATAAAATTCCATTAGAAACAACGAAAAGGCTGCTGAACTGCTATGTAATATCCATGCTCCTATATAGCATTGAATGCTGGACAATTTCCTCTCAGATGACTTAAGGCAATGGAGATATGCTTCTATAGAAGGATGCTAAGAATACCATGGACAGAGCATATGAACTACGAGGAAGTTTTAAGAATAAAGGAAACTAAAAAAGGAACTTGTATTTAAAATCAAAATGATTTGAAATTTCTTGGATGCATAATGAGGGAAGAGGACTTGGAGAATTTGTTACTCGTAGGTGATATCAAAGGCAAAGAGACAGGGCTAGGTGTTAGGTCAGCTATGTGACAAATTTGTCTAATTGGATAGCAAATCAGGTAGTGAAATTGATAGTAAAAAAGCAAATATATGCTAAATGCTACAAAGGACAGCAAGTTGTGGAGGTCCATGATTGCTCACATCCTGAAGGGACTCAACACATTAAAGAAGAATATTGTATTATATTATATTTTCAAATTTAGTACAAATGATTTTTTATTCTTGTTATTTATTATAAAAAAGTAACAATACCAGTGGTTTTTAAATTTTTTCTCCTCCTTTTCAAATATTTATATTAAATAGCAACCAGGCTCCATGATAAGATTGCACTGGTAGATGGAGCAGGGGTAATGCAACAGAGTTAATATCACATATTTATGATTTGTATCAGTGCATCATAAATCATTAGATATTAGCTCATGACAGAAACTGCCAAGTAGAAACTGCTAGACTTTGTCTTGCAGGTTTTTGCTCTGATATAACAATTGTATATACATGTTTAAAATATGGTTATATAAAATTTAACATTGTTTTAATTAGTATTTGTTGAGTTAAATCTTTTTCTTCTTCATCTATGTACCATGCTCCTTACCTGCACAATTTCCTATCCTTTGTAGTTCTTAAGTTTTTTTTTCCCCTATCTCTCCTAATCCCCGTTTTGCCAACCATTTACACAAACTTATTAGGTAGATTACTTGCTTCTTTCCTCTATCCCTCTTGCCTTCTCTTGCCTGTATGTATCAAATTTTCCAAGCCCTCTTTCCTCATTATGTACCCTAGAAATTTCAACTATCTCATTCTGATTCCAAGTATAAGTGCCATTTTTGTTTCCCTAAAACTTAATCATTGTCCTGTCTTTGGTATTCTCAGTATCATCCTGTATAACCATATTTCTGTTGCCACAAATCTCTTTTTTATTAGGTTTGTGCAAAAATAATGACGTAATAATGTCGTTTTTTGACGTATTTTTAACGTCAAAAAATGACATTATTACGTCATTATTTTTGCACCAACCTAATATCTGTTATGATATTGTCTGTAGCGATGACTTACCTCAGCAACCCAAAAAGGCCAGAGTCACATATATGTTTTGCAAGGGAGTGTGGAGACAGCAAATTGCCAAGCTTCGGATGGATGGTGAATCGGGCAGCACTTTGTGCTGATGAAAGTGGTGGTGCTGCTTGTAACCATTAGACTGCTTCTGGCACCAAACATTGCTTTCTGGATGTGATGGTCTTGATACTTCTATGACAGCGTTCGACAATCCCATTCCCAGCCAGTAGATAGGCGCATCGGAATCTCACATGAACCCCCAAGCTATTTATAAATTTCTTAAAGTTCTTACAGGTGAACGCATTGTTGTCATCAGTCAATATTTCAGCTGGCAGGCCCCACTCATAGAAAATTGATTCCAGCTGATGAATGACACTAGCAGAGTCTTGTCGACATAGTGGTCATCATATTGCAAACCAAGAAGGACCACAATCAATGTGCATTAGAAAATGGCCACCTCTGTAGTGGGTAATGTCCATTGTCAATAAAAATGGCTACAAGTGATACCACCATTTCCATCAGCACAAAGTGCAGCCCGATTCCCCATTCGTCTGAATCTCACCAATTCACTGTCTCCGCACTCCCTTGCAAAACATACACATGACTGGCACTTTTGGGTTGCTAAGGTAAGTCACCGCTACATTGTCCCGTATTCCTTACCATATAGGAGGACTGAAATGCTCTGTCAAAATTATAGCAACTCTTTAAATATATAAAAGATAATTGATTGAAAGGTATATATATGAATGCAGTTAAATAGATACTCAGCAGAGTCACAAATAATATCAAATAAGAATGAAAAACTCAGTCTACATCTGGCATCCTCATAGATATCATACAGATGTAAAGACATCTGGTAGAAAAAATTGCAATTGATTTTGAAGGTTTTTTTATACATTCATTTCATCCACATGTTTAAATGAATAATTCCTTCAATTATTAACTGGTGTAAAGCAAGTTTAATTGACTTATAATTTCGTAAACAGTCTGTATTTAATATTTTTTTATACTTATATATTATAATTTCTTGAGGGCAGGAAAAAACTCTAACTAAGCCTACTGAGCAACAAAACACAAATATTCATATAGACTTAAAAGATCTACACAAAGTATCAACATGGAGTTCTGTTTATGGCTACTCCATGCTCTTGTAGGAATCACCATACATGTTCAGACATAAATGAAGCTCCTCTGTCCAAATGAATATACACAAGTAGCCCAAAGACTGCAAAAACTGAGCAAAGTGCTTATATGCCCATTGTAAAGGATACATCAGCAAAGGGTATTGCAAAAGGAAACATCAAATATTCATCCCTTATTTTCAGCAAATATTTTTTGGGAGTTTTTAATGGAAGCAGTCCTTTAAAATCCAGTGCAATTCTTTCAAAGAAGGCTTTTATGACATTGCTGATGTTAGGACAGTAAAACCTAGGTTTATTTTCAATGCAAGTCTTACACAATTTGCTGATTTCTTTCATATCCTCTACTGAGTAGAGAAAGTTTTTGATTTTCATCATGTGGAACATGTTTGTAACATATGGTTGGCACAACTCTCTATATAATTTCTTTAACACTTCTTTGCAAGCAGATGCGATACATACATGAGAGAGGGCATCCACAGCTGTGTTTTTCTTTACCAGAGTAGTATGTTATATTGAACAAGTAACACAAGAGTTCCATTCTCCACCTGGCTATCTTCTCTTTTAATTTTGCTTGTTGTTTTTTGGGTGAACATGAATGAGACAGATTTTGGTCAGTAATTGGTTTAAATAAAACGTTGCCTGATCAAATAACGCCTCCATTTTCTCAGCAATTTGACAATAGTATAGGCTTCTTTCTTCATTGTAGAATGCCTATGTTACAATTTAGACAGAGTTCTGGAGAAAAAAGGCTACAGGCCTCCATGAATGTCTTAAAGAAGTTGCTATAGAACATTCTGAAGCATCTGTCTCTACTACCAGAGGTAGTGTATGATCAAGTGTAGTAATGGCTGCTTTCACTATGCTCCTCTAATTCGTTAAATGCTTTCTCTCTAATGTTGTTAGAGGGTAAATTTTGTCTGAAAAAGATGATATCCAATGGCCATAATCTGCAAACTTCTTAATGCATGACACAGAGCAAGTAAATCTTTTGGGACTGATAGGCTGAGTAATGGATTCAGACATTCTGGATCAAGTTTTGTGTTGTTTTACTTATACACCCAAGTAATTTTATAATTTTTTCATCTAAAATAACTTTTGTCTTGGTTAAGCATAAACTTGTACTTTTTAACAGCCGCCATGAATAATTTAAGATTTTTGTCATGTTCTGCAAAATTTTTCTCAATATAAGTATAGGTTCCTTGCAGATTCTTTTTTGAAATTATCTGGTCTATCACTCATTGAAAACTAGCTACACCATTAGTCATGGCAAACAATATTCTGCAAAACTGATAGAGTTTGCCACTATCCTCAAAGTCCATATAGGGTTTATCACTGGACCTTAAGGCTACCAGATGATAGGCACTTTTAAGGTTCAGAGTACTAAATAGATTGTTTTTGGCTATTTTCTCTATCATATCATCAATTCTTGGCAGAGGCTAGGCATTTAGCAAAGTAAACTGATTTATTCTTTGGGAATAGTTGATTACCATTCACTTTTTTCTGTTCTCAGAGGAAACTATGAAGGCTTGGGCTCTCCATGGCAAATGGCTGGGTTCAATTATTCTGTCCTTCAACATACGAGTAACTTCATGTTCGATGAATAATTTATCCTCCTTCATGTGTCACCTAGATTTAGTAGCTACCAGTTTATCTGGTGTTAAATTGTTGAAGAGAACTGATAGCTGTTAGGCTGCAGACTTTAAAGGCTGGCTTAGGGCCTCCAAAACAGTATTTCTACTAATGAATGTTGATATAAGAAGTTGTGCCCTAATATTAGGTTGTAGCATAGATCTTTCATAAGTAGACATCTTACTTCTTGGTATAATCCTTTACTTATAGATCAACTAAACATTATCCAAGTATTTGTGTGGAAAGAGATGAGATAGCCATCACCAGTTTGTTCAAGCATGGGCAAATTTTCCACAAATTTAGTTTCACAATGCTTGCATTAGGGAAAATTTCTGTTCTCCTTGTGTCAATCAGTGTATTTGGTAGCTGTCCGTTAGCTGTGATTTCTATCATAGTTGATAAGCAGCCAAGTGTATCCAATGATGCCAAATAAGTTACAGTTTTGCTCCTCTTTTTCTTACTTTTACAAACTTTAGCCTAATGTCTCTGCTTTCCGCATGTATAACATTTGTTCCTTTTAGTGGGACATAATGACTTTGCATGATTCTTGCCCCCCCCCCCGAAAAAAACCATTTGCATTTAGTTAAGGCTGATATTTTCGAAGAGCCTAGTGTTTCATACAATGTTGTAAGGGGGATGTTTAAAGCAAAACTGGTAGAGAGGTTTCTGTATTGTAGTGATTTTCCAAGCATAGCTTAGATGTGGCACAAGGCCCTTTTTTTTCAAGCGTAGCTTGAATGTGGCACAAGGCTGAAAGTAAGAGGCACACAGTGAGGATCGAATTCACTATTCAGTCGTAATTTTTCTAGCTAGACAAGCTTGCTAACCATTACGCCACCTCGCCCAGGTTTCTGCATTGTAATTTTCAGCATTTTGTTCTGCTAAATCTAGTACTATTGCCTGGTCATAGTTCTGTTGTAATGTTAAGATGAGTATTTTTTGGTGAATATCTGTGGACCATAGTCTGTTTATGAAAGCATCTTGTACCAATTCGGCCTGATATTGTTCTACTGATACCGAAGAAAATGAACAGTCTTTACTTAACTTTATCAAAGCTTGATAAAATCCATCAATGGAATCTGAGAGCAGTTGATGCCTTGTAGCCTGTAAATATCTAGAGACCATTTCATTTTTCTTTTTAATGTAGATCCTGTTCGGTATTATTAAGGCCTCTTCATAGGAAAATGCATCCACAAAATATTTGTAAACTTGTGCTAAGACATATCTGATGAGATAGTGTAGGTTATTAGAAGTTCATGAAAGTTACTCTCCAGTGATGATAAGTTCACCATCAGATGCATTGGAGTTGATAAGTTTCTCTGGACAGAGTAAATTAGCCATTTTCTAAAATGCTCAACAACAAGAGTTTATTAAATTGTAGTAGAATTGTTTGAGACAATATATATTGGTTATCAGTATGTTTTAATAAACTCAGTATTTACCCAAGCTCTCCACAGAGTGGGCCACAGCACAATGCCAGTTAAATGTGAGACTTTCCAAGTGCATAGACCCCACATACATAGGGTTGGGTGGTTGTATATCTCCTCAGATGAGACTCTACTGATAGGCATAACCTTGTCTAAGTGCCTCTCTGCCCAAAGGCAGAGAGTTTGACTAGAGCTTTGATAAACTCTGCATATCAGCAGAGTTCTCCTGAAATATATATGTTCATGAGAGATCCATTAATTGGGGTGAGGGATCATACCACAGATATACGTATTTGAGTTATTCCTTTTTTTTTAATTTACTTTCTTAAGTGAAATTAATAATAATCCTCCTAGATTGAGAAGTCCTATTAAAGCAAGATTATACCTCCTAAAGAAATTGAAATGTGGTCCTCTTTTCTATCAGAGCCTGCCTGAGTGTTACTGGCAAAGAGGTTGAATTTAACATCTTTTTGTAAAGATGTCAGTATTTCTGGCAGGGAACATTTCTGTTGCGTGCAGAGAGTTATTATTATTTTTATTTTATTTATTTTAAATAAAGTTTAAATGTTATTGTTTTATTGTATTGCATTTATAATTTTCATTATTATTATTTTATATTTTATTTTCATTTATTTATAATAATAATAATGTCTCTAAAAATCATATAGCAGCAAGGAACTCCTGTCATAGAAATGGAATCCTATCAAAGAAATGGAATCCTGTCATAGAAATGCAATCCTATCTTAGAAATGTATTCCTGTCATAGAAATGTAATTCTATTAAAGAAATGTAATCCTGTTACTAAATGTAATCCTATCATAAAAATACAATACTATCACGGAAATGAAATCCTGTTTTAGATTGGTAAACCTATTATAGAAATGCTATCCTATTGTAGAAATGTAATATGTCATAGAAATGTATCCTGTCATAATAATGTAATCCTGTCATAGAAATACAATCCTATCATAGAGATGTATTCCTGTCATAGAAATGTAATCCTATTAAAGAAATGTAATTCTATGATAAAAATGTGATCCTCTCATAGAAATATTAGGTTGCTATAGGTGAAAAATGAAATTAGCAGTCTGGGTTCAAATTCCATTTGACCTCCTTTTAAGAAAGCAATGAATCTATCTCTAGCTATGGGTAAATAGTAATGCAGACTGGGATCTGTCATGACAACTACTCCTGGAGAAGGACAAATCTGAATTAAAAAAACATGGAGATGGAACATAGAACCACTCCACAATCTTTCTCAAGATGTCTTAACTATTCAAGGCTATTAAAGAAAATGAAACTGTGTAGTGATATGATCACTTATGCCCTAAAGGGATGGTGCATTTAAAAAATAATCATAAAAAATGTTTATTTCTTTGTTAAGAAAGCCCCTTAGCCTGATATACTTAAGTTCTTAATAGAAAAAAAATAAACAATACTATGGAAAGTTTTTTCTACCAATGGATATATAAAAAGAACAAAATTAACTGTGTTTGACTTTTATCTTTATTCATCTTCTAATTTGCCAGTATAATCACCAAGTAGTAATTTTCTAGTACAATAATTAAAATATCAGTGAAATATTTTAACAGAGGAGGGAAAGTGTGACATCTGAAGTTGCATTGGGATAGTGAAAGATGCCTTCCAAAAGCTAAGCAAAGCATTAAGAAAAAGAAAGATTTCATTAGAAACAAAGAAAAGAATACTGAAAGTACTGAAATGTTATGTAATATCACTTGGCAGTGAATTCTGGACAATTTCCTCTAAGACTTGAATAGACTTGAACAGAAACAGTAACAGAAATATGGTTCTACTAAAGGTGGCTGAGAATACCATCCAACAAACATTTGAGTGATGACAAAATTTTAGAGAAAATGGAAACAAAAGAGACAATTATAAAATCAGAAAGAAAGAGCTCAAATTCTTAGGGTGCATAATGAAGAAAGAAGACTTGGAAAATTGATACTCACAGGAGAAATTGAAGGCAAAAAGGATAGCGGAAAAACAGCTCATAGCATATATAGGAAGCTTAAGTAAATAGATAGCAGAACAGAATTTAGAAGAGATAACAGAAAGACAAAATTTATTAAGCACTACAAAAAAAAAGGAAATGGTGGAGAGCCAGGATCGTTAACGTCCTGAAGGGACATGGTACATATTAAAAGAATTAATTTCCATGAAGCACATCTATGTATTTCTCCTATTTCAATATATAAAAAAAAAAAAACTGAAGAAATCTTTTGGTGCAAAAGTAATAAAGATTTGAATCAATGTTAGTCTCACTTGAACATTTTAAGTAAACCTTTTTTCTTTTTTCTTCTTCTTTTGTTTTGGTGGGAGAGAAGCTGCTGCTCTGATAATTTGTTGTTTGTCAGCTTGAATATCTTGCAAATAACTTGCTCACAGCAAAGAAAGGCCAAAATAAGTTCTCTGCAGGTGTCAGAATCCTGTTCTATGCAAGTGCTTCTCATTCTCTGTCAACTTATGCATATATTGATGCATAACAGGTGTGCATATGTTTACATGTATACAAGTGAGCATATGTTTACATGTATACAGGTGAGCATATATAAAATTTATAAGTCTGGATGCCAAACTTGAAATTTTATTTTATTATTGTTTCCTTTTTATTCTGTGAGTTTCATAACTATCTCTAAGTTTATTGTTCACCTATTACAAATCTCAAGAGCCATTCAAGGTAGAGGGTTACTGAATGTGCTTTTATTTTATAGATATAAGAAGAGGGGGAAACAAAGTGTAAATTATGATGATATGTAGGATAGATAATGGTTGACTCTAAACCTGAAAATGTTATGTTTTTACTGATCAGTAAAGCATCCTCTCAGGAGTCATATTGGGAAAGAAGCTGTGTGAGTGGAACTTCCTTCTTCCCAATGGAAATCAGTGTACGTGGCACGACAGTTCCTAGTTGTGAAGATATAGACTGATGGAATCAAGGAAGGTACATTTGTGGACAGAATTATTCACCACCCCCACTTCCATAATTACAAATAAAGCTGTAACATTTTTCATGCAAACATCATTTGCATTTTTTTCGCAAATGATGAAACAATGGATTTGAAAGAATATGCAGTGATGCCCACAACAAAATTCTTATTTTAATCTTGAACAATAATACAAAGAAAACACCAAAAACACATTTAACATAGGACAAAATTATTGACCCTCTTACCTCAATAATTAATTATATAACGTTTATTCTTTATTATTGTCTTTAATCATTTTTGATCAGTCCTTGCAAGATCACTATACACACTGATAGGTATTTTTCTCCATTATTCTTTAGCAATAACTTCTAGTTCCTCCAAATTCAAAGGACTTCTTTCTCTGACTTTTTTCTTCAAATATGCCATAATTTTTCGAACAGGATTTACGTCATGACTTTGAGCAGGGTACACCAATACCTTAATATTGCTGTCATCTAAGTATTTTGCAACAATTTGTGTTGTGCATTTCAGGTCATTGTCATGTTAGACAGTTTTCATGCACATTGTTTTATATATTTTTAATAATAGCCAAATACTGCTCTTTATCCATGGTACCCTGTACACTCCTTAATTCTCCTGGCCCAGAAGCAGCAAAACATCCCCAGAGCATAATACTCCCACCACAGTGCTTAATTACAATGAGGGTATATTTTTGGGGTATTTCTCCAAACATAACAGGAGTTCATGTGATCAAATAATTCTAGTTTAGTTTCATCTGACCATAGAACAGAGTACCAATATTTATTCTCATGTTCTAAGTGGCTTCTATCATAAGCTAATCTGCATTTTAGATGTTTAGCCTTAAGCAAGAGAGTCTGAAATCCTGCTCAATGAAATCGTCTGGTGACTGTCTTCATTGATGCATTCAGCCCTGACATATTAACATCATTGATAATGTCATTAAGTGAGGATTCTTCAAGACGTCTCTAACAATTTTCCTTTACATTCTTAAAGAAATTAACCATTTTCTGACAGTCCTTAATTTATTCTCAACATAATAAGTCTCATTGTACTTCTTGATAATGCTACAAATTGTCAATCTAGGAACATTTAAACACTTAGAAAGTGTGTATATCCATCACCTTGTTTGTACAAATCAACTATCATCATTCAGAGCTTCTAGTTAAGTTCAGCCGTCTTTGCCATGGTTGCAGAACAAATGAGTTATTACTGTACATAGCACTCACATATTGCCTTCTTCATTACTTTTTAAAATGTTATAGAATCAGTTTGATACTACTTCATTTTCAAAGAGTGTTTGTATTAAATGTCAAATTATTAAAAAACCCAATTACAATTGCCATAGAGCAATATTATTTCATAATCTCCATAAGGTGGGAACAAATAACTTTGAATTGCACCAATTTTAATGCATGAGGAGCATTACACATTCAGCTCGCTTCAGGTGAGTTTCAATTACTTTCCAGTAATTTCCTTCTTCTAATAGATTGAGATACGGAATACGGAATGAACTATTTATGGTTAATTCAGTAAGTACTTGCAAATATCTACATTTCCTTAGAAAATATGCAAATATTCAGTGGGGGTGAATAATTCTCTCCACAACTGTAGTTTGGATAAATATTTGCCATGAAAATAACAATGGAATAGTGAGTGTCTAGTAAGTTTTTATCTGTCAGTAAGTGGTGGTAGAGTGGAATGGTTGTGCCAATGGTTCAGACTTATTCAACATTACAGCAAGGTGATTCTGAGAAAACTAGAAGTCCTATCAGGATTCATTATTGGTGGCCACAATCTTAACATTAGATAAGCAGGATACAGTGTTCATAGAAGACACAGAAAAAAAAAAACTAGAAGAACTCCTACAGAAGGTAATGAAAGAAAGTGAGAAGAAAGGACTAAATATCAAATGCAAGAAGACAGAATGCATGGTTGCAAGAAAAAGGATGAGCCCAAAGTGTAAATTGCAAATTGGAAATACCAAAATCAAACAAGTGTGGAACTTTAAATATCTGCGAAGTGTTTTAACAGAGGACAGAAAGTGTGACTGAAATCTGAAGGCGTATTGGGATAGCCAAAGATGGTTTTCAATAGCTAAGCAAAGTACTAAGAAACAGGAAAATTTTGCTAGAATCAAGGAAAAGAGTACTAAACTGATACGTGATATTTGTCCGCCTGTATGACAGTTAGTGCTGGACAATCTCCTGAAAGATGAAGACGAGACTCGATGCAACAGAAATTTGTTCTACAGTAGAATACTGAGGAGACAATGGACTGAACATGTGAGCAACGAAAAGTTTTAGAGAAAATAGAAACAAAAAGGAAACTTATACTGAACATCAGAGAGGGACAGTTGAGGTTTCTAAGGCACATAATGAGGAAAGAGGGATTGGAAAATCTGATACTCTGATTGAAGGCAAGAGAGAGAGAGGGGAAAACAACACATAGCATATTTAGTGAGCTTGAGTAAACAGTTGACAGAACAGGGTTTAGGAGAAATAACAAAAAGACAAAATTTATCACCAAGAGCTATAAAGAACAAGAAATTATGGAGAACCAAGATTGCCAAAGTTCAGAAGTTAGCTTATTACCTTAAAAGAGGCACAGGACCCACTGAATGAGCTTCAGTAAATGGATGACAGAAATAAGAGAAAGACAAAAATTATTAACAGCTACAAAGGACAGGAAGTTGTAGAGAGCCATGATCACCTACACCATGAGAACACAGAGCACACAGAAGAAGAATGAGGTTGAATAAATGGATGGCAGGACAGTGTTTCGGAGAAATAACAGAAAGACAAAATTTATTAAAAGGTACAAAGGACCGGAAGTTGTAGAGAGCCATGATCACTTACACCCTGAGCTTACACAGCACATAGAAGAAGAAGAAGAAGAAGAAGAAGAATGAAATTGAGTAAATGGATAGTGGGACAGGGTTTAGGAGAAATAAGAGAAAGACAAAATTTATTAAGAGCTACAAAAGACAGGAAGTCGTAGAGAGCCATAATCACCTACACCCTGAGGGTACACAGAACATAGAAGAAGAAGAAGAATGAGCGTGAGTAAATGGATTTAAGAACAGGGTTTCGGAGAAATAACAGAAAGACAAAATTTATTAAGAGCTACGAAGTAGAGGAAGTTGTAGAGAGCCATGATCACCTTCACCCTGAGGGTACACAGAACATAGAAGAAGAAGAATGAGCCTGAGTAAATGGATGACGGGACAGGGTTTAGGAGAAATAAGAGAAAGACAAAATTTATTAAGAGCTACAAAAGACAGGAAGTCGTAGAGAGCCATGATCACTTACAACTTGAGAGTACACAGCATATATAAGAAGAAGAGCACCAATACTTTGAACACAGATAAAAGAGCCATAGAGTTTCATAGAGCTGGTGAGAAACCCCACAAAAAGCACAAGAACATAGCAAATACTCTGTCACTGGCAACAGACTGGGAATTAAGGGTCGACTTAAGGAAAAGACTAAAATTCCCGGACCACATCGTGCAAAAAATCTTTACGCCCAGATTTAGTATTCTTCTCTAATAGCATTAAGAAAGTAATAATGTGGGAACTGACGGTGCCTTGGGAAGAGCATGCAGAAGAAGCCCACGAACGGAAGATGTTTATGACAAACTAAAAAGCGAGCTGCAAAAACAACGGGTGGAAATCAAGCTGTTTGCCAATCGAGGTGGGTGTACAAGGGGTTTCGCTGCAAGGTCCCTATGCAAAGCTCTAACGGACATTGGCGTAGTAGGTACTAACAAAAGAAAGGCGATCCAGACCATAACTAATACAGCAGAAAGGACAGCAAAATGGTTATGGATCAAGAAGCGTAATAGCTCTTGGACATCAATGTATTATCAAGCCGGGCAAATTGGTAAAATTGCAACATGGCAATATTGTAAACATTTTTATTAATTTATTTTATTTATTTTTTTTGAGTATGTGTGTAAATACGAATTGATTTGTACAAGTACAGCCAAAGAATATATCTCGTCAATTTGTAAATTGTGCTATTTGTAAGTAAATATGTTGTTTTTAAATCCATGTTATACACGGTACTTTTTAAGTTTCTTTTTAAGTTAACTTTTTAGCGGTTTCGGCGCGACACATCTCTTAAGACTTTGTCCATTATTCTCATTTTTTTTTTATTCGAACGTAAGACCTTTTTGTCTATTTTTTTTTTATTATTCGAACATAACACCTTTTGTCTTTTTTAATTTCACATTTATACGAACATTTCGCATTTTTATATTTTAAATCGGAATCATAACCACGTAGTGTTTTTTCTCTCGATCATTACCATATGTATATATTTGTTATTTGTATATTATTTTTATTTTATTATTTTATTGTCAGCGATTTTAAGCGATACATATGAAGCTTCGTTAATACTTGATATACTTCAAGATCATTTCGTCGTCTATTATATTTAACGACTTCAAATTTGTATATTGTCTAAATCAATGTTAAGGAATATTATAGAGTGCTTACTGTACTTTTATTTTATTTTATTTTTAATTTCATTTTTGTATGTACGGGAAATATATACGCCATGTTTATGGACATTTATTATCTTAATTTTGCGAACACATCCAATAAAAGTTAACATGCAATAATAATGTTAAGCAACAGGCTAAACGATAAAATGTGATAATAGGGTTGAGTTTAAGTATCCCTGCCAAAAGAAAAGAAAAAAAGTACAAATAAAATAAAAACGGCAAATAAACCATATAATACTTAAGGCGAAGGGTAAGATTTAGGAACATTAAGATTACCTCCTCAGTTATCCATCGAAACTTCAATCCACCGAAATAAGAAAAGAAACCAGTCCCCACCGTGGGCCATTTAAAAAATTAGTCTGCGCAGCGGATTGGTTGTTACAAACATCCAATCGGATGTGCGGAATATGTGGTCTTTCTTCCTCTTATTCTTTAAAAAGGCCAGAGTAGCTGTTAGCGTTTAAGGGGGAATCAGGGGTTGACCTCCCCTGATTGAGTCGATTTGGTGATGGGGAGTATGAAGTTGAAAGACCCGAAACTCCCTGATGAACCAAATCAAAACATCACTGACGACCCCCTTGGGCGCCTAAAAAGCGTATTTGCGAATCAAAAAAAAAAAAGAAAAAGAAAAAGAAAAAAAGGCCTGAAGGCAAACCTACCTTTTAGCACCTTCCAACGAAAGGGCGAAATCTTTAATATGTGGGATTGGGTATTTGTCCGGGACGGTCTGCGCGTTTAGTAACCTGTAGTCGCCGCACGGACGCCAACTAGCTTAGTCAGCTTTAACAACCATATGTAGAGGGCTGGCATAAGGACTGGCTGAAGGGCGGTTTACACCAAGTGTGAGCATGTTGTCGAATTCGTCATGAGCTATTTTTAGTCTGCGAGGTTGAGAAATGAACTTGAGGTCCTGTGGTCTTAATACTGTGAGTGGCGTGGTGTTTCACAGGTTCATTATGCGTTGATGGTGACAGTAGCGATTGGTACTGACGTATTATCTCATTGTAGCCATTGGCTGTAGGTATAACATTGGTCAGACCGATTGTCGAATACTTGGAAATGAAACCGCAACGTTGTAGTTTTTTAGTACTAGTGTCAGTTAAAGTTTGTGACGCCAACTCAACCGATAATTTGTAATGGGTTAGACTAGAGGAAGTCCGCTTCTATAATCGGCATTGCGACATCCGCGATAGTAAAATTCCACGTAAATTCTCGTCTAAGGCCGATGTCTAGCGTTAGGGTTCGCTCGCCGTAAGTGGTGATCGGAGTGCCATTAGCGACCTGTAATTTGAAAGATGTATGCTTTACCAGAGTCTGTTTGCTGCAATTTTTGAAAGGCAGGACACTTATTTGGGCACCGGTGTCAACTAAAAATTTCAAACCGCTCGCTCTGTAAAAGAGACGATTAGTTTTAAATATCTGGCATCCAACGTCTCTACTGGGTGCCAGCGGGCCCGTTTCCCGCCTGTTTGTTTGGAAATGACTTCTTATACGAACATGGTGGTCGGCATTTCTTCGCGCACGCGCCAAATTTTTCATGGTACCAGCAATTGGCATGTTGGTAACGATCATGGCGTTGTTGGTATTTATGCCGAGACGTCGATCTTGAACCACGGTTACTGTGTCGCGTAAAATTATCACGCTGACTTTCGTGTGGTTTTTGTAAATCACGCAGTTGTAGAGATATTTTTTGTAATTCTGAAGACAATTTTTGAATCTGCTGGTTGACATCTGGCACAAGGCCATCCACTGTCTCCGTTGAGGAAATCTGTCGTACCGGGGCAGTATCGGCTATTTTGTCCGCTATCGTTGCCAATTTTTGTATGTCAACGTCGTCTGTTAGTGCAGCCAAGATTCGTATCATGTCTGATGGTAATTTGTCCAGCCACATTTGGCGGAATACTGTGGCTGATATGTTGTTGTCGCCCAACAGTTGTTGCATGCGTCGTAGTAATTGTGACTGTTTCGCATCTCCAATTGTAACATTTGTTAAGAGGTCTCTTATTTTTCTTTCCTCCGAAAAACCAGATCGGTGTAGGATTGCTTGTTTGAGGGTCTCGTACGGCTTGTCTATTGGTAGAGAGGTTAATATGTCGGCTACTTCAGCCGCTACTTCTGCGGACGCAAATTTTGATTGCTGCGAGGTTACGTGTCTGGCCTGGAATATCGCGTCCAATTGTAAGAACCACGTCTGAACGTTTGGGTTGAAAACAGGCATTTCCAGCCTGATTGCTGTTTCTGTGAGAGGAACTGGATCAGCCATTTATAAAGTCGTGGTTTTGTTTCTGGATCTTTGGTCTGCTGGTTTGAAGACAACACGTGTCGATTTAATTTCTTCCCGCGCGTTGGGGTCGTCACTAATTTTGTTTTCGTACGTCGGGATTCCAATTTTGATTTCTTCAACGATTCACACGTCTGAATCGCCAATTTTATTGGTAACGTCGAACATCGAACGTCAGGGTCATCAATTTTTTTGATGACGAGTTTTTCTTACATGAACGTCGGGGTAGTCAATTTTGTTGGTGATGGTTTTTTTTTTTTTTTTTTTTTTTTTGAACGTCGGGGTCGCCAATTTTGTTGGGTTTCGCACGTCGGTGGTCACCAATTTTGTTGTGGATGCAGAAAGTCATGCAACCTACACAAATTCCTTCTGATTCTTTCAACCATAATTAATAAATTCTGCACGTCCCCAACAACCTACTTACTAAAGTAAAGTGCTCAAACCTAGACAGAGCAAAACTAGGGCATCTTTGTATAGTGCATATATATATATATATATATATATATATATATATATATATATAAATCACCCCTATATAAAAAAAAATGTTGTCTATGAACTCCCATGGCTTTTGGAAGATTGCATCTCCAGCACAAAAAACATTAAATTCTTACATTGGGCACACATGCACCATACTTTCACACAGATTGACTTGTCACCTGTCGAAACTCAATGCAATCCATGCACACAACAACCTGCACATCATGAACAATCAAAATAAAGTGTGTTTCATTAAGACAGATCAAAGTCAGTAGTAAATAAATCAGTGACAATTTATTTATTTCTCTATTGGATCATGTTATTTAAGTCATGGCAATTATGTGTGAGAAATAATATTGCCCAAATATTTGCCAAATCTGAAAGAAAAAGAAAAAAATCATTAGACGCTTAAACTTAATTCACATTTAAAATCAGTCCAAGTTATTGGAAACTCCTTTATAACTATCAATATAAGTCAAATATTAGTTGACAGCACCAAAATACTCTATAGCACCCAATGCAAGGAAAGACTAAAAAATCTTGAAGCTATTATTATATAAAATAAACAACTCACATTAAATAAGATATCATTCACCATATGGGATGGGGTCTCCTGAAGTGCATATGATATGATTGATGTGTGCACATATATTAGTATTAAAAATTAACAAATCAATTAATTGATGTAATAAATCACATTCTTTTTGTTTTTTTTTCTTCTTCTTCTTCTTCTATGCACTGTGTCTCTTCAGGACCTTGACAATCATGGCTCTCCACAATTTCCTGTCCTTTTGTAGCTGTTTGACATATAAGAGGACACATGGAACAGTGGATAAAGGCATTAGTTAAATCCGTTGACAGGACCCAAAGAGTGTGAGTTCAATACCTGGTTAAGGCAGTGGAGAACTTTGAGAGGGGAATTAACAGGAGATAACTGATAACTGACATCCATTAGACATGGCACGTGGAACTAGTCTATTCCAGGGAGTGAAATAAAAGGTTCAGTTTGACATTCCAAACACCTGAAGAAGGCCGAAACGCTGTGATAAATATGGTGACAAAGATGAGGACAATAGTCCGAATAATGTAAATAGTATAAGAGGACTGATATTATGTAACAGGTTCAGTACTTTTTCATTTGTTTCTAATGAATTTTTGAATTTCTTATGATTTTAGATGGGTCCAGTTAATAATATAAATCCAGTATCAAATTGATCCCTGATTTTTTGGGACTTATCTTTATCTTGATTTTTATTTATAAATGTCAAATCTGAAACTGGACCCATGTAATTAATAACTATATACTGTTAATGTTGTCTTTTTTTCCAATTAACTTTGCATCATTTTTTTTTTAATTTTTTGTAAGATAGATTTATGCATGTTAGGCTTTAACTTTATCATGGACACAGTTGTACAAACAAAGGAAGAAAATAAATATTTATCTTAAATTCTGAACTGTATCAAACAAATTAATTTTTATAACATTAAAATTTTTATGAATATTTAATGAAAAAAAAATATTTTGCCATACCATACTCTTTAAGAATTGAAAGAAGAAAATACCTGGTGAGAGAATTAATTTTAAGAAAAATAATTACTATCTACCAATTTTTGATCACGTGTCTCCATAATAAAGCCAAAGACTAAAAAGAATAATAGCTAAATCTACTTGTCAAAAACTTATTTCAAAGTTTATTTAAAAATTGGAAAAAATTAGAAAAAAGCACATCAGCATTTTTCTCAAACTTAAATCAGTTTAAGAAAATTACTTTAGTCATCATTTTGTAGAAGCCTCAAATGTGACTGACCCCTAAAATGTTATAACTCCTGAAAGTAATAAAGCCATATGTAAACTTTATGTTTATGAGCACCTTGACTTTAAGTGTAACATAAACTTAAATGAAAATCTTTGTTGTAAATAATTGGGTAATGTATGAAATGAGACATAAGGACAAATCATGTCTCCCATGAAATTCAAGATCATGACCTTTGATTTACATGACCAGTGCACCAAATCTCTGATGTTAATCAGCATTCATAAACCAATTACTGATTATTAAATACTTTGATAAGGCAGATGAAGAAAGTGCTTGACAATTATGTACAGATGGATCCAGCATCTCTCAATAAAAAGAACACTTCCTTATATCAAATGATGATGTGAGAAGACAGATAATACTATGATGGAGCTAAGATCTATATAAGTATACTGATGAGTGTGTGTATATATATATATATATATATATATATATATATATATATATATATATATATATATATAGGGAGAGAGAGAGAGGAAGAGATGAATATATGTTATATACCATACCTATGAATACTAATGGGTACGTCCCAATCCTCATAAATATATTGGACACTATTGTAAGTGGGGATAATATGCTAAGTAGTCCACCACTAGCAGTGGTTTACCTAGTTTATGCCGCTGGCAAGTATTGTATTTTGTTGATGTTATAAAGATTACCATTTCCTTTCCAACCTCTGCTTTGGTTATTCCTCATTCAGTAACCCTTTCTAGATTGCAGCAGTATATATCTAAAACTCTACAGCAGTGGTTATGGTGTCTCGTAGCTGCAGTGGAAGAGGATATCAGATGAGGTGGAATGATTGAAAGACAGTCAAAGATTTAGAAACAGTCTCAAAAAATTGATATGCCAAAAATAAATATGATTTTAAAATTTAAAATTTTATTATGGATGACTTGTACCTGCATGCATGAGTCCCAGTATAAATAGTTATAAATAATTATTGACTAATTTTATCATTGTGATATTTCTGCATCGTATCAAGTATTAAGAATATAGTAACTAGGGGGTCTGCAAATTGGAGGAGAGAGTTATCAATGATAATGTTCTGACTTTGAATCCATGGTTATCTCTCTTTAACCCTCCCTCTGTTTTTTTTACTTTTAAATATATTTTTTATCACATAAAATTTGGTGAGGCCTGAGCAAATTTTCATTCTGAAAATGCGGCCCAGAGGAAAAAGTCTGGGAGTCTAGAGTATAGCTACATCATCTTTTGATACAATGAAATTTTTCATTGACTAATTATTTGCATGATATGTAGTGTGTGAAAAAGTGCTCAGCCTTTTTTAATAAAAAATATTTTCCACTGTGTTTTCTCTATTTTACAAAGAAAAGACAGCCTTGGAACTTTTTCACAACTCTAAGGTTATTTTTCTAAGCAACATTGATTGAAACTAAAGAATAAACTTCTGGAAAGGCTTGAACTCACATCTCCCCATGTGTGCTGTTTTATTATCACAGCAACATTACTGGTTTGGTCACAAAGACTTTAACCTGCAATCAATACTCAAATAAGATATTTCATCAGCAATACAAAATAAACTAATCCAAATTGACAATACATTATCTAAGAAATTCAGAAACTATTACAACTAATACTATTGTAAATCAGCCATTGATATTACAGAATATCCATGATCAGAGAAGAAAGAATATAGCTACATGATTGAGTTACTTCTGCCAGTAAAAGTCTTCATGGTCAAATTGGTAATGGTGCTGAAATGATAAGACAAGCTCCTAAGGATAAATGATGCAGGTTCAGAAATTAGTCCTTTATTTATGATCCATGCTAGTGTTTAGGAAAAAGAAACAAATTAAAAATAACAGAAATACAATAAAAGATAGATTCATCAAACAATGATAATAATGACAATGCTTCATTCATGACATTCATTAATAATTAATCATAATAATGATGAAGTGTAAAGCTCTATATAATAAACTCTTTTTTTATTTTTACAGTGAGCTTCTTCCCCAGGCATTCTTTAAGTTCATCATGACTGATGAACTTAAAGAGTGCCTGGGGCCACTCAAGCTAGAGGGTTGCAAAGTAAAAGGTACAGATATATGTGGACGATAACAGTTAACCCTAGACTTGAACAAGTTAAGATTGTAGTGATCGAGAAATCCAGCTCTTGGGAGTCGGTTCTATAAGGCAGCAGATCATGGGAAGAAGCTGCTTGAGTGAACTTACATCTCACCAGGGGGACATGAAGGGAATGATGGTGGCAATTTATAGCCTGGCAGGTCTTGGTTGAGACTGATGAACTTAAAGAGTGTAATTCATTGAGCACAGAGAGGCTGGCAACATCCTGTTTGTCATAAAGAGGTTGCAGAGTAGAATATAATTCATCAACGACAAGGATGCAGAGATGCTTTTGGACTCTGTCAAGAGTGGAAAGTGATGACTCGTCAGCTCCTGCCAAAGAGAAAATGGAGTAAAAGGATTCCTCAGTATCAAAGATTGTGCGGATTTGGTTATAAAGGAACTAATAGAATACAGAAAGTATCATTATAATAACAAGAATCTAAAAGATAACTAACAAAAAGACCAATTAAACAGAGAATAATTTAGCTAAGATTATAATTTAGTTAAAAACTAGAAAAAAAATCAAATGTCATAGAGAATTCAAGAGACAGACAAACAGGTTTACAGAGGAAATAATTTCATTTAAATCAAACAAAATAAGAAAAGTTTTCTATGAAGAGAATGGTATAAGACAATGATATTTATTATTAGCACATGGTGGAAAACGATACAAAAACAACAGACATGATTGGACAGGAACAGTAATTCATTGAGAACTATGCAAATATTTTGAACTTTGTCATCCATGCAAATTATATGAACATAAACATAAAACTTCTCTCAAGAATAAAAAGTATACTTAGGTAATATCATATGAAAGTAATAATTGTGCTGTTGATTCACTCAGAACAGTTTGAAATACTCTTGAAAAAGGATTGGCAGAATTAATGATCCAAAGTAGAATTGAGTTGAAGTTGGCAAGGATCCTAAGCAATGTATTGAATATTTACTATCACAACCCCCAAGTAATAACCAAGAGAAATCTCTGGTGTTAATATACATTGAAAAGCAGTTATTCCTAGTAGTTATTGCTATATTATATTGTTAAATATACATAAAGCAAGTGGTTATTTCTGGTGGTTATTGCTAGGAAATGATATTGTTAAATAGACATATGATAAATTGTTATTTCTAATGGTTATTACTAGATATCATTACTAAATATACATAAAGCAAGTGGTTATTTCTGGTGGTTATTGCTAGGAAATGATATTGTTAAATAGACATATGATAAATTGTTATTTCTAATGGTTATTACTAGATATCATTACTAAATATACATAAAGCAAGTGGTTATTTCTGGTGGTTATTGCTAGGAAATCATATTGCTAAATATACGTATGATAAATTGTTATTTCTAATGGTTATTGCTAGATATCATTACTAAATATACATAAAGCAAGTGGTTATTTCTGGTGGTTATTGCTAGGAAATCATATTGGTAAATATACATATGATAAATTGTTATTTCTAATGGTTATTGCTAGATATCATTACTAAATATACATAAAGCAAGTGGTTATTTCTGATGGTTATTGCTAGGCGATTATCTTGCTAAATATACATATGATAAATTGTTATTTCTAATGGTTATTGCTAGATATCATTACTAAATATACATAAAGCAAGTGGTTATTTCTGGTGGTTATTGCTAGGAAATCATATTGGTAAATATACATATGATAAATTGTTATTTCTAATGGTTATTGCTAGATATCATTACTAAATATACATAAAGCAAGTGGTTATTTCTGATGGTTATTGCTAGGCGATTATCTTGCTAAATATACATATGATAAATTGTTATTTCTAATGGTTATTGCTAGATATCATTACTAAATATACATAAAGCAAGTGGTTATTTCTGGTGGTTATTGCTAGGAAATGATATTGTTAAATAGACATATGATAAATTGTTATTTCTAATGGTTATTACTAGATATCATTACTAAATATACATAAAGCAAGTGGTTATTTCTGGTGGTTATTGCTAGGCAATTATCTTGCTAAATATACATATGATAAATTGTTATTTCTAATGGTTATTGCTAGATATCATTACTAAATATACATAAAGCAAGTGGTTATTTCTGGTGGTTATTGCTAGGCAATTATCTTGCTAAATATACATATGATAAATTGTTATTTCTAATGGTTATTGCTAGATATCATTACTAAATATACATAAAGCAAGTGGTTATTTCTGGTGGTTATTGCTAGGCGATTATCTTGCTAAATATCCTTATAACGGGGTAATACATAGGGAGAACTGATGAAAAATTGCTTTTGGTTTGGGAGTAAGACGTTATTTCATTGTCATTAAGATTCATAATCACAAGTAGAAGAGGAAGGTTCTGAGTTAAAAGGTTGAAAATATCAATAAATTTCTAAAGGGAGAGATTTTTTTCTGCCAAAGAAAAAATTGGTTAGATGAACAGTAAATTAATTCCATTTGAAAGAGAAAGATATTTGTGATTGTAAATGAACATTCCACATTAGATATACAGAGAATATAAAAATGTTCT
>OZ010576.1:21028350-21058350 GCA_963932145.1 Acanthosepion lycidas
TTCATCTATCTATCTATCTATCTATATATGTTCATTATTTATCTATCTACCTATGTTCATCTATCTATCTATCTATCTATCTATCTATCTATCTATCTATATATGTTCATTATTTATCTATCTACCTATGTTCATCTATCTATCTATCTATCTATCTATCTATCTATCTATCTATGTTCATTATCTATCTACGTATGTTCATCTATCTATCTATCTATCTATATATGTTCATTATTTATCTATCGACCTATGTTCATCTATCTATCTATCTATCTATTGATGTTCATTAACTATCTATATTCATTATCTATCTGTCTATATATCTATGTTCATCTTTCTTTTCTTTCTATCTGCCTATCTTCATCTTTCTTTCTATCTATCTATCTATCTATCTATGTTCATCTTTCTTTCTATCTATGTTCATTATCTATCTATCTATCTATATTCATTATCTATATATATATGTTCATTATCTATCTATCTATCTATCTATCTATCTATCTATCTATCTATGTTCATTATTTATCTATCTACCTATGTTCATCTATCTATCTATCTATCTATCTATATATGTTCATTATTTATCTATCTACCTATGTTCATCTATCTATCTATATATGTTCATTATTTATCTGTCTACCTATGTTCATTATCTCTCTCTCTCTATATATCTATCTATCTATTGATGTTCATTAACTATCTATATTCATTATCTATCTGTCTATATATCTATGTTCATCTTTCTTTTCTTTCTACCGATCTTCATCTTTCTTTCTTTTTTTCTATCTATCTATCTATCTATCTATCTATCTATCTATCTATGTTCATCTTTCTTTCTATCTATCTAGCTATCTATCTATCTATCTATCTATCTATGTTCATCTTTCTTTCTTTCTATGTTCATCTTTCTTTCTTTCTATCTATCTATGTTCATTATTTATCTGTCTATGTTCATTATCTATTTATCTATCTATCTATATTCATTATCTATATATCTACCTATGTTCATTATCTATCTATCTATATTCATTATCTATATATCTATGTTCATTATCTATCTATCTATATATGTTCATTATTTATCTGTCTACCTATGTTCATTATCTCTCTCTATTTCTATCTATCTATTGATGTTCATTAACTATCTATATTCATTATCTATCTGTCTATATATCTATGTTCATCTTTCTTTTCTTTCTATCTGCCTATCTTCATCTTTCTTTCTATCTATCTATCTATCTATGTTCATCTTTCTTTCTATCTATCTATGTTCATTATTTATCTGTCTACCTATGTTCATTATCTATTTATCTATCTATCTATATTCATTATCTATATATCTATCTATGTTCATTATCTATCTATCTATCTATATTCATTATCTATATATCTATGTTCATTATCTATCTATCTATCTATCTATCTAAATTTATTATCTATTTATGTTTATTATCTGTCTATGTATCTATGTTCAACATCTATCACTCTATGTTATCTATATTCATTATCTATCTATGTTCAACATCTATCTCTCTATGTTCGTCATCTCTCTATCTATCTATCTATCTATCTATCTATCTATCTATCTATCTATCTACATTCATCATCTATCTATCTATTTATCTATTTATCTATCTATGTTCATTGGGGATCAGCATATAATATCAGTTAATCATTTAAATTTTTTCAATGATACGGGCATCATTCATTCATGATTTGAATGTTTCAAAATGAATATTTAGAAATTCTATGATTCATGCAGTTACTACTTACTAGGAGTCACAAGGTTCTGTCATTTCCTGGAGTAAATGCCTGCAAATAAAACTGGAAGAACAAGCCAAAGACAGTTCTATGTTTGTATATATACTTCTTGAAGGGGAAAGAAGTGACAAATAGTGACAATTTTTTTTATAAACATTTCATCCCAAGCAAGACAGGAGTGCCACTAGTACATAAGGGGTTACAGAGAGTGAAAGTAAGGGAAAAGATTGGATATAGGGGGAGATTTAGGAAAGGATAAAAAGAAGAATGGAGAAGTATAAAAAGAAGAACAAGGAACAAGGCATCAGAACATGCTGATTGACATTGCATTTAATTTTTTGAAGATTATAGGGAAGCAAGTAGGAGGAAGGGAGTTCCCCTGTTGGGAAGTGCACTGTTCGAGTAGAACAGGCAGTTACATTTAACTGTTTCATCAGTAAAAGGGTGGGACCGAGATGCCAACCAAGTAGCATGCTTAAATTCATGCAGTTGGGAAACCAGTGAAAATAGCTTGACAGAGCAGGTACCATGAAAATATTTATAGAAAATACAGAAGGAATCCACATTATGTCTGTGAGAAAGTGACTGGAGTCAAGATCCCCAAGTCAGGATCAATCACATTGCATATCTATCTTTGGATTTTGTCAAGAACATTGAGATGAATGAGAGACACCGGACCATATATGGCAACAGTATTCCATGCATGGATAAATGGTAGATTTGTATATGTGGAGGATAGACTCAGATGAAAAAAACCTTCTGGTGTGACACAGAGAACCAACTTTCCTTTCAGTAGATGCAGCTATTGATTCAATGTAATTGTTCCACCTCAGGTTAGTGAAAATTGTGAGACCAAGAAGGTATAGTGAGGTGCTCTTGTGGAGATGAGCATCAGCCATACTGATAGGAGGCAGGGAAGTTTCTTTATAGCCAGTAAATGACAGCAGTTTCGTTTTGGATGCACAAGCCATTTCCTGTCACAGTCAATCACATACTGGAGGTCATTTTCAAGACCAACAGCCAGGTTAACTTTGTCAGCAATGCCATATTTACTATTGATACTGGAGTACAAAGAATGCACAGCTCCATTATATATGAAATGCTTCAAGGAATATTATACAGTTAAAAAATATCAAATTTAGGCACATAACATTTGTTCTGTTTTCTTTTTTCTTTATTTCTATAAATCTAAAAGAGTTAAAATATTATTGTTATAGTTCTTGAGTCCAAAATACAAATTACAAATTAGAGATATCGAAATGAAACAGGTGCAACAATTTAGATATCTGGGTAGCGTATTAACAGAGGATAGAAAGTGCAACACTGAAAACTAATGGCACATTGGGATAGGGAAAGATGTTTTCTAAAAGTTGAGCAAAGTATTATGAAACAAAAAAATATCATTAGAAACAAAGGAAAGAGTTTGAACTATTATGCAATAATAGTCCTCCTATATGGCAGTGAATGCTGGACAAGCTCCCCAGAGATGAAGAAGAAATTTGAAGCAGCAGAAAAGTGCTTCTATGGAAGAATACTGAGAATACCATGGACTAAATATTTGAGTAATATTTGAATATTTGACAAGTGATAAAAGTTATTAAGAGATACAAAGGACAAAAACTTTTGGAAATCTATGATTTGCCAATGTTCTGAAGGAATACAGCACACTAGAAAAAGATGGTTTAAAAATGACAATAGGAAAAAATTCTCAGTCCTTGCCAACATGTTTCATCTTCCGACTTTAACAAGGCAAGCAATGGAAGCAATATATTTTGTAGCCATAGTTACATCAAATCCAAAATTTAAAAATGAGAGGCTTCTGCATAAGCCTCTTTCTGGATATTGGTATTGGTAACTTCCTTAATATAGTTGAATTTCCCATGTCAAGATGTGCCAGCAAGAACTAAGAATTTTTTTCCAATTGTCATTTTTAAACCAAGTTGTCATATTTTCAGAATGATTTCTGGGAAATTTAACTATATAGAAAAATATATACTTAAAGTGAAAATAAGCATTAAAACTACACTTTTCAAAAAAAATATTTTTGTTTTACTCATTTAGCATTTAAGCATTAAACAGACATAGGTGAACAATGACATGCATCTTTTACGTTCTGTGTCCAATTCATTTACACAAGCTGGTCAGTTAGGGTACATGCTGTTTCCTTTGCCTGTCTTGCCTTCAAGATATCCTGTGAGTGTCAAATTCTTTAAACCCTCTTTCATCATAATGCTTCCAGAAATTTCAACTGTGTTAGATTACCACCCCTGATGATAAAATCTCACTTCAGTGAGATTTATGAATTATTGCCCTCTGATGATACTTACAGGTGGTGCAAGATTTGAAAGATACAATCTCTTTCTTGATGACTTTTTATAGTGAAAAGACATATTCTTTTTCCTCCTGCAAAATGTGAGCAATCAACTCCAGACACTTAAGTTTGCGTTGAACTTTTCACATTTCATTTCTCATCTTTTCTTTTGTAAAATGTGCTGACAATATATTTGTTTATATTTCTTTGTTCAAATTCTATGTCTCATTATTTCTTTGGACTTACACGAATTCACCAACATATGTAGTGAGTCAGGTGTACCAGAAGCTTATAACTTCTCATCAAAAGTGTTTGTACCCACAACAACTGTCTCTTTCTGATTCTAAATATAGGTGTTCTTTTTGTTTTCATTTTCTTTAAAACTACCCCATTGCTCATATGATCTTTTTCATGATATTCGCAGCATCCTTCTGGAGAACCACATCTCTGTTGCCGCAAGTGTTGTCTTTGGTTATGAGGTAATTGTTCAGCATTCACTTCCATATAGGAGAATTGATATTACATAGCAATTCAGCACTGTTTTCCTCATTTCTACCAAACTTTTCCTGTTTCTCAATATTTTGTTTAGCTTTTGGAAAGTATTTTTCACCTTTCTGCTATGGTAATTTACCCCTGCATGCATGGACTCTCCCAGCTATAAATAGGAACAGGTACTGTCTTTTAGAAAGGGAAGTTTCCATCAGTCAGCTATGAGAGTTGGACCAAACATTCTTGCTGTAACACTCTCGTTTGTATATATTTGTATTAATGTAACTGTTAATATATTTGTTTAACTCATTTCCTCTCTTTGTGTCTTTATTTCTGGCCCTAACAAGGCCACAGCACCTTCCAACACATCTTTCAATTTCAGTGTCAGATTTTCTGTCTGTAATGAGTTGGTCAGTCAACTTGAAACCCCCAAAGCGAGTGGAGGTGGGCAGGCGTTGGAACTGTGATTGGTAGCTGGCTTGTTGGTGTTTTGCATAGGTGAGTTACCAAACTCTATGTAAAGGGCTGGAATGAGAAGGAGGGCAGTTTTCAGTCTCAGAAGTGGAGACTGTGTCCGTCGCTATGACAGTAGGAGAGAAAGAGACGAAATCATTTATTTTTTCATGACACATTCCAACACACTGTCATCTTTTATAATAATTCCATGATACATTGTTTGATTTTGACATCTGCTCATTCTCTTTCTAATGACTATATGTTCTGTCTTCCTACATTTGATGACTAGTCCTTTCTTCTCACTTTTGTTTACTAACTTGTCCAAGAGTTCCTGCAGTTTTCTTTCACATGATCATTTGCATATCTTATATTAAGATGATGCCCATCAATAATAAATCTTGGGAGAACTTCTAGTTTGTTTTAATTATTTCCCACAAACAAGGCAATAATGCCACTAGGTCACAAGAGTTTACTGGCAGTGAAAGAGAATAAGAAGATTTTAGTGAGGAGAAAGGACAGGAAAACAGAAGATGGCAATTGGCTTAGCATTTAAATTTTTGAAGATTGTAGATCGCAGGGAAGCAAGAAATTGGAATGGAGTTCCACAGGCCAGAAGTGTGAGAAAAGGAAGTATTAGAATAGAACATACGTTTGCTTCTAGCTACTTCTAGTGAATGAGACTTAGTTGACAATGTAGTAGCACATTTAAATTCATGCATTCAAAGCACTAAGCTCATCAGAGCAATTGCCATGAAAATATTTGTAGAAAATCTCTTATAATTGCCTTGCTATATAAATGGTGTTTCAATAACTTGGACCGATTTTAAATTTAATTCACATTTGAAATCTATCCAAGTTATTGGAACACCCTTTAATAGGTTAAATAAATTTGGTGAGAAGACACATCCTTGCTTTATTCCTTTTTCTCTTTTTCTGTACTTTCTGAATTCGTTTTCCCCATGTATACAGTTTGCCTTTAGTAAATACATATTCAGCCCAGGAATATAATACAGATATTATAATTATTTTTACCATTTATTTAAGTGCTTTGTGAGTGGTAGCAAATTTCACTTACAGTCTCATTCATTAGTTTACATATTCACAATGTTTCGGCTGTTGTATGCTCCTGCCTTCTTCAGATGATTGGAATTTTGAACTGAATCTTTTTTTTCATCCACCGGAGTAGATTGTTCTAGTTCCACCCACCATGCCTCTTCCATATATCTCGGTTTCAGTTATTTCCCTTTAGTAACTCAATTATCCAAGTTTTTGTTCACCTCTTCTGTGGCTAGGTATTGAACTTCCAACTCTTTGGTTCAAGTCACTGGATTACTTTAACCAACACTTTTATCCACTGGGCCATTGAACTTGACAACAAAGATCAGAACAACAGTCTGTACAATGTAAATTACAATACTTCATCTCAGAAATATAGACAATCATTAGTGTTGTGAGTTTTATCCTCACTGAGTGTCCAACTGCTGTGATTTTGTACAAAACTAAGCTAAAACTAAAACTAAATGCCTTGATTTACTGCTTAGGAAATTTACAATTCTGGGGTGGGCCAGCCTGCTTACCTTATAAATCTGACTCAAACAAAAACTATTGGAGCCAGAAGCAACAAAGTTGCTGTCTCAACCACCAAGTAAACCTGAGATAAAGAAACAAATGTAAATATATGAGGGCATATAGATATAAGGTATATGCATGCATGAATAAATTGTTTCTGTGTCTGTGTTTTGTTTGTCACATGTTACAAACTATTCTAAAAAAAAACGTGATTGATATTCCTGTGGACGATGGAGAAGTTGATATTGATCATGCAAAAACAATGAAGGGATTTTTAGCTTATTAGCATCTGACTAGAGTAAGTAGCAGGCCACCAGGTGGAAGATCATCAGTCTCATTGCAGATATGCTAATTTACCTGAAACTCTCAAACTTTACACTCAAATGAAATGCTCGGTTCTTTCTGTCAATAATTTTCTGTTTGTAAAATCTGTCACTGCTTTGCTAAAAAGAAAAAAAAAAAAAAAATCAAGCACCGATGCTAGTGAATGCGATTTTTTAAAAAAATGGATAGTTTAAATGGAAGTGATTATGAGAAATGATGATAGTCATTATTTAATAATGTGATTGAATGATAATGACTGTTTATGCACAATCAAAGACAGGTAGATAATTCTGGAAAAGATGCTTGTAATTAAATAACTGTTTATTAATTGATTATTGCTTAGCCTCAAGCTCAGTCTTAAAACAATAATATCAATAAAGTCATGGAGATGAAAATCATGTCCATGATGCTGCAATGGTGAGAAAGATGACTGTATTGATAATGAGTGAGTGACTTAGTTGATAAAGATAATAGTAATAATAAAACTGGTGATGATGCTCAGTGTCGGCAATGGTAACTGCTTGAAATAATAAACTCCCATTTTTGTACTTATGACATCAATGTTTGTGTTGTGAGACCATTGGCTCTGAAAATGACTACTCCAGTTGATAGCAGTGATGATGATGGAAGTGAGAGTAATGTGACAGAGGTTCTAGTAGATGATGATAATGATGGTTTTAACATAACCATCATGTTTATGATCTTGTTGCTGATGTTGATTATTTTGAAGATGGCTGTGGGTATCTGAATATCCTGGAAGGAAATTTAAATTATTTTGTATAGTGAAGTATCTTGAAATTTTCTGAAGGTGGATGTAGTGTGAGATTACCCCACTTGTCTGTCAATGAACTTCTGCTAGATGTCATTGCTTAGAACAGTATGAATCTCTGGACCATGTAAAGGATAAACCTTACTGAAAAAAAAGAACAACAACATGACAATATGGCATCGCCAATCAGTTACTTAGTGACAATGGAGGATCCTGAATGTGTACAAACCTGTCTCAGTTGTTTCACAGCATTGGCGAAAGTTAAAGGAAACCAAATCTAGTGGAGGAGAAAATAAAGTTACAGATTTGTTTTTTGCCTAAGTGGGGTGTGTGGCCATAAAAAAATCTCTGTCATGATCTATCCCAAAGTGCTGGAAGATTTAGCTTATGAAGAAATTGCTGCCAACATAAAAGCAAATGTATGACCAAAAAAAGACTGGTGCTAACGGAAAGAACTAAATTTCTCAAAAGAAGATTATTATGCAATATGTACAGTGATTGAAAGAAGTGGAGAGATATTGTGAGTTTGAAAGAATGGTTTTGGAACAAATGTCTATCAAAGATGAGCTAATTGTGCTAAGACTGTCTGAAGGCATGTTTGACATCCCATACAAACATAAAATTCTAAAGTGACTTCAAGCTCATAATATGAATCTAGAAGTATGAGATCTTACAACAATTGAAATTGATTCAAAAATTTAATGCCTCCAAAGGCAGCATGGCATCTTACAGAGCTACTAAAAGCTTACTTGTATGCAGATATTGCAATAAGGAACATGAAAAGAGCAAAAATAAGTGTCTGGCCTTTGGGAAATGGTGTTTTAAGTGTAAAAAGAAGAATTATTTCCAAATGGTATGCACATATGAAAAGCAAGTGGGAAAAGTTGAAAATATAGGTCCTCTGATTGAAAGTATGGAAGTTATTTGAGATAAAAGTGCAGGATAAAAATAGGGAAATGGTGAAGTTGAATGGAGTAACTTTACTCATGCAGGTGAATAATGGAAGCGATGTTATGTTGATACTGAGGATTTTTGGGAAAAGAATAGTCAGACCAAAGTTAAAGAAAATTAATCTCTAGTTGAAACAGTTCGATGGGTAAATCATCAAAATTTTAAGATGCTTTGAAGGCACATTTGAGACATAAAAATACATTCAAGATAATACTTGTTATAGTGATAGCAAAGTATCAAAGCATCGGTCTTTTAGGAATTGATGTGTTAAGAATGGATACATTGAAGCTGGTAAATTCCATAATGTCTGTAGAACCGGATATTGGATTATTAAGAGGATACGAGGCAAGTATTCAGCTTAAAAAAAGCAGTCAGCTCATACATTTTCAAGCCCGAAATGTTCCTGTTCACATGCTACTCTTAGTTGCTGATAAGCTGAACAAAATGGTGGAACAAGGAATATTAGAAAAAGTCAGCCAGGGTGACTTTCTTAAAGTTGACCTTAAGTCAGCATATAATCAGATAAAAAATTGAGAGCAAGTTTCAAGAAGTCACCACAACAGACACCCCTATTGGATTACTAAGATGGACTTGTCTGCTATTTGAAGTAAAAATGGCAAGTCACATTTTCCAAAAAGTCATCACAAAAGTTTTAAAGGGTATTAAAAATATAATTGTATATCAGGATGATATTGGCATTGGTGCATGCAGTAAAGAAAAGGTCAAAAGTAAAATGAAGTAAGTTTTGAGAAAATTAAATTGTGCAATTATGACAACTAATGGTGATAAATAAAAGTTTAATCGTGAAAAAATTTCATACCTAGGATATCAAATATCCAAAGACGTTATATCACTGGATGATAAACACATTAATAAGATATCAGAGATAGCTGCACTCAAAAATAAAAATGAGTTAGATTCCTTTTTACGATTAATTAATTTCTATAGCAGATATCTACCGTGATATAGTGACCTTGTGGAGTCATTTAACAAAATAAGGAAGAAGAATATTGAGTTTCAATGGACAAAAAGACAGGAGATCACTTTTGTGAAATTAAAAAAGGCACTCATAAACAAAACAGTTGTTAAAATTTTTGACTCAGCAAAAGAATTAACGTTAACTACAGATGCAAGTGACTGTGCTATAGCTGCAATATTGTCGCAGGAGGATCACCCTGTAATGTACTTATCTAGAAAACTAACATCAGTGGAGGTGAATGATTTGATTATTGGGAAAGAGGCATTGGCAATTGTGTGGAGTATGGAAAGAGCTAGAAATATTTTGATGGGAAGGAAATTTCTTTTAAAATCTGATCATAATCCTTTGGAATTTATATTCAACCACAGAAAAGAGTTTCCAAAGGTCACATCTGCCAAGATATTAAGGTGGGCTAGTAAGCTTATGGTCTTTGATTTTGACATTGTATATATTAAAGGAAATACTATTCCGCATGTGGGTGCATTATCTCAGTTAAATATGGAGAGTGAAAATGTTGAAGCAAGTGATAATTGTGAGGATAGGATTTTGCAATGGATAGAAACATAAGTATTACCTTTAAATTGGTTTAGTTTGTAAACGAGGCAGTGTTGAATGGAATTATGGGTAGAATAAAGAGAAATACATGAAATAATTACTCTATGGCTGAGAGAGGCCTTATAAAGAGTCAAGACACAAATTAACAATAGAAAAGAAATTAATAGAGATATCATAGTACTGCCACAGTCTCTGAGAAAATAAGTAATTAAAGCTGCACACAATGATATACATGTAGGTATATTGGCTATGTAAATGCGGTTAAAGTTGAACGTCTGGTGGCTAAGCTATTCAAGAGATATGTGGGAGAGCATGTTAAAAAATACCCAAAGTGTGCAGAAATAAAGAAATTTAAGCAAACTAAAATTCATTCTTGTCCAAAGGAAATGGAGCCATGGACATGAGTACATATGAATCATATCTACATTAAAGGTATAAAACTATTTCTGATATTAGTCAACTCATATTCAGCTTAGCTTGAAGTTATTAAAGTCACGGATAGAAAAGCCACTATTGTGAAGTGGGTTTTGAGGATATCGTTTTTGAGAAATGGAGTTCCAAAAAACTTGGTCTCCAACAAAACACTTGAATTTTGTGAAGAAAGTTTATGTGTATACTTAAAATATATTGGCTGCATTCCATACAAAACACCACCTTACCACAATCAAGTGGAATTGCAGAAAGAATGGCTCAAATGGTAAAAATGAGATTAAAAGCATTCTCTTGAGTGGATTGTGATATAGAGTTATTTACCCAGACTACTCCTAAGTTATAGAGCTATTCCACATGCAGACAGAACACAAAGCTCATGCACATTGATGGAAAGGCAAATAAAATCTTTGATTACCATGTCATTTGGAACAAATGAAAGTGTTTGGTACAGAAAGGACAAGGATTCTAGTTCTGAAAAGACAAATTTTGTAGTGCAAAATGGCTTTAACATAACTGTGTTAACAAAGAATGGACAGAGCATACTGGCTCAGGAAGACCAATTTAGAACCACAAGAGAGCATGAACTTATGGAAAAGGAGGAGAAAGAGAAAGCAGAAGAACAGCCAACACAAGAAAGAATGAATGAAACCAGTATTGAGAGTGATCAGGAAGACCACCAAAGATATGAAAGTGAAGAACAGGAGAGGGAGGAGAGAATGAGTGTATCCTGTAGTAGTGATGAACAATCTAGGAATAAGAGTTACTGGTGGTATCATGAAGATTCAAATAAAGAGAATCAGCTAAGACCTAGATCTCCTATAAAAAGGAATAAAGTGAATCACTCTGAGAGACAATGATGTCTCCAAGGGTTGTTTGCAGAAGTCAAAGATCGATTAAAAGTATAAAGCCTCTTAGGTTCAAGGAGGAGTAGTGATATGTAAATTAGGTACTGCATAAAAGGCAGCATCGCTATAACTATGAGAAAGAATACCTATCATAACAAACTGTGCCTTTTACTCTGTAAACCTCTAACTTAAGTGGCCTTCAAGCCTTGTACAGGGCGAAGATTAATGTAAAAAAAAATCGATTAATACTACTATCCTATTATCTAAAATTTACTACAACAACGGTAATAGGTGAGAGGGTGGTATTGATTATATAATTGTCCTTAGAGTTGGGTGATGGTAATTGTTATAGTGACAATTGGGAAATATGTTGAATAATGATGATGAATAAGGATTAGCATGATTACCAAGATATTTAGACTTGTTTTGTATTTATAAAGATGCAGTAGCAGTGATAATAATAATATTGATAATATTGTATATTTATAAAATAGTAGAGCAAAAATGCATTCCAAAAGTTAATGGAAGTACACAGAAACAGAAAAAGTTTGTTAGAAACAAAGAAAATAGTGTAGAACTGTTAGATAATATCAATCACCTTATATGGCAGTAAATGCTGTACATTCTCCTCACAGATGAAGAGGAGTATTGAGGCAGCAGACATGGGCTTCTACAGAAGGATGGTGAGAATACCATAATTTAAGTGCTGTACTAGACTGGCATCAAGATCTCATCAATTCACAGTTGGCTAGATGTAGATGTAAATTCTATGCTAAAAGGATTCTTTTCTCACACTTCTCACTAGTGGAACTCCCCTCCTGCTCCATGCTTTCCAGCCAACTTTAATCTGTAAAAATTTAAATGTATGTCAATTGTTGTCTACTGTCCTCCTAATTACTCTTTTCTCTTTCTGCTCATCATTAATGTTTCTATCCCTACTTCTTCCACACTCTGTAACCTCCTTGTGTCTTAGTGACTTTACTGCCTTGCATGGGGTGATATCAGTTAAAAAAATAAATAAAATGATAGCAAAAATAAACACTGATAGTCAGAATCAGAAAGAGACAGCTGAAATTTGACCCATAATGAGGAAAGGGGGCTTGGAAATTTTGACACCCACAGGACATAAAGGCAAAAGGGTCAAAGGAAGACATTGGTCCACATCTAACAAACTTGTTTCAATAGATAGTAGAACAGGCGGTTAGAGACTTGACAAATTTGATTGATTTGTTTTTTTAAGGTTTATCAACTCTTTGTGGAATTTTAAACCTGAAACATTTTTTGGATTGTAATAATTTTTTTGTGAGCATAACAATGATTTTTCCAGATACAAGTCCTGCTCTTTAACCCATAGCTGGGAGGAGGAAATGAATTCATACTGTTTCCTGAAGGTATTTGCATGTAAATGAATGTAATAAACCTAGCTGGAATTCAAACCCAGTACTCTTATTTCTCATTCCAAGCTGATATATAAAGCTTGGCAAACGTTGCTAAGAGGTTGAACAAGAAATTGTGGAGGGCCATGATCGACCACGCCAGCAAGGGAAATGGTACATAGAAAAAGTGATCATTATAATGTTGATAATAATGTCGACAATAATGATACTTTTTCTTAATGCCAACTCACCCACAATGTTGATAATGGCAATGATAGTTTCCAAACAAACCCTACCCTATCTTCTCCCTCGTCCTCCTTAGAAATGGGACTCTAGGGAGTACGATGACGGCCATGACAATATGATGACAATGATGTTGGCGTTGGTACCAGTTACTGCACGATGGCCGGTTGCCAACGTGAGCGCTTGTCATCACCAATGACGTTAGTATGGTCTCCATCGTCTTGATAACTTTGCTAAACCTACCCCGTCCACTCATCCACATATTGGCAACGACAGGGAGCGAAAGAACATGTTGTTGCTAGAGGACCTCCCGCCATTTTGAACCTTGTCGTCAGTTAGTGATAGAGGCACCAGTGGTTACAGTGAAAACGATTCTGGTGATTTAAGGAGAAAAAAAATGGGTTTATTGTTGTTGTTGTTGAGTTGTGGCTGCATTTTCTCACAAGAAGGGTGGAGATGGACTGATGACGTTAGAGCTGTATAACTAGTGACGTAGGTACAGACCGTTGCTAAGGCTGTAAACATGATAGAAGCACTTGGTCTCTAACCTGATTTCTTTTCAAGCATACTCTTCTTAGACCCTTCTTCCCTTTTCTCCCAGTTTTCTTTTTCTTTCTTTCTTTCTTTCTTTCTTTCTTTCTTTCTTTCTTTCTTTCTTTTCCCTCAATTTTCCTTTCTCACCCACGGACGTGAACTGATTGTATTATTTTTTTTGTTTTACTTTTTTCTTTCTCTCTCTCTTTTGTTTCTTTCTTCATAATTTCTTTCTTTTTCCTTCCTGTCCAATAATGAAAGTACGAAAGACAGGAAGTTATTGAGAGTCAGGAACGCTCAGAAGATAAAATTTATTTAAAAAAAAAAAAAAGGATTTAATTTTTATACCTTTTCCTTTTCTTTATTCAACTTACATATTTTATTTATTTTTTATTTTTTCGTATTTTCAATGTTGGTCATTCTTACTGTTTATTTTTTTTCTTTCATTACACTATTGTTGTTTTTCTTTTTCAATTAGTAAAAAAAAAAAGTTTCATTTTATCTTTCCTCCCGTATCTTTTAAGTTTTCTCATTGTATTGTTTTGTTCTCTCTCTCTCTATCTTTCTCTCTGCTTTTAATTTCTGTTCTTTCTTGCCACGTTCTACTCATACTCTTTCTTTATTCTTTTTCTATTTCCACCCTTGCCTCTCTTTCCTCTCGCTTTCTTTTGTTTTATTTCTTTTCTCTTATCTTTTTTGTTGTTTGTTTCTCGCACTTCCGTGTCTTTTTTTCTGTTTTTTTTTTGTTTTGTCAGTATTTCTGTTTTTGTTTTTTTTCTTATATTTTTCTCTTATTTTTTTTATTCATTACGCCATTTGTTTTATTTTATTTTATCTCTTCCTTTTTCTTTATATGAATGCTTGGGTGGGAGAGGGAAAAAGTGTGCAGACCATCTGAAAATAATTCTCCCTCTCCCTCCTTTACACACCCACACACTGCTTGAATAGGGCACCCCCACAAACCCCGCCATCAACCAGTACTTATTTTATTTACATTATAAAATTCTCATCACCGGTTCCTTGCCTTCCGCAACCAAAAAACTCACTCCCCTTTTACTCGCCTCGTCTCATTCTCAACAGCGAACATTTCACCTGACCAACTTTTTGATTATTATTACGGTAAATGGCAGCAAAAGAAATTGACGGGTACTTATGAACAGACAAGCAAACACATTGGTACGTACGCTTTTTTCGGGCTTTGTTTACGTGTGTTTTCATTTATTAATTAGCGAGTTTGATAAATTACATGTGTAAAACTCTACAGAAATAACATCATACGTCGGGAAAATTTACTTATTCGTCCTATAATATTGTATTATCTTACAGATCTCTGCATGCATCCGTGTGTGTGTGTTATTTATTTTCACCAAAGGCATAAAAATGGCGGGAAACTGTCAGTAGGAAGATTGTTTTCCGCCAATCATCCAATTGTAAGATTCAAATTTTCAACCCTAAAACATTTTTTATTAATTACTTAAGATGATTTTAAAAGAAAATCCTCAACATAAACAGAATTTTCTCAAAATAGTCTGTTTGTCTGATGGAGACTATAATTTTTCATATTCACCCATAATTCTACAAATGGAATCTGAAGGGGCATAGGAATAGCAAAAAATGTCTTCTAGAAACTAAGCAAAGTATTAAGACAGGAGAAACAAAGAAAATACTGTTGAAATACTATGCAATATCTAATATCCTATATAGTAGTGAATGTTATATGGCATGCAATGTGCAAGTTTTCCCAGATAAAGAAGAGATTTGAAACAACAGAGATTTCATCCTTTTTAAGAATGCCAAGAATCCCATGGACAGAACATATGAACAATGAGAAAATCTTGAGGCAAATATAAACTACAGAGAAAGTCATACTTATAATCAGAAAGAAACATTGAAAGTTCTGTCACATGATGAGAAAAGAAGGCCTATAGAATTGAAAACTCATGAGGGCAAGAGAAGTAGGGTAAGCAGTCAGTGAGCTACATAACAAGTTTCTCTGAATGAATAGCAGAATGGTTACAATGAAGGATTGCAAATGGTTAAAACTTAGAGTAACAAAAAACATGAAGTTGTGGCAAGCTATGATTGCGCACATCCTGAAAAGTAGTGAAACATACAAGATGTGGTAGTAATATCTTCACTATGTTAAACTGTCATCAGTGTAAAATAAAGCAAATGGCAATGGTGTTTTCGTCTAGCTAATATTTTACCATTTTTTATCAGTTTGCATCATGGCTTAAAGATGGTGCGTACTATGCATACACTGTTAAAACATTTTTTAAAACTGATGTATCTCTAATTGAAACACAGAGAGCTTTTCTTGCTCATTTCATGTTATATTGGAATGATGCTGTTCTGGATAGAAAATCGATACTGCTATGGGTTGAAAATTTCAGGGCCACAGATTCAGTGCTTAAAAGAAAGCCACCTGGAAGACCTCAAAGCATTCAAACTTCCAAGTCATGGAAAACTTTATAAATCATCTACAACAGTGTATGGTGAATACAGGCCACCATTTTAGAGGATGTAATTTTTAAAACTAAATGAATAAAAACTTATTTAAACAAATGTGAAATAAATCTTTTAATAGCAGTTGGGATATAGGAGATCTTTCTCTTGCAAGCTGTAAAAGGAAAGAATTCTGTTTTAAAACTTTTTTCAATTATATATGTGTAAAGTTTTTTGAATTACGGTTAATTATGAAATATTACTGTGCACGGTGGAGTAATGGATAGCGGCTTGGATTGAGGAATCGGAGAGCCGAGTTCGAATTCCAGTCGAATCCATTACATTCACTTACGTGCTAATACCCTTGGGAAAGGTATGAATCCTCTTCTTCTCCCTCCAGCTATGGGTAAATAGCAGGACGGACTGGGTTCTATAGCCTTGGATGGCAACTGGTCTACTGCAGAAAGAAATGGCAACCAACTGTGGGAAAAAATCTGCTTCATCAGTCATGTATTGAAAGATACATGATCGCCTATGTGTGTATCATGCATAGCACATAACTAACTGACTGTATGTGTATATTTGTGTGTGTATGTGATTGTCTATATCAGTGATATATGAAGATATGCTTTACATGTGGTGAATTTCTAAAACATACCTGTGTTTGCCTCTTTTAAGGTAATAAGATAACTTCTTCTATGTGACAAGTCCCTTCAGGATTTTGGTTATCATGGCTCTCCACAATTTTCTGTTCTTTGTAGCGCTTGAGAAATTTTGTCTTTTTGTTATCTCTCCTAAAGTCTCTGTTCTACAATTTATTTAATCAAGCTCGCTAAGCAAGTTATGCGTTGTTTTCCTCTAGGGGTGTCGGTTATATGCATAACAAAACACAATAAACAAGACCGCAATAGTCAATAAAATGGAAAAAAAAAAGGTCTTATTCTTTCTGTGTGGCCTGGTACCAAATGGTCCACGGCCCAGTACTGGTCCGCAGCCCAGTAGTTGAGGATGACTGCTCTATAGTATTCTCAGCGTCCTTCTATAGAACATTTTTCTTTTTATGTGCCGTGGCCGTTACATAGGTGATCATGGCTCTCCACTTCCCTCTATCCTCAACAAGTTCCATCCCCCTGCCACCTCTCCCAGACCATGTTCTGTCATCCGCTTACTTAAGCCCATTAGGTATGTCATGGATTGTTTTCCCTTGTCTCTCTTTCCCTCTATTTGACCTGTGAGTATCAGATTCTCCAGGCCCTCCTTTCTCATTACATGTCCCAGAAACTCCAGCTGCCTCTTCCTGATATTAAGTATAAGCCTCCTTGTTTGCATCCTCTCTAAGACCTCTTTGTTGTTCACACGCTTGGTCCATGATATTCTCAGCATCCTTCTGTAGAACCACATCTCTGTCGCCTCGAGTCTCTTCATCTTTGAGGAGACGATCCACCATTCGCTGCCATAAAGGAAGACAGATGTCACATAACAGCTCAGTAATCTTTTCTTTGTTACCAAAGTAATCCTGCTGTCTCATAGTACTTTGCCCAGCTTTTGGAATGCATCCTTGGCCATCCCAATATGTCTATGGATCTCAGTGTTGCATTTACTGTCCTCTGTTAAAACGCTTCCCAGATATTTAAACTTCCACACCTGCTTGATTTTAATGCTCCTGACCTGCAAATTGCATTTTGGGCTCATCCTTTTACTGATGACCATGCACTCCATCTTCTTGTATTTTATGCTTAGTCCTTTTTTCTCACTTTCCTTCACTACCTTCTGTAGGGGATTTTATAATTTCTTTTCCGTGTCTGCTATCAGTACTGTGTCATCTATGTATCTTGCAATTCTGTTGCTTCAAGTCACATTTTCATCTATGAGAAGATTGTCCAGCATTCACAGCCATATAGGAGGATGATACAATGTCCAAATGTTTTGTCCAAATATAAATGAATATTTTGTTTCCAACATCAGTTAAATAGCAAATTCTCTATTTTACTGGGGTTACTCTCACCTGAAGTCATCAGACAATTAAAGCACAACCCAATTGCTAAATAAGCAGAATTCATTCAGGCAAATCCTTCTTATGCTCATATTTGTCTTTGTAAGGCAAAAAGATAACAGTCACTCCAAGATTTTATTCCGCAGATCATATACAAAATAAGTTCATTACAAGAGCAATTGCTCAAGATATCTCAAAGGCTTTGAACAAAGTGTTGTTGCAGGCCATGTTTGTGTACATATATATTGTGAAATGAAACACGTGTGTACCCCTGGAAAAATTACCCACAACAAATATGGCAGACTTGGAGAATGAGTCTACCAAAAGAAATATAAAAGAAAACAACAATAACCAATATCTATGTACAAACAAATATGTGTATAAGACAAACAAAAGAATTTACAACAGACAAATACATTAATGTGTGTGTGTGTAGAAATTTTGTGTTTCAATGGATGTCCATACGTACGTGTGTGTGCTTAATGTTCATAGTGTCACCCACAAGAGGGAATGCTTATCCTCCATGAGAGCTTACATGGTCATAGTTCACTGAGAGAGAGAGAGAGAGAGAGAGGCCAGGGTCTTGTCAAGTATATTGCATAGCTCCCCCAAATGGTGGTCTCAGAATTTAGGAGAAGGAGATAACTTTGACAGTGTGACATAAAGGGGTTGCTACATAAGCTATCAAGCTATGGTATCTTTTTTTTTAATCATTTCACCCCAGGCAAGGTGATAATATCACTTGGACACAGAGGTTTATAGAGAGTGAAAGAAAATGAGAAGCAAGGAGAAAGGACAATAAAAGAACAGGATTCAGGAAGACAAAAGATGGTGTTTCATGTTGCATTTGAATTTATGAATATTGTCGGTAATAGGGAAGCAAGAAATTTGGAAGGCATCTATCAGAAATCGGCGAACTAAGTTCCAGTTCCAAAACATCCATTTCACTACTTGTACTTCCAAGTTTACAGCACCTCGTATTCCCAAGTAATCACCCATCTAGGTACTAACCAAACTCGATGTTGCTTAACTTCAGTTATTGTAGGAGAACTAGTGTATCAATCTGATATGGCCATAAGCATCTCTCTCTCTCTATATATATATTTATATATATATATAATAATAATAATAATGGACTCTCCCGTCAGTTTCGACGTATGAGGACCTGACAGCTTATTGATTCAGTTATGAAAGTTTGTGCAATAATCTTAAGTGGCATTTAAGGCCACATATGGAGCAAGTGTGAGGATTGTGAGATGAGATCACTGTTAGATTGGCTGACATTTTAGATTTTGCTCTCAATTCTTGAAGATGATTCAGACAAGCAGATTGAAAATTGCTGAGTCCACTAAAACATGTTGATCTCAATTCTACCTGCTCCATGGCTAAGCACTCAAGGGTGTTATGTGGTATATTGACTGCTGACAAGTTGCTTTTCAGCTTGTCTTTGTATCTTAGCCATGGGCATCCTACATTCCTGTAGCCCTGATCTAACTGAGTCCAGTATATATATATATATATATATATATATATATATATATATATATATATATATATATATATATATAAGGTAGATGGAGATCAACATGTTTTAGTGGACTCAGCAGTTTTCAAGTTGATTGTCTGAATCATCTTCAAGAGGCAAGAGCAAGATCTAAAAGGTCAGCCAATCTAACAGTGAACTCATCGCACAATCCTCACTCTTGCTCCATATATGGCCTACTTTGTAAATCACTAGTGGGTCTTAAGTGCCACTTAAGATTATCGCACAAAATTTCATAACTGAATCAATAAGCAGTCAGATCCTCATACGTCGAAGCTGACGGGAGAGTCCATTGTTTTATATATATATATATATATATATATATACTGGACTCTCTTTTCCTTTTTTATGTATGATTGTCAAGTAGCAGTTCTTAGAACCAACAGCCAGACTACCCACACAGACTAAATATGGTGAATGTCATGTTTTGGTCATACTTCATGGTTGGGGCTGACAAGTTTTCATCACATTTTCATCACGAACTCATATGAAAGTAGCTCCAAATTATTATGTTGACCCATGATATCATATAAGATGTTGTTGGTATGATAATCGAGGCTGAACTTTCACACCAATAACCTATACTTTTTAGTCTTTTAAAGTCGATAAAAGCTGAGAGTCTGGCAAAATGATTTCCTCATTATTTGCCCTAGAAATTTCAACTATCTTTTCTTGATGTTAAGCAAAAGTGTTCTTTTTGTTTTCACATATTTGATCCCTGGAATCCTCATCATCCTTCTGCATTATCACATTTCTGTTGCTTCAAGTCTCTTCTTAATCTCTGAGGAGATTGTTCAGCATTCACTGCCATATAGGAGGACTGTTATGATATAACAGTTTAGTAATCTTTTTTTCGTTTCTATCAAAATTATTCTGTTTCTTAATACTTTGCTCAGCTTTTGGGAGGCAACTTTCACTATCCCAATATGCCCTTTAGATTTCAGGGCCACACTTTCCATCCTCTGTTAAAATACTTCCCAGATATTTAAATTGTTGTACTTATTTGATTTTGGTATCAGCAATTTGCATGTTGGTCTGTTCCATTTGCTAACAATTATGCATTCTGTCATCTTGCAATTGATGTTTAGTCCTTTCTTCTCACTTTTCTTCATTGCCTCGTTTAGGAGTTCTTGTAGTTTTCTTTCTTTGTCTGCCTCTGCTATTAACACTGTGTCATCTGCATCATTTGTAACTATATGTATATTAAGATAAATAGATATGAAAACTGAGATAGATAGATAGATAGATAGATATGAAAACTGAGATAGATAGATAGATAGATAGATAGACAGATAGATAGACAGACAGATAGATAGATAGATAGATAGATATGAAAACTGAGATAGATAGATAGATAGATATGAAAACTGAGATAGATAGATAGATAGATAGATAGATATGAAAACTAAGATAGATAGATATGAAAACTAAGATAGATAGATATGAAAACAGATATTAGGTTGGTGCAAAAATATTGTCGTTTTTTGACGTTAAAAATACGTCAAAAAACGTCAATATTTTTGCACCAACCTAATAGATAGATATGAAAACTGAGATAGATAGATAGATATGAAAACTGAGATAGATAGATAGATATGAAAACTGAGATAGATAGATAGATATGAAAACTGAGATAGATAGATAGATATGAAAACAGATAGATAGATATGAAAACTGAGATAGATCAATAGATAGATATGAAAACTGAGATAGATCAATAGATAGATATGAAAACTGACATAGATCAATAGATAGATATGAAAAGACTGAGATTTATAACCACATGTATAAAATAGATAGGTACTTATAATAATAAATTACCTTGTTATTTATAGGTTTCTATTTTTAAACAGTATTTACTTAAGGTCTGCAGGTTTTCTATGCTATATCAGCATCACTCTGTTTTAAATTCCTAACAATTACATCAAATCCACTGTCCACTGTATCCATGTCATCACCATGCCAATGTCCACGACAAGTTGCCATATTCTTTGTCTACTGCCCAGCAACCTTAATATAACTATTTCTTCCACACATGTCAAACACATGCACTTTATTCTTATCTGAACAACTTACTTTTATTCTCACTTTCTCTCTTTCTTTTTATTCAGTCTCTTCTTTTTCTTCTTTGTTTCTCTTATTTTTTCTTTTCATTCTCTTTTATTTTCATCTTCCTTGTCTTTGTTTTCCTTTATATTTCTCTTTTTTTTCTTTTTGCTTTCCTCCTTTACTCTTCTTTTTTCTTTCTCTCTGCTTCTGTTACTGTTATTCCTTCTTTTTTCTCTTTTGACATATGTTTGATATTCTCCTCCTGACATTCTAACAACACTTCTCTATCGCAATAACCACTTACTAAGCATTCCTTAAAAACATTTCTGGAAAAACAGCATTCTTCTCTTCAGACTTTTTTACCTGTTTTTTTTTTTTTTTACTAGTTTTTTTTACTTTTGCATCTCTTATAATTCTTAATTCGGATATAAGAGAGATTTTCTCTGGTCCCAAATTAGAGCTATACTTACCTAAACAAAATAGACCAAACCCGGATAGAAGAGAAACCCGGATAGAAGAGAAACCCGGATATAAGAGACTTATTCTCCAGCCCTGACAACTCTCTTATATCCGGGCTACACTGTATTTTCTTACCTTCACTTCATTCCCTTTCCCCATGTTTTCTTCTAACACAACTTATTTTACGTTTTTGTTTCAGCTTAATCATTCACTCATTTTAAATGTTTGTCTTTCAACTGGCATGTAATCAAATATATTTAGCCGATTTTACAAGTATGATTCTGATAGCTTCAGATTGTGATCATTTCAGGGTTAATGATGATCCTGATGTTGAGGATTAAAGATGTTAATGATGGTCATGACTGTGAATATGATGATGCTGTTGTAAAATTATGCAGATTATTAATCCTATCAGCAAATCATATTTTCTTTTTTCAAAAGATAATCAAAAGTGCCCACCTTGCATGATAATTGTCAGCAAGAAAAAAGTTCTAACAAATGCAGTAAAACCAACAACAAAAACAGAATCCAAATGTCTGTAAAATGAAAAGGAAAGACTTAGAAGATTGTCCTATTCTAAAAATAAAGAAAACGCAATGCAAAAATAGCCGTTAGTCTTTAATCAAAACAAACACTGTCAAAAACTAAATTCCAGAAACTGTGTCTGAGAGGTGAAAGGTGTGCCTCACCTAGTCCAAAACAAAAGAAGAAAAAGCAAACAAACAAAAAAAGACCTCTGACCCCTGGAAGCATTTTTCGCCCAGAACAAACTTTTAGAAAGACAGTTAAATAAATAACAACATGAGAAATTTGACAAAATTCTTGAAACTTGCTTCTGTACCCATTAGCAGGATATGTATTAAAAATTGACTTTTTTTTTTCTTCACAGATTTTATGGTCAGTTAATTTTTTTCTCTTTTTCTTAATTTTTCAGTTTGCCAATACCTTGAATGCCTGCCACACAGTAATTGGTTAAGACACTAATCTCACTGGTCATTACTCAGTGCCTTATTTATGTCCAAGTGAACTCATCTCAGTTAATCCATGTTTTAATAACCTCTTATCTAACTTTTGAAAGCTTTCTTAAAATTTAACAGTAACTTAATTAAATATTAATTCTGAGACACAATATCCAGGAAATTAATTATCTCTGCGTATTACAGTTAATTAGTCTTTGATTATTAAAATAATCTATTAGGGTGTTTGGAATGTCATTACATATTTCACCACTATCAGTTATGATTCAACCAACCAAGGCAGGACCAAGGTTGAATGGTAGGAAACTGTGTCTAGAATTACTTTAATATCACTTCTATCTGATAGTATGCCCGTTATAGTGCATTTAATTGGGAAAACCTGGAAAAAAGGGAATTTGGGTTCTTCTTGAGCTTTCACTTGAAAACTGAACATAATGATCCATCGTCTGTAAAAGTCTTTTAGTCATGAATAGTAATCTTTCATTTTTCATTGCATTATTACAGGTGATGAAAAATGAATTTTGCATATGAATCTGTTGTCAAATGAAAGGTGTTGTCCATTATAAGTTACAGGAACACAGAAGTACCATTGTTGTAGACATTTTTGCTAGCAACTTGATTGAGTAAAAGGAGCATTACATCTAAAGGGTCCTGTTTTATTAACAGAAAGATGTTATTCTACAATAAGTCAAAGCAAAGTCACACTCTGCAAAGTAAACGCAAGTAAAAATAAGATTGTAAGAATAGGATATTCTTCTGCATCTTCAATACTCATCAAATTTAGTAGGGATAAATTTTAATTTGTTTTGATCACTAGAACATTACATAAGTGGCAGAACATGAAGAAACAATTAAAGTGAATAGTCTTTCAAGCATTATTTCAGGGGGAAAAAAACAGATTTCTTTAATTGGGTAACTGAATATTTACCCTTCCATTAGGCTACAATCATTGTGAATAAAAATGATTAAATTTTTTATAAGAATTATATAAATAAATTTAATTACATTTATCTTATCTTAGATCAGTTTTTGTTGTATAAACATTTTTTAAATCTGCAGCAAATACAGTATTAAATATAATCTTTTATTTAATCATTTCACCCCAAGCAAGATAATAAAGCCACTAAAATGCTAAGGTTTACTGAGTATGAAAGTCAAAGGGCAGAGTCTCGTCTCAGGAAACAGCTATCTGACCCAGTTTTATACAGGGTTTATGCGGAATCTTTGGCGAAACCTACAGGCTCAGATACCCCACATTAAATTCAGCCTTGTGCCACATCTGACCATGTAGGGCAGTCAGTAGATATCCTGCAGTTGGAGAAATGTTGTAGAATTCACTTGACTCACTTCTAACAGTTGACTACTTCTTCTATGCAATGTTGGTGAATCTTATGTGTTGTTCTTGTCCTAAGTATTATTGTTCATTGCCAACCTTCATGTGATTATTCTATTCAGTAACCTTCCCTAGGTTACAACAGAATTTCACATATGCTTTTCAAATAATTAATAGAAATTGTAGTTACCAAGAAGGTTTGGAGAATTTGACACTTGCAGGATATACTGAAGACAAGATGGACAGAGGAAAGCAGCAAATAACCTACCAAAAGAGCTGTGTAAATGGTTGGCAGAACAGATTTTTTAGGAGAGAAAACAAAAAGACAAAATTTACTAAGTGTTACAAAAAGTAGGAAATTGTGGAGAGTCATGATCACAAATATCCTGAAGGGACACAACACATAGAACAAGAAGTTACGTAATATCAGCGAAGGCAGACTGAAGCTGTTTTCTGAGTGGCGTTATCCTCTTGTGCCCTTCTGCTCCAGTTTGTCGGAGCTGCTGCCATGTACCCAGGGTAGTTGTTATGTCGTAGGGTAGTGCTTATACTGACCATTTCTTGTTCATATGTCTTTGGGTTTCCACTTATAATTTTTACTTGATGTTGTAAGCAGCAGATGATCCCTTTCTTTACCCTATATGGGTCAGGGGAGTGCAAATACACCCTATGTAAAGAGATGATCAGAAAAAATACAAAAGATCTGTGGTCTATATAACATCAGGACAACCTTCAAAAGTAGTTTGATACTTCACAGGCACCTCTTCTGAGTAAGACCCCATCACACACACAGAGGAGAACATGACTAAGGACTGTGCGTACGCCATCCTGTGCAGCTGTGGTAAGAAATATATAGGTGAAATAGGCTGCCTGCTTAAGGTAAAACTGCAAGAACATCATAAAGACATAACATAGAAATATCAGGTGTAGCTGACCACAAATGGAAGGAAAGAGGAGGGCACCATCCCCTGTAGGATGAAGTTAAAATAATAGACAGAGAAAAATATTTCACTGTAAAATATGAAAATTTAAGGAATCAACACAGATGCTTGACCACAAAAATCTCTTAAGCCGGCCAAGAATAGAAATGAATACAATATGTGAACGAGTAATATGGAGTGCTAGAAGAAAGCAATAATAACAACAAAAATTGCAATATGAGCTCTGGTAAAAAATAGTTAATAAGACATTAGGTTTATAAGTCTCAAAAATTCATACACTGATATCCTCAAGGAAACATTGCCCAGTGGATAAAAGTGTCGGTTGGCTCCAGTGATTTAACCCAAAGAGTTGTAAGTTCAGTACCTGGTTACTGCAGTGGTGAGCAAAAACTTGGAGAGTTGAGTCAAAGAGAGGTAACTGGGACATCTGGAAAAAGTATGGCATATTGTGAACAATCTATGCTGGTGGACAAAATAAAAAGTTGAGTTTGAAATTCCAATTGAGTGTACAATGGCCAAATTTTGTGAACATGAGAATAAAGATGAAGACAACAGTCCGAACAATGTAAATAATGGTAACCTCCTTTTTAGTAAATAATTTGTTCATTTTTTGTCTCTTCATTCAGATTAGCAAATTCTTTTGCTGACCCAACAGAAATCTGTATAACATAATGAATCACAAAACATAAAACATTATATTCAAAAGATTAAATCAGACTGCACTAAATCTATGACAACTGCATGATATCAAAAACCTATTTGTGGCCAATAGGTTTTGTTATTTTTTTTTAGTGAAATCCTCTTTATGCATTACAATCAGAAGTTACTGTTGAAATTATTCTCTAATTAGTCTGTCAAGGATTTTCTTTATAACATGAGCTAACAGGTACAAGCAGAAACATATTAATATCACCTAAACACCAGAGAACAATTTCCCAGACAGAATTGTATTTCAAGAGAGAATAGCAGGACATTGTATGATGCATATTCTAGAGTGTGGTAATACAAATGTTTTTCAAAAGGTCCATGATAAATTAAGTTGAAATCCATCTTAAATGAACATGTAAACAAATATATTCTATTTATTACTAACTCACTAAACATTCAATGTTAATGGATTGAACACATTCCCAGATAGTGATTCCCCGTTACATTTTAAGAAAATTGGAATTAGCATTTTCTGAAGGCTGTAAAGTCAGATTCTAAACAGTCATTATTTTCACACAGAATTTAAGTTTGCTTTTTCAGCTAAGTGTCACTAGTTCTTTTTGCTGACTATAACCAAGACTATTTTTGTTTTCAAGGCTAATTTTGCTTTCTCTCTCCAGACCTTCCGCCATCTTTGTTTTAACTGTATTCTTGATCCATGACCATCTTTATACACTTCAGCTGATGGCCATATCATGTTGAAACACTGGTTCTTGTGCAATCACCAAAGTTAAGCAATGTCAAGATTGGTTACTATCTAGGTGGGTGATCACTTGGAAATACCAGGTGCTGTGAGCTTGGATGTACAAGTAGTGAAATGGAAAACAGCTTGGAATTGGAATTTGGAGAACAAGGTTTCAATTCTAGTCACTTTGTTATATTTACTTATACACAAATAACCTTGGGAAAGGTATGAATTCACCTCTTCTCCTTAAGCTATGGGTTAATTAGTACCACTTGTATCAGTAAATCATTATTGTCTTCAAAAAATTCTTAGAGATTAAAAATATTTTCTGGCTTTAGATAAATTGTAAAAGGTTGATAAACAATAAAAAACCAATCAATTTATACTCTTTAGCAAATCTGGTCACCCAACTCTGCTGCACACAACAGCATCTTTATTGTTTTATGACCATTACAATAATCATTATTGTTTCTTTCTGATTAAGGCTGATTGTTTAAGCATCGCAAAACAGTCAAGAAATAACAAGAAGAATTGCAAAATGAATTTGTTAAATGATGCTAATTTCCTGTTAAAGGTTTTTTTCTAAACAGAACTTTTTGCTTTTTATTCTTTTCTTCAGAAGGAAAATGAATAATTGCATATATTTTTATTTACTTTGTTGTTTTTTTGCTGGACACTCAAAAGCCTTTTGTATTTTGGAATATTGAACTTTGACTTGAGTGATATGCATCATCTATCCCATATACATTATGTAAATTTCTAACCTGTTCTAAGGACTTTATTAATAAAATCTGTTAAAGGAAAATTAGAAGAAAAGACTATGGTCATTATTTTTGCGACAGCCCAAGATGTGAGCTATAAATTGGAGATGTCAGAATCAAGCAAGCATAGAAATCTGTTCATTGTTATTATAACATTGCTTAGAACTACAAAGGATAGGATGTTGTGGAGAGTGATGATTGTGATTAGTCTCCTTCTTTGAATAGATTTCTTTACTATATTCATGATGCTGTTTGTATTTTTAAATCTTTTGATAGATAAAATTTTATTTTTGATTTGTTTCTGCAAGATCTAAGAATTTTGAAAGGAATGGTTATTAAAAACAAATGATCATGAAGCCTTTTTAATCAACCTATCTTCCTGATACATCATGCTCTTCTGACACAGAATAAACATTATTAATACTGTTTTTTTTTTATTTTTCAAAAGCTCTTTAGAAAATATGATATTTTAGAAGCTAAAATATTTTCCAAAATAATTAGCTCATTAAAAAGCCACTTTAAATTCAGCATCCAAATCAAATATTAACTTTTTAACTCATGACTACTATATTTTTTTTTATCAATAATTTATTGAGCACTAGTCAACTACTGATATACCTGCATGTCACCACAGTCCTACAACATCATATATATGTTACAAAATTATGAGGGACAAGACTATCACTGGATTGGAAAAGCATGGCTGATACTAACCTCCAGGAAAGTGTCCCATTATACCTTCTTGGACTAACATTCTCGACTGACATAAAATGGAAAGACTACATTAAATCCATTGCTAGGTCAGCTGCTAAGTAAGCTGGTTCACTGTATCATGCAAGACAATTTTTCTCTCCAGAAACTACCTTACATATCTTTAAGTCTACTATTTGCCCATATTGTTCAGGGCTTCTTCTATTTATTTAGAGAATCTTGATAAAATCCAAAGAGGAATCAGAAATATTATTGGTCCAGGCCTGATGTTTTAGCTTCAGTCATTTTCTTACTCTTATAAAGCTGCTTCTCTGTGTCTTTTCTGTAAATACTTTCATGGTAATTGTTCAGATGAGATCTTTGCTATGGTACCTAGACTTTTTGAATTTAAGCACAATACTAGACTGGTGTTGAGATCTCAACAATTTACAGTTGAGCTGGCTAGATGTAACCATAAATTCTTTTCTAACAGTTTTTTTTCTCACACTTCTCACTTGTGGAACTCCCTTCATGCTCTATGCTTTCCAGCCAACTTTAATCTGCAAAAATTTAAATGTAACGTCAGTTGCTATCTACTGACTTCCTGATAACTTTTCCTCTTCCCACTCATTAATGTTTTTGTTTCTAGTTCTTCCACGCCCTGTAGCCCCTTGTCTTAGTGGCTTTACTGCCTTACATAGAGTGATATTGACTAGACAAAAAAAAAAAAATATGTAAGAAAATTGAGACATACACAAATCTGTAACTTTTGTTTGAAAATAAAACTCTAATGAAATATGCGTTGATTTAAAAATTAATCTTTATACTTTTCAGTTTATGCTTCCTCTTAGTTTTTCTTTTTAAAGAAGTTTTTTCTATTTTGTTTTAGATTACTGTACAATTAATACCAACTAGGTATTTTTACTTGTGTTTATACATTGTTCTTAAAGAAGCATGCCACATTCAAATATACATTATACACATGTTTTAAATTTTGAAGTATGTTCATTTAGTGTGTGTGTCTGTACATGATTCAAATATTTTTCTCTACTCTTTTTTCCCCTTTAGTGAATCCATGTGGAAGCAATTCTACAAACAAATATTTCACATGTGTTAAACAAACGTAGACATGGTCTGCTGAATTCATGCAGAAAAATACTCTGGGGTATAGACACACACACATACATACATTCATACATACTGGAGCGTGTATGTACATATCTATGCATATATCATATAAATATTAAACAGAAAATTTAATGACAAGATTTCTAGCTAGATATGAAAATACACATATGCATTTGTGAATGGATAGATAGGTAGATATGAATAGACCAATACAGATATATGCTTACATACACACACACACACAAACACACGTGCACACATAGATATCTTTTTAAACAACATTTTATACAGTAAAATGTCACTGCTTCCAACAATGTTTATATATATTTAATTTCATTTATTTGGGCTTTATGTACATAGACATATGGCAAATAATGACAGTAAAGCAGATCTATGGAAAGCAACTAAAACCACCATGTTGGAAATTCAACCTAATGAAGTTAATATATTTGTGTTCTATAACATTTATCATCTTTTATTACTTTGATTTTACAAAATCTTCTACAGTTTTGATTTTAAAATTACTTGCAGCAGTTGTTATTGCTTCCCAGGGAGTTTCTTTACTTGAATATTGTTTTCCATTCTCATATATATATATATATATATATATATACATATACATATATAGACATATATATATATATATATATATATATATACATATATATATATATATATATATATATATACATAT
>OZ010576.1:21063350-21080850 GCA_963932145.1 Acanthosepion lycidas
TATATATAAATATATACATACATATATATATAATTATTTATTTAAAAATTATAAAATCACTAGAAAAATAGTAATTTTGTTTCAACACATCGGGTATCTTATCAAGTGATGACGTTGAATGTAAAATGCACCAATCATATACTTGGTTATATATATATATATATATATATATATATATATATATATATATACATACACATACAGCAATCCTACTCATACAGCAATCGCTATCACTTAAAATATTTTTGCCCTTCCTTGCCTTTAAAGGAGTGCCCTTTGCCATGTTGATGTTGCTACATGAGTTACTTCTTGTCTATCTCACACTGCAAATTTTTTCTAAGCTTTATACTAAACATTAAATCTGTTATGAGAAAAGAATTAAACAAAATGAACACAAAACGATCAGCTTTAAAAAAAACTCTCGCAACTGGAACAACCGAATGAAAAAAGAATGTTAACAACAAATACTTTTTCACACCCAAGCCAGTTTTGTGGAATCAGAATCAATGTTGAGTTTAAGCAAGTAAATAAGTCAACTGGAGTAAAGTGCCATGAAGATTTAAATTTTTCTCACTTGTGACGAATACAGCTTTTGATTTTTTTTGCATGCTAGTTAACATTCATGTCAATCAGCTGTTGGCTCTCATGCTGGCCAATAGAATCTTCCTGCGTATTCGTGGCAGCCAGCTATAGGCCTCTCACTCTGGCCAGTAGAAAATGGCTGCAAACTACATGAAAACAGCTGTAGAAGCATGAAAAAATCGATTATTTCCACTATCAATGGGAGTTGGGAAATGCAAAGTTGGTCTTGGCCTTCCCACTCCTTAGCTTGGAGCATATGCATGTAAATTTTGGTAAAAATTGCAGCCATGCATTTCTTACACACAAACACATCCTGCTTTTTAAAGATATATATATATATATATATATATATAAATATTTATGTATCCATACATATGTATATATATATATATATATATATATATATATATATATATATATACATATATATGTACATATATATATATATATATATATATATATATATATATATATACATATATATGTACATATATATATATATATATATATACATATATATGTACATATATATATATACATATATATGTACATATATATATATACATATATATGTACATATATATATATATGTACATATATATATATACATATATATGTATATATATATATATACATATATATGTACATATATATATATATATGTACATATATATATATATATATATATATATATATATATTTCCTCAATTTGGGGTTTTTTCTTTGGACTTGGAGCTTCAACACTGGACGACTGTTTTCACCTTGTTTTAATCTTCTTGGTTCTTTCTTTTTTATTCCCCATTTTTCCTCAGGTACTGAGTTGTTCTACTGCAAGTTGAGCTATCCGAGGTTTTTTCAAATTAGTACCACCATTTATATATATATATATATATATATATATATATATATATATATATATACACCCTTCTATATGTTTGGTGTCTATGTAATAAATTCCAATAATCAATAATTACTATTCTTTTTGTGTGTGTGTATATATCTAAATATGTGTGCGTGCTTATGTATTATAATCTGATTGTGTATGTATCGCAAGATTTCATATTCCTATGCCTACACTTGTATCCATGTTGTCATTAAGTTAAGAGCAGTCAATCTTAACATTTATTCCAACGTAATTTCAATAGAAACAAAATAAATAGAATAATATATATTTTTTCTTCAATAATTTTAAAATTTTAAAATTAGTAGAGATTAAATTAACTTTTTAAACAAAACTTTTAAGACAAAACTGCTCTCTATTAATCACCACAGAGATCCTTCCCTTCCCTCCATTAGAATGTCTGATGCTCAACTTCTCGAGAGCAACTCTCTTCGGCTTCTCGGTCTCGCGTTGACTGCTGACCTGAGATGGAATAAATACATTGATTCAATTGCCTCGTCCACTGCAAGGAAAGTTGGCTCCCTGAGCCGCACCAGGAAGTTTTTCTCCCCAGAGTCGATCCTCCAGATCTACAAATCAACAATTTGTCCTTGCATGGAGTATTGCTGCCATATATGGTCTCGTGCCCTTTCTGTTTGCCTCGGGGTTCTTGATAGGCTCCAGAGGCGGATATGTAATGTAGTTGGCCCTGCCCTGTCGTCTCGTCTACAGTCACTTTCTCACAGACTCGCCGTTGCCACCCTCTCTCTGTTCTACAAATACTTTCATGGAAATTGCTCCAAGGAGCTTCATTCGCTGGTTCCCAGACGTCATGAGTTCCAGCGCCATACGAGGCTGGCATCCTGCTCTCACCCCTTCACTGTCGAAACTCCTAAATATAGCCGTCTCTTCTACTCTTAATGTCTCACACATCTCGCCTGTGGAACTCCCTTCCTTTTCCTGTTTCCCTCTGAGCTATAATCTCCAGCTATTCAAGTGTAATGTCAATCGACATCTCCAGTTGCCTTGATCTATCCACTACCCTTATCCTTTCTTCTATCACTCCTATCTGATCTAAATTTTCTGTAACCCCTTGCGTCTTAGTGGCTCCCGACTTGCTTGGGGTGAAATGCTTAAAAAAAAAAAATTGTTATTATAACCTTACTTCGTTGTCAGGTTTTTTGAATTCTCAAATTAATTAAATGAATTACTCAAAATAAATAGACAAAACTTGTCTATATCATTTAATGAAACATGCATCGATGAAAAAATGCGGCCTATATATATATATATATGTATTTATATCTGTCTATATTTCTGAGTTGAGGTATTGTAAGTATTTACATTGTTCATTTATTGTCATATAACATGATTTTTTTATTAGAAATTTTACTCTTGTCAAAATATCCTCGTTTAGCCTTGATTACTGCAGCACAAATTTTTGACATTCTGTGCAAAATATTCTCAAAGTATAAGTTTGATAATTGATTCCATTCATTTTTTCAATCTCTTTTTCATTTTTTTTTACTCCTCTGTTAAGTTAATCACAGGCTAATTCTCAAAGTGGCTGAAAACTTTTGAATTGTAGTGTATATATATATATATATATATATATATAGAGAGAGAGAGAGAGAGAAAGAGAGAGTGTAAGTCTGACTGCACTCATATCTTATGTGGTTAAAAACATAAAGGATAAAATAAATCCCAAAAATATTTAAAATTCTTAGCATCAACAACTTCGAGGGTTTCTCTTTGATTGATGGAGAAATGCAGGAGATTTTGCAGGGGGCCAGAGAAGTTGGTGTTGAAGTTTTCTCTACCTGATAAAGACAACACATCAAAGATCACTGAGAAAGCCTTGCTTGCAAAGACTGAACAACTGCTGAAATTGCCAACAAAAGAGGCAGGAAATCTGAAGAAACAGAGGATCATTCATCACTATGGACACTGGAAAAGTTCATAGCAGTTTTTGACCAGGCCTAGGCTTTGAAGAATATAATCAAGGAGTATGGCCAGTCAGTTGAACAGAGCCTACATATCACTTATACAATCATATATTGACCCAGAACCAGTGCAACAATTGTTTGAAGAAGAAAGAAGAATTTCTCAATTTTTAAACCTCAGCCTTTCTCATAAATCCTCATCCATTATTCTTGTTATTTAATCAAATTTACTCCAAGTAAGATAGTAAAGCCACTAAGATGTAAGGGGTTACTGAGTGTTAGAGAATATGAGAAAAATATACTATTAAGGAGAGAAGACAATAAAAGAACAAGAAGACAGATTGAAAATTGCATTTAAATTTTTGAAGATCAAAGTTGACAGGGAAGTAAAATGTTGGAAGAGAGTTCCCCAAGCAAGAAGTGCAAGAGAGAAACTGTTAGCATAGAACTTACAATTACATCTAGCCATTTCAACTGTAAAATAATGTAACCTTGCCATCAATGTAGTACTGTGATTATATTCATAAAGTCTATGTACCATAGCGGAAAGTTCATCAGAACAAAATTACCATGAAACTATTTATGAGAAAGGTGTGAAAGAATTAGAAAACAGAAACATTATTAAGGAGCAAGAAGCAAAGAAGTGTAATCAGGAAGACAGCAGGTAGCAATTGACATTGCATTTAAATATGACAAAAATCCGTAGGTGCACGAGAAAAACAGAAGATACTTTCCAAAACCATGATGAAATAAAAGAAAAGAGTAATGATCTTTAATGTAATATAAATCCTCCTATATAGCAGTGAATGCTGAACAATTTCCACACTAATGAAGATGAATCTTAAGGCAGCAGGTATGTGGTTCTACAGCAGGATGCTGAGAATACCATGAATACTTAAGGAAAATATTAGGTTGGTGCAAAAATAATGTCGTTTTCTCACATAGTAACATATGTGAGAAAACGACATTATTTTTGCACCGACCTAATAGAAACAAAAAGGACACTTTTTTTTTTTTTAATTGAATTCATCCAAGGCAAACCAGTAAAGTCACTAGGACTCAAGGGCTTACTGAGTGTGGAAGAATTAGAAAACAGAAACATTATGAAAGAGTGAGAACAATAGGAGAGTAAATCAAGAAGACAGTAGATAGTGATTGACATTGCATTTAAATTTTTGAAGATCAAAGTTGTCCAGAAAGCATGGAGCAGGAAGAGAGTTTCACAAGCAAGAAGTGTGAGAAAAGAAATTGTTAGAATAGAACTTACAGTTACATCTAGAAAATTCAACTGCAAATGGATGACACCTTGTTGCCAATCTAGTCCTGCACTTAAATTCATAGATGGTAGACTTATAGATATGTAAGATTCTGGCGAGAAAAATTGTTTAGCATGACACAGTGAATAATTTTTCTTAGCAGCTGACCTAGAAATGGATTTAATGTAGTCTTTCCACTTCATGTCAGCAAGGAACGTTAACCCTAGAAGGTGCAATGAGTCATTTTCGTGGAGGTTAGCATCAACCATGCTGATGGAAGGCAAAAAGGGATCTCTCAGATGGTTAACAAGCCATTCATGATTAAGCAAGGTTGTATTCTGCCTTTAAGTGCATTTTCTCATTAGATTTCTGAAAGTTCATAACTGCTCAGTTTTGTATCTGAAATGTAAATAAAGCAATTTCTAAAGATATAATGGATTTAAATGCTACTTTTAGTGAATAACCCATATTTGCATAGACACTCTATTTATTTTAAACAGTATTTTATTTTGTCAACTGACCTGTATAGCCGAGAAATCTTATTGATTTCTCAACTATTCAGGCCGCTAGACAAAATAAAATAATGTTTAAAATAAACATCTACTCAAATAAAGGTAGCCACTAAAAACAATGTTTAAACTGATTAAAAATGTCAAATTAATAAATAAAAAAATCCATTATGTCTTTAGAAATTGCTTTGTTTTAAAATCTACCTACCTCCTCCCATACCGCTTCTTGCTTGTGTCTGATTCTCATATATTCTTACATTTATCTTTCCTAAAACAAGATGTGGGATCATTCAATATCATTTTGTCAATCATATTAATGTATCAAATAATGCTAACATCCAGGAGTAAAACCAATTGTGCTTTCTCAACCTAAAGTTTTCACTGACATGAATGAATTGCTAGGTCAACTGCAGGGTTCACTCTCATGCTAGATAATTTTTCTATCTGATACATTTATATCTTTACCATTTTATTTTTTTAAATCATTTCACCCCAAGTAAAGTGATAATGCCACCAAGACACAAGGAGTTACTGGGAGTGGAAGAAAATGAGAAAATTTTAGTGAGGAAAAAGGACAATTAAAGAATAGGATTTACAAAGACAAGGTGATGATTGTTATGGCATTTAAATTTTTGAAGATCGTATTTGGCAGAGAAGCAAAAAACTGGGAGAGAATGGGAAGAGTGAGAAAAGAAACTTTTAGAAAAGAACTTATGGCTATGTCTAGCTATTTCAACATTAAAATGATGAGACCTAATAGCCAATCTAGTATCATGCTTAAATTCATAAAGTCAAGGCACAAGGAGGAGAGCTCATTAGAATAAATACAATGAAAATATTTATAGAAAAGAAACAGTGGTGGAAAAATGACAAAATTCAAGATTCTATGTATCTAGAGATTCTTGACAAAATCAAAAAAAGAGTCTGCAATGTTATTGGTACTGATCTAGCATCTCAGCTTCAGTCACTTTCCCAGGACATAGCTTCCCTGTGCCTTTTCTATAAATATTTTCATGCTAACTCTTCTGATGAGCTTTCTCTTTGGTATCTCAAATTTATGAATTTAATCACATTACTAGATTGGCAGCTAGGTCTCCTCATTTTACAGTTGAAATTGCTAGATGTAACCATAAATTCTATGCTAACAGTTTCTTCCCTCACAATTTTCAGTTGTGGAACTCTCTACTGTTTTCTTGCTTTCCAATAAACTTTGATCTTTAAAAATTTAAATACAATGTCAATCATTATCTGCTGTCTTCTTAATTCCAATTCTTTTATTGTCTTCTCTCCTTAATAATGATTTTTTTTCTCAGATTCTTTCACTCTTTGTAACACCTTACATTTTAGTGGCTTTATTAACTTTCTTGGGGTGAAATAATTAAAACAAAATTCTTCAAACTATTTAGCAAGCCATACTCTGCTTTATAGGCCTTATTATTGAACTGGAATTTTAAATTTCCTTTTTATGTGTAAATCTTATATTTGTCCTACACATCTGCATCATAAGTGGGAATCTCTCTCAAATATTTATTCACAAAATCAAGTCATGATATATTTGCTCTCTCCCTTTCTCTCTCTCTCTCTCTCTCTATATATATATATATATATACATATATATATATATATATATATATATATATATATATATATATATATATATTCAAACATATATTGTTAAATAATAACAGGCAACAAATTTCTATTATGTTTGATCATGAGCCATTCTAAACTTCATATAGTGGCTTCAGTTTCAGGAGAAAATAAAGGCAAAAACATTCCAACATTTGAATATTTTTTATTATTATATAATTTTAATGTTATTTTCATCTTTATTTTCTCCTGAAACTTAAGCCACTATACGAAGCTTAGAACGGCTCATGATCAAACATAATAGAAATTTGTTGCCCGTTATATTTAACAATATATGTTTGAATATATATATATATATATATATATATATATTATTGAATAACGATCTGCTGTCCCAATACACTATATATATATATATATATATATATATATAATGAACTTGCACATTGATTTTGACATATGACAACCTCATTCAGTTTTTATGTTTGTGTCATATGTGACACTTCAGTCCTGCTAGTGACCTGCATATGAATCCACATATTTTGCAACAGCAAAGGATGTGTGAACATAGCAACAGGAATATTTGCTGTCACTTTTTGCTGTTGTTGTCTTTTGTCTCTCAGCCATTCAATATGAATGATTTTGAAATTTCCAATACAGATACATACATTACAAATATATTCAGTTATTTCTATCCAAGGCAACTCGACCAAAGTTAGCATGAGGCTTATTGATAACTGTTTAGCTTGTCTTTATACCACTGTCAATTTTGCTATAGATGAGGACACTAGGTATTCTGTCGTCACTCATCCTTGCAACATGAACGGGCCACTGAAATTGTGACTGCATCAGGAAAGTATCAATTCCACCAATGTGATATTTTGTGAAAAGATCAGCATTGGAGACTCTATCATCAAAAGTATAGCTACAGATCATGTGGAGACAACTTTTGTGGAAGATATCCTGCTGATTGATATGAAACCTATATGGGGTCCACGATTCTGTGCCGTACCACAGTGTGGTCAAAAGCTGCTTTATATTATATTGGAGATCAATGTGTTTTAGTGGACTCAGCAGTTTTCAATCCACTTGTCAGAATCATCTTCCAGAAGTGAGAGCAAGATCTAAAAGGTCAGCCAATCTAAGAATGATCTCATCCCACAATCCTCACTCTTGCTCCCTATACAGCCTCCTTTGTAAATCACGAGCGGGTCTTATGTGCCACTTAATATTATCGCACAAAATTTCATATCTGAATCAATCAAGCTATCAGATCCTCATACGTCGAAACCAACAGGAGAGTCCATTATATATATATATATATATATATATATATATATATATATATTATACTTCTAACAAAACAGAAAAATGATATTACAAAAGAGCAAATATTAAAATGATTTGTCCTATTTCATCAATCAGTTTTGCCAACAAAATGTCTCTTTGCTTCAATTTGATATTAAACTTAAATTTCAGACAGAAAATATATTGTTTAACTCACACCATGAATAGACACTAAATAATAAAACTGGTTATTTCTGATTTAATTTCCTCAGTGTTTGATTTTGAAACTTTTTTCAAATTTAATAAATTTACCAAGAATTTTTTAAACTTAAGGAACATGATATTTTTTTTATTAAATTAAAAAAAAAATTAATTTTTGTATGCTTTAAGTTCATTTTTTTTTATATCAATTGATGTCAACAAAATTATCAGCTAATTACAATTTTTTGTCATTTTCTCTTTTAATTGTTTTTGGGATGTTTTCTTTTTTTCTTTTTTTTTTCAAAAAGTAGAAAATGAAATAAAACTAGACTACTGGAAAGTTGAAAATTTTGGGCACTAATCAACTACCATTATGAAATAACAAAATACAAATAAAGATGAAAAAAAAGCAAGGAAAATGTCGAATGGTCTTCTGGTATTAATTATGAATGTTTGACTTGGCGTAATACAAAAGATTTTTTTTTACCCTGCAACCATTGCAGTTTGAGACAACCACCAGCTAAATTTCTTCATTCTGATCTCTTTCTCCTTCTCTTCCCCATCCTACATCGTAATACTCATTTCTCCCGATGACATTATCTCTCATTACTCACTCTTTCGTTTCATCCCTTCCCATCCTCACTCCTTCCACATCTTTCTCCTCCACCTTTCACTCTTTTTGTAATCTTACCTTTCTTTTTACTCCCTTATTCATCTTTTTTCTTCTTTATTTCTTTTCCCCTCTTCCTTACTCTCAGATTATGTTTTTTCTATTAACTTTCCCTTCCAGATCTCTCTTTTCACTAATTCTCTCTTTCTTTATTTCTTTCTGTCACTTTCTAAATTTCTTTTCCCTCTTTGCTATTTTCTTCCTCTCAGTCTTTTATTTGTGTTCATCTCTCCCTTCATTGTACTTACTCTGCATTTTTGTCATTTAATTCAAAGAAAGCAGTAAAACAGCAATGGTAGATCTCTTTACATTCAACTGAACTAAAGTCAAGTTGACAGAGGGAAAAAATCACATCAGTATTAAAATAAAAATGAATTCCTTTATGTGTACAATTAAAACTCATCATTCACATCTTCCATTCCCTCCAACAATAAAAAAGAAAAAAAAGGAAAACAAAAGAGACAAAAATTTGCTGATAAAGACAACTAGAGGACTTGGAAGTTATGAAAGAGGCAGGAGAAAGGAATAAAAAAGAAATGGAGAAAGAAAAAAGACAAAGAAAAAGGAGAAAGATGAAGAATTGAAAGGTGAGATGAGTAAGAATAACAAAGAATGAAATTTAAAATGGGAAGAATAGAGTAATCATTTACATTTCATTTCTCTTCTTTTGTTATCCTTTCATATTAGAAAGAATTAGAAGGGGAAGAAAAAAAATGAAAGAATGTTGGGTTAGGAGTGATAGTGATATTAACTAAAGAGAAAAATATATTAAAAAATAGCAATAGATTTCTCTTGTACCCTAAGCTAATAGAAAGTATAGAGAAAGAAAGAATGAGGTGAGGCAGGCGTTACCCTGGGAGTAAACATGTCAGTTTTGATCAAGATTCTGTTGAGATGACCTGCAATGTCTGTTTCCAGTTCGACAGACAGACAGACAGCTAGTCTATAAGAAGACAGGAATAATCGTAAATGCAGTTTAAAAAAAAAAAATGATAACATGACAGAAAACTTGAAGTGTGCAATAATTATCAAGGTATCTTGAGTAAAGGGGCAGAGCAATCATTTAATTGCATATCGTCTTTACAAAAATAAAGTTTTGGCGTTAACGCCGTTACCACATCATTCACCTTCCCTACTCGCCTTTAGTATGTTGGAGTGTAACAAATAAGCAAATCAAGTGTACAGATATTACTGTCTGAGGAATTAGTATCAGGCAACTGGCTTCTCACTGATTGATAATGCTTTGTGTACTAATCAGATGGGTCAGAGGAATTTATCTCACCCTGTTGTGTCCCACATTGAAAAACATGCTGTGGTGTTTGAAGGAAAGAAGAGAAATCTCAGGTTCTGAAACAAAAATAAAATGAAAAAAAATATGTTCACGAAATTGTAAAAACCAAAAACTAAAAGCAAAAATTATCTGTCTTTTACAAGCAGAAGAAAAAAGAAAAAAATTCTTTTGCTTCTGTCTTGATTCTATCTTATGATTTAACTTTGAGCAAACCACAATGTGACCAGAATCAAACATGTTTCAGAGCCAAAATGATTTATCTCAGCTACAAGGTCTACACATCTTTAGCTTATTCTCTTTGTCTATCCTACCTTACTTCTGTCCTGTAGAATTCTGCTTACACATCACAAAACAAAACCTAACTTTTCTCTAGTCCTGATGAACATGTACTGTCGATGAGGCTCCTTGCCTGGAACATCTATTGGGAATCTAGCTTACACCAGACCTCAACTGGAACTTGTATATGTTCTCCATCATCAATAAAGACACTGAAAAAATGGTCAGCTCCTCTCCAGAAAGTAAAGTACCTGACTCCTCCTGGCATGCTCTGAGTCAGCTTAATCTCATTTTCTTCATGTTCCATCAGTGAAGAAGTTCCAGTCAGACAGATTTCCAGAACTGTTATGGAATAGCTAGATGTAACTGTAAGTTCTATTCTAATAATTTCTTTTCTCTCACTTCTCACCTTGGGAGCTCTCTTCTGATTTCTTGGCTCCCTGCCACCTACAATCTTCAAAAATTTAAATGTAATGTCTATTACCATCTTCTGTCTTTGTCATTTATATTCTTTTATTGTCCTTTCTCCTCACTAAAGTCTTCTCATTCTCTTCTATTCCCACTAACCCTTTGTGTTTTAGTGGCATTATTGCCTTACTTGGTGTGAAATAATTTAAAAAACAAAATATCTAGGTTGAAGCATCTCAATTATCATTTTCCAGTTCAGATTCCCTTACACAATCTTGGGGAAGCTGACTTATGCTCCACCCTGCAGTCATTTCCCCACAAATGAAACATTGCAGCCTCATTGCTACTCTGATTGCGATTTCCATATAAAATTTTCAAGCCTTTACAGCTAGTACATGATCTGCTTCTTCCAGGGAATCAAATCAACTTCATTTTCCCCATATTCCAAATGTAATGAGAGAGTTTCATTCAGACAACTTTTCCCAAAGAACTGCCACTTTGTAGCTCAGACTTCTACTAGAATGTTAGCTGCTTCAAACCATTCTCCTTGTTCGCATAATCTTCACTTCCAACCATAGTATCTTTCATTCCTATCACACATATTAATCATAACCATTTTAACATTAGCTTTCTACCTTGAGTGTCTCTTGACTCTTTTATTGGGGGAGTCTGTTATATAAAAGAAATCTTTAAAAATGTGATTTTTCAGATATGTTTTAATATTCTAATTATTTTAAAAGTAACTTCATTCCAATAATTAAAATTTTATTGATGAAAATATTTTCATAAATAAAGTTGCATATATTCACACACTTTGTTGATATGTTTGTAAAGTTGGGTTTCCTAAAAAGTCCTCTTTGAATGAGGACCAAACAGTTAGTCGGGACTAGAACATCATTATTATTAATTATTAACCTGTGATGCCTCAGCATATTTCATGATAAAATCAGATTTTGTCAGTTGACTTTCAGTTTGGTGATTTAAAATATGACTGCCATGACCAGTTGAATAGTTTCTGACCAGTTTTGAAGGATATCTTCATTTAGCTGAGTGTTCTTTTCAGAGGACTTCCAATTCATCAATTTTCCAATATTTACATTTAAGATCCATATACTTTTGTAAAATTCACTTATAAACACCTAAAATGAATGTTATCTTGCAAGTAATACATAGTTTTTAAATAACATCAAGATTTTGGGACACTGTTAAGTTAAAGCTGTTTTAGTTGTCTATGCAACATTTATTTTTGTGTAGTGACCTTAAAGATAATATCAGTAGTAGCTCTTAAATATAATATCAGCAGCAGCTCTAAAACAAACTTCATATCAGCAGCCCTTGAATATAAAAACATGCGAACCCTAAAGTAATCTTCATTCTGGATTTTCCCTCTTTCGGACTGCTGACATGAACTTTCCACGCTGAAGCTACAGGGTCTGTGAATACTTCACATAAAGCACACCAACAAAGGAAGTTCTCACTATAACATATTAATGAATATTTCATTGTCTATACAATTTATGCCTAACAAATTAAACTCTTGTTTTAAACTTTCCTTTTCTTAATTTTGTTTTAATAAATGATATCTTCACATTGAAAATCAATTGGTCTGTTAATTTGTACATGTACCCTTGACACTATCACTATTTTATATTGTATAAAATGTTCCTGTAAGAAACCTTACATATTTAATTATTGAAGTAGCTAATTACTAAATTTGGCTGAATTTCTGAGTTAAAGAGTTAGCATTAATTATATTATTTACATTTGGACTAATACCATAGACAGAGCATATGAACAATGAGGAAGTTTTAAGGAAAATAGAAAAAAAGGACATTTATACAATCAGAAAGAGACAATTTAAAATTTTTGGGACACATAATGAGGAAAGATGGATAGGAGAATTTGACACTCACAAGGCAAGATGAAAAAAAAATGACACACTTAAAATCACTTCTCACTCCCCAGTCCTTACCAGTGATCTGAATCTCCATTCATCTAGTTAAACATTTACATTCAGTCTAGTATCCTCATCTTTGTTAATGTTATCACAGTGTTTTAGCCATTGTGCACTCCAACCTTCTTCAATACATTAATCCACTAGGCAAGTATTGGTTCATGAATTTGGTAACATAATAATTGTGAATTCAAATTCTGGGCCAGGTAGTGCTAACTTAAAGATTAAAGTTGACTGGGAAGCAAGAAGCTGGAAGAAAGTTTCACGGGTGAGAAGTGCAATAGAAGAAAATGTTAGCATAGAACTTACAGTTATATCTAACCATTTCAACTATAAAATGATGGGACCTTGCTACCAATGTAATATTGTGTTTAAATTCATAAAGTCTAGGCATGAAGAGCTCATCAGAACAATTACCATAAAAGTGTTTATAGAAATGGCACAGTGAAGCTACATTACAACTATATTGTTCATATCAAAATCATAAGGTAAGAGAGACAAAATGATTGTAATAAAAGAAGAGGTACAATCAAATTGATTTTAAATAAAATAAGAGGAAAAACAAAATCATAATAAGAGAGGTAAAATGAAAATGATTCTTTTCAAAATTAGTCCATGTAAAAAAATTTCCACATTTTCTCATTCTCTTTTATCTTTGAACCATTTTTAATTCAGTTTTCTGCCATTTTGGAATTGCTGATTTGGCCCAAGAAAACATTTTCTTCTGTTGATAATCCTTTAAAAGATAACTTGATGTGCATTAATCGAAGCCACAAATGCTAATAAGATTCTAATTTGTCTAGATTCCCATGCATCTGAAAGAAAAATTGGCAACAAAAGATGTTGGCATCTTGTGGGACATGATTTCTTGTCACTATCTTGATAAATAATTAGTCATTATTAATGCTGAATGATTCCTGTTAATTTCTTTTGAGATGAACTCAGCTGAAATCGAATGTAATTTTTCATTTGTAATTGTTTTATCATTATCATCCTGCGGGATTGTTTCTGTTACACTTTGGTGTCTGTGTGTGAAATTAACCATAAATTAATAAAAGGTCTTAATTATTTTACTGTTTTCTTATGAAAGCAGCCATTTTTTGCCAAGAAAAGTCACAATGAACAAGATGGTTTCTAAGGAACTGCAGAATCACAACATATGAAATTACATTTGGATTTTGGGTGGTTTTAAATAATTGATTTGGAATTAATAAAAAACAGCTTTGATAAAAGATGGAAATAGGAAGAGGGGATAAAAATGATGCCAGCAGAATATGAAATCAGTGTTTTATATCTGCACATTTCCACAAAAATAGACATTCCATTGCTTTTTTATTTTTATTTTTTTTTTCATCAAGGCCATTATATAATAATATCTGGATCAGTTGGGCTTATTTTCGTCAATAATTTGACCTCATGTTGGTGATCACTGAAAAAGAATGAAACAATAGCCAATTGTTTCAAATGTAATTGGTTATCAGTTTATAGTTTCATAAATAAATCAATGAATGAAATTGGTTGAGCCTGTTTGATAAAAATCTGATGTTCTTTCTTTTATTCTTTTGCTCTCTCTCTCTCTCTTTCTATCTCTCTCTCTCTTTCTATCTCTCTCTCTCTCATACTATCAGATTTTTTTCTGTTCTTTCTCTGCCTAGACAAGGAGTTATCTCTCTTCTACAAATTCTTCAATCATAGTTGCCATTGCTTCATCTCATGGAATAGCAAAATGCATCCAAAATATTTCCCTATAAATGTTTACAGAAACAATTATTGTAGCAAAATTTATTTCACTGGGGGTTAATGTAGAATCAGGTGTTAACAATTTTGTTTGTTGTAAACAAAATTTTTTTTAAAATGTTTTTTCTAGTATTTTTCCCGTAGCTCATACTGTATAGAGTCGATGATTTTCTAGAAGGTATAACATTTTCATTAATTATAATTTACAGTGACTTTTATGGAGATTATGTAATAATTTTGTTAGGCAACAATTTTATGAATATAATGTTATGAATATTTCTTGTTCAGAGAATAGGATAATATATGTCAAGTCTGAAAGTTTATAGTGAGTCTGTCTGTCTATCTATCTATCTTTCTATCTCATTCTATTCATATCTATCTATCTTATTCTGTTCATATCTATATATCTATCTCATTTTGTCCACATCTTTCTCAGTCTGTTCATATCTATCTCATTCTATTCATATTTCTCTCTCTCTATATATATATCTCAGTCTCTTCATATCTATCTATGTATGTATCTATCTATCTATCTATCTATCTATCTATCTATCTATCTTATTCTGTTCATATCTATATATCTATCTCGTTCTGTCCACATCTTTCTCATTCTGTTCATATCTATCTCATTCTATTCATCTCTCTCTCTCTCTCTCTATATATATATATATATCAGTCTCTTCATATCTATCTATCTATCTATCTATCTCATCCTGTTCATATCTATCTATCTATCTTATTCTGTTCATATCTATATATCTATCTCATTCTGTCCACATCTTTCTCATTCTGTTCGTATCTATCTCATTCTATTCTTATCTCTCTCTCTCTCTCTCTATATATATATATATATATATATATGTATATATATATATATATATATATATATATCAGTCTCTTCATATCTATCTATCTATCTATCTATCTATCTATCTATCTATCTATCTATCAGCATGTTTGAAAAATTAAGATCTTTAAAGTACCACCATGAAAAATTCAAACATATACACAATATACAATGCTGATAATGTAATATAATTTATACATAGCCAATACTTGAAACTAAACAAATATGGTAATCAACACCTGTAAAAAATAAACAAATTAAACAAGCAAATCTAAATAAATAAACAAATAAATCGAAATAAACAAATTAAGTAAATAAATTAACAACCTACAAATGTGTAAAATACCAGTAAATCTAATAATAATAATCAACAAGAAATAGTGATGTAATCAATAATAAATAAAGAATAAAAAGTTTACAACATTAAAAAAATAGCTACAAATAACTGCATTTAGATTCACAATTATTTCTACTCAGTAGCCTTTAGAATAATTTGAAACAACTGTTATTGCCTATCCTATAGTGGTCAGGATAATACAATAGAACTTTCTACACATAATGCACCATTGACCAGTGTATATAAATAGTTGTGCCAAATCAGTTCTTAAGTAGACATCTATGCAGACAACACTTATCATTTGCTCTTGTCTCAATAATAAATCCAGCATTGCTGACAAAGTTGACCTGGACATTGGTCTCAAAAACGACCTCTAATCTGTGGTTGGCTGGGGCAGGAAATGGCTTATGAATTTTGATGCATCTAAAACGAAACTGCTGTCATTTAATCACCATAGAAAAACTTTCCTACCTCCTATCAGCATGGTTGATGCTCAACTCCATAAGACCACCTCGCTTCACCTTCTTGGTTTCACATTTTCCACGAACCTGAGGTGGAACAACTACATTAAATCAATAGCTGCATCTACTGAAAGGAAAATTGGTTCTCTGTGTCCATCCTTCAAATCTATAAATCCACCATTCGTTCATGCATGGAATACTGATGCCATATATTGTCTGGTGTCCCCGCTGTTCATTTCAAGGTTCTCGACAAAATCCAAAAACAGATATACAATATGATCGGTCCTGTCTTGGGGTCTCAACTCCATTCACTTTCTCACAGACATAATGTGGCTTCCCTCCATCTTTTCTATAGATATTTTCATGGTATCTGCTCTGATGAGCTACTAGGTTAGCAACTCTGCCCCAACACTTTACTGTCAAAACAGTTAAATGTAACTGCCTCTTCTACTCCAACTGCTTCTTCTCTTGCACTTCCCAACAGTGTAACTCCCTTCCTCTTACTTGCTTCCCTGTTAACTGTAATCTTCAAAATATTAAATGTAATGTCAATCGACATCTTCTGTTGCCATTCTTTTTTTTATCCTTTCCTCAATCCAGTCTTTTCCCTTACTTACACTCTCTGTAGCCCCTTGTGTACTAGTGGCACTCCCACCTTGCTTCAAGTGAAATGCTTAAAAAATATCACAATACACATAGTCTGAAGATTGCATTGAAGCATGAAACAGACTGTCACCATTTGGTGTTGATCTCAGTGTCCACTTTTATATTTTTTGTTCAAACTGCTGATCACACTAGATGATGTGCTTTCTCCCAGAAACTTGATTTATGGTCTGCTTAGCATAGTTGCAGTATAGACCACAGGTGGGCTATATAGGTTTTGAACAAATACAAATGTTCCTTAACAGACATCTAAAACAGAGACTGTCCAGACAACTTGAAAGACAGGCTTACTTAGAAACAAGTAGCCAGTCATTATATATACATTATTTTTATGTATATTAAAAAGTACTTTTAAAATATTTAAAATAGAGCACTCATATATACAGAGTTCCAATCAAATGTTGATCAAATATGGATTGGCATCTGACAGAATGATAACATAAAAAATAAGTAAATTGTATATAGACTTTCTTGCATGTATGTTTTTTATACATGTGTATAATGAGTGTCCAGATAATTTAGTTGGAAAAATACGAGAAGTGTCTGGGTTTTTTTACCTCAAATTTTTGTTGAGTTTTTAGCACTCATAAATGTTACTATTAGGTTGG
>OZ010576.1:21085850-21098350 GCA_963932145.1 Acanthosepion lycidas
TTGGGAAATGCAAACTTGGAGCATGTGCATGTAAATTTTGGTGAAAATCCGTTGAAAATTGTGGCCATGCATTTGTTATACACACACCCACACATCCTGCCTTTTATGGATAGAGATATTGTAGCAAGGGTGTCAAATTCAAGGGTGAAAGGGACGCAATTCTTTCCGTCGGAAAATGTCTTACAAGCTGCAACGTAAAGCCATGTACACCGAACACTGGTGTAATGCAGTTCTGTTCATTTTTCCAAGCGACCTGCTTTTATGTAGTCCAGAAACACCTCATTACCATGCATGTAACGCGACTTTGCGTGACTGCACGAGACTGTAAATATTAAAAGTCACGGACGCCATCTTGGACCCTTTCCTTTCTCAACCCACAGGCCAGACAGATGTGAGGGCGTTTGGGAGGTAAGCCATTCCTTTTTTCCCCACACTCCCCCCTGATCTCATGATCACAGAGTTGACAGGGAGGCGGCGATCGCTTTCGCCGGGTGCTTCTTCGAAGAGGGACGCTGCGAGCCTCATTGTCGCTTGCGCTCATGTCCGTGGTCTGAGGGTCGAAAAACACAGCGTCCCTTGGAAGGCTGCTGATATCTGAGTCACTGCCTGATGGAGCTGGCATGAACCAGAGTGATGCCTCACTGGTCTCAGATTCCGATTTGCTCCCGTCGTCCAGCGATGGTTGCAACTGCGTCGCCGGCCGCATGTCCTTAACGTGACGGGGCACACCGTCAACCCGCACCGCCTGTGGGCTGATCCCCTCAGTGTCGCGTCCGGTTCCGTATTTCGTCGTGCACTTGCTGCGCGGGTTTTTAACCCAGACGACATCGCCTTTCTTCAGCCTCTCTCCGGTTACTTTCAGTTCCGTCAGTGGGTTGGTCTCTATGCCCTTCACTCTGACATGGTACCTATGCAATGTGTTGGCTGGTGTCGTAGAGGGTGAGACATCATCCTTCGGGGTCACGTTGTACAAGTAGACCGCCTCAGACACCGGTCCTGTGGTTCCGCTCGATGATCCCATTTCCACTCGGTACGTGGGCGCACCGGAACCGTAGGTGCACTCCCCAGCCATCCGCAAACCTCCTGAACTGCTCACTGGTGAATGCGGTGCCATTGTCGGTTAATATCTCCATTGGGGGGGCCACGTTCAAGGAAGATACTGTTTAACTGACGGATGATGGTGGCTGAATCTTGCTGACGCAGCAGTCGTCATATCGCAAACCTGGATGGACCGCAATCAATGAGCGTCACGATATCCTCACCGTTGTGGTGAGTAAAGTCTATCGCCAGCCGGCTCCAGTGGTTCCTCATGCTCAGCTGCCCTTTCTTCCAGCGAACGGGTGCTGGGTTTATAGACTGGCACGCCACGCAGTTCTGACCACTCTTCTGACGTCTGTCTTTTGTACTCCTGGGTCAACCAACTTGGCAAAATTCAGGGTCCGCTTGACTCCAGGGTGCCCGCTTTGTTGGTGGACTTCTTTGATTCGATTAGATTGAACGGGACTCATGGACGCAGCGCAGGCGGGTTGCATGGGCTCAATAGCTTTCTTAGTGGCGTCAAGCCACCTATGGGGCACCCTCGTTAAACAATCTGCCTTGTTGAGGCTAGATTTGACCAGGGACACCTCCATTGTCAGTGCGTACTCTTGCACCAGCTTCACGATCGTGTCGAGCCGTCGTCGGATAAGCATCTCGCTGGCGGCTTTAGTCCTCACCCTGGCCCTCCCGGTAAGGGTATCCGAGATCCACTTATAGACGCAAGTGGAATCTGTGAACAGACGCAGGGTGGTCGACTTCCAGAGGATCGCCAAGTTGATCCCCTTGATGACAGCATCGAGCTCTGCTAGATTTATGTGCTGGGAGTCCTTTTCTGGACGTAACTAGTAAGCATCTTCTACCACGGCTTCATCGTGAACTATCGATACACCGGTTGCAAGAGAGCTTGCGTCAACCCACACACTGAGTTCTTGGCTGTCGACGCACCATCTGCCCCGCGCTGGGTCTTCCTTGCGTACTCTAGCGAGGATCTCCCTCATCATGGTGAGGAGAGGGGCGTCGTGAACTTCGTCATCCCATCCAGTGGTGACATCAGATGCTCTCCGCTTGATGAACGCCACCGCAACACGCAGCCAGCCACCTACAGGAAGGTGCCCAACTAACTTGCCGCACAAGGAAAATATGCTTCGCCGCGTGACAATGGTGGGCATGTCTGGGACCTTGTTTCCCCATTTCCCCGTTTCCAATACAGAACGTCACCCTCTCCCCAGACATGCAAACCAAGCACTGGTGCACCATTCTGCAGCCTCTCCGTTTCCTTGCTGAGGAGGCCAAAGTTGTAGAGATGCTCCTTCACGCGCGCTGCAGATATTACTCCCTCGTTCACGTACACGTCATCAATATATGCAGATGTTGCCCACCGTATACGCTCATCCTTCATCAGAATGGCGTCAACAATCATCTGCATAATTGATGGCGCCACATTGAGTCCAAACCCCATGTGGGTCAGGCAATACCTTCGCCCCTTGTTTGATAGGGCCACAGTGATTGGTGCACATGCACTTGAAGGTATGCCTTGCGAAGATCCAGCACAGATACATTTGATCCTGCCTGTCGCCATTCCCTTAGCTTCTCGGTACACATGTCCTCGCGGGCTGTAAAAGGGTCCACGTGCTCGTTCAGTTCCCGATAGTCGAGCACCGGCCTCACCTTTTTTTGTTGTGCTGGAGAACCGCCATTAGCGGGATCAGGCCCTTCGGGGGCCCCAATTCCTTCTCTGGATAAGGAACCAACCACCCGTTATTAATCCAGGCTCACAACTCCTTGTCGTATTCTGCACGAGCTAGCGGGGGGATTTTATACTCTGGCACACTGTTGTACAGCTTCTCTGGCGGTTGATTGTCCGACCATTTCCAGGAAACCATCCAGGACTTTGTGCGCTGGTCGAATTCCGCACGAAAGTCAGGCCGTTCTAGCTCCATTGCTGCACTTAGAGCAAGACCAGTTTCAGTGAAACACGCCCGACCCTCTTCGTCAACATGGACGCCACCCACTTTTTTTATGACGTCCATTCCCAGGAGCAGATCATAGCCAAGCAGTTCTCCGTCCACGAGCAGGGCTTGTATGGCTACTGCAGGCCCATCGCCGATGCTTGCGCGGATGACACTCACTCCACAAGAGGCTAGCGAGCTCCCGCCAACAGTCAGAATTGGAATCTTTTTCTCATCCCACGTGTCACAACATGCCTTGCGCACAAGGGTCTGGGTGCACCTGGTGTCTACAAGCACAAAGCGCTCATGCCCGTTAATCCGCACGCTCACTGCGGGTAGCGCCTTGTTCAGCGGCGATCTGGGGAGAAGACTGGTGCTGTAGCTTACTCCCCTTGCCCGTTTCCCGGACAGCTTCTTGTAAGTGGCCCAGCTTGTTGCACCTGTAGCAACTCATACGTCTCAGTGTTCCTCGGTTATGCATATCCTTTGCACTGCTTCGGCTTCAGCAGTCTTTGGAGAAGTGGTTCAGTTCGCCACATTTATAGCACCTTGTATCCTCAGTTGGCGGTGCGAGTGCTTCCACAGCTGCTGAGACAGGCTCCGCGTTGTCCTTCAGAATATTCTGGGCTCTGGCCAGTAACTCGTCTAACCCCAGCTCATTGAGCCTTGACGATGCTCGTAGCAGTCGACTGGCGTTGTCTGGGAGTCCGGCCAGAAAGGCCCATCCTAGGATTTGGTCGCTTTCTCCACTGAACGGTGCGGCCAGCTTCATCAAATCGGCCAGATAGACATCTACCGTTTCATCTGGCCCAAGCCGCCGTTCGGTGAACTGCCTCCAGGAGACAAAGGGGTCCGGACCGAATGTCACGTATAGAACCTGCTTAATTTCTTCCAAGTCTGCATCATCCCTGAGCTGCTGATACACGGCATAAGCTCCTTTGGTGAGCCTCAGAGGGATGACCAGTGCGGGATCTTTAACTTTACACAGCCGGCAGACCCGCTCAGCCTTTTCCCACCACTCGACCACAGACGGGCCAGCAGGGGAACCATCGAACTCTGGTATCAACTTCAAGATGAATCTGTCCATGTTGTAGTAATGGCCGAAATAGCTTGTAGCAAGGGTGTCAAATTCAAGGGTGAAAGGGACGCAACTCTTTCCGTCGGAAAATGTCTTACACGCTGCAACGCAAAGCCATGTACACCGAACACTGGTGTAATGCAGTTCTGTTCATTTTTCCAAGCGACCTGCTTTTATGGAGTCCAGAAACACCTCATTACCATGCGTGTAACGCGACTTTGCATGACTGCACGAGACCGTAAATATTAAAAGTCACGGATGCCATCTTGGACCCTTTCCTTTCTCAACCCACAGATCAGACAGACGCAAGGGCGTTTGGGAGGTAAGCCATTCCTTTTTTCCCCACAGATATATATATAGAAAAAATATGACAAACTGGAAAGGTTTTCATTTGTGATGCATTTCATCCACTAGAATTCAACAAACTGAGCTTTGTTGATGTTGTCATTTCTACACATGTGGTGCACACAATGTGAGACACAGGTAGTTACAAAATCTTTGAATGAAATACTTCTGAAAGAATTTTTTTTTTCAATCTAGCCAAATTCATCAGTATTCTTTTTCTTTTCATCACCTTTGTCCCTGACTATGCCACACTGTGACGATATAAAATCTACCAAGAATGGTGATATATTGTAAGAACCTGGACACAAATTTTTCATGGCTGAACAAGTGATCAAGGAACTTTCCAGACATTTTTATCTCAGTGGATTACATTCTCTTTTAATCAAAGTAGGATTCCCTATGTCAAAATTGTAGTCCATGTTGTCACAATGAACAACCAATGCGTTTTGTATGTTGTTATTTAAAATGTCCCTTTTGTGTTCATATAGTTTCTTGTTTAAACTTCACATATATATATATATATATATATATATATATATATATATATATATATATATATATATATATTTATGTACACACATATATATACATATATATATATTTCATACACACACACATACATACACACACACACATATATATATATATATATATATATATATATACACACAGACACACATATATATATATATATATACACACACGCACAGTTATATATATGCACACACACTTATGTACGCACACGCAGATATATATATATATATATATATATATATATATGTTTTCAATGTTATATATATATGTTTTCAATATATATACATATATATATATATATATATATATATATATATATATATATATATATGTTTTCTTATTGAAAATAAGTAGATAAATCTTGTCTAAATTATTCAATGAGACATATTATACATAGAGAGAGTGTGGTGTTGGGAGTGAGAGGGAAGGAAGGAGAGAGGGAAAGAGAGAAGACTGGTGCCAGTTGGAACACTTTTTTTAATTAGTTAATTCATTAAAATGTGAATTAAACCACATTGTATGATGGAGAAGAAACTTTTTTGGGATGGCTTGTTTTTATTTGAAATATTAATTAATTTTATCTTGCATGTTGGTACAGTCTTCTGGGGCAGGTTGGTATGCTTGCTAGTAGGCCTTAAATATATATATTGTTATAACTGATACATATTATGTCTTAAACCAGATAGAATTAGTAACAAAAGAAATGTATTTGAGAAAAAAAATAAAACGTTAAGAATGTGGTGACCAACTGATGGACAAGTAGAATCAAACAGGAGTGGAGCTCAATGACACATGGTAAAGGATGGAAGAAAGAACACATGGTAAAGGATAGAAGAAAGAACACATGGTAAAGGATGGAAGAAAGAACACATGGTAAAGGATAGAAGAAAGAACACATGGTAAAGGATGGAAGAAAGAACACATGGTAAAGGATGGAAGAAAGAACACATGGTAAAGGATGGAAGAAAGAACACATGGTAAAGGATGGAAGAAAGAACACATGGTAAAGGATGGAAGAAAGAACACATGGTAAAGGATGGAAGAAAGAACAATAGAAAATGAATGACACTACCAATCAATCAAGGCCAACCAATGTTGCGATCACAGTTATTGTAAATGCCATAATCCTTTCATTAGCTGCATAGTATGTGCTTCACCAGTTTTGAAAACAGATTTGACTTTCTCCTAGACTAGTTGCTACCCACATCTGAAAAACCCAGTCTGCCCTACTATTTAACCTATAGCTAGGGGCGTTCACAAAGAGATGGATTCATGCCTTTCTCATTAGTATTTTTGCATAAGTGAAAGTAATGAACTTGACTGGATTTTGAACTTGACTCTCTGATTTCTCAATCTGAGCTGCTATCCATTGCCATTCCCATGCATCCATAACAGAACTTTATTGGCAATCTTTCCCAAGAAAGACATGAAAACAAAATCAGTAGCAAATCTTAACCGCCAAAGAGAAAATCCTTAATTTTATTACTGATGCTAAACAATTAAGTGTCAAATTCAGAATCATCAAGTGTACTATTTGCACAAAACCCTTTTGTTTTCTAAAATGTACCAATTTTTTGGCCATATTTGACAAGCTGTGCTTTTTTCCGAATTCTCACCAGGTCTGGAATTGCAATAAGTTTCTATGTATGTTAAAACAAAAGTTTCAACATTTGTAGATTCATCAATGTTCTATTGTTTCCATTTTTTGCCAATGGAGTCATTACAAATTTTTTTTATTTCTTTGCACTGTTCCATGCTGCATAAAACATCCTGGGTATGACAATAAACTACATCCGTATTCTGGGTATGACGATAAACGACATCCATGTCCTGGGTAAGACAATAAACTACGTCCAACAGCAAGGCCTCTGATAATATGCTTTTGAAAGGAAAATATTAACAGCAATACGTTTTTGAAAAAATAATATTACCAGCTATACATTTTTAAGAAAAAAAATATTAACAGAAATGGATTTTTGACAAAACAAAAATATTACCAAGAAAAAAAAAAACTTTGTTGGTATTAAATGACCAATTGAGGTTGATATGCCATAAAACAAACCAAACCAAACCATGCTGCATGAAGAGGAACAAAGATCATAGAACAATAAAAAAAGGAAACTACAAGAAAAAAGAACTTTTTTAAAAAAATATTTCACCCCAAGCAAAGCGGGAGTGCCACTAGCATGCATGGGGTTACAGAGAGTGAAAGTAAGAATAAAGAGGGGTGTTTGAGGAAAGGATAAAGAGGGGTCAAGATCAAGGGAATAGTAGATAATATCTGTTTGTCCTGTTAAAGAAAAAACAAATTATCCATAACAAAATTAATTTTATATTTAATATCATCATTGATTAAGAACTATAGCACAGAGAAAAATATTAATTTATATTAACTTTTTAATTTTAATGACACTTTTGTGAATTTTGCACCGAAACAGTTTGTTTAAAGCTAAAATATTGCAAATTCAAAGAAAATAAAGAAAAATTATTTACTTTAGTATCTTGAATAATAAAATTAACTTAATCCAAAGGTAAAAAGTAAAAATTTCTTTAAAAAGACTTAATTTCTTAATCCAATTCCAGCAACAAACTTTTGTGTGTTGACAGTTGGCACCCAGTGCCTGTAAAGCTACATGCACTGAATAGGCCTGTGTTAAGAATCACCTTGATATATATATACAAAGGTCATCTGAAAAATTCATAGGCTCACCAAGATATAAATGTAAGTAGACAATAGTTGGTATTTAGCTGAACACTTGTAGTATTTTGGTACACTTGTAGTATACCAACTAGTGTGTCTGTCTACTTACATTTCTATTTTAGCCAGCCTATGAACTTTCATATATATATATATATATATATATATATATATATATATATATATATATATATATATGTTTGTATATATAAATATTTCATAAAATGCATCTGTTGGATGCTTTGGCACACATCATCAGTGATGTTTCTAGCCCAGGTTCATTAGGGGTTTTGGGTATTTCTTTTTCTAGGTTTCCATGTTTTGTTTAGGCATCCTGTTGACCTAGGGCCACCATTTCACTGGCTATAATTGCCTCCACACTTGCTCTCACTTCATACTGGAAACAGTGTTTCTAATCTTACCTTTTTCCTCTCCTTTGGAGATTGGGACAGTAATCTAAGCCTGATCTGCTCATTATCATCGCTGTACTGAGCTTGTGCGATGCTTTCTACTTCTCCAGTTTGAACTTCTATTCCTGCTTCTGCAACTTTAGGGTCTTCTGAATCCCTGTATAGGATTGTCTCCCTTGTCATCGCCATTATAAACTTCTCAACTAATCCTTTGAAGGTGAGTTGCAATGTGTTTGATAGTTCATAGAGAGCTGCACTGCTCAAATCCCTTGGTAGGTCGAGACATCTTTTCAAATAGCCACTAACTTTCATCTCCATCTTCTCATCTGTTGTTAATGCCACTTCATATAATGTCAGGGGCAACAGAATCTTTGGCAAAATGGCATATTGATATATCCATGCCTTAAATTGGCCTGTCAGCCCTGACTTTTCCACTTTGCTCAACATTGATTCAAGGTCTGTAAAACATTTCTGGGGAGCATATATCCATGCCTTAAAATGGCCTGTCAGCCCTGACTTTTCCACTTTGCTCAACATTGCTTCAAGGTTTGTAAAACATTTCTGGGGAGCATCTGTATCTTGTGCATCCAGTGATACTTCTCCTTTTCTAGCTGATGCCAATTGGATAATAACAAATCGGAGGTTGTCTTTATGCTGAAATTATTCTAATAATCTTTTATAAGATTCCTTACACAAACACAGACATGGTATTGTCTGAGAGCTTCCTAGACTAATTTATGTGGAACGGATCCAAGGTCCAGCCACAGTATGACTAGTATATATATAAGGTTGGTGCAAAAATAATGACGTAATAATGTCGTTTTTTGACGTATTTTTTAATGTCAAAAACGACATTATTACGTCATTATTTTTGCACCAACCTAACATATATATATATATATATATATATATATATATATATATACAGTGTGTGATGGGTAAATTGCCACCATTTTATATTTTCAATTGCGCACATGCACATTGTTTGTTTTGGGTGCAACTTACTCTTCTATATGTGCAGTTGACAAAAACAAACAACATGCATGTGCAAAATTTTAAATGCAAAATGGCGAAAATTTATCCATTGCACTTTGTGTGTGTGTGTATATATATATATATATATATATATATATATATATATATATATATATATATATATACATATGTGAAAAATATATAGAAAATAGGAAAGAACTTGTTAGGTTCCAAAGTTCTTGAGTATTTTTGTTATTATTTTAAAAAAATAGTGCTTGATACAAAAGTAAAGCATAAATATAATTATTTATTTAAAAATATGATTCCAACATGCTACATAAGAGTTCTCATGTTTCAAAACACGAGTCAAAAACTTCAATATATTGAAGTTTTTGGCTCTTGTTTTGAAACATGAAAACTCTTATATAGCGTGTTGGAATCATATTTTTGAATAAATAATTATATATATATATATATATATATATATATATATATATATATATATATATATATATATATATGTATATATATGTGTGTGTTTGTGTGTATATATATATATATATATGTGTGTATATATATATATACACACACACATATATTTATATATATAGATAGATAAATAGATCTTTCTTTTTTCTGTTATCTATATTTATCCTTTTTTAATATTTTTATTTTTATATTTTTCTTTCTGAGTATAATTTTTCTTTTCAGATTCATTTTTTTTTCTCATTCTTTTGTTACAAAATTATTTCAAACCTATTTTGAAAGTATCTACTGAAAGAATTGTTTTTTTTTGTCACATATCAAACCTTTCTTATATATTACTTATATCCAATCTATCCTAATCACAATTACTTTTCAGATCATTTAACATTCATCTAATATAACCATAACTGATAAATTAATTCTTTTCTTTCATTTCTCTTTCCTATAGTTTTTTTCTTATTTTTGATTTTGTTGGTTGCCCTTTGTGTTCATATCTTTTTTTAATCTTTACCCTCTTCGTCTACTTTTATCCTCTTTCACCTATTTGACTTTCTCTTTCTTTTTTTTGCTTTTTCAATTTACAAAAATTTGTTCATTTCTTCCATTCTCATTTAATCTTTCTTTTGAATTCATTCCTATAAACTTCCTCATTTCCATTCTTCTTACATCTTAGTTTTTTGTTTTAAAATTTCCTTCACCACATATTTTGTTTTCTTGTCCTCTCCGTTAAGACCTCTTCTCATTCTTTTCTTTTTATTTTTTCTTTTCTAATTAACTTTCTTTTTTTGTTTATATTTACTGCTTTCTTTCAATTTTCAGTCATTTTTAATTCATTCTTTTTGATTTCTTCACAGAAAAATATTTTTATTATTTTTCCTTTATCTTTAGTTTTTTTTATTTTCTTCATACTCTTCTATTCATTCATTTCTACTTTCTTCCTTTTAATTTTACTTTTCTACTTCCGCTTTGATTTTGTTTCTCTTTTGACATCTTTCATTTTCATACAACACACCTTCTTTCTTTATTACTTTTTCTCACTTCTCTTTTCTCCTCTATTTCTTCATCTATCTCAACCTGTTCATATCTATCTATCTATCTATCTATCTAACTCAACCTGTTTGCATCTATCTATCTATTTATCTATCTCAACCTGTTCACATCTATCTATCTATCTCAACCTGTTTGCATCTATCTATCTATCTATCTATCTATCTATCTATCTATCTATCTATCTATCTATCTATCTATCTATCTATCTCAACCTGTTCACATCTATCTATTACGTTGGTGCAAAAATAATGACGTAATAATGTTGTTTTTTGACGTATTTTTTAACGTCAAAAAACGACATTATTACATCATTATTTTTGCACCCACCTAATATCTATCTATCTATCTCAACCTGTTCACATCTATCTATCTATCTATCTATCTATCTATCTATCTATTTTAATTAATTCTTGGGCTAAGGGACATAATTCTTATTTCACTTTTATTTCATTTCCCTTTGTTTTCCTATTCTTTAAATTACTTTAATTGCTTTTTTTTCATAATTTTTATTTACTTAAGCCTTATTTATGGGCAATTTCTTTTTGTTCAATAAATTTCTTTCTTTCTGTCTTTCTTTTTTTTGTGCCATTTTTTTCTACTTGCTGTCTTAACATTCATTAACATTCATTTTTCTTAACCTTCATTTCTGCCTGATTCATTTCTAACTTTACTTTTAATTAGACATAGACTTCATCTTATTCCTATAATTCTCTTTATTACCTTATTCTCTTTTAGACATTTTGTCCTTCTCCTTCTTTCTGTTACCTATTTGTATTTTAATTTTTATCTCATAATCTTTCTCCCTGCAGTAATAAAACCTAATATCATTATAACCATTCTCTATCCCCACTCACTTTTTCTCTGTTTTCTGCTCTTTCGGCTACCCCATTCTCTTCACCTTTGCTCAATTCAGGGTCCCTGTCAAAGAATAAGTCTTGATATTCTCAAAATTTTAGCTATACCCTTCAGGAACTCCACTGAACTCTATTAAAGTCATTACCCATGCAAGCTACAAGCCTTTTCACCACCACCCTACAACCAATGTCTTACCTCTTAGCTTCAACATACAGTCCTGGCCCCTCAGGCAACCGCTTTATACCCACCCAGTTGGTGCTCGACAAAGTTTGATTGATTATGGCCAAAAGCCATTGATCACCACCCTAACTGGTACTTATGTTCGCTCTTTCCTTTTTCGTCCCCTGGAACCAAGAAGTTCTGACCTAAAGTGCACTGTCTGAACAACGTGTTATAAACATATCCATCACAGATTGGGGAGCAATCAGGCTCAGTTAATGTTTTTCATAGAAGAAAAAAAAAAAAACAATAAGAAAGTTCCACTTCCTTGTACTCCACCATTTGTACTGGGTGTGGCTCAGTTCAGTTTGGCTCAGCACACAGTCGTGCTTCATGAATTAGTTTCTGCAAGACTCATTTCTATTCAGCCAAGTTGATTTCCTTTATTACTTGAAGCCTCTTGAACTCTTCCAGCTATCAGGAATGTTGGGATGAGTGACAAAAATCATTTTTTTGAGAGGGACTAGTTTTCTGCACTATAAGAAATTGGAAATTCCAAGAGGTCGGAAAAAATTGGAAGACATGATTATAGACGTACAGGTATACATACATAGGATCATACATTTTTACATGCACACACGAACACACACACAGAAGACTGTATTTTCACACTGTTTATATATACACATACACTCTCCTTGCTATTTGAGCACCCTTCCTACATAAATATATCAAATTTTCGACAATATAGTATTATATATATATATATATATATATATATATATATATATATATATATATAATGGTGTGTACTTGCATTATGTGTATATATATATATATATATACACACACACATACAAGTAGTCATTGAGGTCAACCCTATTTTTATATTTATATACACTCTCTTCCTGATAATGAGTACT
>OZ010576.1:21100850-21193350 GCA_963932145.1 Acanthosepion lycidas
TCATCTTTTTTCTTCTTCTTCTTCTTCATCTACTTTTTCTTCTTCTAAAGTTCCATCATCTTCTTTGTCCCCTATGTCTTCTTTTTCTTCATCTTTTTTCTTCTTCTTCTTCTTCATCTACTTTTTCTTCTTCTAAAGTTCCATCATCTTCTTTGTCCCCTATGTCTTCTTTTTCTTCATCTTTTTTCTTCTTCTTCTTCTTCTTCTTCATCTACTTTTTCTTCTTCTAAAGTTCCATCATTTTCTTTTTCTTCTTCATCATCATCTTTTTCTTTGTTTTCTTCTTTAATTTTTTCTTCTTTATTTTTTATATTTCACATATTTTCTCACTTTCTATATTAAAATATTTTCTCTCTTTCTATATTAAAATATTTTCTCTCTTTCTATATTAAAATATTTTCTTTCCCATCAATCAATTTTTCTTCTTTATTGCTCATTCATTTTTTCTCAAATCTCTTTTTCTGACATAAAACCAGTTTTTTCTTTTTGATTTTCTCTGTTAAATTTTTTCTAATTTCCAAAGTTGTGCTTCTATGATTCAATATATTTATAATAACTTGTTTCACTTTTGAGGAAATTTTCTTTTTACTCACACAATCTTTATATTTAGCTGGAAAAAAATTTTGTGGAATTTTTAAAGTGAATTTCAGACACTATTTCGATGTTTTTACATAAATTTATTCAACATCTTTGAGGCAACTTCGTGATTCCATCCTCTCAGAACTTGCCATCTTTGAGAGTGATGAACTGGTCGAAGTGGTTTATACAGGCTTCAAGAGTGTTGATGGTCTTCTTATTAAGAGAATTTTATAGGAATTGAAATAAATGGTTAGCTTTTGGTACAAATTCAATTGCATATGGTAGGTGTAGACTGTAGAAGAACATTCCAGTCAAGCTGTACCATCATTTTTCTGTGTCTGCAAAGATGTCATGGAAGACAATGCCATCTGATTGACCAGTAACAAATGCTTTCCTTTTGATTTCTGCTTTTCATTGCTTTTTACCAGAATTCAACATTTTATTTTGTGGAAGGAAATTTTTAAAGTACAATGCCTTTTCAATTTCATCACCTGCTGCAGGTGCAATTCAATTTTGGAGTAGTTAATAGTGACACATTTCATTTTATACTCCACATTGTTATAAACAATCCATTTTCCATTGTCTGTGATTGATCTTTTTAAAAATGTATAATTTTTGGATGTATTTTAGCAGAGAATCACAGATGAAAATGTCACCCATTCATCATTTTCATTTAAATAATGAACCACCTAAACATACCTAGCAATGCATGTAGTCAAGTCTTTTCAAATACCTCATGATAACCACAATCCGTGTAGCCAAGTCTTTTCAAATACCTCATGATAACCACAATCCGTGTAGCCAAGTCTTTTCAAATACCTCATGATAACCACAATCCGTGTAGCCAAGTCTTTTCAAATACCTCATGATAACCACAATCCGTGTAGCCAAGTCTTTTCAAATACCTTATGATAATCATGAGTTACATAAAGTATTACTGTGATATCTCATATCATGTGACACAGATTATTTTTAATCAGTATCAATTTAGAGATCATTAACATCTGCAGGCTTGCCAGAATATTCTTGCTCTTCCAGATGATAATTTCTGCTTCTGGACATAAAAAAAACTCTTAAAAGGAGTACTTTTAGCTCTGACACCTGTTCAATAAATGTCACATATTATTTTGCTGTTTGTGGAACTTTTTTTTTATTACAGAAATGCATCTTATTTTCCTCCATTTTCACTTTTAATGTAAAAACAATTATAATTCACAGTTCCCACATGTATTGTACAGATAAATTCATTGAAATATCACATTTCAGCATTTGTTTAAATGTCATAGATTTCAGTCAGATGTTAAAGAAAATCCCATGTTCAAATGCTACCTCTTACTATACAAACTTTTGTCCAAATCTGGTATATCTGAAATTAGGAAATTATTATCAACACCTATATTATTACATATATATCTATATACAATATAGATATATATGTAGATGCATAAAAATTTTCATAATACCAAAATTATTCTTATAATTATAGTATAACTGAGATTCAGATTTTTATCATCTAATTATAAATATTATTATAAATTATAAGCATGTCCTGAAAATTTCATCTACCAATTTTATTGTAAATAAATTAACTTGCTTCATAAAATCTGATATTGAATTTTATTTTTAAACAAATGTTGGGTAAATAAATTGCAGTTGTTTATTGTTTGACTGATATGGGATATCTGTTGTATTGATATGGGATATCTATTGATATGGGATATCTGTTGTATTGATATGGGATATCTATTGATATGGGATATCTGTTGTAGGTACAATACTATAATAACATATAATAAAAATGAAAACACTAGTTCCAATTAATACAAGTATATTGGCAATTACTCATCTCAGAAATGTAATACTAGACTTCTGCCTGCTTGTACCAAAACCAATACTCATCAAGTGTGGACTATTACAAATTGTTTTGCAATGAGTTCAGTATATGCCCTTTGAGAAATAATGTTTTCTCTGAGATAGTAGAACAAAGATAAGTATAAATTGACTAAAATTTTGAATAATTGTCAATAACTTTGATAAGAGTCATTAAAATACTCAGTGTTGTTCAGACAAGTGAATGTCTTCTTTGTAATACTTACTGTTCATAACAACATGTTTCAGTTGTTTAAATCATTCATATCTGCAATATCTGTTCCTATGATAAATTTACAATGAATAGTTTGATATCTACTTCTTAGATATAATTTTAGCATATTCTGGTATATTTTAGATAATCTCCTCACAGATGCAGAAGAGACTTAAAGCAACAGAAATGAGGACTGAACATGTAAGCAACGACAAAGTAGAAACAAAATGTATACTTATATTTAACATCCGTCAGTCAGTTACGTGCCATGCGTGATACATGCTTAGGCGATCATGTATCTTTCGATATATGACTGACGAGTCAGATTTTTTCCCAAAGTAGATTGCCATTTCTTTCTGAAGTAGACCAGTTGCCATACAATGCTATAGACCCCAGTCTGTCCTTCTATTTACCCATAGCTGGGTTCATACCTTTCCCAAGGGTATTAGCACATAAGTGAATGTAATGGATTTTGATTGGAATTCAAACTCAACTCTCCAATTCCTATCCAATACTCCAACATAGAGAATTGATATTTCTAAGGCATATGATAAGAAAAGAGAGCTTGGAAATTAGGATACTCACAGGCCAGATTGAAGGTTAGAGAGAGAGAGAGAAAAACAATGCATGACCTACCTGGCAAGCTTGAGTGAATGGATGGCAGAGCAAAGATTGGGAAAGATGGCAAAAAGACAAAAGTTATTAAAAGATACAAAGGATAGGAAATTTTGCAAAGTCATGATTGCCAATGTCCTGAAGTGACCCAGCACATGGAAGAAGAAGAAGACTGCCATATAAGATTCAACTTATTTATTTTAATAGGGCTTCTTTTAGTAATCTAGAATTCTTATTTAACAGACAATTTGTTTTATATGTTTTGCCCTGTTGATGATAGAGAAACAATCACATGTTGCACTAACCATTTCACTCAGTTTTTGCTTTTCTTTCCCTTCTTCTTCCTAAATAATCAACATTTTTATTCTTTCTGAGCAGTTTGTCAACTCATCTTTTCTACTGAAGTTAAAACAAATTAAATCTGTAATATAAATATGTAAATATAAATATAAAAGTGAACATTGAAGTCAACACTCAGAGGCGACAAACTGTTTCATGCTAGACGCAATCGTCAGGCCGCAATCATCTTATATATATATATATATATATATATATATATATATAAAATACAAAATGGTCAATGGAAAAATATAAAATCTTTTTAATTAAGCTGTCAATGATTTTTGTGGTTTCTAAGTCGATATTTTCATTATTTTATCTTCTACATCATTCAAAATTAAATTTCAAATTTCTTTATTTTCATTTTCTTGTCATTACAAGTGGGGTGGGCATGCAGTTGCAATGAATAGCAGCTTAAAATGAGAAGTTGGAGAGCCAAGTTCAAATTCTAATCAGTTTTGTTCCATTTATTTGTATGCAAATCCCATACAAAAGGTATGAAAACATCTTCCCCACCAGCTATGAGTTAAATAGTAGGACTTGTATTTGGATAAAATCAATTATTATACTTAAAAAAGTGTTAATGTAATATTTACTCACGAAAAAAAAGAAATTATTCTTACAATCCAAAAAGTACTTTTTGGATTTAAATAACCCATATTCGGCTGATAACCCATAAAAACAAATTAATGTCTTGTCTGTATACAATTATTTTCTTCATGCAACAGTATGCTGTAATCAATATCAATAAACTTGTCTGAGATGAGATAGTTTAACTATTTACACTATTTAAATTTTTTGGACTGCTGTCATCATTTTTACTTGTACATTCATATTTTGGCTGTTGTACATTTTGACCTTCTTCTGGTGATATTTGTTGATATTTTGAACCAACCCATTTATTTCATCCCAAAGGATGCATGGCCCATGGGATAAAAGCATTGGTTGATTGATCCAAAAAGTGTTTTGACCCAATAAGTTGTGAGTTCAATCCCTAGCCTCAGTGGAGAGAACCAAACTTAGAGAGTTATCAAGGCAAATTAACTAAAACTGAGACATCCAAAGGCATGGTATGTAGAATTAGAACAATCTACTCCCATGGACTAAATAAAGGGTTTGTTTCAAAATTTCATCAGAAAAAGGCAAAACGTTATGAATGTGACAATAAAGATGAGGCCGATGGTCTGAACAACGAAAATAGTGTAAATAGTTATAATAGCTCATCTCAGAAATATAGAGAGATTCTGAAAAAGACCGAAGCATACCATGGCTGAAATGTTGTGAATGTGACAGTAATGATGAGGCCAACAGTCTGAACAATGTAGATATTTTAAACAATAACAAGAAAATAAATAAGTTATAGATACATTATACATTATTTATTTTCAAATGATTTGTAAATAGTTTTGAGATATAATTTTCTCCTTCCATTAGAATATGAAGAACATTTAAGGAGAGTCTGTCAAAATTTCAGAATAGGGAGTAAAGAATAGGAAAGTGGAGAAGGAAAGGAAGATTTCTTGTGATGAAGAAAGAGAAAAGAAATATGTGTGAAGGTGGAATGAAGGAAGAAAGATGTGAATGAAGGAGAAGAAGAAATACTACTTGGTGATCAAGAAGGAAAGTGAGGAATTAACAAAAGAGGAAATAAAGAAACAAAGGAAAGAAGGCATATAAGGGAATGGAAGAAAGTGACATAAAAAGAAAATAAATGAAAGTGTAAAAAGAGGAATGAATGAAAGAAAAATGCAAAGAAAAGAACAAATGAAAAAGAAGATGAAAAAACAAAAGAATGAATGAGAAAGGAAAGTCAAAAAGAAAAAAGTGAAAAAAGAAAAAATTACAAAAGGGAAAGAAGATCAAGATGAGTGACAAGAAAAAGAAAAATTAAGGAAGATAGAAGAGGAAGAAGAAAAAGAATGAAGGGAGAAGAAAGAGAATAGATGATTGTAAAATCAAAAGAAAGAAAGAAAAAGAAAGAAAGAAAAAGAAAAAAGTAAGAAAAGAAAAAGAAAGAAAGAAACAAGTCAAATAAAAGGAAAGAAAAAGAAGAAAGAAATAGCAAAAAGACAAAGAAAGAAAGGAAGAGTAGATAACTAGGAAGAAAAACAAAATCAACATAAGAGAACAAGAATAATTAAAAAAATAATAATGCTATGAAGAAAGAAAGAATGAAGGAAAAGAAAAGAAAAAAAGAAAAGAAGAATGAATCTCTAAGAAGAAATGCAAAAGTACTATAAGAAGGAGACAAGAATAATTAAAAATAAAATGGAAGCTATGTAGAAGGCAATCAACATAGCCTACCTTGCTGTATCATGTCCAATTATTGGTTAGGTGACAATGTGCTATGGACACACGGAATGTTTAAATGAGCAGCAGGGTCTGATCCTTTAAGGAAGTTCCATTTTTTTTTTTTCCTTCAGCTGTTTACAACTTGGTGACCTTGTTATTGCTCTGACTGCATAATATCCATCTCAAAATGATGTTCCACTGAAGAGTCCTGATGTCTGGCTATCAGTTTTAATGATAAAGAGTAAATAACTGAAAATAGTAAAAGAAAAAATGGTTAAAGTAAAATTGTTTTAAAAAATCTGAGGTTTTATTATTCAATCTAAAAGATATGAACCATTATGAAAACAAAAATTAAAAGAAGGAGCTGAGAATACCTAAAGAAAAAATGTGGGAATTAAAAGAAAAATACCAGTAATATAATTTATTTAAATTTTCATTGAATTAAAATAGAATTGAATTTGTGCCTGCAATATTTTTTGTTGTCTTTTGAGGCATATGAATTGGGTTCATAATTGAGCATCTTTTGACAACAAGCAAAGAGCAAAAAAGAGTCATTAATTGTATATATATATAAATATATGTGTGTGTGTGTGTGTAAATACATATTATGAACATAAACATATAAAAATATAGAATTCAAATTTTTAGTGATATAACTTTTAAAAGTTATATAATTAAAAATCTCTCTCTCTCTATATATATATATCATATATAATATATATATATATATATATACACACACACACACACACACATATATATGTATGTATGTATATATATATATGTATATGTGTAGGTGATGTAATGGATAGGAGCTCTGAATGAGAAGAGGGAGAGGTGAGTTTGAATTCTCATCGAGTTAGTTACATTCAATCAAGCAGAGAGGCCCTAGGGAAAATTATGAATCCATTACCTCCTCTTGCTCTCTCGCTGTGGATTAAATATTAGAACAGACTAGCCTTGGTTGGCAACCTGTCTAGAAGAAGAACAACTCTGAATTTAAAACCTAACAAAATCTTCTGACTCATAATGTGCCATAATCCTTTGTATTCGGTTCTTCCGAACAGTGTAATCAGATCTACACAAACTGTCACCCTTATAATCAAGTTAAATGTGCAGGAAAATCTGGCCATTTGATTCTAAGATCTAAGCTTCTAAACTCACATATGTTGAATACAATAGGAGATTCTAACATATATTATACATATATACATACATATATATATATATATATATATATATATACATATATATATATATATATATATATATATATTATACATATATATATATATATATATATATATATATATATATATATTATACATATATATATATATATACATTATACATATACATATATATATATATTATACATATATATATTATACATATATATATATATTATACATATATATATTATACATATATATATATATTATACATATATATATTATACATATATATATATTATACATATATATATATATATTATACATATATATATATATTATACATATATATATATATATATATTATACATATATATATATATTATACATATATATATATATATATATTATACATATATATATATATTATACATATATATATATATATTATACATATATATATATATATTATACATATATATATATATATATTATACATATATATATATATTATACATATATATATATATATATATATATATTATACATATATCTATATATATTATACATATATATATATATATATATATATATATATATATATATATTATACATATATATATATATATTATACATATATATATATATATATATATTATTCATATATTATAATAATATTTTTTGTTTAAAAATATGATTCCTTCGCTACATAAGAGTTCTCATGTTTCAAAAACGAGAGCCGAAATCATCCAAATAATTAATAAAATTAAGTTGGATTGTGTTGTTTAGTCCCGTTTCTTTCGCTTGAAATACATATATACATATATATATATATTATAGATATATATATATTATACATATATATATATATTATACATATACATACAAATATAGATAACTAGACTCCTTTCGAAAAACCCTCGAATTTTTGATTTGCCAGTAATCAAATCAATCTTGAGGGAAAAAAAGGTTTTGAAAAAAGAAAGAGCTACAAACATGAACTACTGCCGAAAAAAATCACACAGATGCAGGTCTGAAGCCCAAAGAAAAAACCCCGATATGAGTAAACAACTAACTAACAAAAGAGCTTAATACAACTGTAGAGCAGACCTAGATACACCTAGTGAGCCAGACAAACCTACCTAGGTTTCACCTAAACGGATCATCAGGGAAAGTTCGGTTAACGAGGCAAAGAGAAATGCATATTTAAATATGTAAATTGTAATGGGAAATATTAAAATATTAAAAAAATGCCCCAAATATAAAGCAGGCCATAAATTTTTTAAATTATGTGCAGAGGAGAAATTAGACATAGCTTTATATGATTAACCTAACCAACTATTAAACTCCAAAACTGAAATCCTTAACGTATGTAGACATAAAAAATCTTGGCTACTAAATTAGACGTTTTCCCACTTATTTGTCATTCCACCTTAATGGTTTTTTTTTCCCTCCCTCCCCATTTTCGTTGAATAATTATTTAACCCCACCCACTTAGGTGTTTGTGTTTGTGGTTCTTTGGTCACGTGGTATAATTTTAGCTATCGCCTATAAATGTGCGTTTCTCTTTACCTCGTTAGCCAAACTTTCCCTGACAATCCGTTTAGGTGAAACCTAGATAGGTTTGTCTGGCTCACTAGGTGTATCTATATTATACATATATTATATATATTATATATATATATATATATATATATATATATATATATATATGTTATACATATGTATATATATATATTATATATATATATATATATATTATACATATATATATATGTTATACATATATATATATTATACATATATATATATATATATATATATTATACATTTATATAAATATATATATATATATGTATAGCATATATATATATATATATATATGTATAGCATATATATATATATATATATATATATATATATATATATATATATAAATATCCAGCTATGGGTAAATAGCAGGATAGACTGGGTTCTATAGCCTTTGATTGTAACTGGTCTAGGAGAAGGATAACTCTGAATTCAAAACCTGCAGAGTGTCATTTGGGGACCTTGTGGCTCATAATACACCAGGTCTCTGTATTTGGCCCTTCAAAAAGTGTGGTTGGTTTTGCACAAAGCATTTACCACTATAATCAAATCACATGTGCAGGTTGTCTGGCTGTTGGTTACTAGGAACTGAGGTGCCTGACCCTCATACATCGAAAAAAGGGTCCCTGGTAGACACAGGTCAACAGCCCGCATTGATCAATGGCAGTAGAGAGTCCACGATGTATATATATATATATATATATATATATATATATATATATATATACCTGCATTTTTATATCTCCCTCTCTCTCCTTTATACACATATATACACATATAGAATTCCATCAACAAGGATAAATGAAAGCTATAACAGAATATTTGACACTTTGAGATTCATTTGCTTAATATGCAAGCATGAAAATTTAATATTTGTTTTACTTTTGTAGATTCAGTTCTTAATCTACAAAATACATCTATATATATCTTAAAACGACGCTCCTTATTTTTTTTAAGCACAACTAATGGAATTAATTTTATAAATTGTGATTAATTACTAATTCATTAAAAATAAAACAAAATTCTATTTAAATTTTGGTATATTGCTATGTCATTTTTTTGTTTATCTTCATGCTGGAGATTTTAATCATGGCAAGATTCACTTAATTTTATAGGTTTTCACAATCCTTCTCCATTTATTGAACAGGAGTAGAGGTCTATCCCTTATTTCCTAATCATGATTGGGTTTCTTGTTCCTTCTAAATTCTTCTCAGTCTCTTTCACACTCAGTAATCCCTTGTATCTTAGTGAAATTATTGAGATTATTATCTTGCTTGGGGTGAAATATATATATATATATATATATATATATATATATATATATATATATATATACATACATATATATATATATATATATATATATATTTACTGTAGTATGGGAAAAGCTTGAAAAAAAACTAACAAAATCTCAAATTGGCTTTTATTTCTATAAACGTTATTTTCAGTGGCTACACATGTTTGTGTTTTTGTTGTTTTATGAAACAGTGAAATTAATGGCAACTGGCCTAAATTGAGAAGTCTTACTAAAGAAAAAATTGTGCCTCTAACAGGAATCGAACCTGCATGCCTTTTTTTTCCATTAGAGAAACTACTTTTTGAACCAAAGTGCGCCTCTGCCAGTTTGGATATGGGGACTGGCCTGATAATGCAACATTAGAATTATTTAAAAAAAGCTTTCTTCTCCAAATATATGTCTCAGCTAGTTTCAGTTTTGTCATCAAAATATAAACAACAGTAATTTTTTAAATGATTATTTTTATCCAACGTTATTTCTTCTTCTTATAATTATAATTTTAATGAGTTGTTATCTCTGTATTTTTATTTTTTATTTTATTAAACAGTGAAATTAATAACAACTGACTTGAAGTCCTACTAAAAAAAATTGTGCCTTTTTTTTATAATTATGTTCACCCTGCACAAGATCCGAGAGCCACTCAAGGTAGAGGGTTACAAATTAAGATGCAAGATAACAGTTAATTCTAGACTTGAACAAGTTAAAAATATTAGTGATTGACGAAGCATCCACTTGGTGGTTGAGTCCACAAAGAAGCAGTTCTGCTTGATTGGAATATGAAGGGAATGAGGGTGGTTTTCTATTATGTGCTTAGCCTGACAGTTCTTAGCTGTGAAGGTTAGAACTGGTGGAACTACGGAATGTAGTTCATCTGAGAATTTTCCATAGAAATATCGATAGAGCAGTGAAAGACTTGTGACATTTTCTCTGTGAGAAAGCGTTGTAGGATAGATTGAACCTGCATACATTTTATTCATCAGGAAAACCTCTTTTTGAGAAAACATGTACCTCTAACACTGACAAGGCATGGTTAGAATTATGTATTAAGGAAATGAAAGTAGATTGTTCACAAGTGGTTTTGCGGATGTTAACAAGGTTGTGGGTTTTGTGTGTATTTCTTTAGGTGAAGGTGTGTGTTCAGTATATAAACAAAGACAGTAGAAGAAGAATTCAAAAATCTTGTGCTTCTGCTATGGACCTTGATTTCTTTTATGTTGACTGTAGTGAAAGGGAAAATGAATTTTTTTTTTTTCTTTATTATTTTTTTATTTATTGGTTTTATTTCATTTTCCCACAATTTTCCTGAAGGCAAAAGGTCAGGCACCTAATCCATAAAGGTAAATTAGCAATAAAATGTATTGCTAATGAGTCACCGAAGAAGGAATGTTTGTGTTTTCACTTTCAAGATGTTTATTTGTAAGATTGAAAAGCAAAACTGTGAGCAAGCTCTTAGGATCATACATTTTAATTGCATTTATTCAAGAAATGACTTTAGATATTTTTCAAAATTGTTTTATACTTGAAACATTTGTCCTACACATGATGTTATTTTATTTACATTATATTAATATACTATTCATAAACATATTCATAATTCATATTCTTAAGTCAGTAAAAACAATTGTTTTGTAAAAAATATCAGTTAAAAAGACATGAACATTAAAACTTTTTCTATAGATACCTCACTAAATACAAAAGTAAATACAGAGTGCAGCAGAAATACCTCCTACGTATACTTCCTTGAAATACCTCCCACATAATGGCAAGATGGAGACACCATTACCACTAATTGCTTAGCATTATGTGGGAGGTATTTCTGGGAGGTATATGTAGATGGTATATGTGGGATGTATTTGTGGGAGGTATTTCTGGGAGGTATTACTGCTGCTCACTGTAGTACCAGCTGTTATGAATTTCCTTTGTGAATACTTTACATTTTAAATTATGAATATTTTATATGCCACTTTCTCATGTCTCTTTTTTTGTGTATTCATTTTTTTAGCTTTCATCTTTTTCTTTGATATTATCCTAATTAAAACTTTAATTTATCCTTATAAATTTAGTATCAAGGGAAGGAACTATTCTGAAGAAAAACGATTGATTCATATGTTTGTACTTTTTGTATTTTGAGTTCATGCCTTTCATAACCAAAGTGACATGAGATGCCCTAAAAGTGAAACCTGGACTAACAACCATTTGGTCAATGCTAGCCTTCCTTGCCAGTGACGACACACACACACACAGAGACACACATGCACACACACATACCATTTTAGTAGAAATAACTGCTTTTAAACATCATGCAACTCATTATTAGAAAGAAACCTTACATTTTGTTAAACCACCCTGAAGATATTTGTCAAGAATGATTTTTCTAATGACTTTGCATTTTTTCATGGCTTCAACCCATTTCAATGTGATTGGGTCATTCCAGCCTCCTATGAGTTCCTGAAAGTCGGTGAACAATCGAAATCATGAGAATTAATCTTTCATTATGCGCAACATGGTATATATGCAGGAAAGGCAAACAAGAACGAAAAGATCTTGCATACAAATGGGGACCTGTCTCCAAGTTGAACTCAAATGAGTAAATGATTGGAATCATCATAAGGCTTTTCAGGAATTTTTCACAGTGTCAGCTGTTCAGTTAAATTGTCTGCATTTTTATTTTCATAGTGTTATTCTGGTATTTCAAGTAATTCTGTTTCCAGCTGGATCACCTCAGTTGGACCGAAAATTTTCCTCATGACATTGCTTCTTATATTGGCATTTCTAAAAACTACTCTTTTCAGTTTCTTTCCCTTATAGTTTTGATTTTCCATCTAGAATTTCAAAATATAATTCCAATATGGTCTTGCAATTTTGCTTTGGCATTTCAGATATAACGCTTCCAGATGGATTTCTTTGGTTGTAATTTTTAAATTCTTCTTCAGATGGATCACTTCAGTTGAGCTCAATCATTCCCTCATGAATATTAATCTATGATATTATATAAAATATGGTCCAAGGTCAAAAGTTGAGACATGGGGAAGAGTTGGTCATCTTTCATAATGTTTAATTTAGCTAGTCAGAATCATGGATTTAATCATTCAATAATATTCCATTCACCAAAACAATACATTCTTACTGCAATTACCATAATACCACAATTCATATAACAAGCCTTAACTAGTCTCCATATATATATATATATATATATATATATATATATATATATATATATGTAGAGAGATGATATCCATAACTACAATGATTAAAAAGCTGAAGCCCAATATTTTTTTTAACCATTTCACCTCAAGCAAAGCATTAAGTACACTAAGATGCAAGAGATTACTGAGAGTGAAAGAACAAAAGAAAATCATGATTTGTTAAGGTTTGGTGGGACTTTTATTACTAATACTGTTTTATTTGTTTGTTTGTTTTTGTAAATAATATATAGCATTGTTAATATATTTTCTCTTGTCACCAATCCTGTTCTTTTATTGTTTAAAGAACAGGATTGGTGACGAGAGAAAATATATCAACAATGCTATATATTATTTGCAAAAACAAATAAAACAGTATTAGTAATAGAAGTCCCACCAAACCTTAACAAATCATGATCTTCTATTGTTAGCATTTAAAAAAAAAATCTAATCTGTTAGACTGAATCCTTTGCATATGAACTTTTCATGAAATTTCATAAATTCTTCTCCCACATTTATCATTTTATTTGCTTTGTATCATATTCCCTTATGACTTTGCTTGTTTCTCTGACAATGAAAAACATTTTGCTTCCAGATGGATCCCTTTAATTCAAATGAATCATTTCCTTAAGATGTGAAGGCATTTTTTTTTAAATAATTCCACTTCCAGATGGATCACTTCAGTTGGAATGAAACATTTTATTATGCCCTTCCTTTTTAATTCTAAATATCATTTTTGTATCAGAAAACTTTATTGCTAGTTAAGAGAATTTTTTCACTTACAGATTTGTTTCACAGGAAAAGGATAAAATGTATTTTATTGTATCCTTCTAAAGTTAGTCAGATTTGATAGCTTACCATAATTTTTTTTTTAAACTGCTTGTTATATATCGTACTTATGAACACTAATTGGTATGTCCCAATTCTAATAAATATGTTGGACACTATTGTAAGTGGGGGTAATCAGCTGTTTAAGTAGTCCACCGCTAGCAGTGGTTTACCTACTTCATGCCACTGGCAAGTATTGCATTTTGTTATATATTCTAGTGATGTATCCCTTCAGGGCGTGTACTGTCATGGCTCTCCACAACTTCCTATATCTTGTAGATCTTAATGTAATGTTGGTCTTTTTGCTATCCCCCCATTCTGCCATCAATTCCCACTAGTTGGTCAGGTAGGTGAGTCACTTTCTCCCCATGTTCTCTTTTGCTTTCTATATGTCCTTTGAGTGTCAGATTTTCCAAATCCTCCTTCCTCATAATGAGAAAAATATCCAGGATCTTCCCTGGTTCATTAATTGATGCGCAACTCCTATATCATGAATGATTTGGGAAATTTGCTTGTTTTCTTCAGGTGGTCATCTTTATATGTTTCATTTGAATAGCACCAGACAAAAGTTCCATCATCATTATCATAACCTGCAAATTCAAAAACTTGATTCATCACTAAATATCACTTTTATCCACATTCTATGATTATTTATCTTTAGCCAAATTTATTGCCATTTTCTTTTCTTGGTGTGTCAATGCTGGTTTTCGTTTGTCTTTTCTGCATGTAAATTCCATTTTATTCACAGCCAATTTCTACACACTCTTCTAACAAACATTGACTCCGGTTTCAACTGATTTTGTTTTCATTTATCTTGTATATTTTTTCTATTTTCAAGGCATATTGCTTCGAGTTTTATATCCTGAGGATGTGATATCTTTTATGGTCTCCCAGTATATTATACATATTTTTAAGCATTCCATTTCTTCTATACTTGCATCAAATTTTAGGCACAGCTGTCTTAGAACAACCAATGTTTTTTTTCGCTAAGCTCCACTGTGGACAGCCTTCTTGAATGAACTTTATGATCCTTCCCATTGTTTCAATTGGTATTTCTTTTGTTGGAATCTTGTTTCCTGTCATTTAGATATGATCAAACACTTGTTGTGGTCTGCAAGGAATCTCTTAACTATAGACTGATTTACATATCTAGGTTTCTGCTTGTATTTTTTTAGGAATGCAAATTAAAAGATCATTCTATAATGTTTTCCTTTACATGGCTTTGAAAAAAAATTAAACCAGAATGTTCAGCTACTTAAAACAAAATGGTTTATGTCTTGTCTGTGATTAGTTTTTTTTTAATGCTAAATAAAACAACCAGAACATTCTCTAATTATGATAATTCCATAATTTTGTAAGTGTTGTATGCAGGTCACACACACACACTGTCTCTTTCTCTCCCCATATATATATATATATATATATATGTATTTGTGTGTGCATATATGTATATATATATATATATATATATATATATATATATATATATATATATATATATATATATATATGTATTTATGTGTATATATATATATATATATATATATATGTATGTGTTCATATATATATATATATATATATATATATATGAACACATACATACATATGGGATAAAGATATTTAAATAAAAATCTGTTGTTATTTTATTTACTGTTGAATAAAAAGCTTAAGTGAATCGCCTCTAATTTTCCTTCTCCATGGTGAACCTATTATTATTGTCCAAAAATCAACTCTGATAGACCCTTACACTTATCAGTTAACATGTTTAATATGTAGGATATTTTTATATTAACCTAATTGAAAGTTTTGTACCAAAAATTAAGCCAACATATTTTTTACTTTTATTTTCCTCTCAATTTATTGTTATCTTAATTTTTTTCATTTTTCATATATATAATATTATTTTCTAAGTTGTTAATTAATTATTGCAACTAATCAGAAGATTAAAATGACTCACATTTAATCCTATTTGATGCCTACAAAGTAAATTAAAAAATTAAAACTATGTATCAGTTACAATTATAGTAAACTAATTAGTTATATTTAATAAGAAAATTAATTAAAAATTAATTAGCGGGATTCTAGAATCAGAATGAGATTATCATAGGATATCTTCTTTAAATATTTTAAAAATGATCAAGAAAAAGGAAATTGATTAAAATTAGTGAGAGACAAGTGTTTATTTGATTATTTGAAAACATTAATTGAGATAGAAACAGTTGTTGATGTTCAGTTGAAAAGATGATTTCACTTTTAATGAGGATCATATATAGGAGACTTTCCTTTGTATCAATGTTTTTGTTTAGTCCAGTTTTTTATTTGATAGAATCTAAATAAAAGTGTTTACCATAGAAATGTGTTGTATTTTTGACAGGAGAAATAATGACAGTCATCGTTTATGCTTGATTTCTATTCCAGTAAAATTGTATTATTTTGTAAGACTGACTTGAGACAAAATGACAGAGTTGAAAATAAAAGCAATGTGGATCAAAGTATATATAAATGGAGTTCAATTGGTTGTTTGCAAATAAAGTGCATTAATCAGTTGGAGTGAAAACAAATATACTTCTTTTATGTTCCATGTCCCGTCAGGACATTAGTGATCATGGCTCTCCATAATTTCCTATCTTTTGTAGCTCTTTATAAATTTTATTATCTCTTGCTTTACTATCCATTTAATAAAACTTGCTGGGTAGGTTATGCATTGTTCACCTCTTATCCCTCTTGTTTTCAAGCTACCCTTTGAGCATTAAATTTTCCAAGCTCTCTTTCATCATTATGTACCCTATAAATTTCAATTCTTCCTGATGTTAATTATAAGTCACCTTTTTGCTTCTATTTTCTCAAAAATTTCATTTTTTCTCACATTTTCAGTCCATGGTATTCTCAACATCCTTCTGTAGTACCACATTGCTATTACTTCAAGTCTCTTCTTCATCTGTGAGGAGATTGTCCAGCATTCACTGCCATATAAGAGCACTGATATTACATAACAGTTCAATACTCTTTTCTTTGTTTCTAACAAATTTTTTATGTTTCTTAATACTTTGCTTAGCTTTTGGATGGCAACTTTCACTATTCCAATGTGCCTTCAGATTTCAGTGTTGCATTTTCCGTCTTCTGTTAAAACACTTCCCAGGTATTTGCATATTTATACTTGTTTTATTTTGGTATCTGCAATTTATAATTTTCATGTTGGATGAAGATAGTACCCTAATTTTCTAGTTCTGAGTATGATGATAAACTACATCTGGCAGTAAAGTCTCTGATCAGGAGATTGGAGGTTTTGAGGAATGTGGAACCACCTCTTAATTGCTGTTGTTCCATGGGCCACCTGACCTGAGGTGGGAGCACCTGCTAGGGTCCAAATTATGAGCAAATAAGGACCCCACAAACAAAAACAAAACATTATGAAAGTATTAACATATATTTTTATAGTAAAAATACAAGAAATATATTTTATATTAAAAAATAACTGATAATAATTTAACATCTTTCTTTCCCCCACTCTCTCAATATGAAATCACTATTCTTAATTTTTACACTTAGAGTAAATTTTTCTGTTTTCATTTGGTTTACAGGTCTGAAGATTTGAAGCTGTTTATTGACTTCAATGAAATAAATATCACCTATGTTTTTTTAATGTGTTTGTTTATCATTATATAATAACTTTTACTCTATCTTTTGACATAGATCTCTCAACAGATCTATATCCTCTTTGAAATTCCATTTGGATTACCAATAATTTTATTATTTTCATATATATATATATATATATATATATATATATGATAAAAATAGAGTTTTAAGTTATGTTATATTCAGGAGTAAAAGTGCTCACTATCAAGGATAGAGCATATGTAAATATAAAATATAAAAGTGGACAAAGAGGTCAACATCTAGTGATGACTATCTGCTTGAATGCAATCTACAGGCCATGTATATATATTACTATGGCAGCTTGGATCCACTATGTCATGTTCAAGTAATGTAGTAAATCATCCCTACTCCCTTTGTGTTCCTTTGATAAGGAGCAAGATCAACTCAGACAGCTTTTTCCCATGAAACTGTTACTTTCTGTATTAGACGCCCTGATAGATACAATATTGGTCTCTTCAAGTCCATGATCAACCAATATCTATCCTTACAACAATTTCGGAAAGTAATGCACTACCTTGAACGCCCCTTGGGCATTATATTGGGTGAAATAACAGTAAAAAAAGAAATTTGAAAACTTTTGATAAATTGTTCATTATAATTTATTCTTCAGGAATTTGGAATCTTAAAAGTATGAAAATGATATCGGACAATAAAATCCTTTTGAAAGAAACCAAAAATGAAACTGATGTCAGCCCAGTTTATTTGGCTGTAAGGAAGACAAGATTATTATTTAAAATAAGTGGGTTTCTATGTAAGGTTTCTGATTTTGCTTACAGTTTTGATTTCTTTTTCTTTTTTGCCTTCCAGTCTGTTTTCACACTTGTTTGAAAAATATGGGTAGTTTCAAGTTCAAACATATCTACAGGTTTTACATGCATATGATATATATATATATATATATATATATATATATATATATATATATATATATATATATTGAATGATGTGTGCATATGTGGAATTAATTTATATTTCCTGTCAATTTTTCTTTCCTGTAAACTGTCTCTTAGCGTAATTATTCTCATCTCTCTTTGCCTGTACATATGCACACTGCATATGCATTATGCACACATTTTTCAGTTTTGGGGGTATCTTCATTTGCTTGATTCCCTTTTTATTTTCGTTAAATGTTTTTGAAAAGAAACAGCTTTGTTCTATCTTCAAAGCTTAAAAAGACATTGTAAAAAATTTTTGCTACGAACAAGAAAATCCATTTTGCTCTTTATATATTTATTCTGTTGTCCTCATTGTTTTTTTGTTTTTAATTTCCAAAGATCTCAGGGCTTTTATTTATTTCAACACAAACCATGTGTTTACTTTATATTTTTTTAATCTCTGGAGGTGATAAGGACAAACATTTATATCAGGAGAGGGATTTTGTTTTCTCCTGATTTCAGTCATGAAAGGCATTTTTTAAATTTTCAAGAATTTTCAAAGGTTTAAGGGGTTTTGTTTTTTCTTTTATAATCTGTCCAAAACAGCAAAGGCAAATTGTATTTATGTTCAGAACAATTTTGGCAAAGGTAAGAGGAGCCAGAAAATAAGTGCCTAAGGTTGTGACAGGTTCCTGCACAAAAGATTTTACAAGCATATAATCCATATTGTTTCACATAATAAAAAATAACAAAAACCTCTCAAGCACTTAAAATATTAATTAATCTTTTGTCAAAACATAATTATTTTGACATTATTAAACAAGAAATTAGCAAAACTAGTTTCTATTGAAAATTTATATATTTTATTTTTTAAGTGAAGCACCTAAAGAATCCAGAAAAAAATAAAACAGAGAAAAAGAATATATATATATATATATATATATATATATATATATTTATATATTTATATTTATGAGGGATGCTCAATAAGTCCATAGCCTGACTAGCTGAATTCAGTGAAATGCTCACTGAATATTATTCAAACTATGTGATCAATATTCACTAGAGAATTAAGTGCATTGACAAGGAATGAGAGTATATTGAAAAATAAATATCTGTTGTGTAACAATTTTTAACTGCAGAATTATTAAGGCACTTGACCAAATCATATAGCTCAGACATTATAAAATTTTCAACTCAAAATTAACCTTAAAAGTGTTACATTACAGGCTTATTGATTTGTTTCATATATATATATATATATATATATATATATATATATATATTTTCTTTCACTTATTTAACTGAGGTTGAAGATATCATGGACTGTAATGGAAGGAAGACTTGGAAAGTATGATACTCACAGGACCAGTAGAGAGCAAGAGGGACAGATGAAAACAACATATAACATACTTAATGATCATGGATGGAAGAATAGGGCTCAGATGAAATAACAGAAAGACTAAGTTTATTAAGATATACAAGAGACAGGAAGTTATGGAGAGCTATAATCGTCTGTCATAAATTTTAGTTTTAAATATTATAAACAAGGTGTACAAAAAGTCAACCTTAACACTGCTGCTAAGCCATCCATTTTTAAGAGTCAGTTTTTTTACTTCTACTTTTCGACGTCTATAATCATAAAAAAAGTCTATTTATTACAAAATAATTCAGCATAACAATAGTTATTTTATTTCTAAACAATAAAATGAATAAAATAAAAAATGTTACATTTTTTTTTAAATTATTTCATCCCAAGCAAGGCAGTAATGCCACTAGTATGCAGGGGTTTACAGGGAATGAAAGTGAAAGAGAAGACTGAAAATAGGCAGTATTGAGGATTCAAGAAGATAGAATATGACAACTGACATTTCATTTAAATTTTTGAAGATTTTAGTTAGAAGCAAGGAAATGGAAGAGAGTGTTCCATAGGTTGGAAGTGTGAGAAAGGAAATGGTTGGAGTATAAGTGGCAAAGTTACATTTAACTATTTCAACATTGGGGACCTTTTGATGCTAGTCTATTGCATGCTTAAAATTATGTATTTGGGGTACCAGGGAAAAAAGCTCATCAGAGAAGTTGCCATAGAAATATTTGCAGAAACGACAAGAATTCGAGATGCTCAGTCAGATCCTTTGGATTTTGTCAAGAATCTCAAGATGAATAGCAGGAGCACCAGACCACATATGGCAACAGTATTCCATGCAAGGATGAATGGTAGATTTATAAATGTGCAAGATGGACTCTGACAAGAAAATGTTTTTGTCAGAACACAGTGACTTTCCTTGCAGTAGATGAGGCTATTGATTCAATATAGTCTTTCTACTTCATGTCAGAGGAAAACATGAGGCCAAGAAAGCATAGTGTGTTGCTCTCCTGGAGTATCCATGCTGATGGCGGGCAGAAACATTTCCCTATGGTGGATTAATGAAGGCAGTTTTATGTTTATTTTGTTTCATGTCATATTTTTGCTCCAGAATTCTTAGTTCCAATATGGTTTGGTTTTGTACACTCTTGTTAATGAGGTGGAAAGTGATGGATCCAAAGCCGTACCAAACTATAATAAGACTTTAGTAAAGAAAAAAATATGCCAAGATAAACAAGATTCACTTTTTGAGCCAAATGAATGATGCTTTTAATCTCTGTTTTTTCTTTTAATTTCTTAAACCAACTATAACAACAAACTACTGTAAACACAAACCAAAACTAAAAATATTCATTCCCAGTAGAATATCAAGATTTGAGATAGGCTTCTAGTTCTGGGCATGAGTTGTACTATGATTTGGCCTTTAGTAAAGATTGCTATGTATGTCTGGGTAACTAAACATATCTCTTTAGGTGGAATGGTGTTGGGTAGAATTAGTGTAATGAGCATATTCAGAAAAAGAGGAAATAATGTTTTATAACATCTGGCGAATCAACTTGATCATCATACCATGACAGGGAGGAAAATTTAACTAACATAAATGATAATAAAGGCATGGAAGATATATTCTGTAGGAATAGCCAATCAGATTAATCATTGATTATATTTTAATGTTCATGGACTCTCCCATCAATTTTGATGTATGAGGGCTGAACAGCTCTGTTTTAAAGTGAAGTGCTAGACCTACCGACATAGATGATTTGATTATAGTGATGAAGGTTTGTGTAGAACAATCCGCATTTTTCAGAAGAACAGATAACAGAGAAATGGTGGTGTGCCCTGAAGGCACGAAACAGCTATTGCCTAGTTTGAATTCAGTGTTTTCTTTCTTTTAGACTGGCTGGCATCCAAGGCAAAAGAGCCCAGTCTGATTTGCTATTTAACTCTTGCCTAGAGGAAGATAGATTCAGATATATTTTTTTTTAATCATTTTACCCCAAGCAAGGCAACAAAGCCACTAACACACAGGTGGTTACTGAGAGTAAAAGAAAAACATTATTAAGGAGTGAGAACAATAAAAGAATAGAATTTAAGAGAACGGAAGATAACGATTGATATTGCATTTAAATTTTTTAAAATTAAATTTGACTGGAAAGGAAGAAGCTGGAAGAGAGCTCCACAAGCGAGAAGTGAGAGAAAAGAAAGTGTTAGCATAGAATTCATGGTTATATATAGCTATTTTTGACTGTAAAATGAGATCTTGCTGCCAAGCTAGTAACGCATTTAAATTCATAAAGTCTAGGTACCATAGATGAGAGTTTATCAGAATTTGTGATGGAAGTGTTTATAGAAAAGATATAGAGAAGCTACATTGCAGCAGTGATAAAATGACTGAAGTTGAGATGCCAAGTCAAGACCAATAACATTGCAGATTCTTTTTTTGATTTACATATACATCAGGAGCACAACACCATATGTGACAACCATATTCTAAGTATGGATGAATGGTAGACTTGTAAATATGTAAGATAAATTCTGGCAAAAAATTTTTCAATCATGACACAGTGAACCAATCTTTCTATCAGTAGATCTAGCAATTGATTTTATATAATCTTTCCATTTCATGTCAGTGGAAAACATTAACCTGAGAAGTACAAGTCACACTCTTGGATGGTAGTACAAGCCATACTGATTGAAGGCAGAAATGGTTCTCTCAGATGATTAATAAAGATCAATTTTGTTTTGGAGGCATTAAAATTAACAAGTCATTATTTGACCCAGTTAACAACAGAATGTAGGTCATTTTTGAGATCAGCTGCCAATTCAAACTTATCAAACCAAATAGCATTAATGGGGAGTAAGTGAAATAGAAATGACTAAAATTAAAACTCATCTTGGTGAATTCACTTGATTTTTTTTTAATCATTTCCCCCAAGTAAGGTGAAAATAATACTAAGATCTAAGATGTTACTGAGATCAAATGAAACCGTGAGGGCAATAAAAGAACAGGAATCAATGAGACAGAAGATCACAACTGACAATGCATTTAAATTTTTGAAGATCATTGTTGATAGGAAATTAAGAAACTGGAAAATATTTCCACAAATGGAAAGTGTGAGGGAAGAATAGCATAGAACTTACAATTACACAATAATTTTCACGTTAAGTTAATGAGACCTAATCTACTACTATGCTTAAAGTCAAGGTACAAAAAAACAAGTGCCATGAAAATATTTATAGAAAATGCACAAAGAAACTATATTACAGCAGTGGAAAAGTGACTGAAGCTAAGATGCCAGGTCAAGAACAATAACATTACAGATTCTTCTTTGGATTTTGTTAAGAATCCCCAGACACATAGCAGAAGTATTAAAACAAATATGGCTGCAATATTTGTTGCCCAGAGGAATGGTAGACTTATAAATGAGCAAGATATTTTCCAATGAGAAACATTAACCAACATGATATAGTGAACCAAATGTCCTACCAGCAGACCTAGCAATTAATTTAGTATAACCAATAGACCACAAATGCTCAATAAGTTGCTTGGCAAAATGGTTCATTTAAGATGATTAATAGAGAGCAGTTCCATGTCAGTGGAAAACCAATAACCATTACCCTAACTGCAAATCCATTTTCATGGTACCAATTGTAGACAAAGATTCTTGTTATCCCCATGAGAAAACTTTGGGTGGAATTAACCTGGAAAATATTTTTCAGCTTTATCTGTTTGGTTTAGCCAACCTCTCTTCAGGAATCATTCTTTTACAAACAGAAAAATTTAACTAGCAAGAATAAGTATGGAAGACTTATTCTGAAGGAATATTCAATCAAATTAACTATTGATTATATTTTAATGTTACCGATTATAGAGAATGATTGGCATCATGTCTGTGATGGAACTTTGGATGAAATCAACTTGGAAATGAGTTTTCAGCATTATTTCATCAGTTTTGTTATACGTTCTTCAGAAGTGGTTCTTTTATTTTTCAGGACAATCAGATGTGAATTGTAGAATGAAATTTGTGAGACCTTTATAAACAGAGAGTTAAAGAGACATTGAAGAAACATGAAAAATTTGAGAGTAGATAAAGACATTGAGGAAAACAAGAAAAGAGAAGAATGAAATATAGTTTAGATTAAACAAAAGGAAAATTAAAGAAGGAACAAAGAAACGATTTTGTGAGAAATAAACAAGAAAAAGAAAATGAATGAAATTGAAGGAGAATGAAAAAATAATGAGTAATTAATGATTAGCATTGAAAAAAAAGACTACACTAAAAAGTTCACCCAGTAAAATGCTCAAGAGCCACTCATGGTAGAGAGTAACTGAATGAGGTGTGTGATATGAATATAAAAGAAGGTAGAAGGAAGTTAAAATTATGATGATAAGGAGGATAGACAGTAAGTGACCTTTGATTTAAAGAAGTTAAGATTGTAATATTCAAGGAAAAGCCATGAAGGAGTTTGTTCCATAAAGTAGAAATTATAGTGAAGCTGACAGGGAAGCAAGAAACCAGAAGAGAGTTCCACAAGTTAGAAGTGTGATAGAAGAAACTGTTAGCATAAAACCTACAGTTTTAAATTTAGCCAACTGTAAAATGATGAGACCACGCAGCCAATATAGTACTGCACTTAAATTTATAAAGTTTTGATACCATAGAGAAAGTTTCATCAGAAGAATTAACATGAAATATTTATAGAAACAGCACAGGAAAACTGTGTTATGCTGATGGGAAAGTGAATGAAACCAAGATCTGCACTAGTAATATTGCAGATTCTTGTTTGAATTTTCTTCTTTTTGAATTTGTAGGTCTGATGAATTGGATTGTGATTTCGACTCCAATGTAATAAATTATAATTATGGAATATTAGTGTTTGAGCCTTTTATATTATATTCTTACTCTGTCCTGGACATTGAGTTCTACCTTAACTGTATCCTCTTGGAAATTTATGTGTATATATATATATATATATATATATATATATATATATATATATATATATATATAGTTGTAATGTTGCTTCTGTAGGAAAAAAGATAAAATGACAAAAATATATTAAAATGTTGCAAGAGGAAATTGATCAAGAGAGAAAAAGTAGTCAGAAAAATGAAGAGAGAAGAAAATGAGAAGAAATAAAAGAAGTCTGAGGTCAGTGAATTCAAGAATGATGTCTAATGTCTTCAACTGATTTTGTACCTTATTTATTCTTCATCTCCATGATTTAACTGATTCCCCCCGAAAGAAAAGTGCAAAGAAGAAAAAAGTACACAAAAAAGTAATAAAGAGAGTGAGAGAGAGGGAGACTTTTGAAAAAAAAGAATTCTATTCTACTAGATTTGTTTGTTTCCTGATTTGCTTGTTCATTCAAAAGAAGTCTTTGAACAAAAAGGGCTGATCATGAAAAAATGCAAATGATTTCAAAAGTGCTGATATAAGTAAATGAATAAGTAAAAAGAAACAGGTTATATGTGCAAGGAATACTTACATGCATGGATAGGTGAGTAGCATAACAAATGGATGCCAGATAGGTCATAGGTTCAATCCTGTGTATGTACACACACACACACACACACACACATCATGCTGGGACACACATCATGCTGGGACAAAAGAAATGGCCATTTTGAACCATAAACTTTAAAGCATCTTAACTCAGCACAAATAATAATTTTATTAGCCAAACTAACATGAAAATGTCAAACCAAAGAATTCCAGACCAGAAAGAGTCACCTCTGAACTCTCACAATTCAATCAGGAGAACAGCTATGCAGCCCCAGACAGCAGGGATTACTAAAACAGCCTCAGACAGGTGGATTACAGTTGACCAGAGGAAAATAAATATGGTTGCTCAAAAGTAAGTTCTTTCAACAGAACTATCTCATGTTAGTGTGTTTAATTCACCATAAAGAGGGACTGAGAAAAGTTGATGAGTCAAAGCAAGAATAACTGCGTCAAAGAGAGATGTTAAGGAATCAAAAATTACTTAAAAAATAAAAGACAGGAAGATGTGGAGAGCTGTAATCGTCCATATCCCAAAGAGATTTGGCATATAAGCATCATCAGATATGATACAATGATCTATGTTTACAGAAGTTGACTAACTGATGGAATATATTTCATGCAAGACCATATTGGTATACACGTACTGGCATGAATATGCACCTACGATGCAAAGAAACAGGTAATCAGTAAGAAAACAGGTGGTTTTTGAAGTATGATATTTTGCATTAATCTTACAGCAGGCAAAAATGTTTGCAACTTTTCTATCATGATGGTCTGACCATGCTGCAAGATGATGTAATGGATTACTTGATCAAATTGCAGAGCAGTCAAACATTCATCAGCAAGTAGGTTAGGTTTAAGGCTTCAAGTTCTACACCCAGGATTGTCTCTTGGGACAATAGTGATATGTCCCAGAAAGGGATATATTTGAACGAAGTAGCTAAGTGGTTTTGGCTACTATAACCAAGTAGAATATGGTAGCAGTAATCAACTGATATGCATCGTAACCGCAGGTAAGAAGCGTAGATCAATGGCGTAGTCCAATGGGCATTGTTATAGACTTAGCTCTCAGACTAAGGCTCTCAACTCTCCTACATGTTCGTGGGTATTTATGACGGACACCAGCCAATCATATTCCAGTGAGGGGAAACATAGGTGTACGCATATTCCATTATATCAAATAGACTAGTGGATTAAAGTATTGATTTGTAAATTTGGTAACAGAATAGCTGTGAGTTCAGTCCTTGAAATGGGCAGTGTATATATGAATTTAGTGGAAACAGGGAAATCAGTAACAGAGTAGTATTAAAAAAGAACTTGTATTGAAATATCCCAACCCAGAGGTTGTGGAATGAGAAGCACCTGATGAAAGCTGAAATGTGTGGGATAGCAATAACAAAGATGAAGACAATAGTCTGCATTTTAATAATGTCAATAATCTTTTTTGTAATCAGTTTCTCTTTTTGTCACTCTCCCATTGTGTCTCAGTCTAAGTTCTATGCATTTCTACTTCTCTTTCTCTCTCTTTCTTTCTCTTCCCTGCTGCTTCTACTCGTCCTGGGTAAGACATTAAACTACATCCGCATCCTGGGTAAGACGATAAACTACATCCAGCAGCAAGGCCTCTGATCAGGAGGTTTTGAGGAGCATGGGACCACCTCTTAATTGATGGTGTTCCCAGGTCCACTCTGACCTGGGGTGGTAACACCTGCTAGGGTCCCAGCTATGGGCAAATAGTTACCTATTACCAGCAATACTCTTTTGAAAAAAATTATTACCAGCAATACAATTTTGAAGGAAAAATATTACCAGAAACAGATTTTTGACAATACAAAATATTACTAGCAATAAAAAATGTTGTCAGCATTAAATAACCTATTGAGGTTGATATGTCGTAAAACAAAATAAACCAAACCAAACCTGCTGCTTCTAGCTAAATGTTTTTTTTATTTTCATTTTCTTCTTAGTTACACTCTCACTTACACAATCATTTTTCGTTATTCCTTTCTTACTCTTTACTTTCTCACTCTTTCTTTTCTTTTCTCTCTTGCTCTCCTCTACTTGCCTTGCACTCTCCACCTCTGTCAACTCGCACAGCAACTGCAATTCTTTTACCCTCTACATTGTTCTTCCCTTTTGTCACACACACTGTTTTATCTTCTGTTTTCTCTTATATCTCTACCCACGTTCTGTGAAATAACTTCTCCCCTTTTCACTCTCTCTGGCTTTCCAATTTGTTTTTCCTGGGACCACCATTTTAATCTTTCTCTTATTTTTGCATATCATTAATTTCAATCACCATACACTGTTTTCATCACATGCTTTGAATCTTTCATCATATTATACTCCAGTGTAATCTCTGAGGTCAGTAAACAGCAGCACTGCATTAGCCAATCAAAGACACAAGGTTAGATGGTGTCAATGGATGGCTAAGACAAGAGAATAATTGGTGGGGTGAGAGTAACAAAAAAGAAGACACCCTCCTTGTTTTCCTATTTCTAACCCTTTTTCACCACTCTTATTGCAGTGGCAGCAGCAGCAATGGTTTATCAGTTTGCCTTTTCTTTTATTTTTTTCATCCTTTCTTAAAGTTTTTAGTCTTTCATTTTGTCTCTTACATGATTTTTATTTCAAACCAGCCAGTGTCTTTTTTAATATCTTCCAGCCTGTAAAGCAAATCATTGCCATTATTCCGCCAGAAGAAATCAAATAATATATGGAGTTTTAATTAGGAAAAACAATGTTTTTGAAAATCAAATGTTGAGTTTCAAAATAATTACAACAAATAATCTTTAACCAAGGCATAATTTAAAAGTTATCATCTAAACTAAATTCCCTGAAATGGAAATTAGTTTTGCTAAATTCAACAAACAAGTATCTGTCTATATTTGTGAGATGAGATATTATGTACATTATTTACATTATTCGGACTATTGTCCTCATCTTTGTTGCCATATTTATTACAACGTTTTAGCCGTTGTACACTCCTCATGGCACAGTGGATAATGGTGTCAGTTAGATCCAGTGACAGGACCCAAAGAGTGTGAGTTCAATTCCCGGTTAAGGTAGCGGAGAACTTGGAGAGGGGAATTAACAGGAGATAACTGACATTCATTAAAAAAAAATATGGGATGTGGAACTAGAACAGTCTACCCCAGTGAGCAAAATAAAGGGTTCAGTTTGACATTACAACCACCTGGAGAAGGCCAAAGTGTACAACGGTTGAAACGTTGTAATAAATATGGTGACAAAGATGAGGATAATAGTCCAAATAATGTAAATAATTTCAACAAACAAGGTTTGTTTTTTAATTTTCATTTTATTTTTTCAATTTCTGAATGAGTTTTTTCATATTGGGATTAAAATTATGAAAATTCTTTCAAAGTGCGCATATACATACACACTTCTCTCTGTCTGTTTGTCTTATTTTCTCTTATTCTCTTTCTCTTTAAATATATTGAATTTTTTTATTATATTTTTCAAATCCTGAGTGAGGTGTTGTACATTGGGATTGAAATTATGAATAAACTATCTAAAATTTATGTATTTTTATTGTTGTGTTCAAGTACTTTTGAATATCTTAGTCATTATCAAGAACTGGGTGTTGTCAGTATGGCAGGGAATATTTCTGACAAAATCCTGGCGTTTTTATATTAGTTCAAAATGATGTCATATGTAACAGAAAAGCATGTTTTTATTTTTAAATGCTTATATATTATTCAGTATATCATCTTCTGTGTATAAAGATATTTTATTTAATGTGGGTTGTTTCTTTCCTATTATAATGGCTTCTAGAATTTTGAATCTTTCTTTGGAGTGAGTCCTATATAATATTTTGTATTTTCTACAAAAAAAGTTATTTTGGTTGTTTGTCATATGCACGAATGTTTGAATGAATTCTTCCTGTGTAAATACAATCTCTACAGCCATAGGTAAATAGTGGCACAGTCTGGGTCATATAGCAACAATCAGTCTAGGCAAAGAAAAGATCTGAATTCAAAACCCGATGACGGTCATTTGAGGAAATTGTGGCATACTATGTTCACTAGTTCTCTGTATTTAACTCTTCCTAATATAATCAAATCATGTGTGGCTAGTGTAGAAGGATATATATATATATATATATATATATATATACATACATATATTCATGAATATAAATGACAATAGGAAAACTGGTAATTGCTGACGCGTTTCGTCCAATGTGGACTTTATCAAAGCAAAATATGAAAAAAAAAACATTTTCGTAATTTACTTTGATAAAGTCCACATTGGACAAAATGTGTCAGCAATATACATATATATATATATATATATGTATACATATATATATATATATATATATATATAGAGAGAGAGAGAGAGCAAAAGAGAGAGAGATACATATATATTGGGTTTTAATGAAACATTCAGATGAATTAAATTATCTTATAAATGTTTCTTTTTTAAAAAATCTTAGCAAAAATATTTTCCTTTACATCAGTTAAATTCCACTTATCTACTTTTATAAAATTTCAAGAAATTCACTTTTGTATTGCTTAATGTTCATAATTCTTATAACCAGAAGTCCTTCGCGAATTTAATTCATCAGTTTTTGTTTTTTTTTGTTTAATTAGTAAAGCTTTTAATTGCTTTTATGAATAAGATATATTATGGAGAATATTGTCTTTAGAAAAAAGATTTTTGGACAAATTATGAATTCTACTATGAATTCTAGAATTGTTTTAATTATAATAACTTATATCAGGTGTTGGCAACCTACAGTATGCATAATGCATGTGACACACGAAGCAATTTCCAATTTCCAACCACAAATGACATGATGAAGTCCAAACCAATAACTACTACAACAAAACAAGATATTTAGCTTTAATTTTACTATATACTAAAGTATACATACTATATAGAATATATTGTAGAACAGGTATATTAACCTTGACTTGTATAAAAATACATATGTGTGGGGAAAATTGTGAAAATGGCCTACCTCGGAAATGCCCGCAAATCTGTGTGTCATGCCAACTCCGATTGTTCAACGATAAAAAGAACCAAAATGGCGGTGCCCATGTCTTATGCTGGGTGATCTTAGACAGTTAACGCGAAGTCTCGTTGTCTCGTCATTTGCATGCAAATTATGGTTGGTCGTTGGCTGTATAAAGCAGGCGCGTTTTTGTTTCTGGGCACTGAGCCTTTTTGCTCATGAGAAGGTTCGACGTGTGACACTATTTTGTTGATTACCCTCCTTGCGGTTCCTATCAGCTACTATCAGTTGAGTCGTTTCTTTACCACCACAAGCTATTTCGGCAATGGACAAGTTTGATTTAAAATTGATCCCAGAACTTGATGGCTCCCCCATGGGCCCGACTATCGTCGAATGGTTTGAGAAGGCCGAACATGTTTGCAGGGTGTCTAAAATAAAAGAGCCTGCACTTGTTATCCCAATGAGACTCACGAGAGGAGCCCACGCCGTATATCAACAACTCAGAGACGATGCTGACCTAGAGGAGATCAAGAGTGCCCTATATACGGCCTTTGGAATAGACCCCTTCATCGCTTGGAAACAGTTTGTCGGACAACGGCTCAAGCAGGGTGAGATGGTGGATGTCTACCTGGCTGATATGCGAAGGCTGGTGGTGCCGTTTGGCGGAGCAACAGACCGTATACTGGGATGCGTCATGCCAACTTCAATTGTTCAACAATAAAAAGAACCAAAATGGCAGCGCCCATGTCTTATGCCGGGTGGTCTCAGACAGTTAACGTGAAGTCTCGTTGTCTCGTCATTCGCATGAAAATTATGGTCGGTCCTCGGCTGTATAAAGCATGTGCGTTTTTGTTTCTGGGCACTGAGCTTTTTGCTCGTGAGAAGGTTGGACGTGTGACACTATTTTGTCGATTACCCTCCTCGCGGTTCCTATCTGCTACTATCAGTTGAGTCGTTTCTTTACCACCACAGTATGCTACTGGCATACTGAATGATTTTAAAACTCTAAGTCGGTACATAGTCAGCCAAAGGTTGCTAACTTGTGATTTATATAGTTTTATGTCTTTTAAAATTTTGTATTTATTTGTACTGGTTAAGCAATAATGTCATTAAGTAAAAACTATTTACTAATCATAAATGGATAAGCTTGACTTATTTTGTGTGTCTGTATAAACATGCCTATTTTTTGTAACTTACACAACATTTTCAGAAAATAAGAGCAACAACTACAGTAAATTTAAGGCCAAAGCTCTTAAAATTCAGTAAAACATTAGGTTACTTAGAATATTTTGATTACTTAAGATTACTGGGTAGTTAAGAATTTATGCAAAAAGGTACTTACACTATATATGTCAAGTAATGATATGTCCTCCATAGAAAAAATTTGTAAATTTCCATTGAGAATGTTGTCAACACCTCCATATTAAAAAATGTTTTTCTGTGATATTTTAAACTAAAAGCAATATTTATTTCAAATCAGATTAATTAGACTTTAAATCAGGTAATCTTCCTCAAATAAAGTTTAAGAAAAATATATTTTATTTTTCATAGATTTTTTAATAATGAAAATTACTTTGTTCAGAGAGATTTGTAAATGTTTTGTTTTTTTTAACTGAATTCACCTTAAGCAAGTCAGTGAAGCCACTAAATAACAAGGACTTACTGGGTGTGAAAGAATTAGAAAACAGAAGCATAAAGAAGTGAGCACAATAGAAAAATAATCAGGAAGACAGAAGATAGCAATTGACAATGCATTTAAATTTTGGAAGATCAAAGTCAGATGGAAAGCAAGGAGCCAAAGAGAGTTCCATAAGCAAGAAATGCTAGAAAAACTGACAGCATAGAACTTATGATTACATCTGGCCAGCTTAACTGTAAATTGATGTAACCTTGTTGATAGTTTAGGTACGATGGTGAAGAGCTCCTCTGAAGAATTACTATGAAAGTATTTATAGAAAAGGCACACTGAAGCAAATATTGAAATATTGAATAATGTTATAATATTGTTAACTATGCACTTTTACCTTTCAGATAACTATTATGGAGATTGCGAATGCTAATCCTCTCAAGGATTGAACACTTCATCTTTTGTTAACAAATATTGCTGCATTACCCTGTCCAACCTGTTAATTAACAATGAGCCCACCTTTTACTATAAGAGCTTCTAACAATATGTTTAGGGAAAAAAAAAGATGCATTTTGCCTTTGGAATTTATGCTGGACAATTTCACAGCTCAAACACAGTATAATTTTAATTGCATTTTCATCCAAATATTTTTGTAACGTTCAGATAGGAAGTAAATTTATCAACATTAAATACTTCTTACAATCATTCATATTTAAAAGCATAAACATTTGACAAAAGTATTTAAAACTTTTTTCTTATTAATTCATTTCTTTGTTTGGAGTTTTAAATCTTTAAAATTACTTGAATACATGTTGACTTCTCTTTTGTTGAGGGGGTCTCCCTCATGACTTCTGCTTTATTTCCTTATATTTATAGAAATAATGATGTTGTTTTCATAATAAATTCTTCTAGTCTGTTAAGAATTGTGGCACAATTCACTCAAAACTTCAAAAATATCTCTATCTTGATTTTGCTTATCTCTTTGGGTAATTCATTTTGTCCAAGAATTCATCCAAGAATTCATCTGAAGCACTTCAATTAATGAAGTAGTATTTGTGTCAGCATTGTTTTTCTTTTATTTTTCATTTATACCTACCAGTAAGCAATAGATAGCAGTTTAGCCATCTTGTAGCATTGAAACTAAAAAACTTTTTCAAGACCTATTAATGACACAACTTCAGGCAATTTAAAACTGGCAACTCCAACTACCAGATTGATGAAGACCTTCAGGAATCCAAGAAGGAATGGTTGGTTGCTGTTCTTTTCCCATTGACCACTTGCTCGACATTGCCTTGTTGAGTTTCTTTTCTGCATCGTGGTAACTCAAAATAACCAAAATGTTCTATTTTTGTTCAGTTGGTGGTTGTGGGTAGCTTGTTAAATTTGCTATAACTGCAAAGTAAAATGTTAAATTATATTTTTTTAATTACTTATTGAATTTTTTTCTAATGCTGTGTCCTTTCAAGATGTAGGCAATCATGACACTCAACAACTTATTTTCTTTACTGTCTGTGAATTGCCATTACTTCTTGAGAAAGACAGTATTGTTGATTTCCTATTGTCTTTTTTCTTTTCTTTTTTTTTTTAAACAATTCACCCCAAGTCAGGTGATAGTGCCACTATAGCGCAAGGAGCTACTTACTGTGAGTGAAAGTGAATGAAAAAACTTTACAAGGAATTAGAAACCCAGTCTTAAACAGTAAACAGGGGCCTTCTCAGTTTGGAATTCAGAACTTTCTTTGTTTACCTTACTGTTTAACCCATAGGGGGAAGAGTTGAAGAAATGTATTCATGCTTTTCCCAAAGGTATTTGTATAGAAGTGAATGCAACAGAATTTAATTTTAGTTTGCCGTTGTGCTACTAGGCCCAGTGGAAGGGTCGCTTGCACCCCATGAATCTATAGGACACTCCCCCTACTTTACAACATCTCAATTTTCATAAGGTAGTATTCATATAAAATACAATTTTTATTGTAGCCTAATTATATATAATAATGGATTACATGCAATATAGTTGAACAATTCGACTAGAAAAATTGAAAAAATATGCAATCTATCTAAATACAAATTAGAGACATGTCATAATAGATAATTTCATGTTAAATAAATCAATGTTTTTTGGTAATTTTTACCATTGAGTTGAGATTTTTCTTATTTAAAAGTTGAATAATTTTAACTTATTCCACAGCATGGATAAAAAAAATAGTGAATTTTATATTGTGGTTTTCATGAGATAGACAAATTCATGGTTTTGAACCCCAAAAAATGACCTCCAAAATGATGTCAAAATCCACAAAAATTTTTCATCTTGTAGCAGGCAGTTTTGCTTAGTTTGTAAAATAGGTAGAAAAAAAAGTAAATGCTGATGAGATAGCAAGTATCACAAAGTACTTCCTGGAGCTGCATATCATTTTTACCTTCTCCCTATTTGGGAGGTTCAGGAGTACTACATATTGACCCTGATTGGAATTTAAATATTAGGTTGGTGCAAAATAATGTCGGTTTTTGACGTTAAATAATACGTCAAAAACCGACATTATTTTTGCACCAACCTAATAATAATTGTGTCTTGAAATGTCATTTTTTTTTCTTCTAGATAACTTTCTTCATTTGATTCCTTTTTTATTTTTAAGTATATTCTTTAAATTTGTTAATATAGAATAGATCTCATAGAAAGTCCAGTATTTTTGAGCCGGATTTGGGGCCAGTGGCCTTTTTAGATTTGATAAAGTGTACAGTGCCAGAGAGCCAGAAAATATTTCAAATTTATATGGAGTTTATTCCTTTTAAATTATTTCCCGGGTACCAACAACTTAATGTCAGGATCAGATGCTGTTTCCTGCTGTCTTTTGACTGAATTAACCAAAGAAATGCCAGTTCTCAATTTTATTTCCTTTCCAATATTTAATATTCCTTTCGGTAAATTTTCAAGACCAAAAATGGGCGGCATAAACACAATATAATTTTCATAATTTCATCTATTTTTTTTTTTTTTAACACATTTTTTTTTCTTCAGAATATCCATTCCAATGTTTTGAGATGATATATCAGTGAATTTGCTTTGTAGAGTCAATATCTTCCTCTCATGTTTTTTGAAAAATGAATTGTTGATGGCCATTGGCATTATTTTCCATTGTTAACATAACTTGAAGTCTTTTGAAGGATTTATTTCTTCAGGTAAATTATTGAAATTACTTGTTTTTTATGAAATAAATATATTTACTATTTGTCAATATTTGCCCACAATTACTAATTAACAATAATGAGTTGTTTATTGTTCTTTATCATGCTGATAGTTTTCACCTTGGGTCATTCAAATTCAACATTTCTACTCATTAGTATTTTTTTTTATTTATTTATTTAAATATTTTAATTAATAATGATATAATGCTAAGAGATAGTCTAGTTGTTAGGAGAATGGTAAGATGCAGAAGGCTCATCACTGTTCTGTTATTTAAGACTCATTTTAATTGAAAGAAAGAAATATAATATTTTTAAAATAGAATAAATTTAATTCAGAATTGGATTTACCAGAGGAAAGATATATGATAGTGTCTATGAAAGTTTACAAAATGTAAATTATTTTCTACATAATTTTTGTTTTCAGAAAAAAAGTAGATTTCTGATAAGACATACATTTATTAAAATTAAAATCTTTTTAAATATTTAAAATTTAGAATATTTTGCTATTTACTGAAAAAAGTGTCTGTTTAAACAGAATTTTTAAAAATTGGAGCTGCCAGACAGTAAATATAGTAAAACAGTTTTGTAGAATCTCAGATATATTGGCTTAGTATTTCAATGAATTCTGAAACTGTGAGGCATGGTGGAGTAATGGATAGCGGCTCGGATTGAAGAATCAGAGAGCCGAGTTCAAATTCCACTCGATTCCATTACATTCACTTGTGTGCTAATAGCCTTGGGAAAGGTATGAATCCTCTTCTTCTCCCCCTAGCTATGGGTAAATAGCAGGACAGATCAGGTTCTATAGCCTTGGATCACAACTGGTCTACTGTGAAAAGAAATGGCAACCTACTGTGGGAAAAAATTTGCCTTATCAGTCATGTATCGAAAGCATGTAGCACGCATGGCACATAACTGACTGACTGAAATTATCTTTGGCTTGAGTTCAAAATATTTTTTTGTTTCACACCAACCAAGGCACTAATGCCATTAGAATGTAGGGTTTACAGGGTGTGAAATTGAAAGTGAATGAGAAGATTGAAAATGAAGAAAATTGAGGAAAGGAGAAATAAGGAAATGGGTTCAAGATGATGATGATTAAAATTGTATTTAATTTTTTGAAGATTGTAGCTATCAGGAAAGCAAGAAATTAGAAGCGAGTTCCACAGGTGTGAGGAAAAAAAATTGTATTGCATGGAAGTGACAGTTACATCTAGCTAGTTCAATGGGAAAATGGTGAGACCTAGTTACCAATCTAGTAGCACACTTAAATTCATGTAATTGGGGCACTTGGGTAAAAGCTCATCCTAATAACTGCCATGAAAATATTTTTAGAACAAAGTGGGGAGACATGTCAAGTTGGTGAGAAAGTGACTGAAGATGCATGGTCAGGATTGATTGTATTGCAAACCATTTTCTGGATTTTGTCAAGAATCTCGATATGCAGAATCATAGTACCAGACTAGATATGGCAAAAGTATTCAATAAAGATAATATTAGCATGATGCATAAAAAGTTTCTCTTGTATTGACAACTGAAACTATGCATTAGCTCATGTCTCTTCTCCCACCTTTGAGCTGTATCTTTTCATTCTTTCCCTTATCCATTTGATTCTATTAAAATGATAATAAAGACTAGATTGATCCATATAAATTTTGTGTTTGTTGATAACTGAAATTATCCGTTCTCATAGCGTTCACATTTTTTGCTGTATCTTCACATTCTCCTCCTTATACATTTCAATCTATAAATATACTAATAAAGACTAGATGGTTTTATATAAATTTTGTGTTTGTTGACAACTGAAATTATCTATTATATGTCTTCTTTAATCTTTTTGTTGCATCTTCTAAGTCTCTCTCTTATCCATTCCAATCTCTGAAATTAATACTAATAAAAAAAATAGATGAACCAAAAGAAATTTCATGGATGTTGACAACTGAGATTTTTCATTATTTCAGACATCAGTTCACACAAGCTGTATCTTCTCGTTCTTTTCCTTATCCCTTCCAATCTATTTCAATGATATTAATAAACACTAGATATATTCATAGAAATGGCATGGTTGTTGTCAAGATTATCTCTCATAATGTTGCTCTTTTCTTTAATCTTTTAGCTGTATTTTGTTTATTCTCTCCTTTATCCATTCCAATTATTTTGTTTAAATGCTATAAAATAATGTATTAGTTTTTTATTTATTATTAAACAGTATGTATTATGTCTATTGGCCTGTGTTTTCGAGATATTTTAGTAAAAGAAATGTATCCTGTAACAGGATTCAAACTTGCATCCTCCTTCGTAGCAGAAATTATCATTTGATCCAGCACATTTTACCACTCAAACAAGAAGGACTCCACACTAAGCAAGGCTCTTTTTACCTTATTTATGGGAAAACACATCCCTTTCATTTAGATTATACTTCTTGAAACTACATATCTGTTCAGTTTTGTATTTGAAATGTAAACAAATTTCTATAGAATTAATGGATTTATTTTAATCTGACATTTTTATTACTTCAAATGGTATTAGAGTGGAAACTTCATATTTGAAATAGACAGCCCATCTTGCTTACTGTGAAGTCCTTTGTGATTGAGCAGTAAAGCATGGCAGATCAAATGGTAGTTTCACCTATAAAGGGAGATGTAGGTTCAAACCATCTTAGAGGACAAACTTTCTTTACTTAGATTTCTTGAATGCACTGACCAATAAACACATTACACACTGTTTATCTATATAATACTAAAAGTTTTTGATTGTGTGCATGTTTGTCCAATGCAAAATGATTTATGAGTTGTTTATATAGTAAGGATTTTTATTTTAACTTTCTTCAAACACACAATTTTTTTAATTAAAATATTTTTAATTTGAAGATGACCATAAAGAGATCCCACTTGCTATTTCATCCAATTGTTTGTAGAGTCATTATTTATATTTCAATTTTCTTTAAACAAACAATATTTTAAATATTTAAAAAATATTTTTAAGTTAATCTGATTTAAAAAATATTTTAAGTGAATAAGATTTAAAAATATGAGTTGCTTATACAGTAAGTATTTTTATTTTAACTTTATTCAAATAGTCAATTTTTCTAATTAAATATTTTTACGTTAAAGACAGTCACAAAGATAACCTCCTTTGCTGTTTCAGCCACAGTTGTTTGTAGAGTAATTACTTATATATCAGTATTGTTTAAACAATATTTTAAATATTTGAAAAATATTAGGTTGGTGCAAAAATAATGACGTATTAATGTCGTTTTCTGACGTATTTTTAACGTCAAAAAACGACATTATTACGTCATTATTTTTGCACCAACCTAATATTTTTCAAATATTTAAAAAAATATTTTCAAGTGAATATGATTTAAAAATATTTTTTATCATATTAAAAAAATATTTTTAAGTTAATCTGATTTAAAATTCAAGTTTATTCAAGTTTATTCAAGTTTATCCGAAAATTCTATTCCTATTAAATGCTGTAAACAGTCAGTAAAATGTTAAACATGAACTTGTAAACAAGACCAATAATGACACAAACGAATTGAAATATTTAATTGAATCATAATAAAATTAACTTTCATTTCAATGGAACGTTGAAATCAACTTCAACATTTTATAACCTGAACCGTCAGTGACCCAATGGATCATGGGTTGTCTAGCAATAAATAAAAGCAATAAAAATATTAATCTTGGTTATACTTTTTTTGGTTAAGTTTTTCTTGAGAAGTCCGGTTTCTTTTTGTTGTAGGACTTTTCTGTTGACTTTTAAGTGAATAAGATTTAAAAACATGAGTTGTTTATACTGTAATATTACAATTCCTTTTGTATTTTATACAAGTCCGGTCAAATCCATTACATTCACTTACATGCTAATACCCTTAGGAAAGGTATGAATCCTCTTTTTCTCCCCCCAGCTATGGGTAAATAGCAGGACAGACCAGATTCTATCGCCTTGGATCACAACTGGTCTACTGCGAAAAGAAATGGCAACCAACTGCGGGAAAAAAATCTGCCTTGTCAGTCATGTATCGAAAGATACCTGATCGCCTAAGCATGTATCACACATGAACTGTTCACAAATGCCATAAATAAATACTGTTACTGGAGTCCAAGTTTATCCCAGAAGTTCTGTTTTTATTAAATGCTGTAAACAATCAGTAAAATGTTAAACATGGACTTGTATAACAAGACCAAAGATGACATGAACGAATTGAAATATTTAATTGAGTCATAATAAAATTAACTTTCATTTCAATGGAATGTTGAAATGAACTTTAATGTTTTATAACCTGAACCGTCAGTGACCCAATGGTTCGAGGGTAGTCTAGTTAATAAATAAAAATGGAGTGTCTATTTCAAATATGGCATATCTACTATAATAATGTTTGAAATAATAACATATATGCAGGGTGTATCAAAAATACTTTTAAAAACTTTGGGGAGGGGGTGGGTTCCTCACATCAAAATAAGCACAATAGTCCATATAAACATATTTCTGCAAATCCTTTGTTTTTTAGTTATTAAGTTTAAAGAAAGTTTATGGTAGATGGTGCTGTGTTGTCATGTAGACTAAGTTACATTTGTCATTTGTGTACATTTGTGGCTAGTCTGTCTTCAATGTTTAACATATGTCATAGTGAGTTAACTGAGAAGTGGTTCATTTAATAATGCAGGATATCCATAATTTTTACATATAGCCATGTAAATTTTAATAGATGCAAGTCTGCTTGTCTGTATCAGATTGTGTTTTCAAACTGAAGACAGCAGTCATCCAACCTTCGCTGCTATTTATCGTCACGTGGCCTCACAAACTATGAGGAAGACCAAGATCTGCTCATATGCATGACCATGGAAAACACATTCTACAGTCTTTCAGAGATGATCCAGGTATCAGCATACATCAAGTGACCCTAGCATGTTGTACACCTCATAGTACTACATGGAGGGTCCTTCAAGGGCAGCACCTGTATCTGTATCATTTGCAATGTGTGCAGTGTCTTTCGCCCTCTAAATCACTCACCACAGAAGAACATTTGCTGATAGTTTATTGCATAAAATGCTGATCCATTGTTTGTCTCTTCAGTCTTGTATATGGATGAGGCAACATTTGGAAGAGATGGAATAACAAATTTATACAATCAGCCTTTGTGGGTGGATTGGAATCCCCATGATACAATATAAGCCACACACCAGTATCAGTTTATGATTAATGTGAGGGCTGGAATTGTAGGCATGGTAGCTGTTCTCCCAGCATGTTTTTCAGGATTTGTCTACAGGGACTTCATTTCAAACGTACTTCCAAACCTGCTAGAGGATGTACACCTGCTAACATGAAGACGCATGTGGTTCATGCATGATGGGGCTCCAGCTCATTTTAGTTACATTCTTTACATTGCACTGGCTGACATCTATCATGAAAGATGGATAAGTAGGTGAAGGCCAGTTCTATGGCATCCATGTTCCCTTGACCTCAATCCTTTAAATCTTTATCTGTGGGGCCACCTAAAACAATTGGTTTATGCAGCTGACATTAATAATGCAGAGATGCTTCATCAACATGTCAAGGAGGCTTGTGAAACCATTCGATAACATGTAGGTCCACCAGTCAATGATCCGATGTGTGCATGCATGTGTAGAAGCAAATGGAGGACATTTTAAATATTTGTTATGAGTTTCTGTGTTGGGCTAGAATGATGGCCTTTTGGACTTGTGTTTTTATCAAAATTTTACTTTGTTTTGGTGTGAGGAAGCCACCCCCAAAATTTATAAAACTATTTTTGATACATCCTGTACATATATATGTGTGTGTGTGAGAGAGAGAGTCTGTGTGGCATATTTCAGTCTCTAGAAACCTTGAATCTACTCCCAAAGAGTTATGCCTCTGCTGCTGATGGCAGCGCAGCATCTGTTATGGTTGTACAGGCCGACACGAGAGTGTCAGTCTAAATTACAATTAATGCATGTGAAGATGCTCTCACCCAATGTCTCCTTGTTGTTTTCTTTTCTGGCAAGTGTTGTAGCAGCTCATCTGATCCACCTGTTGACATCAGTGTCTAAGGAGAGGGTGTCTGAAATGGAGCTAAGATATGTGAATTCATGAACCACATCCAGATCATAGTTGTTGATTTTGATGGTGGGAGGCTTTTCAACACCTTGGCCCATCACAACTGATGGTCAGACTGAATTCTTGGCAGGCTTCTGAAAAATGAATCCAGAAACTTTGTTTATTTTTTTTCCAATTTTTGAAAAAAGAAAATTGGAAATGTTGTTTAAAACCAGAACCTCTGAAGACTGAAAATTTTACCAAGAAACTTTGATGTCGGAATAAAATTGATCTTTAAAAGTTGAGTATTCTTTATATATATATATATATATATATATATATATATATATATATAGAGAGAGAGAGATATATAGGTCAGGTATAAGTAACAAATAAGTTTTCATTAAAACAAATCACTTATATCCTGAGTTTTTGCTTAATGTATAAGCAGAGATAGACTTTTGAATGCTGAAACATCTGTTCTTTAATTTCCAAAGGTCAGTCTCTTACAGAAGCAACCACTTCTGCTGTGTTCTCAACATGGGCCATCTATTCCATTTGCTCACTTTTCAAAAGTGGTCAGAGATTGCTTCAGTTATCTCAGCTGAATAACAAAAGAATTAAACAATAACTTACAATAATTGAACAAGGAGCCATTTTCAGACCACACACATTTGAAATGTCCATTGATCCTTACTCTGGCTTGAGCTGACCTTCATCTACAGCCTCTTCCTTCATGTACAATCAAACCTATTCATATAATGGTCAGATTCAATTGAGAAATTGACCATAAGTACATGCCTAGACAACTTCAAGCACAGACTTCAGGGCATTTGATGCACCCAACTCCCAAGACTATCAAAGTTTGAAAGTTATTAGTGCCAAAATATTGTCAACTGATGGGTCAACAGTCTCATCTAGATTAATGTAGATTAAACTCTGCAGAAAGAGATTTATGAATTCTTCATAAGAAAATGATAGGCAAATTATACGGAATATAAAAGATTTCTCTTGTGACATTGGTAAATTTCTGCCTTGTACAAAACTTAAAATTAGTTGCAGTTAAATATTCTTGCATCACACATTCATGTGTAGTGGCTTAACCAATTCTAAATGGCTGATTTTACAAGTACACAATTGTAATGAATGATTTGCCACTTTATTTACTGAAAGATTTATGTAATATAACACAGTTGTAACATTACTGATCATTATCTGTCTATATTTTTGAGATGAGGTATTGTAATTATTTACACTATTTACATTGGTCACACTGTTGTTCACATCTTACAACATAAAACACAGGATAGATTGTTGTTATATACCGTACCAATGAACACTAATGGGTATGTCCCAATTCTCATAAATACATTGGACACTATTGTAAGGTAGGTAATATGATGTCTAAGTAGACCACCACTAGCAGTGGTTTACCTACTTCATGCTGCTGGTGAGTATTGTGTTTTCTCGATGTTATAAAGATTGTCATTTCATTTCCAACCTCTGTTTTGGTTATTCTTCATTCAGTAACTCATTCTAGGTTACAACAATTTTTCTAGTTCCACTTGTCATGCCTCTACCTCTACCTTTATTTCGCTGTAAGTTGACTCTCCAAGTTTTTGCTCACCTCTGCTGTAGCCAGGTATTGAACTCCTTAGGTCACTGGATTACTTCAGTCGACATCTTTATCCAATGGACATCATAGTATGAATTTTTTGAAGAAGCCTGTAAGCCAAAACGTTGTGAATAGGAAAAAAAGATGAGGACAACAGTCTGAACAATGTAAATAGTGTAAATAATTACAATACCTCGACTCAGAAATATGGACAGATCCTGAAGAAGAATGGAGTGTACAATGATCAAAATGTTGTGAATATAGCAATGAAGATGAGGACAACAGTCTGAACAATGTAAATAGTGTAAATAATTACAATACCTCATCTCAGAAATATAGACAGATATTGAAGGAGTGAATATGACAACAAAGATGAGGACAACAGTCTGAACAATGTAAATAGTGTAAATATTTACAATACCTCATCTCAGAAATATAGACAGATCCTGAAGAAGACTGGAGCATACAATGATCAAAATGTTGTGAATATGGCAACGAAGATGAGGACAACAGTCTGAACAATGTAAATAGTATAAAAACTTACTGATCATTAGTATTACATTTTGACTCATAAGTTTATTGGTGTATAAATCAGTTATATTACTTAAATGTTATTTTTAGTCACTACCCATGTTTGAGTAGGTTCTTTTTTTATTCATTAAACAGTCTATTTTTGTCTACCAGCCTGAATATTTGAAACTTCTTATTAAAGAAAAAGATGTACTCTCTGGCAGGATTCAAATATGCATCGCCCTAAAAAACCATTGTTAGATCTGATGTGCTTTAGACCGTCTCAGTCACAAAGTGCTTTGATGATCAAGCAAAGTTGAATAGTGCCTTTAAATGTAAATCTTCCCCTGACTCTTGAAATATACATAATTGCTCAGTTTTGTATCCCAATGTAAACAAAGCAATTTCTAAAGTGATGGACTTTTATTTATTATATAGCATCTACTCAAATATGGGTACCCACTAAAAATAACATTTAAGCAACAAAATTTGTCAGATTAATAAATAAAAAATCCATCACTTTCTTTAGAAGTTGCTTTGTTTACATTAGGATACAAAACTGAGTAGATATGTAAAGATTTGCATTTAAAGGCACTATTCAACTTGATCATTGACACACTTTGTTGCTGAAAGGTCTAAAACATGTTGGATCTAATGATGATTTCCCCTGCCCAGGTGGACTCATATTCAAACCCTGCCAGAACGTATGTATTTTTCATTAATAAGATTTCTCAAATATTCACGCCAGTAGATGAAAATAAATAAATAAATATAGTGTTTAGTAAATAAACAGAGTGTCTACTCAAATATGAGTATCCATTAAAAATAATGTTTAGCGTGATAAAATATGTGTGTATGTATGTATGCAAGGAAATAATGTTTAATAAAATCTGTCAGATTAATAAATAAAAAATCCATCACTTCTTTAGATCAGTTATAGCAAATATAGTATCAGAGATAAAGAAACTGAACATTCTGTGCCAAGGGTAGTTTTCCACAATACTGCAAGTTGCTACAAAACAAAAGCATTAACCTAAAAGCTCAAATCCTTTTCTTAAATAGCCTTGTCAGATGCTGATTTTCATATCGATGTTATACATGTTGCCAATCGCTTTCAGAAATATCTAAACTAGTACCTGAAAACTTTCTCAGATTAGTGATTTAAAATGGCTTCAAGCAAATGAAGCCTGTAGGTCTTAGTGATAAAAATGCTTCTTTGAACTTTATGGATTGCTGTTACAGAATCACAAACAAAGAAATTTAACAAATAGCAGAAAGCAGATCACTTGAGGACTTTCTACAGCAGAAACAAGTAAAATGGATGGCATATATAATTCAAAAGAGAAAATAATGACATAATCAATTGACATTCCACATTGCTTCAGGCGAAAGGTTAGGAAGGAAACCCTGCATCAATACTGCAAAGAGCAATAACAGTGGACTTGAGAAACCTTTTTCCCTGAAAAATTATTTTAATAGAAAGAGTTTATATAATTTAAACCAAATAGATCACTGGCTGCCCCAAAATTTCCTTTTGTAAAACGTATGATGAATTAAAAAAAATAGAGATATGGTTTACAAAAAAGATATAAATTATTTCACAAACTTTTAGTAACCAAAAATTCTTGAAAGTTCAAATTCAAAATTCTTTTTAGAAAAGGTTCAGATTTACTTTTAATGACTGAAAATCTATAGAGAAGGTACAATACAATTTTTCTTTAAAAAAACATTAACAATATGTCTTCTTTCAAAGAAGTTACACTTAATTGAAAGTTGAAATTGAGAGAGCTTTGACAGTGTTCATCAGAGTCACCAGGACTTAAACAAATTTATTCTTTTTCTTGAACACAGTTCATTTCACTGGCTTAACTTTGGTTCTACTTCTTTTTCAGTTACTTTCTTCATAAACTTCGTAATTCTTCTGTAAGAAACAGCTTAGATCATCCACTAGTGACATTCAAAATTGCTTTGCTTTCTCATCCTTATTGCTTGTAACCTTCTGAAATTTTCTGCTACCTCAATGTCTTATATAGCCCTTAAGATAGGTGTTGACTTTCAAATTTGAATGGATGGAAATCACCCTTCTGATTGGTCAATAAATCCAAAAGTGTATATCATAAGCTATCTTGATTCACTTATTTTTGGTGGATACTTTTCAAGCTATTCTATTTTCAGAAATTTTATGTACAAATGTTTCACATCAAATTAGTTAATTTTTTATTAACTGTCTAGCTTTTTAAAATTTTAAAACACCTAAAAGCAAGTGTAATGAACAAACCTAGGATGTTACAATATTTATTTTTATCTACACTTTTTATTAATCAGTTATTGAAATTTTTTTATATAAACCTTTCTGTTCTTCCCTCAAGAGAAAGAGCAAGTATATTATATTAATTTTAATTATTTTATTTTCATCTTTTGATTATTTTACATTACCCAGAAAAAATTTTGATAATATATATATGTTTACCATCCATCTCAGTTTGGTCATGACTTTTTGTTGTGACTTGTTTAAGGGCCAGAAAGAAAGGCATGAAAGACGAAGGTAGGTTGAACAAGTGTATTGAAATAACAGATATATACAAAACAAGAGTGTTAGTAATAAGCAGATAGAGGTGTATATCCGAATGGTAGTTAACATTGCATCTCAGATTCCCAACCAACTGCCTTAGGAAGTCTCACGGTTAGTATTTATGAGAGGAGGAAGAGTTCATTCTACTGTAAGAGGGTTTACCACAACACTTTTTTAGTTTGAGGATTCTGTCCTACTGATTTCCATTTTATTCAGTTGAAAAGGCTTGGATGTTCATGTATCTGTCTTACCAATCATCACAGTCCTGCATCAAGGTTATTAGGGTGATATTCTGTGTCATAACATAGTTGGTCAATGTAAGTGGTTGCTGGGTGACTAACCTGTCTTGCTACATTGCTAGATGTCCAGAGCAGTAGATCACTCTCAAGTTCTTGTTTTGCTTGCCAGCAGTGTCCTGCAAAGTGCATTCTGTGTTCTTGTAAGATTGTAGAAATATCAGGGATGGGTCCACGGAGCTGTGATTTAGTTGGATGTTGTCTCCAAGAGATGTTAAGTATAGCTCAGTGGCACCATAATTTAACAACATCTCTATAGTGGCTCAAAAGAATCTCTGCTTGATGTTGTTTGGTAGATCAGATTTCCAGCTTACATCCATTTTTTGAGATTTTCTTTTTAGGTTTTACCCTGAAGCTTGATAGATGTGTGTATACTGTTACAGTTATCAGCTTGAGAAGTGGGATTGGTGTGTTAAGTTCAAATTTTGCACAAATACCCTTGGAAAATGTATGAACCTATCTCCACTCTCCCTTGGTAAGGATTAATAGGAAAGTAGACTGGGCTTTCTAGCTACGGTTGGTTTCTCGTCTAGAATAAGCATAACTCTGAATTTAATCCTGCATCATAAAAACCTTGTTATGGAAACCCCTGCAGCAACACCTAGCATGGTGTAGCTGTGTCCCTAAACTCTTCAGGGTTTGGTTTGTTTAACAGTGTATCAACTCCTCATGGGTCATTTAATATTGAAATTAAATTTTCTTGGGAGCTTTTGTAATTTTTTTCCCAAAAAATATTGCTGGTAATTTTTATTTACTATGAAAATGTATTGCTGGTATCCTTATTACAAAAATGTGTTTTTATACTTTCATAATGTTTTAACCTCAGTTTAGGAGCTCACTATTTGCCAATAGCTGGGATCCTAACAGGTGCTACCACCCCAAATCAGGGTTGACCTTGGAAGAACAGTTATTATGATGTGGTTCCTTGCTCCTCAAAAATCTCCTAATCAGTGGGTTTACTTCTGGATGTAGTTTCTAGTCATATGCAGGATGATACTCTACAGCTAAGTTTATATGGTTAATATACATAGATAACTTGGAGCTTAAAATGTGTTGGGTCTTGTAACTACTTTATAATACAAGGAAACTAAACCTAGAATAATAACTGAAAACTGTACTTTTTTTTGTGAATTGGAAATTATGGTAAGTGCATCTTTAGAGATAACTTCTTAAATTGTCAACCTGACACTTGTTGCACGTGTCATCCGAAATATTTGCTTAAATAGCATACGTGTAATTCAGTTTATGGGAAAGTTACCATTTATGTTGTGGAAATTAAATTTGATCTTCTAATTACTCTTAAACACTGAAAGCATTTTGTGTCACCTGCAAATACAGTGTTTATAGACAAGAAACAACTTCCTCATTTTGTATGCACAAGAAAAATTTTTAAAATCATTAAATTTTCAACAATTTTATCAACGTTTTTCTATAGTTATATTATTGCAAAACACAAACACATGCACAGTGAGAGAGAGAGAGAGAAGGAGACATCTAAAGAGACTGGAATGGAGAAAGAGTTAGATATGTAGGAAGAAACTGGGTTTGAAAGCAAGATATATAATGAAAAAAAAATAATCTTTGACACTAGACATAGAGTATTGGGTAGTAAATCTGAACTTCCAAACTTAAAGGAAGTTAAGATGACTTTAAGGTGGGTGCTTTAGAAATAAACACGTATGGTGGGTAATTGAAGGATAAAATCAAAAATTTCCTGTGTGACACAATTCATCCTTTGAAAGGACTTCTCAAGACAAAATAATGTTGTTACTGATAAAATCATATATATATATATATATATATAGAGAGAGAGAGAGATAGAGAGAGATAGAGAGAGAGAGGGAAATTGAGAATAATGCTGAACTTACAGCGATGCCTAAATTTATATTTTAAATTTTTGTCATCTGATCTGACTAGATATACAGCTTAGACAAAAATTCAGCATTCTACCATTTCTGTTTTTATCACTGTTGTTTTTTAAATATCCTAATTTATAATAGCAATTGTTCTGTTTGGAAATGTGATATGTTGTATGAGATATATAATATACACAGTATGAAATGTGCATAATATAACCTTTACAATATGCATATATGTAAAGTATGATAATTATATATATATATATATATATATACTATTTACATTATACATACTATTGTCCTCATCTGTGGCACCATATTTATTACAATGTTTCGGCCATTATGCGCTTCTTCAGGTGGTTGGAATATCAAACTGAACCCCTTTATTTTGCTCACTGGAGTAGACTGTTCTAGTTCCACGTACCATGTTTTTTTTTTTAATTGATTTCACTTATCAGTTATCTCCTGTTAATTCACCTGTCCAAGTTTTTCACTGCCTTAACCAGGTATTGAACACATACTGTTTGGGTCATGTCACTAGGTCTAACCAAAGCCTTTATCCACTGTGCCATATGTCCTCAAGCACAGTGGATAAAGGCGTTAGTTAGATCCAATGACAGGACCCAAAGAGTGTGAGTTCAATACCTGGTTAAGGCAGTAGAAAACTTGGAGAGGGGAATTAACAGGAGATAACTGATAAGTGATATTCATTAGGAAAAAAACATGGCATGTGGGACTAGAACAGTCTACCCCAGTGAGCAAAATAAAGGGTTCAGTTCAATATTCCAACCACCTGAAGAAGGCCGGAGTGTACAATGGCCAAAACATTGTAATAAATATGGCGACAAAGATGAGGACAATAGTCTGAATAGTGTAAATATACATAATACCTCATCTCAGAAATATAGATATACATACATACATACATATATATATATATATATATATATATATATATATCACCTCATGCAAGGCAGTAAAGCCACAAGGGTGACAGGGTGTGTAGGAATTAGTAACAGAAACATTAATAATGAATGAAAAGAGAAAAGAAGAATCAGTAGGACATTAGATAGTGATTGACATTGCATTTAAACTTTTGCAGATTAAAGTTGGCTGGAAAGCATGTAGCCAGAAGAGAGTTCCACAAAGGAGAAGTGCAAGAAAAGAAACTGTTAGCATAGAACTTACAGCTCTATCTAACCAGCTCAACTCTCAGTTGATGAGATCTCAATGCCAGTCCTGTACTGCATTTAAATTCAAAAAGTTTAGATACCATAGGAGTTCATCCAAAAAATTACCATGAAAGAATTTATAGAAAAGCAAAGAAAGGCAACCTTATGGTGATGGGTTAGTGACTGAAGTCGAGACACCAGATCAAGACTAATAACATTGTAGATTCCTCTTTAGATCTTATTAAGGAGCTGTAGGTAACTATCAGGGGCAGTGGACCATATGTGGCTGCAATATTCTGAAGCATGGATGAATGGTAGACTTATAGATATGTATGATCGATTCTGGAGAGAAAAATTGTCTCGAACAGCACAGTCAACTGACTTTCTTGGCAGCTGACCTAGCAATGGATTCAATATAGTTTTTCCACTTGATGTCAGCTGAGAATGTTAGCCTGAGAAGGTGAAATGTTTTACTTTCCTGGAGGTTAGCATCAGCCATGTTGATGGAAATCAGAGAAGAGTCTCTCAGTTGATTAATAGAGTGAAGTTTAGTTTTGGAGGCATTAAAATTAACAAGCCATCTTTTACCCTAGTTAACGATGGACTGGAGGTTGTTTTGAACATCGGCTGTCATTTTGATCTTGTCAGACTGATCAGCCTTATAAATGATGCAGGAATAAATGGTTGTATCATCAGTGTAGATGCCATGTTGAGAGCTGATGTCATTGGGAAGGTCATTAATGAAAATTAAAAACTGAGTAGTACTGGATGCAGCCCTGAGGGACACAACTGTATTAGTACAAAAGGATGTCGATGTGAGGCTGTTCAGGATAAGTTTCATTTGACGATTTGATAGGTAAGACTGGATCAATTGAAAAATATGTCTTGAGACACTATAACTTTTCAGCTTATGGAGAAGACCTGTATGCCAAACCTTGTCAAAGGCTTTTGAGATGTTCAAACAGCCAGGCTTCACCATCTTTATCTAGATCATGACAGACTCTTTCCACAATTATCGTCAGGACATCTGCCATATTGCTTGTCTGAGAAAAGGCCTTGCAATGAGCAGAAACATGGAATGGGGTTATATACATGTCACTTAACAGAGATTCAGTTCTAAGTGGGAAGTTAGACAGGGATACTCCAGATAAGTCAAAAGTAGATTTTGAGGAGAATTTATGGGAAAAGCATTCTGCTTTATTAGAAAAGGATGATAAAACATCAAATCGATTGAAGAGGCCGAGGAATAGAGAACTTGCACTTATTTAATACCCTATTGCAAAGCTTCCAGTAATCATGAGAGCCAAAGTTCTTGTCTGTGCAGTGCCTCGTTCTCTTGGCAGACAGGGACTTAGCTCCTTTATGGACTCACTTACATTTATTACAAGTGTATGGATGTGTGTGTGTGTGTATATATATATGTATATATATTTTGTGTATTTAGGCAGCAATCCTTCATTTATACATGTTTCATTGAGGACAACAAATATGGTACTGTGATTAAGCTTTTTATTTAATTTTTCTTGTGTTTGAACAAGTGTTTTGTTTTCTGGATACATAGTGTGTAGAAAGTGTCAAAATGTTCTGTAATTCTGAGTGCTGTCCACTATACTTTTAGCTATTAGCCTCTAGTAAATTTGTTTCACAAGACTACTGGTGGCTCTATAATAATGTGTTAAATAATATTGTCTTCTATTTCTCCTCTTTTCACTCAACTTGAAGTATTAACATCTGCAGATAAAGCAGAATGCTTTGTTTGTGAATTCTCTTGAAATTCTACTCTTGACTTATTGGATTATCTTTGCCTGACTTTCTACTTAAAACTGAATTTCTGTTGAGTGATATGCATTTAACTCTGTCCATGGTTTTTGCTATCATCTCTAAACTGGAATCTCAAAATGCATGTGGACTTGATGGTTTCTCTGCAACAGACCTTAAGAAATGTGCTCCTGAACACTCTATAATCATTACAATGAATGTCTTGCTGTTTCTTGCTTTCCTGTTTGCTGGAAATTCTCTTCTATAGTTCTAGTCTTTAAGAACTTTGGCAATCTATCTGATCCTTCTATCAGCCTTCTACCTTTTTTGGCAAAATACTAGAGGCTCTAATTAACTTTGAATTGGTTAAACATTTCACCTCACAGGGTTTTTTTTTTAGATAAGCAATATAGCTTTTACTTCGCTAGGTCAACTGCTGATGCATTAATGATTAATGTTGAAAGGGTTTGTCAAGCTTTAGATAAGAATGATTAAGCTTATGCTGTTGATTTGGATATTTTGAAGGCATTTCATAGGGTTTGACATGCTAGAAAGTGGAAATGTTATGGAATTTCTGGATGAACTTTTGAACTGATTTGGTCTTTTTCTTATCAAATGAAAGTTATCTTGAAGTTATCTTCTCAATCTTTTCGCCTTAATGAAGGTATTCCCTAGCATCTTTGAGCCTACATTGTTCTTAGTTCTCATAAAGAATCTTTCTGGTGTCATCAGTTCTTAACTTGGGTATCTATGTTGATGACACAACTATTTACTCTTGTCTTAATAGTAAGTCTGATCAGTTCAATAAGGTCGAAATGGCAGCAGATCTAAAATATTACCTACAATCTGTTGACTGGGGAAGGAAATGGCTGAATTTTAATGCCTCCAAAACAAAACTGCTCTCATTTAATTGCCTGAGAGAACCCTTTTTACTTTCCATCAGCATGACTGATGCTAACCTCCAGGAGATTGATTTATTATACCTTCTTATGTTTTCTACTGATATGAAGTGGGAAGATTATACTGAATCAATTGCTTGGTCTACAACTAGGAAAGTTGACTCTGTCTTGTGTTTGTCCTTGCTTTGAATATTGCTTCCACATATTGTCTGGTGCTCCTGCTATATACTCTTGAGATTCTTGATAAAATCCAAAGAAGAATCTGCGGTGTTATTGGTCCTTACTTGGTATATCAGCTCCAGTCAATTTCACACTGCTATAACATAGTTCCCCTCTGCCTTTTCTATAAATACTTTCTTGAGAATTGTTCTGATAAACCTTTCTGTAAGGTACCTAGACATTATAAATTTAAAGACAGTGCTAGATTGGCAATGAGGTTTTATCAATTTACAGTTGAAATAGCTAAGTGTAACTAAGTTTTATGCTAACAAATTCTTCCATCACACTTCTTACTTCAGGAACTCTCTTCTGGCTTTATCAGTCAACTTCAAAATTTTAAATGAGTGTTAGTTTTTATCTTTTGTCTTAATTCTTGTTCATTTATTGTTCACTCTTCTTAGAAATGTTTTTACACATATTCCCTAACACTCTGTAACCCCTTACATCTTAGTGGCTTACTTGGGGTGAAATATATATATATATGTATAAAGAGATATATACAGATTGAGTGGGCTCATAAGAGAAAAATTTAGACAATGGAGAATTTCATTAAACACTATTTCAGATTTTATTGATTCCAATGTTTTAACTAAGAAATCTTTGAAAATTTGAATGTATGCTTAGATTTATATGAGCAGCAAGAGCTTGCTAAAATTCCTTGGATACACAATAAGGATCGGAAAACTAAATCCTCACTGGGCATACTTATGGCAAAAGAACCACCTATCTGATGTGCTTGTGTGAATGGATAGTGGCATAGGGGAGGGGCAAGAACCTAAGCAAAAGTAGAAAATTTGCTAAGGCCCACAAGGGTAGGATGTTTTGGAGAGCCATGATCAATCATGACCTGAAGGAATGCAGCACTTAAAAGAATATATCATGAAATTTTTAGCTTAAAATATCTATCCTTATTAAAAATAGTGATAATTTATTTTGAGAGTGTCAGATTTTATTATGCAAACAATCTAAGTGCAACATCAAATTATATTACTGTTAAATGTAGCCGTCTCTTCTACTCCAATAGCTTCATATCTCGCACCTCTCGCCTGTGGAACTGGCTTCTCTATTCCTGTTTCCCTGATAGCTGTAATCTCCAACTATTCAAATGTAATGTGAATCAACATCTCCAGTTGCCTTGATCTATTCATTATCCTTCTCCTCATCTTTTCCTCTATCACTCCTATCTGCTCTCACTCCAAATCCTCTGTAACCCCTTGCATGCTAGTAGCTTCCTGCCTTGCTTGGGGTGAAATGCTTAAAAAAAAAAAAAAAAAATATTATAAATAAATCCAAAAATATAGACTATAAAAACACATGATTAACACAATATATCAGAAACCTAAAAAATATGAGCTCCTTGATATTTGATATTCTGTATTCTTTATTAATCTTTCTTTCAATTTGCTAACTTTTCTGCTGTTAAAAAATTACTTGCATCAGTTTTTATTTCTTCCCTGTGATCTTCTTTGCTAAATTATTGTTTTCCATTCTCCCATACATCTGTTTTTATGATCAACAACATTTATTTTTTATTGAGACAATATCTAGAGTGTCTGGAAGCCATTCCATTAATTTGATGTCTTTGACACATTTTTAGGCAAAGATGGGTAATAGTCACCTTTGCATAATGTCAAGGAGCATCGCCTTGCATGGATATAATAATTTAAAGTTTCCTGGTTGGGATATGTAACACTCTAAAAGTATTTTACTGAAGAACTTACAGTAATTCTCTACATTGATCTTGATACCATCATCAATTTTGAAGGGGTCTCTATTTTTACTGTTCATAATACTAGCCCCAAACAATACTTCAATATTGTTTGACTGTTTTAATTAAGAATGCAACCTTTAGTTCAGTTATTTGAAATTAGAATTCCAGTCAATACATTCAATACCTTCAGGGAAAGGTCTGTGGAGCAAAGATGGGAATCAACACCTAGACAGTCAAACATCAGGTGACAAAAAATGGTTTCTGAGTCAGAGTAACTGTGCATCCTTCCAGTTAATAAATTCATCCTTTGAATATTTAACATTTTCCAATCAACATGTTGCATTCCTGCCAACAACAGAAAACATGATTTGTGATCCATTTGAAGAGTATTTAAGTCATTGGAAGGACAAAACCAGTAAGGAACAGCAACAGATGGAAACTGTTCATGACATGGTTTAAAAGAGATTCGCTTACTCATTCAACTGTCTTCCTCACCAAGCTACATGACACTTAGACTCTTCCTCACCCAACTACGTGACACTTAGACTCTTCCTCATCCAGCTACATGACACATCTTCCTCCTTACTTTCTCCCTTGCCTCTTTTTTCTCACACATACACAAAAAATATCACATTTCTTTTCATCTTAACAAACAACTACAAACAAAGAATTTTAATGCAAAAGCTTTAACACTCATACACACTGAGAAAAATTTATTGTAAAAACACAGAAATAAAAATATGTATATATAATCTTCATATTTAACAACCTTTCTTGCCCTTTTTTTTTTGTTGTGGTTTGAGTCAAATCTGAAACTGGTATGATTTTATCTCTTCTTCCCCCCAGCTATGATTAAATAACAGGGCCAACTAGGCATAGTTGGCAGCCAATCGAGAAGGAAAACTCTGAATTCATAATTGTATGTAGCCTTGGTGTAGCATATACAATGCAGCCATTGACAAGATCATGAAATTTGCAATGATTCTAGAATCTTGACTGTGGTCAACCTAATATTATTATTATTATTATTATAATACATATGTACAAAAATGTTCTTATGGAACTGATAGATCCATGCACCCACATGTAAATAAATAACAAAAATAAACACATAAGCTTTACTTTTGCTATTGTTGACTGAGTAAAAGCAATAGAATATGATCAGAGAAGACAACAATGAAAACAAAGTAATATGAAAAAGAAAAGCAGTCCATATCACAGATGCCTTATGAATATTTCTTTTCTTTTTCATATCTACTGTTTTCTCCAAATCTAGGATATGTTTTGTCATACAACATTTCTTTCTGGGTAAAAGAACATTAATTTTTCTTTATTATTTCCCTGCTCATAATTTTTTTTGTCAAGAAATTTGATTCTTGTTTATCCTTTGTTCACATCGTGCCCTTTTATTCTAGTTCCATCCCATAATATTCTCTTCCATCCTTTATTATTCCCATTGATGTTGACATTTCTAAGAGACACAGTCAAGGATATGAGAAACCCTTTACAAAACTTGAAGCTCTTGGTATTGCTACAGCAACCAGTTGTCTGAGTGTCCATTTTCCCTTCTCATTCACTGTCCACTGCTTCTACACTTTTCGTCACTTTCTTTTCCTTTTGTTTTCTTTTTCTCATCCATATTCTTCTTCATTTTCAAATTTATATCCACTAACATCCTATCTACCATTTTTCCTTTTTAATTCTCATCCATTTTTGTTGTATTATTCTCATTATTAATACATTCCATATGTTTACAAAGCAACATCAACAATTTAAATTCAACTTATCAATGTCTCCATTTGTGAAAAACAATTCATGATTTCACAGACAAAAACATGTACACACACACGCACAAACACATGTACACATGGGTGTGTGTGTGTATATATATATATATATATATATATATATATATATATATATACACACACACACATATATATTATGAAATGGATTAAGTACAATTATTTTAAATATAAAAAAACAGAAAATATACACACACATACACATGTATGTATATAAACACACACATATATGCATTACATATATATGCATACACACACATATATATGCATGTGCACATATGCATATATATATATATATATATATATATATATATATATATGCATGCATGCACCTATTGTGTGTATTTGTACAACATGTCCATTTTAATACATGTTTCATTGAGCAAGACTGAAAAAGTACTTTTGCTTAGATTTTGTTATCCTCTTTTTTGGACTAATAAATATAAAAGTTATTCAAAAGTTTTCTGATGCTGAGTCTCTTTGTCAAAGCTATTAGCTATTTTCAGTATTTTTTTTTCATTCTAATGCTATGTGCTGTTGCTTTGGAATCTCCTGCAACTCTTCTGGATGGTTTCCTTGTTTAAGTTGGTGAATGTTGCCATGATACTTGCATTCAGTTCAGCTTTGGTGTTAGAAGGAATTTTGTTAGTCACTTGCTCCACAGCGCATCACCATTATTTTCGTGTCAGACATTTGAAAGAGAAAATTATATTATATTGGGGTCATAAGATTTTTGGACCACCCTGTAGATTGTAGTGAAAGTTAAAATATAAACTGTCCCATCTAGTTCTATATGCTGAGAATGCCATGGGTGGAACAATTCAGCAATAAGTAAGCTTAAAGAAAAATGGGAACAGAAAGGACACTTGTACATAGAATCAGCAAGAAACTGTTGAAATTTCTAAGATACATAATGAGTTAAGAGGGCTTAGTGAATTTGCTACTCACAGGACATATTGAAGCAAGAGGGGCAGATGGAAACATCAAGTAACCTGTCTAATGAGCTTGTGTAAATGAACAGCTGAACATGTACTTGGAGAGATAGTAAGAGGAGAAACATTCTATGGAGCTACAAAGAATAGGAAGTGGTGAAGAGTCATGATCACCCATGTCCTGAAAGAACATTTCATGTAAAAGAAGAATGTGTAATATTAATGCTTATGAAATTGATCAATTCTCAAATACATCAACAGAGACTTGCTTTTACCATCCATTAAAAACTGCCTTCCAAGCTCCGAATCCACTGAATACCTACATCAGAGAGAAGAACTATATTGGTCCATAATGTCATACCTATCTGGTAAGGACCCCAAGAGTGAAATATTCCACTAGGAATGGAGAAGGGGGAAATATGAGCCACACTCTACTTAGATCTCTTTCTAGGTTATGTTCTGTGCATATAAAGGCATGCATGTGAACAGATGGCCACTGATCATTAAGCATTCCATACCAGATACCAATTTTGTACTAAGCGAAAACTGCATTCCTGCTTCCCCTCCTGCAGTCAATTATACAGTGGATGAGGTGGAATATGCCAATGACATTGGTATTCATAGTTGGGATGTTAATGATTTTGAACAAAAAATCAAAATCCTTTACCAAGTGTTCCAAGAAATAGGATCCAAAAAAACCTTTCCAAAACAAAATATAATCTGGAATTCAAATGAAAGCTGTGATGGCACCTGGCTTGAATATATTATAAAAATTCACAATGTGGAATTAGTAAATACTAAACATTTCAATATGGAACAATTATAACATATTTAGAATAGGTGATAAGGAAAATGAACATGAAATAGGTTGCACTAGGGATAGTTTTGCTCAATACTGCAAGTTGCTGCACAACCAAAACATTAACCTAAAAACTCAAGTCTTGTTCTTAAATATTCTTATCAGATCAAGAATTTCGGATGTATGCAATATCGGATGTCAAACTTGTTCAGAAATATCTAAACAGCTGTATATAACTACTTTCTCCTGATTGATCGTTAAAAATGGCTTTGAGTGTGTGAAACATGTAGGTCTTAGTAAAGACCATACTATTTCAAATTTGATGGATTGGCACTACAAAATGACAAACAAAGAATTGTAGCAAATGCCAAAAGCCACATCAATTGAAGAATTTCAACAGCAGTACCAACTAAAATGGATAGCACATGTAACTGAAGAGAAAATAACGTAATCAAGATGCAGACGTTCCACACTACTTCAAACAAAAAGTTAGGAAGGAAACCACCATAAGTACTGGAAAGATACATTAAGAGTTAATAGACTTGAGAAAAACCCATCTTCCTGAAAAATTGTTTTAAGAGAAAGATTTTACAAATTTCCAACAAAAGTAGCACTGCTTATTTAATCAAAGAATACCGATTTTTTTTCTCTTGGTAAGGAAACAGGTGATATCAAATTACCAATACCATAACTTAGTTTACTATATGACTGCAATAGCTGAAAGCTAATGAGTTTATATTTGCTGTCAATAGCTTGCAAACCTATTTTATTGTTTTATAACCAGCATTGAATAAGTGACAATGTTCTTTTTTCAGAACAAGGTAATAATAATAATTATACATATTAATCATTATTCAGTTTTCACATCACTAATGGCAAATAGCATTGGCTGTCAGTGGTGGTCAAATGACTAAATTCTTACTAAATTTTGTAATCCTGGCATGTGGATTGTTTCCTTTTTTTAAAACATTCCCTGCTCTTCTAATCTTCTAATCTTTTGCATGTCTCTTCATGACTGTTCCAAGTGCTCTAATATTGGTAGGTACATCCATTAGTTATATGACCTATAATATCTTCAGTTTTCTGTTTATATTCCATCCTGTAATTCACTCAGTCAGTATATCCATTATCTGACAAAGATCTTTCCTACTTTTTATGATGTCTAAATCTCTGCATTTCAAAATGCAATTCCATTTCTGATTTCTGACTATACTACTAGATAACATGATCAAATCTTATTTCATTTGTACAGTTCCCAGTGAATTGACATTGCCACCCAATCATTATCTTTCTAGTTCTTTCAGTCTCTTTGCATAAATGTTGAAAACTTTTCACAGGCCTCAAGTAAAGAACCATTATTTTCCCTTGTCTCTGCTTCCTTTCTTCCTCTCGTCTCCTAGCCAAGATAATCTGTGTATATTTCAAGGATTATTTTTATTTTCATAGTTACCAATGTTACTAGTACCACTGCAATCACAATTATGGTATCAACTAGTTTTTTTTAAAGTCAGTATCAACCCATGCAAAGCAGTAAAGCTACTAAGACACAAAAGGTTAGAGGGTATGGAAGAATTAGGAACAGAAACATTAATTATGAATGGTAAGAGGAAAAAAGTAATCAGGAGGTCAGCAGCTGGAAGGGAGTTCCACAAGTGAGAATAGAAACTGTTTACATAGAACTTATGGTTACATCTAGCCAGCTCAACTGTAAATTGGTGAGATCTTGACTCCAGTCTAGTACTGTGATTAAATTCAATAAGTCTAGGTACCATAGTGAAGAACTCATATAGAAAAGGTACAAAGAGGTAACATTATGGCAGTGGGAAGGTGATTGAAGCTGAGCTGTCAGATCAGGAATAATAATATTGCTGATTCTTCTTTGGATTTTATCAAGGAGCTTGAGATAAATAGCAGGGACAATGGAACAAATGTAGTTGCATTATTCTAAGCATGGATGAATGGTAGATTTATAGGATAGATTATGGAGAGAAAAATTGTCTTCCATGACAGTGAACTGACTTTCTTAGCAGCTGACCTAGCAATGCATTCAGTATCGCCTTTCCACTTCATTTTAGCTGAATTTCTCTCGACACTTCTTAATCGTTCATTACTACTATTAATACTACAATTTTCATTATTATTTCTTTATCTTTTCCACTTGTTCTTATTATTCAAGTCTTGCTGGGAAAATGAATCCAAATAATATTGAACTAATAATTTGTATAGAGAATGAATGGAGACACTCCTGAAACAAGACAGCTTATAAACAGACAAATAAACAAAATCTCAATAATAAAATAATCCGAAGGGGGAAGAAAAGGAATAGAAAAGAAGGGAAAGAGAATGTTTGAGGCAGAATGAGAGAGGAAATAAAGACTGAAAGAGAGTTGAGACAAGGACCATGATTTTTTTTTTATATCTTAGCCATATTTACAAATCATTCTAATGAAGATTTTCATGCAGAATTATTATGCTGGTCTGCGATGTTTTCAAGGTCAAATATATAATAGCTGATTTTAAGGCAGTTTATTTATACTGAATCCCAAAATCATGTTCATTTTTTCTAATCAGTTCAAATTTATAAGATATAAGCTCTTACTTGAAATGTTTAGAACAGTATTATAACTCTATTTGTTTTCTTGTTAAACAAATAAAGCTAAATTTAGGGCTGATATATTTACAGAAAGCTCACATTGTGCTATAGTAAAGTAAAAAATACACAAAAGAAGCTATTCATGAATGAAAGGTCTTTTCATGGATTTCCTCTTGTGCTTGGCAGCCACTGCATCCTGTTTCAAGGACCAGCAGTAGTCAGCAAGAAAGTTTACATCCCCCCAGCCTTGGTAGTGCTCTTCCACAATGCAAATGTCTTGGTGAAAGTGCTCACCCTGCTCTTCATTCCAGAATTCTTTGGAAAGTCCAAGTGTAACTGACATTCATGCCTTGTGTTGGCAGAAACTCTTCAGTAGCACATCAATTTCCTTCTTGTGTTTCGCAATCCATTTGTTTTCAAGGAAGTTTGTAACGACTGAATTCAGTGACTGCCAGGCAGACAGTTCAGTTTTTCTCAGTGCTTTATCAAACATTGTGTCCTTCAAGAGTTCTCTTATTGGAGAGCCATTAAATATACCAGCCTTGAGTCTCTCCATGATTATCTGTGGAAACTTCTCTTGGAAGAAAGCAAACTTGCTGCCTTCCCTGTTCATTGCCTTCACAAAGTTTTTCATTACACCTAATTTGATATGTAAGGGTGAAAGCAGTATTTTGTTTGGTTCAATGAGAGTGAGAGACTGAATGTTATGTGGGCAAGGTTTTAACCCTTGTCTTAATGTCTATTTTTGTCTGAAATAATGTTGGTCTTCAGCCCAGATCTTCCAGAGACACAGAAAACAAGGATACTTTGTGTACCCACCTTGGAGCCCTAGTACCAGTCCAATCACCTAAAGATCTCCACAGATCAACCATTTGTGATCCTAGTAGTTAACAGCAGACAACAAATGATCCATGCTGTTGTGAGTTTCTTTCATTTGTACTGTGAATGCCCAACAGGGATAGATGAAAAACTATTCTCATTATGTAGAAGAACTGCTTTGAGACTTCTGCTGGATGAGTCAATAAAAAGTCTCCATTCTGTAGTATCATACCCTAAGCCCATTGATTTGATCACTTCAACAATGTTGCTGCAATAAACCAAGGTTGACTTATCCTGGAACATGAAAAACTGTCTTAATTCTCTCTCACAGTCTTGATACCAGTAGAACATTGTTCCTGATGCCAACAGATGCTTCTCTTTGAGAAGTGAACCCATCAGCTTTGAAAGGTTTAGATCTCGTGTCAGGTTGTTGAGTCCTGCTTGTGTCAAGAGTACTGGCTGGTCGTCCTCTTCTGGCTTGTATACATCATCCTCAGCAAAAACAGTCAAGTTACTATGTTCGGAATCAGAGCTATATTCCATGTTACCATCTGACTCAGGAACCAGAAGATCTGGGCCATGAGGGAATGGTCTTATGGCAGAAGGAACATCAGGGTATTGGATATGGTGCACGTTCTTGTGATTTATTTCTTTTAAATCTGTCATGCAGAAATAGCAGTCCGTAATGCGATCTTTTCCTTCCCTCCAGATCATTGGAATGGCAAACTCTTCCTCCAATCCCTCAATTTCTTCACACATGTTTTAGAGCAAATGTGGGGAGTGAATGGCTTATCCTGATCCCTCAGTTTGACTCCAAAGTAATTGCGATATGCCTTCTTCACAAAGTCAGTGATTTTTGGTTGACAGGAAGAACCCTATAACCGCAGATATAACAGAACCTGTCAGGATTATTCTTACACTTGCAATCCATTTTTACAGGAATACAAATGTCAAGCTGAAAATAGAAAAAAATAAATCAGCACTCAGATCATCATTGACACTTGACACAGTATATTAAAATCATTTTAAGCTGAAGGATAAGCCCTGCTCCTCTAGGTATGTGGGTGTTAGTGAGTAGCATGGTACACTGTAGTTAAGTATACATACAACATTATATGCTATACTAAAAATCAGGCACCCACAATCATCTGTGACAAGTAGAGTCCACAGGCTTTTGAATAAGTGTTATTATTGTATATAACTTGTGAAGTATTCAAGCACATCTTAAAAAAAAGACCTGACCAAACACAATGAATGGAATTTTTGAATTCAGCATAAAATAGCAATCATATATCACTTGATAAACCTTTGACCTTTGGAAAAATTTTTTTAATGCAGGCCAGTGTTATTATTGCTGCAAATACACCTACAGAAAAAATGTTTCATTTCATTCAGGATTAAACATACAGGTAATATAATTACAGCCATTGATCATATATGCATATTGCTTTAAACATTGTTTTTTGTGGGTCCATATATTTGAGTTGACATTCCTGTTATTTAAAAATGAAAAATATGCCTCTCAGCAGGAATCAAACCTGTATTCTCTCTATCCATCAGAAGAACCACTACTTTAATCATTATGTGCCCTGTTAATTGGACAAAAGTAGTGCTTTCCCTGATGGAAAAAAAAGGTAATACAGGTTCAATTTCTGTCGGGGCACATATTTTTTGTTCATAAGTGCTTCTTCAATTTCTAGGCCAGTTGATATTAATTTTGCTGTTTAAAATAATAGCAGTGTCAACTCAAACATATGTAGCAGTGTCAACTCAAACATATGTATCCATTAAAATACTTTTCATAGTATTGAAAAATAATACTGGATTTAAAAGAAAATTAAGATAAATATGTGTACAGATTTCAAAATAACGGATGAATAAGAGGGGAAAATAAGGGTATTCATATACTGTATATCCTCATTGGGCATTAACACAAACTTGCTTCTGTTGAAACAATACAGCAAGAGTTGAATGAATCAGGTATCATCTCATTATGTTATATATATATATATATATATATATATATATATATATATAGCTGAGTTGTTGTAATTCTTTTCTTTCACTCCTGTCACACTGACAGCATATCATTTCAAGCAACCCCCCAGTGTTAAAAAAATGCTTGCTTTATGGTGTCACTACACAAATTTTTCATCAAGTGAGACATCACCCAGTCTGCACAAACTGAGTCTCTCATGCACAGCACAGGTGATCATATGTTGCTTATGCCAGGGGGACCGGATGTGTCCACTACAATATGTTCAATTGGAGACAGGCCTAGCAGTCATGACAACCAGGGAAGTTGAGAAACCAGTTACAGATAATCTTGAGTAACATGGACATTATCTCAGTGGCTATTATCTTACTGGAATCGTATATTGCAGTATAGGCAGACAAATATTTTGGACATATATGGTATTCAGCATTCACTCTACAAACAATGAAGATTAGCTTAGGTTGCAACTTATAGTATCTCATAATATGATGCCAGGAATTGAAACTGTGTCCCATGAGGGAATATACTCTGGAAGATATTGCTCCACACATTTACATTACATGCAAACTACCATCATGTGCATGATGAAAGAGCCTTTTATCAACACTTAACACTTATCCTGCAGAACATAATTTCAATAACCATTATCTTACTGTTTGGACATGTATTGCATTCAACCTTTGTTCAACAAACAACAAATATGAGCTAAACTTATGGCACACCATTACAAAATGCTAGGAACTAGGCTTGTCTGCCATCAAGGAATATATTCTGGAAGATATTGCAACACACATTTCCATCACACACTTGTAAGATGTCTTTTATCAATACTGAGCACTAAAGATGGTATCCTGCTACAAGTGAAGAATTCTCAGTGTTTCATGCTGATATTCCTAAAGTCGCATTTGCTGTGGTGCTATTTGTTCTGTAACTGCTGTTCTTGTTAATCTATGTGAGTACCTCTAATATATTGTCATCTAGAATCCTATCTACAGTCAGAGGAATGTTTATTTGACCATTACTGCCACAAAAGCAACATGAATAGTGATTCTCCAAAATTATCATCCAGTTTTATTCCATGCTTCTACAGAATAACAAACAATGAACTGTATCAAATATGAGAAACCAGATTAATTGAGGACTTTCAACAGCAGCAATAGCTAAAATGGATATCACATGTAACTCGGAGAAAATAATGACTTAATCAAGATGTTTGTATTCCACGCTTCAAACAAAATTTTAAGGACCCCACCACTTAATACTGGTAAGAGCAATAACAGTGGACTTGAGAAACCTATTTTCTGAGAAAATTATTTAAAAGAAAGATTTTTATAAATTTCACTACATGTTTGGTCAGTGACTGTTAAATGTTTCCTTATAAGGAAATGACTATTATAATATTACACTACCTGCACATCTGCCTATGTACACATTTATGATTTTTCTGAATACTAGGACTCATATTAACAACCATTGTACTAACAGTAATATTTTGTGAAAAGTAAGGCAGACAAAACAATTGAGAAATTGCTTAAAAGACTTGATCAGATTGGAAAAGAAAAGTTAGTAACAAGTCATATCATCAGAGCAAGAATGAGATTTGATAGCAAATAGCTTTAAATATTACCAAGTGATGATGATAACAATAACAATAATAATGATGATGATGTCTCTCCTTATTTACTTCCTTAATTCTTTTTTCTATTCATTGTACTTGCTATCATGGCTTCCTGTTTCCTTGCCAAAGGCATCACACTGGAAAACCAATTGACAAAGATGGGACTATACAAAAAGTAAAGAATAAAAATCAGCAGTATTACATAGCCATTAACAATTTCAAAGAATAAAGTAATGGCATATAGATGAATTAGGTATAGATTAAGAAATACTGTCCTTTTGTAGCCATAATTTTTATTTCCTTTGTTTAGTTCAAATAACCATTCTTCAAATCTTTACTTCTTTCTATTAAGCTTTTTTCTTTTTTTTTTTCACCTGTAATTTTTTATTCTTTTTTTTTTTTCTAAGAATTCACTTTCTATTCCTTGTTTGCTTCTTCAGTTCTCTCTTGTGCTTCACTGTTCTCATTTTTATTTTCCTTTTTATTCAATTTTCATTCTTTTTTCATTCCATTTCCTTCATTCTTTCACATTTCTTTTTGTTTAAATCCAGTTTTCTTCCTTCCATTATACTTATTTATTCTTTCACATTTCTTTTATCTTCATTTTTCTATTTTCACCCCATTTTTATAATTCTTGACATACAATTTCTTCTCTTTCATTCATATATATTCTTTAAATCAAGTGTTGATTATTATTTGACCATTTATCATGCATCAAAGAGAACCAATTTTTTATCTGCACTCATTGTCTGATCAAAATCCATCCTTACCAACCATCTTGTGTTCTTCCATTCACACTTTTAAACTTACATTTCATATGATAATAGTTTTTGTGATATTTCATATTTTCTGCTGCATTGTAAAACAGCTTCTTCTCCGTTGCACCCTGATGTGGATACATATCTCACTATGATCACCATATTAAAGGACTTTCTTTTCAATTTCATCAAGACTTTGACAGTTGCTAGTATATTTATCTACCCCCCGCCCCCGAGGGTTGCATGTGGCAGGTTTAACGTGGGTTCTCCGAGCCTGTAGGCTCAGCCAAAAATATTCACTTTCGAATCCGTATAAACAGATTCAGGGTCAGTCTACCTCCCCAAACGAGACTCTGCCCTTGCTAGTACCTAAAAACGCATTTCCTCCTCTCTTTATCTAATATTAGTCTTACTAGTCTTTCATTCTTACCTACTTCTCTGTAGATGATTCTATGAGTACTGCTTATAAAATACTTTGTCTTTGCATCTTGCTTCATGAATGTTGGTGTTCAGCCTTTCCATTTTCTGTTTCACATTTTCTAACTTTCTGCAGTGTTCCAAATCCAAAATCCTTCTTCTAACTCTTGTTGAAACAAACCCTCCCTCATTGACCACAGTTGTAGCGCTATTTACCATGTTTGGTCAATGGCAGGTTGGTGAGGCTATTTAACCCATGGGATGGATAGCCTTTGATTCTGAAGGGTTCATCCCCCTTTTAACAGCTATTGGTTTTTTTTTGTGCAGCTGAGGTTTCATTTATCCTCCTCACCAGACCGAGAGTTTAATGGGGGTATCAGTTTAGTTGTCAACTACACAACAATTCAGGTTTTAAGTCAGAATTGTCTTTTTTCTAGACCAGATGCCAGCCAAGGCTATAGAACCCAGTCTGTCCTGCTATGTCAGGAGAGAAGAGATGGATTCATGCCTTTCCCAAGGGTAAGTGAATGTAATGAACTCAATTGGAATGCAAACTTGGCTCTCTGATTGTTCAATCCATGACTCCACTTTAATTCTGAAGTTTCTGTCTTAATATTTGATAACACAAATTATTTTTAATTCTCTTATATAAAAGTCATAAATTATGCTGAACTTGATTTTATAATTATTAAGCCAACATAAAATATTTTATACCCAGAAAAATATTCACATGACTAAAATGGTATTCATATATGATTTTGATTGGTAGTTATTTAGTAGAAAAGTATTAAATTGATTATTTAATTAATGCATTTTAATTTGACACAGATTTTATTTTACTTTGACAAAATAGTCAACCAGAATTCTTTTCTATTGGTACTTCCAATATATGTCAAATTAGTTACTTTTTTGATTTACAGCTGAAATATCTAAATGTAATCGTAAATTCTATGCTTACAGTTTCTTCTCTAACTTGTAGAACTCTCTTCCAGATTCTTGCATTCTAGTCAATTTTGATCTTCAAGAATTTAGATGCAATATCAATTATCTTCATCTGTTTCCTTGAATATTGATCTTTTATTGTCCTCTTAACATAATGTTTTTTTCTCAGACTTTTTCATTCTCAGTAAATCCTTGCATCTTAGTGATTTTCTTGCTATTCTTTGGGTGAAATGATTAAAGGAAAATGATAATAATATGAATCACCAACCATTTTCTGATTCAGGAATAATCCCATTTCATTCTAAAAAAAATTTCATAATATAGTTTTAAAATTAACAAATTTTAATTTTAATAAATTTCTGATAAATTTTGTGATATTTTAAACCTCATACTTAAGAAAAAATTTTGATGTCTTTGAGAAAACTTTTTGATTTTTTTGATGAAGAATTTCAAATAATTCCACACCAAAAATGAAAAATGGAGTATAAACATTTGAGTGGCAAAATTGATCCCCCTGAATAGTTATTTATATTCCAAGATGGTAGGTAATTTTCCAATGGAAATAGTAATTTTTGAATGCTGGTTTTCAAGGTAGTCTCTCATTATTTTGAGGATTAGTGCAATAATCTTCTTGCCTATATTCACATTTCTCAATTTGTTATAATAAAATATTCAGCATTCATTGACTGAGCAGCCAGTGTTACTTTCAATTGAAATTCAGAACATCTTTTCCTCTTAAAACAATTTTCTGGATAACAGGTTTCTCAACTTCAGAAACTGTTATTGCTCTTTGCATTCGTGATGAGAGCTTCCATCCTAAATGGGTTTTTTTGAAGTAGTGTGGAACAACATTATTATTATTATTATTATTATCATTTTATTTCCTTTGGTTTCTGGTGTATACTCGTTTATTTCCAGGTCGCGACCATAGATCTAAGGTCAGAGATGGCATCATATTTTCCAAATCACACATTTTACATTCATAAGGTGTGGGCTGTTCTTGTGAGTACAATTTTTTGTATTTCTTTAAGGCATGGGCTACCAATGAGTCTATTGGAATCTTTTCTAATCAATCTGAGGGCTCCAACTACAACTGAAATTGTTAATGTCCTCATGCACCACATTTTTGAGATTTTGATTTCAAGGTCGTTGTATTTTCATAGTTATTTTTTTTTTTGAAGATCTTCAAAGATACATTGCAGTCTGCAGGGAATGCCATGTAAATAAGGAGGCGAATTTTGTCTTTATTGTCTCTAATCATGATGTCAAGGTGATTAGCTTTGATTGTTCTCTCTGTGTCTATTGTAAAATCCCATAAAATTGTTACTGGTCCTATCTCCCAAACCTGGTTTGGGTGGTGTTTATACCAATTCCTTGCAGTTTCCTTTCCATAAGTGTTGCAGATTTTCCAGTGCAGATATTGGCCCACTCTGTCTTGCTGTGTTTTATATTCAGTAATTACAATACTACAAAACCTGGAGATGGGCAATTGTTTCTGGATATTTATCACAGAATCTGCATTTTGGACTAATACAATTTTTCAGTATGTGTGCTTGGTAATTTCAAATTAGCAAGCATTGGTCCTGTGAAGCAAGAATAAAACCTTCAGTTTCAGTATTTAACCCTACACTATGTAGCCACTGATGGGTACAGGTTTTTATAATTATTATTATTATTATTATTATTATTATTATTATTATTATTATTTCCCAGAGACCTAAGGTTAGAAATGGCATCATGACACTTTCGACTGACAAAAAAGTAAATAAATAAATAAATAAAAATATTTTACATACATAAAGCCCTTCATAAAGTGTAGACTGTACTTGTGAGAACAATTTTTTGTATTTCTTTGAGGCATGGGCTTCCAGGAATCCCTTCAATTAGTCTACTGCAATCTTTTCCAACCAATCCTAGGGCTCCAACTACAACAGGGATTGTTGATGTTCCCATGTGCCACATTTTTTAGATATCAATTAGTATTATTACTATTATTATTAGTAGTAATATTATTACTGTTAATAGTAGTAGTAATATTATTATTACTTTGAGTTACATGTGCTATCCATCTTGGTTGTTGCTGCAGTTGAAAATTCTCAATTGATATGGTTTCTGTTATTTGGTAAAGTTCTTCATCTTTGCTTCTATGGTGCAAGTCAATAAGGTTCAAAGAAGTATGGTTTCATTCACACAAAGCCATGTATAAGCATAATCCTGAAAATAATAAAAAGATAATAAAATTGAATTAAGTCTTCAGCATTCAAAGAATAGAGTTTTAGAAATATTTCATCTTTAAAAAAAATAATTTTACCACTTTAAAAATTATTGTTTGTTCTCTAAATATTATTGTTTCATCTTTAAAAATGAACTTTCAGTTTTGAACAGCAATAAAAATGTCAAGAGTCATTTGACTTGTAGAAACAGAATTCCTGGAATATTTATTGGATTATTGTCTTTACTAGTCTTTTCCTCCCAAATGATCCTTAACCTGTTGCTGCCCTGTGGCAATGTTGGCTAGTTAAGATGCAATGCAAGAAAGATAATAAGGATTGCACATTGGATCTATAATGACCATATGTCTTAAAGTGGGTACTGCAAAACTAGACTGAGCTTCAAAAGACTTTCACTGGGTAAGTAGTTACTCCATTGAAATACTATCTGAATTTTTATACCTTTATATTTTGGCTATTTTAAAACTCAGAAACTTTTATTTCCTTCAACGTTAATTTAATTATGATTTTTTTCTTTTATTTTCCTTCTTCAATTAATTAAATTTATTTTCCTTTTGCAATTTGTTTTCTGTTGTTTTTCGTTACATTAACAACTGAAACTTTTTCATTAATTTTTTTTTTTTTTGCTTTCTGTTCAACTTTTATTTAGTTTTCTTTTTTCCTTTAATTTCTTCATCCTTTCTTTTTTTTTTTCTTTTTTCTTTTTCTTCCTTTCCCCAATTGCTATATTCCTTTGCCATTTTGACATAAATTCTTCCTGTCCTTTCTCCTTACTCTTAGTTATTCTCCCTCAATTTCTTTTTCTCTTCTTAGTTCTTTTTGCTGCTCTCTGTCTTTGAACATTGCTTTTTATTTTCTTTCTTTCATCTGATATTCAATAATCCTACCCCCCCCCCACCGAGAAATCTTTTCTACTACCACTTCCTCGCTCCTCCTTCATATTCCTTTATCCTTGCCCTTAACCTTCACCTCATGATCCTTGGGGGCAGGGATGGCCACTACCTACTCTACATCTCTGCCCATATTAGAGCTTCTACTATTTTCCAAACCTACCCTTATGAAAAGCCTCAAGCGTCTGTACAGCCATCCTCTTGAGAGAAGTTCCCATGCACTCCTTTCTTCCCATTTAGTCATTCAAGTGCCCTTAGGCTTGCACGGCTATATAGATTACACATAGCCTTTACTTTGATTCTTTCTTACAGCTCATTCTTTCTTTTTCTTTTCTTTTCTGTTTCTCTCCTTTCAATTCTATGACTTGCTTTCTCTCTCTCTCTCACATTATCTTTCTTTCTTTTCTTTTCTAACATTGCTTTCTTTTCTCTCTCATTTTCTTTTATATAATTTTTCTTTTTTTCATTCTTTCTCCTTCTCTTTTCTACTCCTCTGTCACTTTTGCTTTCTTTTCTCTCTTTCAGTTTCTCATCTTTTCTATTTTTCTCTTCCTCTTTTCTCCTTTTCTCCTGTGATTTTTTCCTTCCTTTTCTCTTTCTTTCCTTTTCTTTTTCTCTTTTATCCTTTTCACTTTCTTTTCTCTATTCTCTCTTTTCTGTTTCTTTTTCTCTCTCTCTCTCATTTTCTCTGTTCCTGTTCCTCTTTTCCTTTTTCTATTCTTTCTCCTTTTTTCTTTTTCTATTCTTTCTCCTTTTTCTTTTGTTCTATGTTTTTTATCTTTCTTTTTCCTTTCTTTCTTTCTTTCTTTCTTTCTCTTTTGTTTTTCTTTCTTTCTCTTTCATCTTTCTTTTATCTTTTTCTTTCTCTTTTACTTTTCTTTTCTCTTTTCTTTTCTCTTGTAATTTTCTTTTCTCTTTTTCTCTCTCTTTCACTTTCCTTTTCTCTGATATTTTCTTTTATTTCTCTTTCAATATAGCTTCTCTTTCCTGCATCTGTTTGCTGTCAATTTCTGATCTCTTTCTTTTTCTCTCACTTCTCTCTTTTACAATTTAGCTTTTCTTTTCTGCAACTGTTTGTTTTCATTTCCTATATTTTATTTCTCCTTTCTTTTCTTATTCTTTCCCTTCATATCTTTTTGTTTCATTTTTTATGCTTCTCTATTTTTTATTTCCTCACTCTTTCTACTTATCCATTTTTTTACTCTCTCTGTGCCTCTGTTTCACTCTGTGAATTAATTTCTCTCTTTCCATCTCTTTTTTTCCACCTCTTCATCTTTTCCACTTGCTCACACAGCTACTATTTCCTCTCTTTCCTACATCTATCCTCACTCTTTTGCTTACTTCTCTTCTTCTACTCAATATTGCCTTCTTTCCTAATTATCTTCACTATTGGATCTGACATATCAACAAATGTAAATTATTATTATTTTTACTAACAAGTCATTTCCAAAGAAAATACAGTTCTAAACAAGAATATTATTATATTTTTTTTAAATTCAAAGTTAGTTTTTGCTTTGAGTTTCTTAAGTTAATAATGAGAAGAAATTCTGTATTAAATATTTGAGTAGAGTCAAAATGTTTCATAGCTGATAATTAGAAACTTTAATTTAAAAATAAAATTTTATATAACATTTTTCCTAACTATTCGTGCTTATTTGTAGTTGGAGAAAAGGCATATGGATGAATGTAAATTATTTTTCTTCTTGTAATTTGGTTTTTACCAACATGTTTTATTACAAGAAGAAAAATAATTTAAAGTAATACAGTCTATACAAAATAGAATTCTAACCAATTTTATTTTTTTTAAATTCTAAAAATAATAAGGTGCCATAATCATTAACATCCTGAAGAAGAATGAATTTGAACACAAGTCATACCATTTCTCAGTTTTTAAAAATAGTTAAAAAAATTATGTTACTAGAGTTCCACTGGAATACTAGAACATAAAAATAATAATTAAGGTCTAGTGAAAGTTAAAGATATGATTTTTCAGTATGCATCCATTTAGTTGCTTTTCAACATGCAAAAACCAACAAATGTAATGTATTTCTAGACATGCAGAAACTGAGGAATATAAATTATCATCAGATTCCCACATAAACAAAGTAGAAGTTTTATATGTTTACATACATATAGCAATACTTACAGTTCAAATTATACTAATGTTGACTTAAAGAGTCAAATGCATGTAAAATATGATTGAACACTGAAAATCAAACAACACAAGAATAAAAATAGCAGAATTTCATTCTTCTTTTTTTTTTCCATATCTCATTCTCTGGTGAAGCTTTAATTAAAAGTGAAACATGTTCCTATTTGTACATTATCTTATCATTTATTTCTGTTCATTGAATATATTTACATGTATCTGTTTACATGAAGAGAAATCAAATACCTAGAAAATGAATAAAACTGCATGTGACAAATCTAGTTTCTAATTAAAAAAAAATATTTTATAGTTAGTGTGTTCATTAGAAATATATATTAATTTACCTATTAATTAGGGGAGGCTGAATAGTTCTTGACCTGACCCATTTCTAAAAAGCATAAAGGTGCCAAAAAGTCACAAAGATGTTTAACAAATAACAAAAACCACATCACTTGAACATTTCCAATAGCAGCAGCAACAAAATGGTCACCCCATGTAACTAGAATAGAAAATAATGACATAATCAAGATGTTAACTGTACACACTACCAAAAATGAAAAGACTAATAACATTTAGTGAACTAAGGAAGTCTAATTTCCTAAAAAAAACTGTTTTAAGTGAAAGATGCTATAAATTTCAACTGACAATAACACTGAACTGTTATGTAATATCAGTGCTCCAAAACCACAGTGAATGCTAGACAATCTCCTCACAGATGAAGAAGAGACTTGAAGCATCAGAAATATAGTTCTACAGAAGGATGCTGAGAATACCATAGACTGAACATATGAGAAACAAGATTTTGGAGATAATGGAAACAAAAAGTAAACTCATCATCAGGAAGAGACAGTTGAAATTTCTGGGTGCCATAAATGAGGAAGGAGGGCATATAGAGAGAAAGAGGGGGGGGGCATAGGAAAGCAGCACATGGCATACTTGATTGGTTTGAACGAATGGGTGGCAGAGCAGGGTTTTGGAGAAATAACAAAAAGACAAAACTTATTAAGAGTTACAAGGAAGATGTCAAGGGCCATGATCACCTATATCCTGAAGGGACACAGGACATAAAAGAAGACTTACTACCAAGACAAAAACCTCACTGAAGAAAATTGGACAGAGAGACTACCAAAAGGAAAAGATTAGAAAAAAGATTCCCAATCATTATTAGCAAGAACTATAATATTTAGTGAACTTGAGAAGTCTAATTTTCTGAAAAATTGATTTAAGTGAATGATGCTATATATTTTGACTAACCATAACACTCTGAACTGTTATGTAATATTAATCCTCCAATAAAACAGTGAATACTAGACGATCTCCTCACAGATGAAGAAGAGACTTGAAGCCGTAGAAATATAGTTCTACAGAAGGATGCTGAGAATACCATTGGCCAAACAGTGAGAAATGATAAAGTTTTAGAAAAAATGAAAACCAAAAATCATTTATAAGATCAGGAAGAGATAGTTAAAATTTCTAGGGCACATAATGAAGAAAGAGGGGTTGGAAATATGATACTCACAGGACAGATTAAAGGCAAGAGAGACAGAGGAAAACAACACATAGTAAGCTTAATGAAATGGTTGGTGGAACAAAGTTTAGGGGAAATAGCAAAATTACAAAATTTATTAAAAGAGCTACAAAGGATAGAACATTGTGAAGAGCCATGATTGCCAATGTTCTGAATGGATATGACACATAGAAGAAGAATGATGGATGTTTCCTGTATGAAAATGTCTAATTTTTCTTGGATCATTACCATATAAGCCTGGATTATAGATTGCATACACATAGACATACATGTATAGACAAATGTGTAAGATAGAATAAAATACAAATATGTTAGTGGGTGAATATATTTGTAAATTGTTTCTTCAGATGTATATATTTAATTATATACATGCAGAAAACAAACAAAACAGTACTCGGGGAATTCCGATTTAAATTGCTACACTGAGTTTAATGCTTAGCAGTAATCAGACATCAGATGTCTCATAGTGATTGCTCAGTGTGAAGCTCAAGAGTAATTATTTGGATCTGAGACCCCGACTGTGATTTGCTAGCCTTACTGCTCTAACTCAGTCTAATTTCTAGAGGCATTGAGTACTTTAAGATTTTTCATAGGTTCCTGCCCATTTTTTGTCTTTGTTTCTTGATTTTTTTCTTGGTTTCTTTTTCATGTATTTTTCCCTTGGAAGGCTTAGTGTTGGTAGGTTTGTTCTTGGAAGCCTTACCAATAAGTTGATTTGTTTTGTGTGTGCATGTGTGTATATATATATATATATATATATATATATATATATATATATATATTGTGTAACATACAGGAAATATAGGTAAATACATTAAACATCTATCAAAATAGTAATTAAGATAAATAATTAATTATGTGATGTTTATATACTTGCTCAAAAGATGGCATTTACATGAGTCTAATTTGAAAAACTGAAGAATTTAAATCTCCAAATATTTAATGATGTAAATTTACTTGTGAATTCATGTTTTTGTGTGTGGATGTCTGCATGTTTATAAGAGTCTTCATATATTTCCATCTGTCCAGATTTTTCTGTGTGTCTGTGTATGTATATTTGAACTAATGTGCTTGATCAAAGATATTTAGTTTTGCATCTTTAGCTGCATCCATACTTAAAAAAGACAACTAGAACTTATATATATATATATATATATATATATATACATATTCAGAGAAACCTCTCATCAATGGACTAATATGCAGTGGGGGTGGTCTGTTAAAGTCGATTGTCCATAGATGGGAAGGGATTGTTTTTGAGTTATAAAACCAATATAGTAACTACAAGTAGTTATGAACAAAACGTAAATACTATAAATCTGTATACATGGTATAAATAAATATATACTTAATATAGATATATTAATCAAAACAACAACAAAAAAAAAAACAGATTTCTCACAGCTACTTTCTCATGCAAGTGATAATATATCATACTTTATATACTATATTCATGTCTTTGTTTACAATTTAAAGGCCCGCCATCCTCACCAAGTGGTCATTTTGAGAAGTAGTTTGATTCATTTCGCTAAGCCTGTAAATTTTGAAATACATCACTGATGATTTGGAAGTTTTTTTCTGCTGATTGTTTTTTATTTTGTCTGCAAATTTTGTCTGTTGCATCTGAAGTCCATTAATGGGGGGGATCCGTAGATGAGAATTTTGTATATATATATATATATATATATATATATATATATATATATATATATATATATATATATATATGCAATAATGGTTGCATTATAGGAAGAAAATTGAGTTTACATTTGGTCATTATAAGGAGGATAGGGATTTAGAAACCAAGAAGAAAATGAAATGAAAAGACAAGTATTTGGGATGAAGATGAAAATGTCTAGCTTATAATAAAAGCAAATTAATTTAGTGCATGCGCAATGTATGTGCAAATGTCACTTTATAGTGCACATGATTGTATGCATAAGCAAGAATCATTTCTAAAAAGATATGTCATTATTAACTGGTTTATCGCTAGTGGTGGATAATATGCAAGTTTATGAGTTTTATGTGTGTATGTTGATATGCTTGTGTTTCTGTATATTCAGACACATGTGCAGTGGAAACTAATTGGAATGGTGGGTAGCTAGAAGGATAAATGACATCATACATAGGCATGTACTGAGTGTGATGTATAAGTTGCTGTCTAAATTATGCAAAAATGAAAATAACACTGACATCTCATTCTAACAGATATATTTACACAAAAATATCTTGAGATACTAAAGAGTAAATTTATTCAATAAAATCTCCTTTGGCTTCAACAACAGCCTCCAGGGGACTTCAGAATCTCTAGCAACTCTTCTGGACAGTCTTCTTATTTAAGTTGGTGAATACTGCCATAATTCTTGCCTTCAGTGCATCTTTGATATTACAAGGAGTTTTTTTGGTCTCTTGCTCAACTGCATCCACACATAATAATCAAGGAGTTGCAGTCTGGGGAGTGACTAGGTTCTCCTGCTTGTGTGGCAAGGTGCAGAGTCCTGTTGCCAGACATAGTGTCTTCCAGCAGCCACCCTCTTGACTCAAGTCAGCACTACCTTTGAAAGGCACTTGATGTCAGCCTCCATGTTGAGTTTGAGGCCCTGTGGAAAGATGAATGGATGGCCTAATGTCACCATCACTAGTAATCACTCCAAAGACTTTCGTAATTACCATTAAACTCATCCAACACTTTCTGAATCCTCTGTACTGTCCTCAGATTGGCACCCAAACACTCTGAAATATTTGTATCGGAGCTTCTGACATGAATGGCAAGCAGTACAGTATGCTGTTTCTAAATTTCTGGTGGAGTGAATTGTGAAATGGCACTTATTTTCTCACAAATGATGCCCATCTGACCCTACTATACTGTGCAGTCAGCAAAATGCAAAACAAACATGCATGCATGAAATTAAAATTGTGCATATGTGTATGTATATATATATTTATATATATATATATATATATATATATATATATGACCAAGAGATGTAAAACATGGCAGATTTAATGATGCCTTCCCCTAGGGGCATGCTTATTTGGATCCTGCTGGAAAGCGCATATTTTTCTTTAATAAGATTTCTCAAATATTCATGCCTGTAGACGAAAATAAATATTTTGTTTAGAAAATAAATAGAGCATCTACTAAAATACAGGTCTCTACTAAAAATAATGTTTAAATAATAAAAAATATATATATATATCATGAGAAATGGATTAAATTCAACAAATATTTAACATATTTTCTGTTTATACATTATTTTTTATGGATGGACTTATCTGATTAAATGTCATTTTCATTAATTAAACAGTATTAATTATATTTATCGGCCTGAATGTTCGTGAAAATTCTATAGAAAATATGTTCTCTGATAGGAATTGAACCTGTGTCCTATACAGAACCTCCGTTAAGACTCGCATGCTATGACTGTTCAACATTTTCTCAAATAATTGTATCCATCCATAAAAAATAATGTATAAACAGAAAATATATTAAATATTTGTTGGATTAAATCCATTTTCAATTCAAGCTTTGCTTAACTGGAAGTTCTCTGTGGCTGAATGGTCATACCATGCTAGTCTTAACAGTGGTTCAGTATAGGATGAAGGTTCAATTCCTGTCAGAGAATGCATATTTTCTATGGAATACTATGATTGTACTTCTTCAGTCAATGATAAGTAACTGGTGATTAAGTGATTTTTAAGGAAATTTAAAAGCAAAGTGTTACCTCTTTTCCGAAAGTTAAAGTGGGTTGGGTACATAGGGTTAGAATTAAAAATAGAGTTGTGGGTATGTCTTGATTAATCAATTAAATGTCAGATCTACACTAAATAGAAAAGTAAGCTCAAAAGTTGGAGGTGGGTGAGTTATTTTTTCCTGTCATGATAAACCAGAACATAGACACACACATATATATATGTGTGTGTGTGTGTGTGACTATGTTCTGGTTTATCATATATATATATATATATATATATATATATACACACACATAAACAAAGTAGACACACACACATATATATGTGTATGTGTATGTATGTATATATATGTGTGTGTGTATATATATATATAAACAAAGTACACACATATATACATATGAGAGTATGTATCTTTTCTGTTTTCTGAGATACATATCAGGGTGCTATAAAGCTCTTTCTCCAACCAAAAAGGGATTACTGAAAAGATTTAGATAATTGGTCATTTGGTCAGATTTTGAAAATTGTTAGGCAGAGAATTTTTCAGCATCTCCCGTCTCCACTAATATATATATATATATATATATATATATATATATATATATAGGCATGTGTGGAATATGGTATTTTGAATCTGAATACCTCTAGATTGAAAAGAACAATGGCATGGTTATGTTTCAACAACCTGTACTTTTCTTCCCCTTGATCCCAACATTCTTACCCACTTAGTTTCTTACTGACTGGACCAACCAACCCCATCAACCAACTAAATTTCTCCTGATTTTTCTCCTTTTTTTTTAAACCCTTTAATATTGCCTCTTCCTTCAAAACCTACTCAAATTGACTCTACCTTGTACCACCTTTTTAGTCATACCCATCAGAACCAATAGCCACTGGCTATCTCTCTACCCATGGCCACTTATTAGACGGTTTGCCAATTACTTCAAGAAACCCTTATACTTCTTTTCCTGCTCTGCTTTTGCTTCTAGTTTTTCCCTCTATTAATCTAGATATCTATTTTCACTTTAACCTTTTGCCTTCGCTTTATATTTTTTCTTCTACTTTCACTTTCAGCTTTTAATGGTCACCATCATTGCTTGAGTAGGCCTTTTTTCATTTTTTGTTTTATTTGATTCTTTCCTTCCCTCCTTTGCCTTTTATTCCTGTCCAAACCTCCCCCGCCAACTCTACAATGACTCCAAAGGCTTAAAGCAAATGGCATGTCCAATTGATCCAAAGCAGAGCAATCTGTAGCTGTAATGGGCCGGCAATGGCATCTGCTTTGGTGTCCTCTAACCTGAGATTCTGGCCTGTGCGCTCAGCCTCCATCCGGTATTCACCGCTTCTTCACCTCCTGTGCTCTTTATCAGCATTTCTCAACAAGATCTTGCCACATTGAGGCCAAAGTCACCTGCACTCAAGGGCCAAAGTCTATTGGAGTCAAGACTCAGGAGTTCAATAAATCAGTGATTTGTTGTAGGAAGTTGAAACTCTGTTAGTCTATACTCTTGAATTTTTTTTATTTATCAAGCAAATCATGGAGAAGCTCAGATTATACAGATTAGGCTGGAATACAGGGAAGCATTTGCAGCTATGAGAGAAATGGATATTTCAAAGCAAATGTATATATATATTTGTGATATTTAACATAGTTTACCAGTAATGCGTTGCAAAGATTTAAAAGGATTTTATCTAAATTGTCTTCATTATTCATTACTAATATGAAATGAGTAAAAGAAATTACCATATCAATCTTTTTTGTTCTTATCTCATTTTCGTCTTTACACTCACTCACCTTTTCCTTATCTAACTAATTCTTTCTTTCAGTCCATCTCAAAAAATAATGTTAGTTATTTTCAAGAACTGTGTGTATGAGTGAACTTTAAGTAAGGGTTGGGTCCAGACCAACTTCACATCCCTTCTAGGATCCAGAGGCAAGAGTATGTTCAGATATACAGTGTAACCTGGATATAAGAGACCCTGATATAAGAGAAACCTGGATATAAGAGAGATTTTCTCTGGTCCCAAATTAGAGCCTGTGTTAATGTATATAAATTAGACCAAACCCGGATATAAGAGACTTCTTATCTGGTCCTGACAACTCTCTTATATCTGGGTTACACTGTGTGTGTATATATATATATGTATATATATATATATATATATATATATATATATATACACACATACACAGGATGTCCAAAACGTTTCACCCAATACTTCAGTGAGGCAACGACTTGCCTCAGTTGCATTTGAGCCACACTGATAGTAAAGTCAAACAGCAGCAATTCCTTGATTCTGATTCAGTCTAAAAGCCAGGTTCCTGAAGCTTTGAAGATCAAACTGCAATAAAATAAAAACTGCAATAATACAATAAAATAAAAATAGAGCAAAACTTTTTGGACACCCTGTGTGTGTGTATATATATATATATATATATATATATATATATATATATATATATATATATGTGTGTGTGTGTGTGTGTGTGTGTGTGTGCTCATACAGGTGCACATATAGTGTGAAAATAGAAATCAGTACTGGAAGGTGACTGTCAGTTTCACACCACAAGCGATCTTCAGACCATGAGATACACACACACATATTTATGCATGTGTGTAAAATTTCAGATGGAGTATATCTGCAAAAGGACAATATGAACAAAGACAAAGGGAAAAATTATCTTAGCTGACGTGTTTCATACACTGAGGGATTTTATTACTATAAATACGCACACATGGATGTAAATATGATGGTAGACATTCAGGTCAACACTAAGTGGCAATAATTTGTTTCATACTTGATTGCAGTCTTCAAGCCATGTGTGTGTTATATGGTCATTCAACTATTTATCTATGATGGTCAATAAGGCATTATGTATAGCAAGGTTAGGTATTTCCAGTTTATTGTATTATCCTAGAGGTTATTAGGTAGGTAGTAACAGCTAAATTTCAAATTATTCTGAAAGGCAAAAATAACTGTGGATCTGAATGTTGGTCATTTGTAGCTCTTGTATTTGTGTTGTATTTTAACCCATTATTTATCATTGGTTACTTATGATATTTTTTATTTAGTCATTAATTGTTTATTATTATTATTATTATTATTATTATTATTATTATTATTATTATTATTATTATTAAATTTACTTGTTATCTCTCCATTCATAGAGATTAATTTGTTTATTACTTATTTCTTTATTTTCTTTCTTCATTTACTTGTTTGTTTTATATATTTTATATATATTTATATATTTTGTTTTATACTATTTTTGTGTGTTGGCTATCTTCTTTGTTTAGTTAAAAGTATTGCTTTTTGTGTAAAGTATGTTATAATACCTTCATTGAATATACACAGTATATTCAATGAAGTTAATTATGTAAAATGTATGCATTTTTCTTAGCAATGTTTTGCCAGGTATTTGTTTTTAGTTTTTTCAAGTGATGTAGTAAAATTTATTTTCCTGTTTGCATTTTATGATAAATTCTGATCATTGATTTAGTAATTTATGTTGTAGGTAGGTGATTAAATCTGTTTTCTCCTTCAGACATAATTTACAGTTTTTGGATTTATTGCCATAGGCTGGTGCTGTTTTCCTTATTTTCCATGATCTTTTTGGTGTATTTTGGTTTCAGTTCCCATATATGTTTAAAAAGAGTTATGCTTTTCATGTATTTAGTAATAGTAAAGGATGTTTTGTGTGCATAGTTTCTGTTTCCAGTGTCTTTCAGTTACTCCTATATATATTTATTATCTCCTATTGTTGCAGTGGCTTGGTATGAAAATTGCTTTGCAAGCAATATATATATATATATATATATATATATATATATATATATATATATATATATATATATATATATATCCATAATAAACTATTACTGATGCAAGCTTATTTTAAAGTAGTACTGTTTTTTGTCATGAGAGAAATTAATAAATGAAATATTTATAAAATCAGCCATATTTGTTCTACTAACTCTAAAATGAAAGTCAGAAATATAAAAAGAAAACTATCAACAATAACTTTAAGATAAAATTTTTTTGTGTTAGCATGTTTCAAAAAATTCTAGTATAGCAAAAGGACAATTTTATTAAGAGCTACAAAGTTTAAGAAATTATGGAGAGCCATGTTTGCCAATGTTCTGAAGGAGCATGACTTACAGAAGATGAGCTTGTTAAATGAAATATAATGTCTTGTCTATCTTTCAGCAAAAAATGTTTCTTGATTAAATTAAATAATTTTGTTGATTTAAAAACATTACATTGGATTGCAATTAAAATAAGTAAATATTAATTAATGAACAGATTAAGATAGATTAAATAATGTCTGATTGTGATTATTGCGACTTTTTACCTCAATAATTTTTTCTTTTTTCATATACCATGTCCATTCGAGATGTGGGCGATCATGACTCTTCACAACTTCCTATCCTTTGTAGCTCTCTTTACCATGCCTCCTAGTTGCTGTTCTGCTATGCATTTGCACAAGCTCATTTACTCACTGCTTTCCTCTGTCCCTTTTGCTTTCAACATGTCCAGCAGGTATCAAATTCTCAGGGCCCTCTTTTCTCATTATGTGCTCTAGCTATTTCACCTGTTTTTTTCTGATTATAAGTATAAAAGTTTAGCATTCCTTTCTTTTTTTTCTAATGAAATGTTTTTGTTTTGTAATACTTTAATGAAGCCAAACTATTTGATTAGATTTATAACAAATAATGAAAATTGGTTTTAATGATAGATTGATACAAGACAATTAAAGAATGCACCAAGTGAAATCATGTAAAGCAAAAAATAAGACAGCCAAGAACCCCAATTGAACAAACTTTAAAACATTTAAAAAATACAATGTCACCCACAGCAGGTCAAAATGAATCAATTTTAGTTAGTTTTCTTTGTTTACTTGTTTTTTTTTCTTATTAGGTTGGTGCAAAAATAATGTCGGTTTTTGACGTATTTTTTAACGTCAAAAACCGACATTATTTTTGCACCAACCTAATATTATTTTGTTCTTTTGAACTCACTTTTCAATTCAGAAGTTCAAATTTTAGGCATTTTTCAAACAATCACTTTTGCCCCCTTTAGATTTTTTTTTTTTTTATTCCAACAATTTTAGACTTTAGCTCATTTATTTCTTTTTTTCTGGTCCCTGAATAACATTGTTATTGATTTAGCTGTTTACTTCACTTTCTTTAGTCATTCATATTTTCCTTTCTTTTTCAATGTAAAAGAAAAGTTATTTCTGTGTAAAGACAAATAAAAATGAATATATTTAAAAAGAAAAAAGTTCATAGTAGTTCATAAAATTCTGCTCAGATTCTATAATTATTTTATTTTCTCACATACAACCTTTTATATTATTGCCATTTATTTATATTTATATAGTTTTAATATTTCTTTTATGGTTTTTATATTATCAGTGTCAATATAATGTTATTCTATTCCGTATTTATATAATATTGATCGAAATTATCACAATGATTATATTTTCATTATCATTAGCATAATTTTTATTATTATTTTCATGACTATTATGATTATCATTATCATCATTACTATTATTTATTATTGTTTTGCGATTGTTATGTGTAGCATGAATTTGTCCCAGACTCTCAGAGACAAGATATAACAAGAAATCTATACAAAATGTTTTAAGTACTCATCAGAATGATTTTTTGCAATTCACATATTTTAAGGCTACCAAAACTGTGTTTGCTCCTTTTGATATCATTCCAAAAGCCTCAATATCAATAAGTTATGTTGTTTTGAGATATGATATTCTACTGATTTTTATCTTGATATCATTGATCATTATTATTATTATTATATCTCTTATATAGGAAATTATTGTAATAATATTGTATTAACTTTACTGCCATTATCATCATTATTATTATATGATTTATTTAAAAAATTATGGCAATAACTGTGATTAATAAAACTGTTTTCTTTCTATTATCAGCAGTTGTATTATTTCTTCTTTGATAACCACCAAGTTTATTATGCTTTTATCAAATATCATGGTTGACAGATTATACAAAATAGGGGTTAATGATGATTCACTATGCAAACGATTCTGATTTGACAATTCAATATATGCATAAGCTGGAGATTGATTTTGTGAATGAAAAACAAATTTTCTGCTACTTTGCAGTGTTCTCATGGATCATCCAATAAAGGCCATAACATGAGGTCTTGCTTGCAAGGAGAAAAAAACGTGACTGATGATGGATACTAATGTTCTTGGATGCCACAGTAAAATATTGAAAATTGAAAGAGAAAAACTGGATAAGTATCTGCACTTCACTAGACAACTAAAAATGTTAGTAGTGCCAGTCATTGCTGGAGCACTGAATAATCTCAAAAGGGAAAATGAAAAAACTGAAAATTAATGGAAGAACTGAAACCATTTGGACAATGATAATATTGAAAACAGAAGACTGAGAAAATTGCTGTTATATTGTGGAGACTTATTACCAAGTCAATAGTATGAACTATCAGTTACCACTACGGTGAAAACATAATGAGCATAGACAATAATACAAATTAATATTATTGATGATTTATTGTCACCCTTATCATTATTTTATACTACTTTTATTGTTATTTCACAAAAGATCTTTTTTATAATCACCAAAGCGTTTGTTATATTGCTTCAATACAATAGTAATAAGACATTATTTTTTTTGTATTGTTATTAACATGTTTTTAAAGTATTTATTAACAGACTTGCTCAGTTATGGAAAATAAAATAAGCACAGCCAATGAGATGGGCAGTAATAGTGGGTGTGGTATGAGGAGTAGCAGTATGGGATGACCTGGGAAATGTCAAGATTTGGTTTGTGTCATTGGCCAGTGGAAGGTCAATCCAAATTTGGATGCCAAGGGGTCAAATATTTTCATCAAACAATGGGAATCATGCTGAGACATGCACTTTCATATTCTTTGAGAAACAGCAACAACGGCAGGATACAGTAATAAAAAAAAACACAACTACCCAAAACTTACCTTAAATTTTCTAAAAATACATTCAGAAAATCTTTTGAAAAATTACAAAAAAAAATTTAAGTATATAAAGAAAAAATCCAAACAAGTTAAGTACGCTTATTATTAGACATTTTTTGTTATTGTTTATTTTACTAAATTTTGTTCATTGTTTTTTTTTTTTTATATCTGTTTTAAAGTAAAATCATTCTGCTTTGTTCTTTATTTTTTTAATCTTTTTTTATCTTTTGCTGTTTATTGCCTTCTGATGTTATTTACATTCAAATGCAGACATTATACTGCACGTTTGCATGTTAAGGTACTGTTGGGCATTAATGCAAAAATTGTGAAGGTGCAATTGCTTTGACATCCGCCATTTCCTCATCATTGTTTTCTTGCTAATGTCATCTTGGTATCAGATATTTGCTGAAACAATGACACTTTTCTCAAAAACAAAACAATAATCTTACTGATAGAACTTTGAAACTCTAAAGGTTAGAGTTCAATCCAAAGAAAAAGCTGAGACTGACCACGAAAGTGTAAGGGCTAAATTTTAAATAAAGCTTTTCTTTCTCTGATATAAATGTGAATTGCTGGCTTTTATAAGAACAAATGAATGACTTTATTTCTTAATAACCCAGACTCAAGAAGCTATAACTTAGCTGAATGAAGAATTTTCACTCCATTACTATTATCATATTCATCATTAAAATCAATTATCATTAACAGGTTTATTATTTTGAATATAATTTATTAATAATAATATAACATTACTTATTTGGGATTTATTGATTTGTTTGTATGGCTTATCAACCCTTTCTTGGTTAACACTGAAACATTTTAGATTGCAAGAATAATTCTTTTTTTTTTAAATATTGCATTAACAATTTTTGGAGATAATAATGATTTTTCCAGATACAAGTCTTACTATTTAAACCATAGCTGATGAAGAGACTAGATGGATTCATACCTTTCCCAAGAACCAGCAAAAATACCACAGCTGTTAGTTTCATAGAGTGAATGTATTTTAGTGATCTCTCACTAAAAATCTCCATACAATTTACAAACAGAAATTTAGGAAGTCTGAGATATCAATTAAAAAAGGCAAAATCATTATTAATTGTTATTTTGGTACTTTGTATATAAATGCAGAAATTTTTGGTACTTTGTATATAAATGCAGAAAGTTTTGATACTTTGTATATAAATGCAGAAAGTTTCAGTAAAAATATTCTTGATTTTTATTCAAGTCATTTTGGGAGAATATTATTGAATCAAAAAAATTTTCAAATTGGAAATCTGTTGGAAAAATAAAAGAAAATAAATGTTGTTGTTCTTTTTAAAATTTTCCATAAAAATATCTAAAACATTTCTAAAGAAATAATATGTAGTAAATTGTTGAGCTTGTTTTTTTATTTTATTTCTAAATGCTACATAATTAAGTCTATATCAGTTACTATTATTCTCCAGTGAACATTTTCTGTTCTTGAAATTTTGTTGCTTTGAGCTGTTCTCATCATATATGGATGAAACCAATGAAACTTTGACCAGTTTATTATATTCTCTTGAAATCTTGATTTTAAACATTCATTCTTTGTAAAAAAAAAATTGTCACTGATATGAAAGTTAAAAGGGAAAATGCATCATTGCAAAACAATTGATAAATTTTATTATAAGTTGATAATCAAAAATACAGCATGGAATAGAGTCAAACAAAAAAGTATTAAGACAGAAAGAGATGAGGATGCTTTGGTAGCCTAATTAGTTAAGTTATTATCAAAGAATGATGAGTTCTAAAAAGAAATGTTGAAAGGCTATATTACTTCATAGAGATTTCCAGTTTAGATTAACAGGCAGAGGCTGGATCAAATACAAAAAGATACTGTAATAAGAAAAAAAAAAATTTCTTATTCCTTGTATTATTAAAATAAAAATTGTTTTTTCCATAATGGTAAAAACACAAAATTGAATTTTTGTTTGTCTATTAATAATAATTTTGCTAAAAGTTCTGTCTTAGAAAAGGTATTTTATTCTCATGACATCAAAGAGGATATATAGATAAGGGAATCATGGAGCTGGTTTACATTCTAGCTTAATCAAAAAGATTTCTCAAATAGTCAGGCTGGTGGATCAAAATAAATAAATAAATTACTGTTTAATAAATAAATGGAGTATCAACTCATATATGAGTATCCAATAAAAATAATGTTTAAAGTGATCAAATCTAACAGATTGCTAAATAACAAATCCATTATTTCTTTAGAAATTGCTTTGTTTACATTTGGATAAGAAACTGAGCAGATATGAAATTTCAGTAATTTATGATGAGAAAAATTTCACTTAATGGCACAATTCAACCTGATTTGATCAGCAAAAGTTTTTCGTGGCCGTGTTAGTATAAGCATGTTGGATCTAACTTCAGTTTTTCCTGCCCAGGGGACACAGATTCAAATTCTGTCAGAAAGAGCATATTTTTATTTAACAAGGTTTCTCAAATAATCAGGCCAGTAGACAAAAACAAATAAATATAATATTTAATAAATAAGCGGGGCATCTACTCAAATATGAGTATCCACTAAAAATAATGTTTAAATCGATAAAATCTGACAGATTGATAAATAAAAAATCCATTATTTCTTTAGAAATTGCTTTGTTTATGTTTGGATACAAAACTGAGCAGATATGAAAATTTTGAGAGTCTATGATGAGAAGGATTTCCCTTATTATTTGGGCAGCAACTCCTCTTTTATACAAGTTTTGTTAAAGACAACAGACAAGGTACTACAATGAAGCTTTTTATTTAATTTTCTTTTTTTTCATACAAGTATTTTCTTATCTGGACACAAGGTGTGTAAAAACTCTTCAACAAGTCCACATATCCAAGCACTTTTGGCTATTCTTTTAGCCATTATCAGTGGCGATTTTTATTTTTCATTTTTAAGTGAATGTGTGTGTTTTTTTTATGCATATATTTGAAGTTATAGGAATGTTACATTTTCCAAAGACAGTCATCATATTGTGCTAGTGTTTATAGTTAATGTTATTGAGTGTTGGCTTTTTCTTTTTTATTATAAATTCTTTCATAATTTTTAGTCTTTTTTATATGTGGATGAGGCTATTATACACATGTGGAAGAGGCTACTATATAGTGTTTTCTACTAGTATGTTGCAAATAGAGTTTGGTAGGTTTCCATGTGTGTTTAAATGAGTCCTAATTGAGCTATAGTCAGATAGGTGCAACATGAGTTGTCTAGATAGGTATATAGTAGTGTGATCAATATAATTATTTATGAGTTTGGTCTTATCAGCAGCACAGTTCCTTAAGGGGCATGTGAACTCATAAATAATATTGCTTCTCTGTAATTTAGATTTTGCAGGTGTGTTGTTATTGTTGATATGAAGGTTACCTGTTTTTGTAGTAGATAATTTTCTTTTTCTGGTCAACTGGGCTTGTGTATTTCTTTATGATACTTCTAAGAGAAAATTTGTCTTGCTTACAGTTAACATGTATTTGGCTTTTATAGAAGATGTTAATGTTATTGCTTATATCTATATGTTCAGTATTGCTATTAGTTACCTTAGAAAGAAATAGCTTAGTCTGGTGGTCGATGAGGTAGTTAAGAAAACCATTCTTAACTAGCATCTGTAATATATATAACAATATTGAGCCCTTTTATCCTATTAATATAGAAAATCTTAAAACCATATTTGATCACTTACATGCACATATATCTATCTATCTAGCCACAAAAATAGGCTTCTTGATTACTTTTCTGATTAATTCTATCATTTGGTTTTTATAACTAAACTCTGCTTTATACGTCTATAACACTTTATCCCTGACCAGTCTGGTGAGCTCTTTGGTGTTCATAATGCTGCTTTTTTGTTACTGCTCTGTAAGAATCCTCTGAGACTTTCAAGGTCTGATATATTTAACTGGAGAGTACAGAAACAAGGATAACTTCTTCTTTTACTGAAATTGTCATAATCTGTTTGACTCTATTTACTAATCATGTAAATTCTGAAGGCAATTGATTGCACTGAATTTGACTTAGGGGTTTTGCAGTAAATGGCTGGAGGAGTGAATGCATATACACTCAGCACTTTACAGATTTTTATTTGGAAATATTTTTGAAAACCATATAATACACCCCAATAAAAATGATGCACTATTTCGGGTTAGTCTATTACATAAAACCCCAATAAAATACATTTAAACTTATAGTTGTGACATGAAAAAATGTGGAAAAGTATAAAAGGGGGAGGAGGTGATTTCAACATTGATATACAGCTGAATTGTTGCTACAAATATGTATTGTAAGGCAATGGGACATACTAAGAGAAGCTTTAGTAACATCAGCAAACAATATCATCTCAAAGGTGAATGGACAAAGAAGAAAAAAAAAATGGATCACAGATGAGATTCTCAACATGATACAAGATATGGCATAGAATACAGAAAACTATACCACAAAATAAGGACCAAATGCAAGCAGGCTAAAGAAGTGTGGCTAAAGTTAAAAATGTGCAGAAATAGAGAGATTGAGTACCACAGACAAAGGAGATATGCATAAACAAGCAACTAACAGGACAGAAGACAGGCTGCATAAAATCAAAGGATAAAACGTTTATATTAGAGAAGAAAAAATCCTTCAGTGCTGGAATGAATATATTGGAGAACTCTTCCATAAAAAAAATGGGAACAACTGGCAATACACAGAATTACCGATGGGCCTGAAATTCAAAAAACCGAAGTAGAAGCTGCACTGGTCAAATTGAATAGAAACAAAGCAGCAGGGCCTGACAGAATTGTAACAGAGATCCTTACCAGCGTCAGATGGATTTGGCATAGACAATATTACAGGAATAATAAATGAAATCTACAACAGTGGGGATATACCGGAAGATTTAAGCAGATCTATTTTCATCGCACTGCCTAAGAAGCCAGGCACAAATGAATGTGAGTTCCATCGGACAATCAGCCTAATGGGCTACATAACAAAACTCATCATCCGTATTCTGATGAATAGAGCATGAAGTAGAATCAGGGTAGAGATAGGACATGAATAGTGCAGGTTTATTAAAGACACCAAAACAAGGAACGCAATATTCATGCTCAAAAAGAGCAAATGCAGAACATGACAAAGTATGATTTAAAGATCTGTCAGGGTTGCTCAGTAGCCTTGAGATATTTGGGAAAGACATTAAAATAATCAAAAACCTCTACTGGCAGCAAACCACCTGCATAAGGATGAAAAATGAGTTCAGCAGATATACAAAAATACAAATGGGAATAAGGCAGGGACATGACTTCTCACCAGACTGAGAGAACTGGAAATCCTACCATGATTCATCATTGGTGACCACAAACTTAACAAAATGAGATACACAGTATTCACTGTGCTGATAGCAGAGAGAAAGAGGAAACTACAAAACCTCCTACAGAAGATAGTGAAGGAGAGGAAGAAGAAGGGACTAAGCATAAACTACAAGAAGGCAGAATGCATGGTCATCAGCAAAAAGATGAGCTTGAAATGCAACTTACAGATTGGGGAGTCTAAAATCAAGCAGGTGTGGAAATTTAAATATCTGGGAAGTGTTCTGAATAAATCAAATAAAAGAAATACCCATATTGGGTGGAACAGTATATACTAATAAAATAATGACTATAAAATTGTAATACATAATTTTTTATGCAAATTTTTTTAACTATATTTTAAGGTAAAAGATAGACAATGCCAACATAATACCGTTAGTTCATTTCTTTGGTTTAACAGAGCTTTTTTGTTAGCAAACTTTATAATATGTAATTTTTCTTGTAAACACAGGTAACACAGATCATGTAAAAATTTACAAGTTTTATTTTTTAAAAATATTTTCCATTTTACCGTAGGGGTTTTGATAACTTCTTTTAAGTACCAAAAATATTTAGAAAGGGACGTTCTATTATGGCATGCATTTTGTTGAAATATAATATATGTTGATATTACCTAGTTTTAAATAAATTTTTGGTTCTGTCAATATAAAATTTTTAAACTGTTAGATTTTCTCTAGATAAAATAGTACATGGGTAAACAAGGGAATGGACAAACATTCTATACATCTTACGAAATAATGTAACCATTTGTGTCTGTCCATAATTAAATTATCTAGGATTTATATGCTGACAACTTCATGTCAGGAAGAAAAAAAATTTCTTTTGGTGAATTTGAATTTAGTATTGGTCACATTCAATTGGTTAATCACGGTAAAGCCCACAAGCCTATTTTTAATTGTTTTTTTTCTCAAGAAAAAAGAGTAAGTATTCTACTTTTTAAAACTAAAATAATTGTTCACTCACCAGTAGTTAGACATCACCTGAGGAGAGACATTTATAGCACTGAAACATAATTTTATTTGTGTCGTGATTTTTCACATGGTTTTGTTTTAATATCCTAAAATAAATAATATATATGTATGTGTGTGTGTATGTATATATATATATATATATATATATATATATATATATATATATATATATATATATATATATATATATATATTTAGGCAGCAATCCCTGTTTTATACATGTTTTATTAATAATGACAGACAAGGTACTGTGATTAAGCTTTTTATTTAATTTTCCAAAGAAGTGTTTTCTTTTCTGGACATAGTGTGTAGCAACTGTCTAAATGTTCTGTAATTCTGAGTGCTTTTGGCTATACTTTTAGCCATTATCAAGGATAATATAATCAATATTTACTTTTATCTGGATGTATGGGTTGTGTGTATGCATATAGAGTTATAGGGTTATTTTATTTTCTGAATAATGTCAGCACATTGTATTTATTATTTATGAGTTTGGTTTGATCAGGCACACAATTCCTTAAGCGGCATATGAACTTGTAAATAATGTTGTTCATTGTAGTTTTGATTTTGCAGGTGAGTTCTTATTTTTGAGGATAAGGTTAACTGTTTTAAATATTTTGTAATTTATAATTAATTTAATTTTTTGTTTGGGTCAACTGGGGTAGTGCATTTCTTTATGATATTTCTAAGTTTAAACATACACACAAACTTCTCTCTCTCTCTCTCTCTATATATATATAGATAGATATATATATATATATAGATAGATAGATAGATATAGACACACACACACACATAAAGATGTCTATATAAACATATGTCCAAAAGACAACTTTTGTACCTCAACATTGCAACTCATATCACCTATTCAAAATCTCCTCCACTTGCTTCTACACACGCATGCACTCATCGGATCATTGACTGGCAGACGCTTTCAAATACTCCCATATGGTGATGAATGGTTTTGCAGGCCCCGATGACATGTTCATAAAGTGTCTCTGCGTTATTAATGTCTACTGCATAAACCTATTGTTTTAAGTGGCAGCACAGATAAAAATCCAAAAGATCGAGGTCTTGTGAATGAGCTTCCCATGGAGCTGGTCCACCCTTCCTAATCATCTTTCATGGTAGATATCTGCCAGTGCATTGTGAACAATATGACTAAAGCCTCCTGGAGCCCCATCTTATATGATCCACATGCATCTTTGTATTAGCAGGGGTACCATTCCCTAGCAAGTCTGAAAGTCTGTTCAAAATAAATTCCCTGTAGACAGATTGTGTAAGACGTGCTGGGAGAACATGTGTACCTACCAGACACTCACATTTCCAGCCTACACATTAGTCATAAACTGATGCTGGTATCTAGCCTGTATTGTACCATGAGGTTACTGTTTTGCCCACTAATGTTAGTTGTGTAAATTTGTTATTACATCTCTTCAAAATGTTAAGAGAGAAACAATGGATTGGCAGTTTGTGCATTAAACCATCGACAAATGTTCTCCCATAGTGAGTGATCATAAGGTGAAAGTCCCTGCTCATGTGCCAAATAATACAGATGCTGATCTTGAAGTATTCTCCATGCAGTACTATGTGATGTAGAACATGCTAAAGCCAAATGACGTGTGTTGGATCATATCCGACAACCTGTAGAATGTGTACTTCTTGGTGAGGTGTATGAGCAGAGGATATCTGTATATGTAGACTTTTGTCCTTGGTTTGTTATGAGGGTCTACTCCTAAAGTTTGTAAAAATATTTTTGATATACCCTATATATAAATATATATATATATATATATATATTCATTCTAATTGTATTAGAAAGCTCTTTTATTGGTGTCTTTGTGGGTTTGGTTCTATTGAGTACTCTTTTGCTTGAAAACATTAGGCCCCTAGACCACAACTGCATTGCAACTGCATTGCAAAATTGGCTAGATATTTCTGTGTTTTTTTTTGTTTTTTTTTGTGGGTATAAATGTGTGCTTACGAATTTATTTTGATCTTGACTGTATGAGTGCTTTTTCCCCACCTCCAGGTGAGTTTGGTTGGTGTATGCATGGTGTGCGCACACCGTCTATATATTTTTTTTTTCCATTTTGCCTGGGGAAATAAAGGTTCCCATTTTCACACTACAGCTGCTGACCGCCTGATGATTACACAAAAAGCATGAAAC
>OZ010576.1:21198350-21243350 GCA_963932145.1 Acanthosepion lycidas
TGTTTGAGGCACTTTCAAGAGAGATCTGTCAGTAAACTCACATTACAAAGTATTTTTGGAAGGCTGCACTCATGGATGTGAATATGAATGAAAACCACCTGATCTAAGAACACAACAAGGCTCTCTCTCTCTATATATATATATATCTATTTGATATAATGGAATATGCATACACCTGTGTTCTCCCTCACTTGAATATGATTGGCTGGTGTTCATCATAAATACCGACGGACGTGTAGGAGAGTAAAGAGCCTTAGTCTATAATGATGCCCAATGGACTACGCCATTGATCTACACTTCTTACCTGCGACTATGACACATACCAGTCGATTACTGCTACCATATTCTACTTGGTTATTGTAGACAAAACCACTTAGCTACTTCGTTCAAATATATCCCTTTCCGGGACATATCACTATTATACCCATTGTTTTTTTCTTGTTGGGAATCCACTGTGCTATTTTTACATCCTCTTCCTTAACTTGTCAATACATTATGCTTAATTTGGACAATTCGGACTATAGAACAATAAAAAGAGAAACTAATTTTATCTCATCAATAGTAGATGACTTTACTATTTCTATAACTGCCAGTGGTGGTGGTGGTGGTGGTGGTTGTTGTTATGATGATGATGATGATGATGATCATCATCATCATCATCATCCTCCAAAACATCAAGAACACCAAAATATCAATATGAGGCTTTGGTGGGAAAACTCTTCCCCAACCAACGAGCTGATTGATTTCACCCACTTAAAAACTGATATGACTACCAGGAGGGTCAGATTCTGATCTTTGTTGAAGGTCAGTTGCTGTCCAGCTCCACACTAGACTAATGTCTATTAAGTGTAATTGTCTTCATGATTATGATGATGATGATTTTCAAGGCAAGAAGCTGGTGTAAGGGATAAAAACTTTAAAGAAAACACCCCACTAGACCCACTAAACAATAAATGCTGGAGGGGAGTGGCTTCTTTCTCTATATCCAAGCATAGCTGAACTTGAAGAGAGTAGCTTTCATTGGCCTAATAGCTGTGTACTGTTGGTATTTGCAATACGATTCTTAGTAATGGCAATGGTATTAGTAGTTTTGGTTAGGCTGAGAGTATTGCTCTGTTGGGGTGGCGAGGGTAATGATAGACATAATGTAGGTAATACTTATTTTGATGACGATAATGATGACTGGAATTATATTGACAGTAAAATTGGTAACATTATTAATATCAACCATCTGTGAGGAAAATTTGTGATAATGAGTGGAAAGGATACATGGGCAGGCAGGCAGGCAGGCAGCTGTAACAAGTAGATAGGTAGGTAGGTAGATAGATAGATCACTCTTAGATCCAAATAAATAGAAATAGATCGCACTTAGATCCAAATAGAGATAGAACACACTTAGATCCAAATAAACAGAGATAGGTCACACTTAGATCAGAATAAATAGAGACTGATAACATTTAGATCAGAATAAATAAAAATAGATCATACTTAGATCCAAATAGAGATAGATGACACTTAGATCAGAATAAATAGAGATAGATGACACTTAGATCCAAATAAATAGAGATAGATCACAGATCAGAATAAACAGAGATATATCACACTTAGATCAGAATAAATAGATGTAGATATGAAAAGATAAATCAATCGATTGATAAAAAATTGTAGTCATAAATTGAGATAGATTATTAATGGTGAGTAATAAATAATTTATGAACTGGTGGTGCTTGGTTGCGATGGTAGTAATAGTAATAATGGTTAAAGTACATTAATACCAATATTAGTGGTATATATGAATAGTACTTTTGGGGTCAGCTCATTATCACTGAGCAAATTATAACGTTAAGGTCAGTGATAACAATATTTATGGTAAAAATGTTATTGTAATAGTATTTACTTTAGCCTGAGTTCTTTTATACTTCCATCATCATCATCAGATGACAGGCAAGAAGTGGTGATAGTAGTGATCTTCTTTTATGTCCATTCAGGATGTGAACAATCAGGCTCACCACAGTTTCTTGTCCTTTGTAGACCTTAGTATAGTTTTTTTTTTTACTATATCTCCTAATGCCTATTCTACTAAATATTTACACAAACTTGTTTGGTAAATTATGCACTGCTTTCCTTTGTCTCTATTGTCTTCAATATGCCCTGTGAGTGCCAAATTTTTCAAGCCTTCTTTCCTTATTATATGCCCTAGAAATGTCAACTATCTCTTTATGATGCTATGCAAAAGTATGCTTTTTTTTTCTCTAAAATTTTAATCTCTTGCATTCTCAGCATCTTTCTGTAAAACCACATTTCTGTTACCTCAAGTCTCTTCTTCATCTGCAATGAGATTGTCTGGCATTCGCTACTATATAGAAGAAAGTAAGTGAGAAATGCACTGATAATTATGGTAGTGTTAAGTGTTCTTCATGATATTGCATACTGATTTGTTTCTGACAATGTTTGAAATACCAGAAATGGTTTGTGGATGGCAGGTAGACAAAATTATGAAAAGAATGAATATGGTTGTGACAATTTCAAACATAGATTTAGTATTTTCACTAGTGTGTTTAAGGGAAAAAATAACAATATAATTCTCCTAGAGTAGGTAATATTAGTATATCAATAACTGCATTTGCTGCAAGGAAAGTTGGGTCATTGTGTCATGCCAGAAAAATTTTCTTGTCAGTCTATTTTTTGCACATTTACAAATCTACCATTTGTCTATGCATTGAATACTACTGCTATATCTGGTCTGGTGCTCCAACTATACATCTCAACGTTCTTGACAAAATCCAAAGAAGGATCTGTAATGTAATTAATCCTGACTTGGTGTCTTGACCTCAGTCACTTTCTCACTGACTTAAAATGACTTCCCTCTGTCTTTTCAATTAATATTTTCATGGCAACTGCTCCAACGAGATTTTTTTCTCTGGTTCACTGACTGCATGAATTTAAGTGTGCCACTAGATTTGGATTTAGGTCCCACCCTTTTACTGTTGAAATAGCTAAATACAACTGCCACATCTACTTCAAGTTACTTTTCTTGCACTTCCCACCTGTGTAACTCCCTTCCATTTACTTGCTTCTCTGATAACTACAATCTTCAAAAATTTAAATGCAATGCCAATCACCTTCTTTTATCTTCTTGAATCTCAGTCATCTTATGTCCTTTCCTCAATCCTCCTTATACTCAGTATTTTCTCTCACTTTCATTCCCTCTGTTGTGAGGGAGAATATTCCCTTACAAGTTTGGACTCGGTCATTGGATGAAAGACATAAAAATACTCCTACATCAAGAGGAGTATCAGTAGCAGCAGTAGCTTTTGCTGAAAACAGTAAATTATAGCATCCTCTTCCCTAGTTTATATTCTACATTATGCTTCCCTGTACCAAAAGGTAATAAACTTGTTGTTAAACCAATTCCGGTTTTCTACTGTTGTTTTTGATAACTCCATTACAACACCCTGTAACCTCCTGCATACTAGTGGCATTCCTGCCTTCCTTGGGATGAAGTGATTAAAAAAGAAAATAAAAGTATATGAAAATAATGAGCCTCACAAACACAGCAATAAAAAATTAACCAGTTAATGTGAAATAAAGAAAAAATTACTTTGATTTGTCAAGTACAACAATGTACATGCTTCAGTTTTAACTGCATGATAACACACCTCATTACCATAATATTACATAATTTATTTATTTTCAAGTAACAGTTAACAGTGTAAATTGGAATAGGTGAGCAAAGGTCAAATTCCAGTGTAATCTATTATATTCACTTGCACACAAATATCTTTGAAAAAAGCATGAACCCATTACTTATTTAACCAGTTATGGATTAACTAGCAGGGTAGACTGAACCTCTAGCCTTGAGTGTCAATGAGTTAAGAAGAATGACAACTTGCCATGCTACATTCACCAAGTTGAATCTCTCTCTGTATTCCATTTGTAGTTCTATTCAAACAGCTTCCATCCCACCAAGAATTTCTACTTCTTGGAACAAACTCCTACTTGGGGTCTTCTCTGAATACTACAATCTTAACCTCTTTAAGTCAACAGTTAATTCTTATCTATCCTCCTTATCCTTATAATTTTCATTTCCTTTTACTAATTCTTACATTTATATCTTACCTCATTCAGTAACCCTCTACCTCATATTTGGTGAACTTATGTTTAAAAAATTGGTACTGGAGGTGATAGTAGGAAGGGTTTGTGCTAGTAGTTGTGGGTATGCTGTGATGGTATTAGTAGGGAGATTTGAACAATTTATTTACTCTTGGTCTAACTACTCTCTCTCTCTCTCTCTCTCTCTCTCTCTCTCTCATTAAATTGGTAGTAAGGAAAGAGAATCAGTTGGTTAGGATTAAGGTAATGCTGGCCAGTGAGGTCAATGGCTGCTGCAAGTGATCTTGCCCAAAGCTGATTTATTAAGGTGTAAACCTGTGGCTTACAACCAAAATGGATGTTTTTATCTCTTTGTAACTGTATTCTCATATTTCTTGTCATTCTCCTTCAAAAAATGTTATTAAATGCTGTTTAAAGACTGATGAGGTATATGAGAATGCAGGTACAATGAGATAAAAACATTAATTTCTGAGAGAATTAGAAATCCTACCAGGATTTATTATTGATGGCCACAATCTTAACAATACAAGATATGCAGATGACATAGTGCTGATAGCTAACATGGAAAGGAAACTTTGAAGCCTCCTACAGGAACTAGTATAGGAAAGTGGGAAGAAAAGACTAAGCATAAACTATAAGAAAACAAAATGCAAAATATCCACTCCCTTAGATGAGGACTTTGCTGCCTAGTGTTTCTAGGAAAGATGATCTAGTGAAAATTATTTAAAGAGAATTAATATTATTATAAAGATGTCAATTCAGTTTTATTGCTAGATGAAATTAAAATTGTCAGATTGTATTTTTATGCTATTCATCACAAAAACATTAAGCAAAGTCCTCATCTAAAGGAGTGGATATTTTGTCTTATTTAGTCAGGTTTAGGTCCATGGATTTGGTGTTTAGGTATGCAGAAGCTTCAAGTAATGCAAAAAGAAAATATCTTGCAAACAAATAGCAAAAATTACTATCCAATTCACTTTTACGTGCTGTGTCCCTTCAGGAGATAGGCGATTATGGTCCACTACATCTTCCTGTCCCTTGTAGCTCTTAATAAGTTTTGTATTTTTGTTATTTCTTTCAAACCCCGTTCTGTCATCCATTTGCTCAAGTCAATCATGTTACATGGTGCTTTCTTCTGTCTCTCTTTCCCTCAATCTCTCCTGTGAGTATCAGATTTTCCAAACCCTTCTTCCTCATTACATTCAACTGCCTCTTCTTGATGTTAATTATAAGTCACCTTTTTGTTTCCATTCTCTCCAAAACCTTGTGGATGTTCACATGTTTGGTCCATGGTATCCTCAGCATCTTTTTGTAGAACCACATATCTGTTGCTTCAAGTCTCTTCTTCATCTTTGACGAGATTTTCCAGCATTCATTGCCATACAGGAAGACAGATATTACATAACACTTTTCTTTGTTTTTTTTGTTTTTTTGTCTTCAGGTCTCTTATCAACTGACTGGCTTATTTTGGCTTTTAAATTGATCCACACAAAATATAACAAAAAATTCAAAGATTCTGTAATTATTATTCCTCCATCTTCTTATTTTGTTTGTTTTTCTATTTTTTAATAAATGATTCTTTTGTTTTTCATATGTGTAGTGCATGAAACTCTGAAACATGCTACCAGTGAGAAATAATATGTATATTTATTAATATATACTTAATAGCTCTGTAATATTACATGAGCACATTTTTTATCAACACCAGCACCACCACCAGCATGTGTGATATCTTATATATATATATATATATATATATTTTGTGTGTATTTAGGCAGCATCTTTTCATTCACACACGTTTCATTAAATAATATAGACAAGTGTTGTCTATTTATTTTATGTAAATTCTTTTCATAATGTCTGATAAGTTTAATAACATTATCATTAAACAAAGAAATAAATTCACAATATTGATCCATATTTTTTAATACAATCTAAGCTTTCGGCTTACATAAGCCATTATCAAAGATGTCAATTACAACATATTAATCAATTTACGGATAAGACTGTCTTGTCTGTATATTGCTTAATATGTTGTACAATAATTGACATCTTATGAAAAGAATTTACATAAAATAAATGGACAACACTCGTCTATATTATTTACTGAAATGTGTTTGAATATATATATATATATATATATATATATATATATATGTATGTATGTATATATATATATATGACATCAAAATAAAAAAAGAAAATTTGTAATAAAACTATTCTGCTGAAAGAAGACAAACATACAATAAAAGGCATTACACAAAAACACATAAACACACACAGGACCATATATACATACATACATGCGCACTTTTGGTAGAAAGACTGGCGGAGGGTAATAATATAGATATATTTGTAAATGACATTTCAATGTCAACCCTTAACCATCAATTGCTTTCAATTTTTTCAAGTCACACTCATGGATGTCCACCTATATTGAGAAATGAAATCAACTGAAAAGCATGTCAGCTGGTCCTGTCCATTCTCATATATATATATATATATATATATATATATATATATATATATATATATATATATATATGTGTGTGTGTGTGTGTGTGTGTATCTGTTATATAATTTTTTAATTTATTTTTCAGAATTAATAATGTCCTTGCTGTCATGCCACATTGTTCATACATTTGGTCTCTGTATTAACGCTTTTGTAACGCATCGCTTGCAATTATTGCAGTCAATATCAAGGTCTAAATTTATGGTGCATCACGGAAGAAGCATAATATACGTGTGTGAGAGAGAGGGAGTTCCAAATTATGTCCGTTCTTGCAGTCCAGTTACTATATTGTTTTTTACAGTCATGCATTTTTTATTTGTACTTATGTGTGATTGAAATGGTCTTTGCAGTTTGTTCAGGTTTAGTTACTTCATTGAATTCATGAGAACTTGGTCCCAAGTGGAGATCAGGACCAGAGAAGGTTCAAAGCATGTGCTAAAGAAGGAAGAGAAATGAGGAAATGAAGATAAATATAATCATACAACATCATATCGTTTCTCTACCATGACCCAGTTGATGATGATCAGATATCGACTTGTGTGCCATCCTCCATCAGCTAATAACAATAATAGCAAGGAAAAAGGCAAAAGAGATGGAAGTTGGTGTATGAGGAAGAAGAAAAATATTGGAATAATGATAACAATAGAAAAAGAGCAATATGACACAATTCACTCTGCCAGAAATTTGGAAACAACATGCTGTACTACTTGGCATTTGCACCGGAAGATCCAATATGAATATTTCAAACTGTTTGGGTGTCAATCTGAGGATAGTGCATAGGATTTGTAAAGAGTTGGTTGATTCTAATGGTGATTACAAAAGTGTTTCGAGTGATCACTAGTGATGGTGACATTATGCTTCCATTTATGTTTCCACAGGGCTGCAGATTCAACATGGATGCCTATATCAAGTGCCTTGAAGCAGTGCTGACCTGGGTTAAGAGGGTAGCTGCTGGAAGACCCTATTTCTGGCAGCAGGACTCTGCACCATGCCACACAAACTGGAGAACCGTCGTGGCTGTCAGATAATTTCTTCAATGACATCATCCCTTACATCTGGCCACCTAACTCCCCAGACTGCACTCCACTCTTGATTATTATGTGGGGGATGTAACTGAGTGAGAGACCAACAAAACTCCTTGTGACACCAAAGATGAACTGAAGGCAAGGATTATGGCAGCATTCACCAACTTAAACAAGGAGACCATCCAGAAGAGATGCAGGAGATTCTGAAATTATCTTGAGGTCATGGTTGAAGCCAATAGCAATTTTATTTAATAAATTTACTCTTTAATATCTCAAGATATTTTTGTGCAATTTTGGTAAATGAGGTGTTAGTGTTTCATTTTTCTGTAATACAGACCACATTTTATTCATCACAACCTGTACATGTATATATGTGTGTGTGTGTGAGAAAGAGCGTACCAAGTGATGTCTATTCTTGCAGTCCAGTTACTATATTGTTTTTTTACAGTCATGCATTTTTCCTCTGTATTTATATGTCAGTGAAATGGCCTTTGCAGTTTGTTCAGGTTTAGTTGCATTGAATTCATGAGAACTTGGTTCCAAGTAGGGCCAGACAAGGTTCAAAGAATGTGCTAAAGAAGGAAGAGGAATGAAAAATTAAAGAAAAATGTAATAATATAAAAAAGAATTGAATGGGGAGAAGAAAAAGTGGGAGTGATGTTTTTAACCAATGATCATTAGGGGTTTTGGATCTTATGACCACACCCCTTCTCTATGTTGACTCAGCTGATATTGACACTTGTGTGCTATCTGTTAGTAATAATAACGATAATAATGAGAAGAAAAAACAGAAGAGATGGAGCATGTGTAAGAAGAAAAAGATTGGTATAATAATAATAATAATAATAATAATAATAATAAATAGAAAAAGAAAATCAAAGTGGTAGAGACAAAAAAGGAAGAAAATATATATGAAATAATATTAAGAAAATAAAGGATAAATTATTAAAAAAAGAGAGGATAAGAACTAGAAATTGAGAATGAGAGAGACAGTGTACATTTTTTAAAAGCCATAAAATAAACTGATTATAAATGTTGTAATAAATATAAAATATGAAGAGATTTATCAAAAATTAAAATTTGTGCAATTTAAAAATGTTAAAATTTGCAAATTAAAAAAAATAGTAAAAGTAAAAAATGAAAGTAAAAGTAAAAAATAAAAGTAAAAGTAGAACATGAAAGTAAAATTAAAAGAAAATACAGTAAAAGTAGAAAGTGAAAGTAAAAGAAAATACAGCAAAAGTAGTAAATGAATGTAAAAGAAAATACACTAGAAAGTGAAAGTAAAAGAAAATACACAGAAAGTGAAAGTAAAAGAAAATACACTAGAAAGTGAAAGTAAAAGAAAATACAGTAAAAGTAGAAAATAAAAGTAAAAAATACAATAAAATTAGAAAATTAAAGTAAAAGTAAACTTGTAAAAAGTATTAAAGAGGATATTTAAATAAATCTACTAAGTTTCAAGTGTTAATTGGCTTACACTTGTAGAACAGGCTATCAAAAGTGAATTCTCTCTCAATCACTTAACAGACAATGCTTTTGATTTGGTTTTATAATTATGAATGCTTTATTATGGGTCCAGATAGACTGATAGACACATTTATAAATAGTAAGAACATCTAAATGACACAGAATTAAAGGGAAAAAGAAAGAAAGAAAATGGTAAGTTGATATGCCGTTAAATGTGTCAAACTCTTATGTATAATAGGACATAACAGCTCTCCACACCCCCACAATGGAAATATATAAACTCTTTGAAATTTTTATCCAACCATAGAATCTATTTTATTAAGTCTTTATGGTTTTTTTCCTTCTTGAGTCAAATACAAATGTATCTTCTTGTTATCTGGTTGTCCCATGTATGTGCTTCCAAAATGTAGCTGGATTGACCATCTCTTTACATGTTGGGGTAGCCACTGTTATCCAGTGAATGCATGAACCAGATCCTGTTGGTTAGGTAGTCATCTTCTTGGTCAACCCACTGATACATAGTCTACTGACAGTCTACTGTAACATAGTATCAAAATAAACTTTGCATTCAATCTGGGGTTAGCTCAGTACACACTGGGGTCATTGTAGATTGTACTCTTTTTGAACAAATGTTCCTTATTGACATTAGATTAATTTCAGACCATCTAGTATTTCCTGATAACAATCACATACTTCAATGGGAAATGAAATGTCACACTCAGAGATACATGTATCTTGTAAATTGATAAGTTATGTAGGCCCTACATGACATGCACCAAGTTTACAGCATCTCTGATGGTCACTGGGGTCATACATAATCCAGAAACATTCTGGTTCATTCGACATCGTTTATTTGACTCAAGAATATCTAGACAATAATTTTCATGAACATGTCACTCCCAATTGATGATCTGCAATCTCTTCTGTTTTGAATCCTCTTGGCTACTTACGGGACAACATAATCATCATCCAACAATCAACCCCACCATACAAAGACTTTATTGAAAATAACTATTGTGGACATAATGGCTGAGATGAATAAGAAGCACATGATCCAAGCAGGCAGTTGCTTTCAAGGCTGCACCAGTGACCTTCTCAAAGTTTTGCTTTCAAGGCTGCACCAGTGACCTTCTCAAAGTTAAGGGTGGTTTTATTGAAACATTTTTATTTTTTAAAGTTGAATGTGTGTATAGATATTGCTAGGTGGAAGGCTTCCTAGACTGAAGTCATTGATCAGGTGGAAGGTTCCTTTGATTGAATTGAGTCACTTGACAGTAATCAAGGTGACACTTCGAATTAGAGGACATTGGCTATGGTCTGATCTGGAGAGGGCTGGGATCTGCCAGGTTTACTTGCCCAAAGTACCTATTCATGAATACCTCTCTGGCTTTCAACTCAGAACTGTAGAGAGAACCAGTCAGGTGCTCAGTTCCACAATGACCCCAATGTGTACACATGGTCAGTGTAATGATTACAAATATACTAATTTTTTTCTAGTGAATAACTAATGAGTTTTTCTTTATATGTACAAATATAGGTAATTAAACAATAGATGCCACTGACATAGATCTGCTTGAGGTATGTTAATCAAATACTTGCTTAACAATTTAACTCATATATTTCATCTCTGTATATTCATCTGCTGGGCTGAGTTCAACAATGACAGTTGCAGAAATAAAGTTCTTTTATGACCTCATGCTGCAATATTCATATGAATATTCTTGGCTACAGATTAATTTGGTGATGATGAAATTACCATCCTAGTAAAAAAAAAGTAAGTTAAAAATAATATTTTACTGAACTCAAAATAATTCTTTGTAAGGAAAAGGAAGAAGAGACTACAAAAGTCTAAAAGGCAAAAGAGAGAAGGAGGAGGATGTATAGCAAATAGACACAGCATAGTACTCCCATAAAAGGATGATATTTATGGAGTGACCAGTACTTCTGACTAGGTTCTGTCAAAAGTGTTACACACACACACATACACACAGTGCGATGGATAAATTGTCATCTAAATTATGTACAAATGAAAATAACACTAACATCTCATTTTAACAGATATATTACAAAAATTACACAAAAATATCTTGAAATACTAAAGAACAAATTTATTCAATAAAATTGCCATTGGCTTCAACCACGTCCCTCAGATGACTTCAGAATATCCTGCATCATTTCTGGAGTCTTCTGGTTTAAGTTAGTAAATGCTGCCATAATCCTTGCCTTCAGTTCATCTTTGGCCTTACGAGGAGTTTTGTTAGTCTCTCACTCAACAGTACCCCACACATAATAATATAGGCTGTTGCAGTCAAGGGAGTTAGGTGGCCAGATGTAAGGGGTGATGTGGCCGCAGAGAGCCATGACTGGGTTCTCCTGCTTGTGTGGCATGGTGCAGAGTCCTGTTACCTGATATAGGGTTTCCAGCAGTGACCCTCTTGATCTAGGGCAGCACTACCTCCTCAAGGCACTTGATGTAAGCATCTATGTTGAGTCTGCATGGATGGAGGCATAACATCACGATCACTAGTTGTCACTCCAAACATTTTTGTAATCACCATTAGAATCAACCAACTCTTTCCGAATTCTCTGCACTGTCCTCAGATTGATGCAAAAACACCCTGAAAAATTTGTATTGTAGCTTTAGGCACAAATACCAAGCAGAAAAGCATGCTGTTTCCAAATTTCTGGTGGCGTGAATTGCATCATATTGCTCTTTTTCTCACAGGCAGTGGCCAACTGAACTTACTATACTGTGCAATTGATAAAATCAAAAACAAACAACTCAAATGTGCAAAATTAAAAATATAAAATGGTGACAATTTACCCATCGCATCATGTATATATATATATATATATATATATATATATATATATATGTATTCATCCAGGTGTGTGTGTTATGTCAGATATTATGTTAAATTTTTTACATTAAAATTGGCAATAATCAACCAATATTTGGAAGGTTTTCAGAATATACTTATAAGATGACAATACCATGAATTTCAGATGGTATTTTCTTTTCTAAGAAATATTTACAATAATTTATTTAGAGAGCTGTTCATCATTTTGGGAATAAACGTATATAATATCATAGTTACTGAAAATTTGTTTTTATTTTCAGATATATAAATATTTCCATGTGTTGTTAGAAAGATAAAATCTCAAAAGAGAAACAAGATATTGAAACGTTATATTGGAAATTGAGAAAAATTTGAAAGATCATAGAATAATGAACAAAGAAATTGAAACCATTAGTAAAATAAGAAAAGCTGTAACCAAAAGAGATTTGAGAAAAACTAAAATGGTAATCTGACATAATATACAACCAGAGCCAGATCAGGCAAAAAATGGTGTACTGTTGCCATATATGGACAGAAGACTTCATTTTCAAGTCTCAACAGAGTCCAAAAGCATTTCCATGTCCTTGTGGGGGATAAATTATCTTCCACCTTACAACCCCTTTCTCACAGATGAAACAATGAAAGCCTTTCCATGGAAAGCGTTCAGATGAACTACATCCCTTAGTTTCATCAGTTATAACCTAGACAGCTAAGACCTAACATGATACGCACATTGTACTGAACTATTTTCATTACCTTTGTATTCCATTGGTGAGATGTAAGTTCCACTAAAGCAGCTTCTTCCTACAAACTGCTGCTCTGTGTGACTGACTGCCAAGAGGATGCTTCCACAATCACTACAATCTTAAGCTGTTCAAGTCTAGGGTTCCCAGATATCTACATAAACTGTGCCTCTACATTATAACCCTCTACCATGAGTGGCTCTCGGGTCTTGTACAGGGTGAGCATCCCTGTAAAAAAAAATTAACTGCAATAGAAGAGAAAGAAGGAAAGATGTGAATGAGAAAAGTTAGAGAAAAAGGGGAAAAAAAGTGTCTGAAATGAAAGGGAGAAGGAATAGACACAAAGAAAGACATAGACAAGTTTGCTACTCCTTTACCCCATTGATCTTTTTAAGTGGGTGAAGTTTTATTTAATTACTTTTTCCCTTTTAGATTTTGTATAGATAGGATAGTAGGTAATACTATTGTAGTTATGTACTGATGGGCTCCTTACGAATATATATAAGGATATACAGATGTAAGAAGATAAAATCTGAAATGAACATCAGATCCATGAAATGTAAATCAGTATATTTATATATACTATTTACATTGTTTGGACTATCATCCTCATCTTTGTTGCTATATTTATCACAACGTTTTTTCAAGTGGTTGGAATGTTGAACTGAACCCTTTATTTCGCTTTCTGAGGTAGACTGTTCTAGTTACACATGCCATGTCTAATTAGATATGGCACATGGAACAAGAACAGCAAAATAAAGGGTTCAGTTCAACATCGCAACCACCTGAAGAAGGCCGGAGTGTATAACGGCCGAAACATTGTGATAAACATGGCAACAAAGATGAGTATGATTGTCCGAACAATGTAAATAGTGTACATAATACCTCATCTCAGAAATATAGATAGAATGTTAATCTCACATAATATACAACCATTATTGGCCTATTTTTTCATTTTAGCATGACCAATAGAAATGTGAAAAATCTATGGAAAAGAGGAAGAAGGAAAGATGATGTGAATGTGAAAAGCTAGAGAAAAATAAGAAAAATAAAAGTGGTTGAAATGAAAGGGAATGGACACAGAAGGAAGACATAGACAAGTTTTCAGTCTTGATTGTAATTATTCCTTTACCCCAATGATCTTTTAAAGTGGGTGATGTTTTATTTAATTACTTTTTCCCTTTAGAGTGTGTGTGTGTATATATATATATATATATATATATATATATATATATATATATGTATATGTATATATATATATATATATATATGTATATATATAGGATAGTAGGTAATACTATTGTAGTTATAAGGTGATGAGCTCCTTACAAATATACATAAAGATATACAGATGTAACAAGATAGAATCTGAAATGAACATCAGATCCATGAAATATAAGCCAAAATAAAATTTCCAAAATGAATGAATTCAAGATAAAAGATTAAATGATGAAAATGAGAGAAATGACCAAAATCATTGAAATATTATGAGCCGTTGGCTTGAGACGGCATGAACAATGACTGCCAATTTTTTTTGAAAAGACATTATTTTTTTATTTCATGTAAATTGACAATGCTTTTTTTTTTTTTAAAAAAACTTTTTCATTATTCAAGTTTTGATGTTTTTAGACAAAAAAACAAAATGTACATCAAATACATATTCTTTATCATTCTCTTTCTTTTCTTTCATTCTCTTTCTTTTCTTTCATTCTCTTTCTTTTCTTCCCACTGAAATTTCTGTACTTTTTTTGCAGGTCTGTTTTCCTTTCAAGGTTTTCCACTGTACACCATTATGTTAAGCCATGGATTGACCTAGCAAGTGCCATGTACCAAAAAGGCTTGCTATTTTTCTTGGTTCTAACAACTGGCAAAGGACATCACTTACAATTGCTATTTCAAAAAAATTCAGCAAAGACAATGATAATCATGAATGATATAAAAAAAAAATGTAACATAAAGTGAATAAGCTGTTCCTTTATTTCATTGCATTGTTCTTAGAAAATGATCAAAAAAAAAAAATGAAAACAAATGACAATGCAGTTGAAACTGAAAGTTTTCTTGATTTAAAAAAAAAAAAATATGGATGGGCAGTGGTAACAAAAATTTCATGCTTGAGTCTTTATTTTTTCATATAAAAGTAATATATTCTTTCTTATAAAATTATATTAAACTTTTTTCCTGCTTAGAAGTGACATTTAGTATCATTAACCAAAATAATAAATTATGTATACTGTATATACTTATGCATAGTACAAATTTTTATGATCAGTTTTTTTTTTACACAAAAATAGGTAGTTGCATTATACAGAGGTATTTTTTTTTTACAGGCTAAAAATCAGACATGAATGAAAACAAAAGTATGGTATTTAAATCTTTGTATCAGATATTTTACAGTGTTTTTTTTTCACCATTTTGGGGTAGCTTTATACAAAAAAGAATGAAGACCATTTATTTGCTACATTATGTAGCAAATAAATGGTCTTCATGGTCAATTCACTCCACCAGAAATTTGAACAATAATCAGCTTTGCAGAATGTGAAGCATTGCCATTTCATAAATATACTCTTAGTTTAAAACTTCTTGTCTATGACTTGTAACATTCAAAAAATGTTTTGTCAAAGAACTGACAATAAGCATTACACTTTCTTTGATCCCTTTTGTAGTCTAAGTTGTCTTGATCAACCTTTTCCATAAATGACCCAATCTCAAAGGTCAGTTATCATATCCATCCTATATAGCTCTACATTCATCACCAAAAATTACACTTTAGAAATTAGTTTTCATGTATTTCTTCATTCAATGTACAAGTTTTTCTTTGTGATGTTTACTTAAAATGTAGTGGACCGTTTGCTATCATCTCTTTAAGCTAATATTTTTAATATTCTCTTTCCTTTATGTTTAAACTCGTAACACCAGATTCTTTAAATATTTTCAAGCTGGTCCATTCACTTTCATTGTTTATTGTATTTTTAATTATTATCAAATCTCTTTTTGTGACATTCATAAAGTCAGTATTTTTTCTTGTTCTTATCTTACCAATGTTTTCAATTTCTTTTTTAAAGGATCTCTGTTTAACTGCTTTGTTTTCCTGTCATGAAATAACTTCAGAATATTTGTTTTCTCTTTTGAGATTATATCTTTCCTGAGACCCATGACAATGTTTTTATGCCTGAAATTAAAAAAAAAAATAACAATAACTAAATTATTATCAATAGTTATTTACAATATAACGAAATAATAGGAGTAGATAGGTTTACTTACTGTCCGGTTCACACTCCCCTCCAGTCTTTTGAACAGAAGTAGAAGTTTATCCCTTGTTTCCTGTTTAGGATTGAGTTCTCGATTCCTTCTAAAATCTTTTCATTCCCTTTCACTCACAGTAGCCAATTATGTCTTAGTGGCATTATTGCCTTGCTTAGAGTGAACTGATTAAAAAAAAACAACTCAGGTAAGTATTTTGAATAAAACCAGATATAGCTGAAATTATCGTATGTATATCCTCAACATTTTACCTACAGAGGTCAGGTAAGGCAGATTTTATCCTGAAACATTGGTTTGTTAACATAAAATCTGTCAGTGTATATATATATATATATATATATATATATATTATATGAAACCAATTTTTTTCTTGTTCTTGTTTTGCTGTTGTTTTCACTAAGTTTTTTTTTCAATTTCTAAAGTTGTATTTCCATCAGTCAATAACTTTACAAATCTTGTTTCTCTTTTGTGCTTATGTCTGTGTTTATGATCCATAGCAATCTTTATATATGTAAAATGGAAAAATAAATGTCGATATATACATATACTATGTATTTATTTACAATTTTCAAGTTGTGTAACAAAATCTCACATGACCAAATAAGTTATTGCAAATATTTTTAATAAAAAAAAAGATACTCTATGCTCAAATTCATATTATAAATTTATGTGAATATAAGTACATCCTGTATATTCTACCAATATCTGTTGGTTAATACTAATTTTTAAACAGAAACCTTTGACTTGCATAATAAAATTTGACAGTTTTGGATCCTTATATGAAAATCACTTTTAGAATATCATGAACTGTGTAAAGGATAATTTTCTGAAATAAGAAATATGGTTCCTGAAATAAGAACCGTCTATATTCAAAATTTCTCTTTGGTTTGTTACAAATTATACAAAATGAAAATGTTACACAGAATTAGAATGTTCAAACTAATTGAAGTACACAAAAATAGAAAGTGGGCATAACACAAAGATGTGTCTTCTCACTAGATTTATTCAGCTAGAAGTCCTATCAGGATTTATTTGAAATACACAGATGAGACTGATTGCAGACACAGAATGAACTTTCACCCAAAGTATTAAAGGAAAGCAAGAAGAAAGGACTAAGCATCAATTGTAACAAGACAAAATGTATGATTGTAAGTAAGTGGGACCAGCCCAAAAGATGTAAGCTACACATTGGAGATATCAGAATCAAGGAAATATAGAAGTTTAAATATTTGATAAATATTTTAACATGACAGAAAATATGAAACTGAAAATCAAAGGCACATTGGAAAGCAAATGATGCCTTCTAAAAGCTAAACCAAGTATTAAGAAACAGGAACATTTCAATAGAAATAAAGAAAAGGGTGCTGAACCGTTATGTAATACCAGTTTTCTAATGTGGCAGTGAATGCCAGACAATTTCCTCAATGATAAAGAGACTTGAGACAACAGAGATATTAAATTACACTTAGAATCTTAAAAAAAACAAAAAAACAATTGAAATTTATAGGATCCATAATGAAGAAAGAGGGCTTGGAAAATTTGACACTCACAGGACATACTGAAGGCTAGAGAGACAGAGGAAAGCAGAAAGTAACAACCTAACTGGATTGTGTAAATGAATGTTGGAATGGTAAATGAGAGGGTTTGTAAAGAGCTACAAAGCATTGGCAATTATGAAAAGCCTTTATCACCAATGTTCTGAAAAGATAGAGACACAACAAATAACCTTTCTAATGAGTTTATGTAAATGGATATCAAAACATGAACTAGTGATTACAAAGGTACAGCAGCTTAGAAAACTCACTCTAATCATTCTGATCAGAAAAGAACTCCTAAATTTGTTGGTGGGGACCTCAGGCTCAATACAGAGGCCAACATCAAGTGCTTTGAGGTTGTAGTGCAGCCCTGGGTCAAAAGGGTAGCAAGAGGATTGTGCACCATGCCACACAAGCAGGAGAAACCACTCATGACTGTCAGACAATTCTTGTGATCACATCACAACTTACATCTGGCTACCTAACTCCCCAGACTGCAACCCCCTTGATTATTATGTATGGAGCAGAGTTGAGTGAGAGACCAACAAAACTTCTTGTAAGATCAAAGATAAACTGAAAGCAAGGATTATTGCAGCATTCACCAACTTAAACAAGGAGACCATCCATAAGTGTTGCAGGGGATTCTGAAGTCATTTGGAGAACGTGACTAAAGCCAATGGCAATTTTATTGAATAAATTTTTTCTTTGGTATTTCAAGATATTTTTGTGTAATTTTGGTAAATATATCTGTTAAAATGAAATGTCAGTGTTATTTTCATTTTTGTGTAATTTAGATGACAATTTATTCATAGCACCTCGTATATTAATAAAGACAAAAGGAAAATTTATCATAGCCAATGTTTTTGTTCCTCTGAGGAAATTTTATTTTGTAACAAGTATTTATCACAGCAAAAACATTATAGATTTTTCAAAATTTTTAAATTTGAGAAACCTCATAAACTTTCATTAGATTATTAGCTAAGAAGTCTAGGTAAACCATCGAGAAACTTGAGGACACATGGCACAGTGGATAAAGGCATCCTTGAGGATCCATGGCACAGTGTATAATGGTGTTAGATCCAGTGACAGGACCCAAAGAGTGTGAGTTCAATACCTGGTTAAGGCAGTGGAGAACTTGGAGAGGAGAATTAATAGGAGATAACTGATAACTGACATCCATTAGACATGGCACGTGGAACTAGAACAGTCTACCCCAGTGAGCGAAATAAAGGGTTCAGTTTGGCATTCCAACCACCTGAAGAAGGCCAGAGTGTACAATGGTTGAAACGTGATAAGTGTGGCAACAAAGATGAGGACAATAGTCTGAATAATGTAAATAGTGGTCATCAGTTATCAGTTATGTAATAGGTAATCTTCAAGGACACATGGCCCAGTGGATAAAGGCATTAGTTAGATCCAGTGACTAGACCCAAAACAGTTGTGAGTTCAATACCAGGCTACAGCAATGGTGAACCAAAACTTGAAGAGTTGAGTTACAAGGAAATAACTGAGATATCCAGTGGAGGTATGTCACATGGAACTAGGACAATCTACCCTGGTGGACAAAATAAAGGTTTCGGTTCAAAATTCCAGTCACTTGAAGAAGGCCTAGCTGAAACATTGTGAATATGGCAATGAAGATGAAGATAACAATTTGAATAATGTAAATAATGTAAGTAATCATAACATCTCAGAGATACAGACAGATAAGTAAGATATTTAATAGGTAAGATGTAGACCACAGACAAAGGGATAAATACAGATATTGTTGGTTCTTACAAAAATAAATTTAATCAAGATATTTCAGTAAATGATTCAAGATTTCTGATAAAAAAAGATGTAACTAATTGTTTCTCTTAAGAAGTCATTTTATTTTGAATTAACTGTTGAATTTTTTCAAGATATCATTTTAGCTGTTGAATTTTGTTTACATGAAGTGATCAGCATCCTTTTGCAAGTTCACTGAGTGGTATATGTTTGATAATTACCATTCCAATGATATTGCTTGAAAGCTGCAAACAGCTATCAGAAGATATGTTTTCTGTAGTGGCATCCAATATGAAAGCTGTTTTAATACAACAGTACAATGCAATACATTGAGAAAGGTGCAAGATTGCCAAAACAAGTTTTGCAAGGAAAAAAAAAATCCCCATGTCCATGACACAAAAAATTTGCTTCAAACAGATATGAGACATTTGTTCTTTGACTTCCTCCAAGAAGATTTGCTAGCCAATATCAAAGAAATGAAAAAAAAATGTTTAGCAACACAAATAAAAAGAAACAGAGGCATAAAAATAATTCTTTGCTAAAAAACAAGAAAAAAAAATTAACAAAATAAACTTTGTAACTATTTTAATAATAAAAGGGAAAAAATAGCAAATAGACTTTCCATTACCAGCCACCACTCAGTCCACACCGATTGCTGACTTTACCAAATGCCAATTCTTCTCTTAATAGGAATTGTTCCATATCTAAGCTTTACCAATAGCAATCTGCATACTGACTGGAACCACGGCATGTCAGCAACATATCGTGAGAATCCTTCACTGACTCCAGACTGCACGATTCTCTATTTCCTGAAGCATGAAGATTCCGGTTCTAATTCTCTGAGGGAGATGTTGCATGTTCAGATCTTTGGCATGGACTTTTGGAATAACAGGATAGGCACTGAAAATGTAGCACTTAGGCCTCAGAAGAAAGTTCTAGTCATTGGCAGACATGTAATATGGCCAAATTATCCAAGTGGTGCCTACATACAGACCCTTTAGAACATCTTTTACACAGTACCACCTTCAATAAATAAATAAATAAATCCTGCAAAATTGCATTTTCTTTTCCTTTTTTCTTTTTTAGGTGTTATTGGTGGAGATTTTGATTCTTGTGTGACTTTCTTATTATTTTATTTAGAAATTTATTAATTTCTTTTTTCCACTCTTGAACAATTTTGAATAACAAGGGTTCAATAAGAAAAAAAGGACTTACTTTATTACTTATTTCCCTTCCAATCAATCTATCCATCTTTTTCAAATTTCTTTTTCTTTCTTTCTTTCTTTTTTCTTTCTTTATTCACCTGTCTTTATTTACCCTTGTTGAAATGAGATGTTGTGTTACCTGCATTTATATATATATATATATATATATATATATATATAACTATTTACTGATTTTTACTCACACACACACATATATGTATATTTAATAGCAGTGGATTTATGGACAAATAGATTATATATGTGTATGTGCATGTAAGTGTTTGTATGCATGTATATATGATTTTAAATGCATCAACCTATATGTGTAAAAATATAATATATTGTGCAATGGATAAATTATCATCTAAATTATGCAAAAATGAAAATAACACTGACATCACATTTTAACAGATATATTTACCAAAATTACACAAAAATATCTTGAAACACTAAAGAGTAAATTTATTCAATAAAATCACCATTGGCTTCAACCATGGTCTCCAGATGACTTCAGAATCTCCTGCATCTCTTCTGGACGGTCTCCTTGTTTAGGTTGGTGAATACTGCCATAATCCTTGCCTTCAGTTCATCTTTGGTGTCACAAGGTGTTTTGTTGGTCTCTCACTCAGTGCCACACATAATAATTAAAGGGGTTCCAGTTTGGGGAGTTTGGTGGCTAGATATAAGTTGTGTGGTTTGTTTGCTTAAATTTTCTGACAGTAATGACGATTTTCTTGCTAGTGTGTCATGGTGCAGAGTCCTATTGCCAGACATAGGGTCTTCCAGTGACCACCCTCTTGACCCAGGGCTGCACTACCTCCTCAAGGCACTTGATGTAGGCCCTTGTATTCACTCTGAGGTCCTCACCATCAAATTCAGGAGTTCTTTTCTTATCAGAATGATCAGAGTGAGCTTTTGTGCTGCTGAACCTTCGTAATCACCATTAGACTCATCCAACTCTTCCCAGATCATCTGTCCTGCCCTCAGATTGACACACAAACACTCTGAAATGTTTGTATTATGGCTTCCAGCATCATTACCAAGCAGTACAGCATGTATGTACATAAAGTAATAATACAAACATATGCATATGTCTGCTTTTATATATTTGCAGAATAATTTAATTTGATTGCTCTCTCTCTCCCTATATATATATATATATATATATATATATATATATATATATATATATATACACACACACACACACACACACATATATATATATATTTGATTAAAAAACAACAATTGTTCCTTTGATTATTTTTTAAATTTATTTTTGGATTTTAAGTTTGTATCTGTAAATACATTTTGTTTCCTTAGGGACATATATATGAAGGGTGCTGAAAGGCTCTCACACTTACCCCCAGAAATCAGATGTTTAGTAATTCTGTAAGATTTTGGAAATTGGTTGAGTGAACTCCTCCTCCACACCACAGACGGTTATATATACATATATATGTGTGTGTGTGTGTGTGCACGCATGTTCTCCAGCAGCCAAATCCAATATATCCAGAGAGTATAACAGTAGGCATTGCCAGATTCAGGACATCCAATTTCTCATGTTCAGTGTACTTTCCCTTCCAGCATCAAGAAAATACCTGGGCGCCAAGCAAATTTGATGTGAAGAATTTTCAATCTCTTCAATAGACTCTCAGACCATTTTCTGTCCAATGCCATCTGCTTAAAAACCCAACTTCCTTTCTTACATTCTTTTTTCCTTTCTTGCTACCTATTCTCGTTTACCTTTTCCTTATCCCAATTGTATGAGCCGAGATCATATCCCTAGTGTATTCCAAGAGCAATACAGACTCGATTCTTGTAACTCAATCTTGGGCTGGTAGAAACTGATTTTTACAAAAGAAATGGATTATAAAAAACAAGTTAGCCTCAAGAAAATTCATGTTTGTTCGTACAATAAGGAATTGGGGCACATTGTAGAAAAGCAAAAAGTAAAAGTTACTGTCAGGATAGGAACATCTTTTTTTTCTTTTTATCCTCTTTGGGACAAAGACAGTCACAAAGGTTATATAGAAATGTGTGTGGTACACCAACCAATCAGTATGAAGAAATGTTCTCAGATTAAAACAGTGTAGAATTTTTTTTTTATTCTACTTGGGAAATTATTTAATTTTTCATTTTGTTTCTGTGTCTGGGAAAATATAACAAATTTCTTAAAGGTTTAAAGGATGAAAGTTTAAAATTTTAAATTTCTTCCTGTTAAAAGTTAAAAGCAGTGTTCCTCAACATATGCATCAATGCACTCTGAAAGGTAGCCAGGTGACACTCAATTTAATAGAAGAGTAATTTATGAATTAATTTTTATGTTTAAAACATCTTTATTTTAAAAAAGTATGCTTAAATACACAATGTAATATCTTAAAAATAAATACTTATTTCAGGTGACTTTATTTATTATTTTGCTATTTTCAAATTGGATGATTAATTTTTCCTTATTAAAACTTCATGTGCACCCCAGCATTTTACTTATTCTACAAATGTACTCTGAAGTGAAAATGTTGAGAAACATTAGTTGAAAGGAACAACATTTTTAATTTTAAATTCCTTCCTGTTAAAGTTTTAAATTCCTTCCTGTTAAAATTTTAAATTCCTTCTTGTTAAAGTTTTAAATTCCTTCCTGTTAAAATTTTAAATTCCTTCTTGTTAAAGTTTTAAATTCCTTCCTGTTAAAGTTTTAATGTATTAGAATTTTAGGCAACATGCTAAGATGTGTTGATTCCTTACAGTATTTAGTATATTTGAAGTTATTGTATACTACAAACTCTACTCCCCCTACTGTGTTTATGTTTACGGTGCTGCTACTATGCATCATATTTTACCAGAATTAAAAACTTAAAGAAAAGATATGCAAAAAAAAGCAATACTGTATTTTTATTAAATAAGTATTTGTTATTTTAATCATTAAATTGTTTTTAAAATAGTGGTAGTATTTTATATGTTAAATAATAAAACTTAATTTTTTCCCCAAAAATTAATGAAGATTTATTGTACTAAGCTATGTACCATAGTAAAACCAACTATATTTTGTACTCTTACCTATTTGCATTTCTCCCCAAAATTTGATTTTAATTGGTCAATGTATGGCTCTTTTAAAGAGTGTGATGGACAGACTAACAGAAATCATATAAGTTTATATATATAGATAGGTGAAAGTTTGAAAGTATAATTTCCTGACACATTATATAATAAAATCAATGGATTTTATTTTAGATTGATTATCAAAATTTCTTTTGTTAAAAAACTTAGTCTCTAGTTAGAAAACTTTTCAGTTACTTTAAACAAATTTGCTCCTTTATATCCTTCATGGTATTATCTTTAATTTACAATAGTATTTCAGGAAATATGTTCCAATGCAAAAAGTACTGAACTGTATCTGTCTATGTTTCTGAGATGAGGTATGATGTACACTATTTACATTATTCAGACTATTGTCCTCATCTTTGTCGCCATATTTATTACAATGTTTCAGCTGTTGTACGCTCTGGCCTTCTTCAGGTGGTTGGAATATTGAAGTGATCCCTTTATTTCGCTCAAGAACACCAGAAAGCTGTAACACGAGGGGAAGTGGAAAAATCAGGCATGGCTGACCACATATAGGGAGAAAAGAGAATCACCACCCTCTGTGAGATTAGGTTGAGATCATAGACAAAGAACATCATTGGAAAATTTGTAAACTTAAGGAATCAGCACATATGCTAGGCCACAAATCTCCTGAGCCGACCAAGCATAGAAATGAATACAATATGGGAACCAGTAATAAGGAGTGCCAGAGAAAAGCAATAATAACCACAAAAATTGCAATGAGCTCTGCTAAAAGCATGCAATGTTAACAGCAAAAATTGCAATAGAGCACTGGTAAAAAATGGTTGCTGATGACATTAGGTTTATAATACCCAGAAATTCATGCACAGATGTCCTCAAGGACACATGGCACAGTGGATAAAGGCATCAGAATGTCAGTTCAATACCTGGTTAAGGTGGTGGAGAACTGATTACTGACATCTATTAGACATGCCACGTGGAACTAGAAGTTTGACATTCCAAACACCTGAAGAAGGCTGGAGTGTACAACGGCTGAAACGTTGTAATAAATATGGCAACGAAGATGAGGACAATAGTCCGAATAATGTAAATAGGGTAGTGAACTGGTATGCAATATCAGTACGCTTATGTGGCAGTGAATGCTGGACAATCTCATCACAGATGGAGAAGTGACATGAGGCAACAGGTGTGGTTGAGAATAACATGGACTCACTGAACTCATGAGCAATGATATTTTAGAGAAAATTTCTAGGGCACATAATGTGGAAAGAGGGCTTTGATAGACACATATTATAGATAAGAGGAAAACTGCATAATCTACCTAACAAGATTGTGTAAATAGATGACAGAACAGGGTTTAGGAGAAAGACAAACTTTATTAAGACCTACAAAAGACAGTATATTGTAGAGAGCCATGATTGCCTATATCATGAGACACAGCAGATGGAAGAAGACAAATTCTTTGGAATTCTCCAAATTCATTTAGTATCAGTAATTATTATTGAGTTTATAGCATTTTTTCCAATTTTTTTGCTCAGTTGGAAAACAGACACTTCTTAGCTTCAACAATTAACATTTCTCTTTTATAACAAACAGCTATAAAGCCATTTGAAGAACACATCTATAAAAGCAACAGGGATGATGATATTAGTTTGAATAATTCATTGAATCATGACAGTGATTTATTTCTGACTTTCAGTCAATATTTTATCTCCTTTAAAATGATAATTTAATACTTACACCATGTCTGATTTTATTATGCAAATCAACCTTTTTACAATCAAATTTATATTTACCAACTAAGGTTAGTAACATTTTCAGGATATATCTATATCTAATGTATGTGTGTGTGTGTATATATATATATATATATATGTATGTGTGTGTGTGTGTCTGTGTGTGATGTGCATTTCTGCTTATAATGTTTTTATTAGAAAAACCTAGACTATGAATTTAAGTGCATTACTAGACTGGCAGCAAGATGTTATCATTTTATAATCAAAATGGCTAGATGCAACCATAAGTTCTATGCTAACAGTTTCTTTTTTCACATTTCTCACTTGGGGAACTCTCTTCCACCTTCTTGCTACCCAGTCAACTTTGATCTTTAGAAATTTAAATTTAATGGCAATCGTTATCTTCTGTCCTTAATTTTTGTGTTTTTATTATGCTTGTTCTTTAATAATGTTTTTCTTATATTCTTTCACACTCAGTAATGTCCTGTGTGTTAGTTCTTTTGTTGCCTTGTTTGGGGTAACATGATTTAAAAAAAAAAAAATCAGATTTTATTATGTAACTCGAGAATTGTTCACTATATAGTAAACAAATATGATAGTTATTGATATTTATTTTTTTATATTCAGATGTATAAAAATTGCCATGCAATAGTTGACTGAAACTTTTTTCTAATTCTACAATACTTAAATCATTTTTGTACTGTACATCAGTATACAGGTAAAATATAAACAGAGCCAATAACAAAATTTGACCCTTTAGCCAGACAAACCAATGCCATAAGCAATTTTTCATGAGATGATATCATTTATACCATTTGGACTGATGTACTCATCTTTTTACAATATTCATGACATTTCAGCTGTTGTATGCTTTAATTCGCCCACTGGGGAGGGGGGGTGATTGTTCTAGTTCCACATGCCATGCCTTTTCCGGATGTCTCAGATATCTCTCTTTAAATCAACTGTCCAAATTTTTGTTTACTTACAACTCTTTCGGTCAAGTCACTGGAGCCAACCAAGGCTTTTATCTACTGGGCCCCATGTCCTTGAGGACATCAGTGTATGGATTTGGGGGACTTATAATGTCTCTGCTTAAACTCTGAAATTTCATTTACTATTTCTTTATTTTAATAAAAAAATGTTTTCCTCTTAATAGGAGTAGATAGATCCACTAATCGTCAGGTTCACCTCCTCCCCGGTCTTTTGAACAGGAGTAGAGGTTTATCCCTTGATTCCTTCTAATATCTTCTTCAACTCTATACTTCTGTTATCTTTGCCAAAGCCCTAAAATATTATTTACTATTATTTTTTCTCAATAGAAGTAAATGTGTTCACCAATCATCTGGTTCAAACACCTCTCTGATCTTCTGAACAAGAGTAGAGGTTTATTCTTTGTTTCCTGTTTAGGACTGGGTTTCTGGATCCTTCTAAAGTCTACTTCAACTCTATACATCTTATGTCTCTGCCTAAGCTTTGTATTCTTATTTACTATTTATTTATTTATTTTTCCTTAATAAAAGTAGATAGTTTTGCCTATTGTCCCGTTCACACTCCTCCACCAGGTCTTTTGAACAAGAGTAAAAGTTTATCCCTTATTTCCTGTTTAGGATTGGGTTTCCGGTTCCTTCTAAAAATTTTTCATTCTCTTTCACTCCTAGTAGCCCCTTGTGTCTTAGCGGCATTATCACCTTGCTTGTTGTGCATTGATTAAAAAAAAAAGAAGCTGATATAAAGACAAATGTAGATAATTATTGTAAATTGATGGATAAGACATTTTTGGCAATTGCCCACCTTGCCAAAAATATTTCATAGGCATTAAACTAACAAACCTTTGGCTCTACATTTGTTAACCCAACAGAAGATCTGATGTCCATCATTAAAAGAGATGTATACGAAAATAAAAAAAAAAGAATAAAAAATATTCAAGTGAAGATGATTTTCTGGGAAGCAATGAAAACTGCTGCAAGTAATGAAGTTGAAGCAGGAGAAAAGTTAAGAAAAGTGGTTGAAAGACTGATGAAGGTTATAGAACGTCAAAGAGCCCATATTAACATGTAAAATAATTGATTCAGGTATATGGGATATTGTGTTAATCAAATATATGTTTCTATGGCCTATATCATTTATGATTTATTTGTAAATAAAATCAATGAATGAAAGCATAATGAAGGTTATAGAATGTCAAAAAAGTCAATATTAAAATGTAAAAAAGTAATTTATCCATGTCTATGGGACACTGTGTTAATCAAACACATGTTTCTTTAGCAGTTATCTTTAGGGTTTATCTATAAATAAAAGTTGAAATTTGTTTGCAAAATGGAGCCTCACATTGCCCAAAATAATCTACTTCAATATTTTAAATAAAGTTATATATTAATGAAAAAAGAACTCACCATCTTAATGTAGTATCCCTGTGGCTATTTTTTTTTTAGCATTTCACCCCAAGCAAGGCAGCAGTGCCACTGCTTCACAGGGGGTTATATAGAGTGAAAGTGAGAGAAAAAAAAACTGTATATAGAGGGAATGAGGAAAAGATAAAAGATGAATGGGGTTTATGACATCAGAAAATGGCAATTGATTGTTGCATTTAAATTTTTGAAGATTGTAGTTATCGGGGAAGCAAGTAAACTAGCAGGAAGTGTTGGAAAAGAAGCTGTTGGTGTATAAGTGGTAGTTACATTTAACCATTTCAGTGGTAAAAGGGTGGGACCTAGATGCTAGTCTTATAGCATGCTTAAATTTATGTAGCTGGGTCACCAGGGAAAAAAGCTCAACAGAACAGTTATTTGTAGAAAAGGAAGCCATATGTTGTTGAGAATGAAGTCAAGATGCCAAGTCAAGATTGATTACATTGCAGTCCTTCAAGGTGAACAGCTGGGGCATGGAACCAGATATATCAACAGTACTCAATGCACAGACAAATGGTAGATTTGTAGATATGTAAGATGGACTCTGATGTGAAAAACCTTTTGGCACAACACAGTGAGCCAATTTTCCTTACAGTAGATGCAGTTATTGATCCAGTGTAGTTGTTCTTTTCTATAAATATTTTTATGGTAGTTGTTCTGATGGGCTTTCCTCTTTGATGCCTTGACTTCCTGAATTTAAGCATATTACTAGATTGACAGGTCTCATAACTTCACTGTTGAAATTGTTAGATGTCAGTGTAAGTTCTATTCTATTCTGATAGTTTCTTCCCTTCCCCTTTTCACTTGTGAAACTTGCTTCTGGTTTCTTGTTTTCCTGCCAACAATGATCTTCAAAGATTTAAATGCAATGTCAATCATCATTTTCTGTCTCCTCTTTTATTGCTCTCTTACTCTCAGTAATCCCTTCTATCTTAGTGGCTTTATTGATTACTTGACACACATAAAATAACCTGGCATAAATTGATAAGTCTTTCAAGTTTTACAGAATTGATTAATATTTACTTCCTGAAACTATTAAGTTGACATGAAAATCCTTGACCTCTCATTATATAAATTAAATTTTGCTTCATTACATGGACATTTAGTTTAAAGAATTACAGATATTTATATGTGTATTTGGTTTTAACATATTCAGTTATAGAAGTGAATTAAATCTGATTTGTAGATGAACATAAAAATTCTACTGTAAAAAAATATGTAACATATACAAAATCTTTAGGTTTCCTTACGAAATAAATATAACTCTAAACTGTAAATATAAAATCCCATGAAGTGGTAGTTGTGAACATATAGAGTGAACAAGCTAACCCACCAAAATTAGACATCAAAAAGCTATAGTCTCAGTTAATATGATTGAGTAGGACATGGCTCAACAAATATGAAAAGAAAAAATGAACACTTTTTGGTGGGGTGAGTGCAAATCAATTGGGAATCTTACAGTAAGTGTCTAGGAAGAAGGTAGCTGTAACCATGAACAAAAAAAAAAAAAAGGAACATAATTACAATAAAGTGGCTTTATCATTTTGTCTGTTTATTGGTTTCTCCAGATTTACAAAGTGTAGTTTTATTGTTCTTTTTTTATTAGTGTCTCTATTTTACAACAGAGTGGCTTTGTTTTCTCTAGTTTATGACAAAGTGGCTTTATTATTTTCCTATGTTTATTGGTATCTCTAGTTTACAACAAAGTGGCTTTATTATTTTCCTATGTTTATTGGTATCTCTAGTTTACAACAAAGTGGCTTTGTTTTCTCTAGTTTACAACAAAGTGGCTTTATCATTTTCCTATGTTTATTTGTATCTCTAGTTTACAACAAAGTGGCTTTATTATTTTAATATGTTTATTGGTATCTCTAGTTTACAACAAAGTGGCTTTGTTTTCTCTAGTTTACAACAAAGTGGCTTTATTATTTTCCTATGTTTATTGGCATCTCTAGTTTACAACAAAGTGGCTTTATCATTTTCCTATGTTTATTTGTATCTCTAGTTTACAACAAAGTGGCTTTATTATTTTCCTCTGTTTATTGGATTCTCTAGTTTACAACAAAGTGGCTTTATTTATTTTCTCTGTCAACTAGTCTCAACAAAGTGACTTTATTTGCCTCTGTTTATTGGTTTCTCTAGTTTACAACAAAGGGGCTTTATTTGTTTTCCCTGTTTATTGTTTTTTCTAGTTCACAACAAAGTTGCTTTATTATTCTCCTCTGTTTATTGGTATCTGTAGTTTAAAACAAAGTGGCTTTATTTGTTTTCTCTGTCAACTGGTTTCTCAAATTTACAACAAAGTGGTTTGATTTTTGTTCTCCGTTTATTGATTTACGAATTTATAACAAAGTGATTGCATTGCTTTCCTCTGTTCATTTTTTTAAATTACAACTAGATATATTTATAATTTTTCTCTGTTTACTGGATTCCTCAAAATTACATGAAAATATGCCCAAGATAGAGTAATATATAATCATAGTTCCTAACATATTTAATATTACAATCCAATCGGTTGGTATGCTTTCAATCCTTCTTCAGCCTTGTGCTGTTGTTTTTGATGCAGTAAAATTTGATATAAGAAAAAATTATAAGCAAAGTAAGAATTTATTTATTGGCTTCATGAAGATTTTATTCTATAAAAATTACTGAAATTTATCGAAAAATTATAAAATTTGTTCATTGCTAAGATATTTTTTAATATGATAAATAACTTTGGCTTTAGTTGCAATGATCTCCCAATAGATAAGTTTTGTAAATTGAATGAAACAATAAGTAAAGAAAAAGAATAAAGCCATTTTGTGTTGTTATTCTCACATTTTTTTTTAGAAAATATACATATTTTATATTTTATGTTATGTGAAACTTAAGGTTTGCATCAACAGATATATATATATATATATATATATATATATATATATATATATATGCATAGACGCTTAACCAGTACTAGACGATGTCATCTTCCACAGTACAATAAAACCCAGTACAATAAGAATAAAGGAAACAGTTATGCACAAGGTTGTCGCAAGTGAATCCAGTAGTGAGTGCTACTATTGAAAGGTCAGTAGTTCTCATGTAAGTTTGAGTCATACTCAACAGATTCCAGCTAGTATATTTAGCTACCCCCCCACGAAGGTTGCATGTGGCACAAGGTCGGTTTAACGTGGGTTCTCCATTCGTAGACTTGGCCAAAAATATTCCCTTTTTGAACCCACATAAACAGGTTCTGGGTCAGTCTACCTCCCCGAACAAGACTCTGCCCTTCAGTGGAGCCTCGTCCGTTGACTTACAGATACTTATAGGTTGTTACTACCTATAGTGAAGTCACTCATGGGGGAGACAGGTTGTTCCATTACATCATTTTTTCTTTATTCGTAATTGTTCATATTTACTTTCTGTCTTTCTTTCTTCAGAATTGTTTATACTTACTTTCTTCACTTTTCGTTCTTTTCTTTCTTTCTTTTTTTCTTCAGAATTGTTTATACTTACTTTCCTCACATTTGGTTCTTTTTTTCTTTCTGTTCTTTCTTTCTTTCTTTCTTCAGAATTGTTTATACTTACTTTCTTCACTTTTCGTTCTTTTCTTTCTTTCTTTTCTTTCTTTCTTCAGAATTGTTTATACTTACTTTTTCCACTTTTCATTCTCTTTCTTTCTTTCTTCAGAATTGTTTATACTTACTTTTTCCACTTTTCGTTCTCTTTCTTTCTTTCTTTCTTCAGAATTGTTTATACTTACTTTCTTCACTTTTCGTTTTTTCTTTCTTCCTTTTTCTTTCTTCAGAATTGTTTATATTTACTTTTTTCACTTTTCGTTCTGTCTTTCTTTCTTTCTTTCTTTCTTTCTTCAGAATTGTTTATACTTACTTTCTCCACTTTTGGTTTCATCTTTTCTGCTTCCTTGTAAGTTCCTTCTTTCTTTTCCTCTTTCTCGTCTTCCTTCTTATTATTGTCATTCTCTTTTTAAGTTAACCCTAAATGTGAATCATTAAATATTATATTCAATTTTTTTTCATTTAACTCATAAAAAGCTGCAATTAATATGATCAGATTAATCAATGAAAAATTGTTTCAAAATAATCAATAATCATTTATCTCATTGCACTTCATGTTTTCTTCTCTTCCTGATTCTTTTTTTCTTCTCTTTTTTTCACTTGTACTTCTTCCTTTAAGTCCCCCCTTGTATCATTTATTCTATTTTTCTTTCTCTTCTATCCTTCTTACTTCCCGCCTACCTTTTAGCATTTCTCTCCCCTCCATCTATTCTTTTCTTTCCATCAAACTCTTTCCTTCCATTTTTTTTTTGCTGTCACATTCTCAATAATTTATTTATTTTCTTGGTTCCTATTTTTTCTTTCATTCATTAATTTTTCTTCCATCTTTATTTTCTTTTCTCATTCTTTCTATTCCCATTCACATGAAAAAAATCTTTTGATTTCACTCTTTGTGTTCAGTCGTTCATTGACACCTTTAATTACTTAGAGCATGTCATCAATGGATTTTTGTATGAAAATTATTTCATTTTTTTTTATTTTTTTCATTAGAAAAATATTCAGAATGACTTTAAGGCTTTCTTGTGTCTTTGTTGTTGTTGCTTTTTTTTATTTTGTACATATTTTTTTTTTTTTTATCTGTTGTCCTTTCTTTTATGAAAGAATAAAACTAGAGGTATTCAGCTAAAACATGGCAATTCACACAGGCATGTGTTACATAACAGAATTTTGGAATATTTGAATGTTGACTCAAAATTTAATGAGGCAAGTAGCTTCATTTTGGTGGGGTAAAATTGATGGTATGGATAAAAAAATTCAAAGAAATCAAGTAAGAATGAAGAGTGATTGGAAGGAAAAAATAACAATAAAAATAAAATGTTGAAGAGTAAGAAGAAAAAAAGAAACTGATACAAAAAAATAAAGAGAGAGAAAGAGAAGAAAAAAGAAGAAAAATAATTAAAAAAAGAAAGAAAAAGAAAATAATTGAAAAAAAGAAAGAAAAAGAAAATAATTAAAAAGAAGCTGTAAGAAAAATGATGAAGAGAAATCTGTTCAGAATTCAATGAAAACCTTGAGAATTTAACAAAGAAAACGAAAACTGAAATTTAAAGAATTTGAACCAATATTTAAACAAATATTATTCATCATAAAGATCATAGGAATTAGAAAAGAAAGAAAGTTTTTGAATTTTCTATTATTTTCTTTTGATTATTAATAAAAAATATAAATTTCTATTTAAATCTACTATCATGAATCTGGTCAGTAATTAATTGGGCTTTAATTGGTTTCAAAATAACGAAGAGAATTATTGTCTGATTAGCAGCATATTCTTATTAAATGCTTTAAAAAACTGACCCCTAATTAATTCATATATATATATATATATATATATATATAGTAATGAGACAATATGGTAATCCATATGGAATTTTCAGGAGAATATAGATCCAGGGAGAGCTCTATGTCAAAAGATAGGGCAAAATTTTTATTAATTAAAGAATATCAAACACTTAAAATCCCATAGGGATGGGATTTTAAGTGTTTGATATTCTTTAATCAATAACATATATATATATATATATATATATGTATGTATGTATGTATTCTTCATCAATAAGTTTTTGTAATCAAGTGCATGGGAATTATCAATCTATCTGTGTCCAGATCTCTTGCTGTTTATTTATCTCATTCTATTCTTATCTATCACTTCCTGTTCATATTGACTTTACATTTTTTATTTTGTAAGAAATGACCAAATAAAAAATATGGCACAAGAAAATTTCAACATAACTGTCTGGCTTTAAGGAAGTTACCTCAAGCAAATTAGAATAAATTATTTAAATCAATGGAATAGATGAAGTTTGAAGATGAAGTGGATGAAAAAATAATGGAATCACTCAACTTTGAGGAAAATTATGAAATCACCTTTCAATTTTCATTTCTAACACAAATCTAAAAATACAAATCTCCAGTTAAATGAGAATATTTGCAGATCTTAACAAGTTTGGTTTTGTTGGTTTTGCTTTATGGCATATCGATCTCAATGCATTATTTAATGCCAACAATATTTTTATTGCTGGTAAAATTTTTCCAAAAACGTATTGATGGTAATATTTTTTTCTTAAAAAATGTATTGCAGGTAATAATGTATTGCTGATAATAATTTTTCCTCAAAGTATTTATTGCTGGTATTAAAACCTATTTTTACACTTTCATAGTGTTTTGACCCAAGTTTGGGTTAACTATTTACCCATAGTTAGGACCGTAACAGGTGCTACCACCCCAGATCAGGGTGTACCTGGGAACACCAGCAATTAAGAGGTGGTTACACATTCCTCAAAACCTCCTGATCAGAAGCCTTGCTGTTGGACATAGTTTGTTGTTTTACCCTGGATGAGACCTTAAACAGTTGGACTAGGCTAACTGGAAACATGACTCTAAGAAGAGAGCTGTTGACTGAAACAATTGGATTGATTATAAAACACCTTCAAGTGGGAAATCCAACATGGAGTGTAACAGATGATGTTGGTTGTTTCTAGTTGGCTGTGTACAAAATTTGGTGCAAATATAAACAAAGTGATAAGATTATGACAGCAAAATATATAGATACACAGAAGATGTCACATCATCAGGATGGAAAATTGCTAAGTCTTCTACTAGGAAAGTTTATTTACAATGTCATGTTAGACAGTTTTTCTCACCAGAATCTATCTAGCACCTTTATGAGTCCACCACTTGTCCATGGATTAAGCATTGTTACTATATCTATTCTGCTTCTGTCATATATTTAGAAAATCTTCGTAAAAACCAGAGAAGAATTTGAAATATTATAGGTCCTGATATGGCATCTTAGCTTCAATCACTTTCTCAACACTGTAACATAGTTTCCCTGTGCCCTTCATAGCAATTGTTCTGATGAGATTTCTTCTTTGGTAGCTTGACAGCAAGAATTTAAGCAGAGTACTAGATTGGATTTGGATGTGCAATGTGGTGCAATGGATATTGGCTCAGAGTGAGAACTTGGAGAGTCGAGTTTGAATTCCAGTTAATTTTATTGCGTTCACTTACACACCAATACCCTTGGGAAAGGTATGAATCCATCTCTTCTCTCTCCAGCCTTGGGTTAAATAGCAGAACTGGGTTCTTTAGTCTTGGTTGGCAGAAAGACTGCAGAAAGAAATGGCAACCAAAATAATCTGCCTCATCAGTCATGTATCGAAAAATACATGATTGCCCAAGCGTGTATCATGCATGGTACATAACTGACTGACTAGATTGGCAGCAAGGTTGCATTTAAAAATTCTTTCAGATTTTCACTGATAATTTTTGGCAACTTGTTATATCATTAATTTGATACAATTTGTCTGATCACTGCCAAAATGTTTATTCTTTATTTTCATATATAACATTTAAAGATTACTTGTTTATTCTTTATTTTACAGCTTTGATAATGAGTGGTGAAAAATTTGCAATTAGCAGAGTCATTTTATGCTGTCTGTAGAAAAAAGGATGGAGTGCAAGGGAAGTGACAAAATAAATTAATGATGTGGAAATATCACATATCATGTGGTATAAAATTGGTTTAGACGTTTCAATGAAGGTGACACTAGTGTTAAGACAAACCAAGTCAGGGAGACCTTCTGTTGTGAAAGATGAAACTTTGCTTGAACAACAGCCAAGCACTCGTACATTGTATTCTCTACTTGATCCTTTACAAAGCACCATCAATCAACACCACTGCAAACTCTGTCTTGAATGGATGCTTTTGAGAAGTTCCTCATGAACTGACCAGTGACCAAGCTCAGCAACATGTAAATATTTCTGGTAAATCCTTAAAACTTTTTTGAGTATTGAATTATAACTGGGGATGAAAAATGGATCTATTTTCATAATCTTAATAAGAGAAATCAGTGGCTTTATTCCTGCCAGATTTCTAAACCTGTTGTCAAATAAGGGTTTTTTGAACAGAAGGTCATGTTGTGTATTTGGTGGAAATTTTCTGTGCGTGTTGCATTTTGAGCTTGTCCAAGGTGGTCATGCGGGGAATGCTGACTTCTACACTCAACAACTGCAGCAAGTATATGATGCTTTGAAATCCCACTACACAGCAAAGACACACACTCCTACTGCATGACAATGTCCCAGTACGGACTACCAATGTAACCAAGCATAAACTTGAGGAATTTGAGTGATGGGAAGTGCTGCCTCAACTTGTGCACAATCTAGACCTTCCAAAATCAGATTACCACCTTTTCTGAACCATGGCTGATTTTCTATGCAGACAGAGGTTCAACAATGTGGATAAGGTTGAAAACAGATGGAGAAGTTTTTGCCTCTAAATCAGACAAATAGCGTAAGCAAGGAATTGAGCTTCTGGTATAATAATGGCAACAGAAAAAAAACAATATGATGGGTTATATTTGGATGAATAGAAGCTTTTCATATGTAAATTGTTTGAACTAATTAAAGCTTGAAATATGGAAAAACCTTTGACTCAACTCTGTGGAAATGGCTAAGTGTAACCATGTTCTATTATAATAGTTTATTTTCTTGTACTTCTTGTCTCTGAAACTCTCTTTCAAGTTCTTGCTTTCCTGTCAACTATGATCTTCAAAAATTGGAATACAATGTCAACTGTCATTTTCTGTCTGCTTGAATAGTGTCTTTTCTCAGTAATGTTTTCTCGGTTTCTTTCACTCTCAATAACCTCTTGCATCTTAATGGCTTTATCACCTTGTTTATTTTGCTATAATAAAAAGGAACTAAAAAAAACCTCAAAACTAATATTTTTATTTTTTAAATCAATATCAACCCATACAGGGCCACAAAGCCATTGAGACACAAGGGGTTACAGTGAATTAGGAACAGAAACATTACTAATCAGCATGAAGAAAAAGGGATAGTCAGGATGAAACTAGATAGTGATTGACACTGCATTTAAATTTTGGCAGATCAAAGTTGGCTTAAAAGAATGGAGCCAAAAACGAGTTCAACAAGTGAGAAGTGTTAGAAAAGAAACTGTTAGCATAGAACTTATGTCGACATCTAGCCAGCTCAGTGTGCATATTTCTACATGGCAAAAAGGGTTAACGTTTTTCTTCAGAAAAGGAATATCAATGATATTACCAGTAAACAATCCAATCTAATTGAAAATTTATGATGAAAGTGTCTTATCCTCGAGAATATTTAATAAAATCATGATTTAGGTAGATATTGCCAAAATATCATGCGGTCATAGTAGAAGATAATACCATGTGGCTTTTTAGGGCCAATTAGAAATAAATAAATTATATAATTCTGGAGCCAATGTTATTACAAAAAAGTGTATAAAACTCACAAAGTTTGGCCCCAGACAGATGTCACCAAGGTCCACGTCACTCTAGCTCCTTCTCTTCAAGAACCCATTTACATCCACATGCAAAAAGCCATCATGCTGACAAACTACAAAGAGACTGCTCCAAATTATTGCAACACAATTCACAGTAAGAACTAAATTCTCACTATTTCCTGTATTCCCCTCTTACTAATAAGCATGCGCACATGTACTGACTCTTTCACACAAATAACAACATTTAACTGTTTCTCACATACGTACACGAATACAATTCATATTCTATTCCAGAACTTTATAAACCAAATCAAAAAGATATTACTTTCTAATCTATAACCAACTTTTTGTATTCCTATTGTTATATTAAATTAATGTTTATTTGTTGATACTACATTTCTTTTTCTATTGGATTTTATTCTTTCAATGAAAATTGTGAAATTATTCTAAATGGACAAATTACGAACAGTCCTGAAACAATATTTTATGTTATTGTATCAAATTCCGACACTTCAAATTTTGACATTTAACAAAAACCTGAGTAGAAGGATTCCTACAAAAGTTAAAAAAAATAGTGTTTTTCCCAAGGCTTTATTTTGCAATGTTGATCTGTCAACTGTAATTTGAGAAAATTCAACCAGCTTCATGGACAATATTCCTTTTCATTAGTGAAGATCATATCTAAAAAACAAATCAGGCTATCATAAAAACATGAGGAAAAGCAACAGAGTAATAATAGTCAATTATTTTTGTTGTCACTGATTCCATAAAAAATATATAATTTGTTTCTCTATTTGATCTGGAAAAATTAATCTGTTAGTTAAAATAATTGCATTTAATTTGTTTCAAGTTTCATGAAGTCAGAATGCTAAACAATTTATTCAAAAATTCCTATGATTTGTTTATTTCCTATTAAGTAAAAAGTGGTAATTCTATAATTTTTTACAAGAGTTGTATAATTGATATTTTTGTTCTATTTGTCTAAAGTTCTCAAATTAATGAATCATCTTTATTCGTTATTATAATTAAACTTATTGAAACATTTTATTAGAAAGAGGAACTTTCCGACACTTTAACTGATCAGTTCTTTATTTCTTAACTTCCTAAATTCTGTGACAGTTGTTGATATTAGGCAGAGAAAGTGATATGTCCCGGAAAGGAATATATTTATTCAAAGTAGCAAAGTGGTTTTGGACTACAGTAACCAGGTAGGACAATCTAGAAGGTAACTGTAATGGACTGATCCTCGTCGTAGTGGTAGGCAATAGGCATAGACAATAGGCGTCATCCTGTACCTCCACATCAGTCTGTATTTATGGCTGACACCAGCAAATAATATTCCTGTGAGGGGGAACCCAGGTGTATGCATATTCATTTACATCAGAAAGGAAACTACAAGAACTCTCACAGAAGGTAGTGAAAGGAAAGCAAGAAGAAAGGACTAACCATCAATTGCAAGAAGAGAGAATGTATGGTTGCTAGCAAATGGAAGAGCCCAACATGTAAATTACAAATTGGAGCTACCAAAATCAAACAAGTTCCACAGTTTAAATATCTGGAAAATGTTTTAACAAAGGACAAAAAGTATGGCACTGAAATCTGAAGATTCATTGGGATAGTGAAAGGTGCATTCCAAAAACCAAGCAAAGTATTAAGGAATAGGGAAATTTTATGAGAAGCAAAGAAAACAGTACTGAACTATTACATAATATCAGTGCTCCTTTATGGCAGTGAATGCTGGATAATATCCTCACAGGTGAATTAGAGACTTGGAGCAATATAAATGGGGCTGTACAGAAGGATGTTGAGAATACCATGGATTGAACATATGAGCAATGACAAAGTTTTAGATAAAATGGAAACAAAAAGGAAATTTATATTAAAATCAGAAAGAAGCAGTTAAAATTTCTAGGGTACATAATTAGGAAAGATGACTTAGAAAATTTGATACTCACAAGTCAAGCGGGATAGAAGAAAACAATGCATAACCTATCTAGTGAGCTCAAGTAAATGAATTGCAGAACATGGTTTAGGAGAGATAATGAAAAAAAATAACAAAATGACAAAATTTATTAGGGGCTATAAAAACCAGGAAATGGGGGGGGAGAAGAAGAGGATTCATGCCTTTTGCAAGGGTATTAGCATGTAAGTGAATGTAATGGATTCAACTGGAATTCGAACTTGAATGTTTGATTCCACAACCTGAGCCACTATCCATTACTCCACCATGCCTCTGTAATGTATTGTCCTCATTGGTATTTATTTCCTTAAACTCTGGTATTTAAAAAAATGAGGCAAGTATTTCTCCTGAATTCCCAAAAGCAAAAAATTTAAACGTCTTCAAGTTAAATTTCTTTTAACATTTAAACAATTGTTTTAACAACAGTAATAATAATAATCATTGTTATATTTGATGTACTCTTTTCCTCTGAGATCCAGTGGCCAAAAAAAAGCAAAAACCAATCTTTAGTTCATTGCTTCTGGTACCAAACTATGCAAACAACTCCATATGTAATGGTCCCAACCTTCACACCAGGCTAAATCAGCACATGCTCTGTTTATAATAAACAGTATTAAACAACATTTACTGGCCTGAATGTTTGAAAAATTTTCATAGAAAATATTGATCCTCCGACAGGAAGCAAACCTGTATCCTATACGGAACCGTATAGGATTCGAAGGACAAATATTTTCTATGAAAATTTCTCGGACATTCAGGTTGGTAAATGTTGTTTAATACTGCTTATTATAAACAGGGCATTTACTTAAATATTTGTATCTATAAAAAGAATGTATAAACATAAAAATGTCTTAAAAATAATTGTTGGACTTTGTCCATTTCATAATGTGTGACGTCATTTGTTTACATTTGGATATGCCATGAGCAGATATGAATGTATGTTAGGGAATCATGGAAGATTAAAGTTTAAGGACAGTAAAATCGACCTTGCTAACTGAATGCTCCTCTGTGGCCCAATCGGTTAAAGGCATGTCAGGCTATATGACGGTGCCCTATAGGATACAGGTTCGGTTCCTGTCGGAGGATGAATATTTTCAATGAAAATTTCTCAAACATTCAGGCCAGTAAATGTTGCTTAATACTATTTATTATAAACAGAGCATTTACTTAAATATCTGTATCTATAAAAGGAATGTATAAACATAAAAATGTCTTAAAAATATATATCCATTTATGGAAAAAAAATCTCCATTGTGGCCAAGAATATCAGGACATCCTGTTCGGAATGATGTGCAATAATGACACATCATCAGTCAGTCCAGTACACACTTCTACAAGGCCACCTATAATGATTATGCTATTATTTTCAAGATTTCATTGGTGCAATCAAAACCAGAGAAAATGGATTGGCCACCACAAAGCAGAACATCCTTAATAGATGGCAAGATAGCAAATTGTCGGATTGGCAGAGACAGCTGTCAGATTTTCCAATCCAGACTGATAAAATGCAATTATTCATGAGATTAATGCAGAAGAAAGATGCAGAAGAAGCTGATGAAGAAATACAGAAAGATTATTTCTTGGAATCATTTGCTTTTACTTTGGATATCAATGGAAAATAAGAGCAGATTTCTGTTTCGTTTTTTTTCCATCCTTTTTTTAATGTCAGAAGGAAAATTGTACTGAATGTCTATCTGGCTGTCCAACAATGGATTATGAACTTTTTGCTTGGTGTATGATAATGTTTATTAGGTTTTTAGAATAATTCTTATAAGCTTGTTCTCAAGAAGACGATAACACTGGTGGGGATGAGCTATTGAGAAGGGTTAAACATCACTAAGAAGAGATAAGCAGTAAGCATTTATTTGGTAAATAAGGTGGGAGAGTTTTAGGGATGACTCATTTAGCAGTGATAGGGATTGAGACATATACTTTTGTGGTGAGCATCGAAAATGATCTTGGAGTGTGGTGACAGAAGTACTTTCGTTTTGTTAAGTAATGAAGGAGAAAACTTCTTCGATGGAGTAAACAATTGACTTTGAAACTATGGAATGAGTTTTTCTTAGCAGAATGAAAGAATACTTTAATGGCAGATAGATTGATCACCAAAAAGATGAATGCTTCAAAGTGATAAAAATAATTACTGGATGTTTATTAAAATAAAACAAAAGAAATTCAAATACCTGAACTAATTTTCTTTCAATAGCTTCATCTACCACAAGGAAAGTTGGTTCTCTGTGGCATGTCAGAAGGTTTTCCTCACCTGAGTCCATTCTTCAAATCTACCATTTGTCCTTGCATTGAATACTGCTGCCATATATGGTTTGGTGCCCTCACTGTTCAAAGTTCTCGAGATGGACATGCAATGTAATAGGTCCTGATCTGGTATATTGTCACAGTCACATTCTCACAGATATGCTGTGGCTTCCCTCTGTCTTTTCTACAAATATTTTCATTGCTACTAATGAGCTACTTTCACTGGTACCCAAACTGCATGAATTTAAGTGTGCTACTTGGCTGGCATCTCTTCCCACCCTTTTACCGTCAAAACAGTTAAATGTTGTCATCTCTTCTACTCCAACAGCTTCTTATCTCACACTTCCCGTCAGTGGAATTCCCTTCCTCCTACTTGCTTCCCTCATAGCTATAATCTTCAAATATTTAAATGTAATGTCAGTTGACATCTTCTGATGCCTTGAACTTGATCCCCATCCTTCTCTCTATCTTTTCCTCAATCACCCCTCTTTACTCTTGCTCTCACTCTCTGTAACCCCTTGTGTGCTAGTGGCACTCCTACCTTGCTTGGGGTGATATGCTTAAAAAAAATGATAAGGAGAAAAGCATTTGATCAGCTAGAGGCATTATTAATTTTTCACATATAATTTAATAAAATTTTAGAAAGCTTTTAAGGATTTTTTGTTGTTTTCTATTTCATTTCACCTCAAGAAAGGTGATAAAGCTACTCAGACACAAGTGATTACTGAATGTGAAATTATCTGAAAAAAAAACATTATGAAGAGAGGATGATAAAAGAATAAGACTGAAGGAGACAGAAGATGACAACTGATATTTTATTTAAATTTTTGAAGAACAAAATTGACTGGAAAGCAAGAAGCCAGAGAAGAAACTGTTAGAATATAAGTTTTGGTTATATCTAACTATTTCAACAGAAAATGAAGAGACCTAGTCACCAATCTATTACTATACTTAAATCTCTAAAGTTAGGGTTCCAAAAAGGAAAGCTCATTAAAACAATTACCATGAAAATATTTATAGAAAAGGCAGAGGGAAGCTATATTATGGCGGCGAGAAAGTGACTGAAACCAGGATGCCAGGTAAGGACCAATGATATTGCAATTTCTTCTTATAATAATGGGAATGTGATAGAATCCAAGATGCTAAGTTATGACTGATAACATTAAAAATTCTTCTTTGGATTTTATCAAGAAACTTTAAATATATAACAGAAGCACCAGATCAGATGTGGTAGTAATATTCGATGTATGGTTGACTTATAAATGTGAAAGCCATTTCTTGCCCCAGTTATCAACAGGTTTTATCAACTACCAAGTTGACCTCATTGAACTGATCAGATTTACCATTAATACAAAAGCAAATAGTTATGTCATCAGCATAGGTCCTGAATTGAAAACTGAAAATATTGGGAAGGTCAGTTATGAAAATTAGGCACAATATATGCCAAAGTATAGAGCCCTGTATGACACCTGCATTAATAAAAAAAGATCTAGAAGAATGGTCATTCAAGACAACTTTCATTTTGCAATTTAATATGAAATAACATAACCTTTCAACCTGTGAAGAAGAACGGCATGCAAAATCCTGTCAAACACCTTCAATATATCCAAAGCATCAGCCCAAGGTTTATATCTAAATTCTGACAGGATTTTTCAACAATATCTGTTAATACATCAGCAGTTGACCTAGAGAGGTAAAAACAATATTACTTATCTGAAAGAAGACCCCGCAAAGATGGTTAACCAACCTGAAGCTGATTAAAAAATCAAGTATTTTGCCAAAATGCAGTAAGTTTGGATATGCAGGTGGTGTACTAGATAATAACTCAGAATTGTTAATTGGAAAACTGAATTCCAATACCTGAGGGCACTTCCATGTGCTGTAATGGTTAGCAAAGTTGTCTTGCTAAATCAATTACAACTGAATAGTGAGTTTGATCCTCAATGGGTGTACTATACTTTCAGCCTTGTACCACATCAGAAAGTAAGAGTTTAAATTTCTACAGCACAAGAAGGAGAGTTTAAAGATTTTGACATATTACGGACATATTTAAGGCAAGAGTGATAGAAAGAAACAGGCAGAAACCTTCCTATCTAGCTGGACACCTTCCTAAAAAATGAAGAAAAGACTTGAAGCAATGGAAATGTGGTTCTACAGTTGAAGTATGTTGAGAATACCATATGTAGAACATATGAATAACAATGAAATTTTAATGATAATAGAAGCAAAAAGGATGGTTGTACTTAGAATCAGAAAGAGATAGTTGAAATTTCTAGGACACATAATGAGGAAAGAGGGCTTGGGAATTTTGACATTCACAGGACATAATGAAGGAAAAAAATAATAGAAGGAAACCTCAAGACAAACTCACTAGCTTTTATAAATGGATGGAAGAACAGAGAGGGATAGTAATTAGAACAGGGAGGGATAGTAGGAGCGATAGTAATGGGAATAGGAAGGGATAGCAGGAGGGACAGTAACGGGAACAGGGAGGGATAGTAAGAGGGATAGCAATGGGAACAGGGAGGGGTAGTAGGAGGGATAATAATGGGAACAGGGAGGGATAGCAGGCGGGACAGTAATGGGAACTGGGAGGAATAGTAGGAGGGATAGTAATTGGGACAAGGAGAGATAGTAGGAGGGATATTAATGGGACAAACATTGCATAACGTTACCATCAATATGAATTTGTGGAGAGCCATGATCACCTACATCCTGAAGATGCATAAAACAAGAAGAAACATCACTTGGCTTGTACAGAAATTAAATAATTGAGGAAAAAGAAGTATTTTTTTATTCTCTAAGTGTGTGGAAAGAGATTGAATGCTATGCATTCACTCATGAGAAATAGTTTGACACTTTAACAAAACAAAAATGAAAATAAACAAAGAGTAATATGAGACAAAAGCAAAATACAAACAACAAATGTGAAAAAGTTAATGTCAAAAAGGTTTTTCTTTTGAAATATTCCTTTGAAAAAAGTAAATGCAATACAGAAAAAGGAAATTTTCCCAGGACTGCAAGAAACTTTCAGTTAGACTATAATCACCAAAATGTTGGAAACATTAATATCCAAAAACAGAAACAAAGCAAGCAATAATGTTAATAATGTCTGTGAGTCTTGCAATAAGAAAATTGAACAAGGAAACAAAAAAATAATATTCTGGCTTGAAACAAACTTTTTTCTTAAAAATTTGATTGGTAAAACAAAAAATAGTAAAAGACAAAAACAAATGATGTAAGCCATGAATTTCAAACAAGAAATGACCTCAGTCTTTGCATGCAAATTAGTAGAATCAGGCTGAAAAGAAAGCATAACCAATTCATCTGCTAACAGACGACTGGACCGACAGATGACCGCTGTTCACTAACAACTGATTGGATTCAAAAACACTGATTTGCTCAATGGACTTTTCTTTCATTTTGTTCTATTTTTTAGTGAATTTATTTTTTTTTATCTAAAATGTCTTACATTTGTTTGTTTGTTAAAGGTCGGCTTTGAGTTCAAAATACAAGAATAATATGTTTGTGTGTAACAATCTCATAGGTATGAAGTCGGATTGTCTGTCATTTTCAAATCAAATGACTCTATCACTTGTTCACTTTATGTTACTGGAATTTAGTAGCAAAATATTTTAATGAGGGAAGACTGAAAGAAAGGAAGAAAGAAAAAAAAAAGAAAGGCAAATGAAAAGAGTAGGTCATAAAAAGTAATAAAAACTTACTTGAGAGAGAGAGGATGGAAAAATGAAAGGAAAAAAGATAAACAGAGCGTGCAGTTGGGG
>OZ010576.1:21248350-21328350 GCA_963932145.1 Acanthosepion lycidas
AATCTAGTAGTACATTTAAATTCATGCTGTTGAACTACAAAGGAGGAGAGCTCATTAGAACAACTGCACCAAAATGGCTGAACATGTGAGCAATGAAGTTTTAGAGAAAACAGAAGCAAAAAAGAAACTTATAATTCACATCAGAAAGAGACTGTTTAAATTTCTAGAGCACAGAAAATTTGACACTCACTGAATATATTAGGTTGGTGCAAAAAAAATGACGTAATAATGTCGTTTTTTGACGTTAAAAAATACGTCAAAAAACGACATTATTACGTCATTATTTTTGCACCAACCTAATATTAAAGGCAAGTGCAAGAAAGGAAAGCAGTGCATAAACCCCTGCCTAACGAGCTTGTATAAACGGATGGCAGGGAAAGATTTAGAAGAGGCAGTAAAATGACAAAATTTACTAAAAGCTGCAAAGTACAGGAAATAATGGAGAGCCTTGATCGCGAATGTCCTAAAGGGACATTGCACATAGAAGAAGATGAAGAACATTGTGTATTGTTCATTGAGAAAAGAATAAGCTGGTCAAGTATATTTGAAATGCAAATGAAATGCATATTTGAACCGCTGTTATTTATTTTGTACTGTTTTCATTTGCTTTAATTCTTCTTCCATCAGAAATGGATTCAACATGGAATGAGGTATTAACTAGATTCTACACAGATTAATAATCTTAACAACATAAGATTCATGGATGATAGTGTGTTGATGGAAGACTCAGAAAGAATACTGAAAGAATTCCAAGACAACAATTTAGTAATGGAAAGAGGGACTATCAACTCTAAGAAAACAGCATGCCCATAAGCAAAAGAAATAGCCCAAAGATATATCTATCAATCTACACACATTGAATCACATTAATGTGTGTGTGTGTCACACACACACATACTACAATATCTCTATATTTTTGAGATGAGGTATTATGTACACTATTTACAATTTACATTATTCGGACTATTGTCCTCATCTTTGTTGCCATATTTATTACAATATTTCGGCCATTGTACGCTCCAGCCTTCTTCAGGTGGTTGGAATATCAAACTGAACCCTTTATTTCACTCACTGGGGTAGACTAGTTCCACGTGCCATGTCTAATGGATGTTGGTTATCAGTTACCTCCTGTTAATTCCCCTCTCCAAGTTCTCCACCACCTTAGCCAGGTATTGAACTCACACTCTTTGGGTCCTGTCACTGGATCTAACTAACACCTTTATCCACTATGCCATGTATCCTTGAGGACATCTGAATTTCTGGGTATTATAAACCTAATGTCTTCAGCAACAAATTTTTACCAGTGCTCATATTGCTAATTTTTGGTGTTATCATTGTATGTTTTTTTTACCATAGCTCATATTGCAATTTTTGTTGTTATTATCGCTTTTCTCTGGCACTCCTTATTACTAGTTCCCATATTGTATTCATTTCTATGCTTGGTTGGCTCAGGAGATTTTTGTGGTCTTGCATATGTGCTGATTCCTTAAGTTTATGAATATTCCAGTGGTGTTGTTGTCTATGTTTTTTCTCAACCTGGTCCCACAGAGGGTGGTGATCTCCCTTTTCTCTCCATATGTGGTCAGTCATGACTGATTTTTCCACTTCCCCTCATGTTAGAGCTTTCTGGTATTCTTGAAGCCTAACCTTAAGGGGGCGGACTATTTCCTCTTTATATTTCTTTCTGCTACTGCACATATGTACAGTCTTTAGTCATGTTTTTCTCTATGGGGGTGGTCTTACTCGGGAGAGAAATCTGCAAATTGTTGTCCAGCTTTTGAAGGCTGTGTTGATGTTATATGGACCGCATATTTTCTCTGCTGTTGTCCTCCTCTTGTACCCACCTATCCCAGTTTTTTTGGGCTGCTGCCATGTACCCATGGACAAAACAATAATGATAGTCTGTTTTTGTTTGCATGGAAGATTTTTAAGCAACGACAACCTCATGCGTACGAAATGCTGGAAGCGAAAATTGCACTGCTGCTCATGACATCACACATGACCACACGAGAGTGAAAACAAGAACTATTAAGTATGGGAAGCCGTTGGTATAAACCAATGGCTTTTATTATCAATTATAGGCATTTAAGAATATTTGTAGAGATTTCATAGTTTATTTTGTTCAGGTTAGGTTTCAACTGTTTTATGTATATAACTTCAAGTATTTGTTTTGTCCACGTATTGGTTAATATATTGTAATGTAATTGTCATCTTTGATAATGGCTTATGTAAGGTGAAAGCTTAGATAGGATTAAAAAATATGTATCAATATGGTGATTTTCTTTAATCTGTTAATGATAATGTTATTAAGCTTATCAGATGATATGAAAAGAATTTACATAAAATAAATAGACGAAACTTGCCTATATTATTTAATGAAACATGCATCAATAAAAAAAATGATGCCTATATACACACAATATATATATATATATATATATATATATATATATATATATATATAAACATAATCATAGTTGGTAAACTGCAATTATGATAAAGTTGGTAATTAAAAATGCTCAATACAATGTAGAGCCTATGCAACATAAAAAAATAAAGAATAAAAACTAAAAATTAGGCAACCTAAGTTTCAACCTCAAAAATGAAAGATTGCCAGGCCAGTCAAGCTTTACTATATGTTGTTTGTGAAGCTGTAAGCAACCAGTGTCACAAGCTAAAGATTGAACCTTGTCCCTGACAATCTTTCATTTGTGAGGGTGCAACTTAGGTTGCCTTGGTTTCATTGTTATTCTTTATTTATTGTACATTTCATATATATATATATATATATATATATATGTATATATATATATATATATATTTGTATATGTATATATGTATATATATCTGTTTATATTTATATAAATAATTACTTGTCTATCAATAAAACACACATATACATACATTCACAAATATTAATAATGACTGGTCATTTCAGAGCACACTTCTGCTAGGGTGACTATACACTCCTTGTTGCAGATGCCTACACAGGCACACTTTTGTTTCAAAATCAAGCAGGTACAGAAATATATCTGGGTAGTGTATAAACAGACAATGGAAAATGTACCACAATCCCAAAGATGCAGAGAAGAATCCTTAACAGAAATTAAGAAAATTTTAAAGAGATTGGAAAATATCATTTGACAAAGAAAAGAGTGCTGAGCTGCTATGTAATATTGAATCTTTTATATGGCAATGGGTGCAGGACAAATTATAAAAAGAATTGAAGTGACAGAATCTACCAACAAATCCTAAGAATACCATTGATAAAAAGATGAGCACTGAGGAAGTCTCAAGAAAAATAGAAAGAAGGAAATTTATACTTAAAATCAGAAAGAGGAAATGGTATATAATGATGAAAGAAGGCCTAGAGAATTTAACACTCTCAGGAGATATTGAAGGTAAGTGAAGCAGGGTGAAACTATGAGTAACCTACCCTAAGAGGTTGTGAGGTAGATGGCTGAACAGACAGAAAGGTTTAGGAAAGGAATTAAAGTGACTTGGATGAATAATGATGAAAGATGCTCTAGAAAATTTAACACTCACAATAGATATTGAAGGTAAGAGAAACAGGGTAAAACAATGAGTAAGTTACCCTAAGAGTTTGTGCAAATGGATGGCAGAATAGGGTCTGGGTGGATAGTAAGGGGATAAACATTGCTAGTGGGTTACAAATGATAAGGTGTTGTGGAAAGCTATGATCCTGAAGGGATATAGCACACTGAAGAAGAAGAATCACTTTTCAACTTCTTCACAATTTCTAATGTTGTATTCCTATGATAATATCTTGTTTCACCTTTGTGGCTGTATCTTTCTTAAAACCATGGCTATGTTTATATAACTAAAGTTGAAAGATAAAAATCAACAACAATGCTATTATATATATAATTATTTTGCATGACTAATATCAAATTGAATAATAAAATCTCACATCTCTAAATAAGTTACTGTGTATATGTCACATGAAAAAATTTATTATAACCAAAAATTCATACTGTATACTTACAATCAGAAGAAACAGTTAAAATTATGGGTACACATGAGAACCATCTTTTTTCAAAAGTTGTGGATTGGCACTAAAGAATCATAAACAAAGAATTTTAAGAGATAACAAAAACCACATCACTTGAGGTCTTTCAACAACATTAAAAACTAAATAGCACATGTAAGTCAAAGAGAAAATAATGACATAACCAAGATTTGGCCATTCCACATTACCTCAAACAAAAGGTTAGAAAGAAAACCCCTGCATCAATACTGGAAAGAGTAATACCAGTTACTGAATTTGATAAAACTATCTTCCTGAAAAATTGTTTTAATAGAAAGATTTTATAAATTTCAACTGTAAGTATCATTGGCTGCTAGATCAATGAAAGCCAAATATTATTATTGCAATTATACAATATTAGGCACTTAACTCCTAAATTTTGATGTGGATATTTCTATTAATTTTCCTATTTTGGAGATCAAGATTTAAAGTTTTGACTTTTACCTTGGTTGAAGCCCCAACCTCTGGTACTGAGGAATATGAAACTATCTCAGGTATGTATAGTGAATATCTATATTAACTATATGTACCTATTGAACACTGAAAAGAATTGATTTATTTTTCTTAAAATATATTTGAAATGAGCGCTTACAACGAGAAAAAAACATTTTTATAAAATTATGTTTTTTAATGAGATATATTTAATTATTATTTTATTATTTTCCTCTCCATTTGTGTTTAATATTCCAGAGATATTTAAGAGAGTTTGGCAAGTACTGGTGGTCTATTTGCATCTGGTTAAACACCAAAAATGTTTTTTAACTGTTTTTTGAGAACCAGAAGGTATGTCTTAAATACTGTCAAAATTCTACAAGTACAAAGTTATTCTTATAAAATCTGGTGAGAGATTGATTCTAATATTTTATGGTTCTCTTTTCCTTTTTTTATGGGTTATGTTGCTTCAAGATGTGGGTGGTTATGGCTCTCCACAACTTCCTATCCATTGTAGATCTAAGCAATGTTTGTTCCCTTACTCTCCCTTCCAGTCCCTGTTCTGCCATCCAGCTTATTAGATAGGCTATTTGATATTTCCCTATGACAATTGTTCCTTCAATATCTCTTGTGAGTGCCAAATTTTACTAGTGCACTTACCTCATTATATATATAAGAGAAAGTGGGAGACAAACTTAGTAAATACTTTCTAAGAAAAAAAAAAAGAAGCAAATACTAAACAAATCAATCCAGTGAATTCTCCACTTTTCTATCAAGCTTCTTTTCTAATAAAAACTTCCATGCTAAGAATCAAAACTAAAAGAAAACCTAGAAAACATTAAAATCACCAGTACTCTGATTCAAAGGCAAAAAATGATAAACTTATTCTTTTATGTAAATCATTTACATTCAGATTAGTATCTGTCTTTATTTCTGAGATGACTTTTTATTATTATTCTTACTCTTCACAGTGTTTGGACTGTTGTTCTCATCTTTGTTGCTATATTCACAATGTTTCGACCATTTTACACTCTGGCCTTCATCAGGTGATTGAAATTTATTTCGTCCACCAGTGTTGGTTGAATCCAGTCACTTGAGCCAAAGAGTTGTGAGATCAATACCTAGCTACAGCAGAGATGGACAAAAACTTTGAGAGCTAAGTTAAAAGGGGTGATAACTGATACTGATATATCCAGAAGAGGCATGACACGTGGAATTAGAAGAATCTATCCCCATGGATGAAATTCCAATCACCTGAAGAAGGTCAGAGTGTATAATGATTGAAACATCATGAATATGGCAAAAAGATGCGGACAACAGGCCAAACAATGTAAATAGCATAAATAATTTAGATTAATGTCCTTATCTTTATTGTTTGTGTCACAATGTTTTGGCAGTTGTGCCCTCTAGCCTTCTTTAGATATGTGTTGAGTTTTGTAACCTTCAGAGAATTTCAATGGTTTCCATATATTTAATCTATGTGGGTGTAGCTTGTTCCTATTTTACTGTAAATGTCTATGAGTATCTTTTCCTGTTTTTTCTATTACTGCTCATTTATTGCTCATCTTGTTTACACTGAGTTTATATCTGTACTACCCAGCCCAGGGATTGAACTCATAATTACTATATCAACTAATATGTGTGTTTGCTCTTTTATTTTTTACAAAGACTTATTTCTCAAATATGCATGTATGTGAATGTGCACATGTGTATACACTATAGTTCAAAAGCTTAAAGCCACCGTCAAAGTTATTATGGGATGGACTTGACAAAAGGGTGAAAAAAATGAAAAAGAACTCTTAGAGTCATTGAAAAAAGAATGGAATCAATTACCAAACTTATACTTTGAGAAACTTTTGCGAAAAATTTGTGTTGCAGTAATCAATGCTAAAGGAAGAAATTTGATGAGAGAAAAATTTAATCATAAAATGCTTTTTTTCTTTTTATCATAATAAAATTTTCTAATAAAAAATCATCTTACTTTTTTTTAACCATGTATAATAATTTTCTCTTATTTAATTTATAAAACAACTACTTTTAGGGCCAATTTAAAACATTTCCAGGGTGACCCCAAACGTTTGAACTGTAGTATATATATATATATATATATATATATATATATATATATATATATATATGTATGTATATATATATATAATGTATGTATGTATGTATGTATGTATGTATGCATATCTGTGAGTACTACATCCTCTAGTATTCATGTCTGATTTTAAATCTGACTTCATACTTTGTAATTATAGCTAATTTGTCCATTATAAATGTTGTGTTTGCATATACCTGACAGTATTTCATGCAAATATTCTTTGTCTGGTTTAATTTGAGGCTACTTTCTGCTTCATTAGGAAGGTAATATTTTTCAATCAGATGATAGAAGCATTTGCATATTTTTTTTATAATAATCTTTTGATTTTATATATTTTGCGCATTTATGTACCTTGTCTGTGTTGAGGTATTTTTGTAATCTGTGATATTTTTAAAGCTTTTAAGAATAAAAAATAAAATAGGATAAAAATTAAGTTATATCTGTCATTAAAAATGAGATAGTGTGATTGAATTTGTTAAAGTTTCAAAACTTAAGGCAACATGAACAAAAAAATAATTTCCATATTGGATTTTAATGTTCTATAATGTCTTTTAATGTCTTATAATGTCTTTTAATTTTTGTAATTTCCTTTAATGTTCTATAATGTCTTTTAATGTTCTATAATTTCTTTTAATGTTCTATAATGTCTTTTAATGTTCTATGATGTCTTTTAATGTTCTATAATTTCTTTCAATGTCCTATAATGTCTTTTAATGTTCTATAATTTCTTTCAATGTCCTATAATGTCTTTTAATGTTCTGTAAATCTCTTTGTGATATTTACTTGTGGAATGCTTGTTCACATAGACATATAGCAAAAGTCAAATTTTAAACTCTTTAACTCACATATATGAAATCTAGGATATGAATAGAGAATTCCTTTTCTTAAGAGACTTGGCTCAAAACCAAAATGACCATTTAGACAGATTTGCATCTACACACGTGAATGATGGTAGGTGTAAAATTAAAATTAACAGATTAATTAAGACAAAGAGGTAAAAAAAAATGATATAATATGCAACTACATAAATATTTTTATGAAATCAAAAAGTAAAAGAGCAGAGAAAGGAAGAAAAAAATGAATAAATTAATAAAATTAAATTAAGCCATCCATCATTCATGAATCTATGTTTTAAAAAAATATATTACATAGTACATGGAACATCCTCTCTTTATGTGCTATGACTCCTCAGGATATGGGGGATCATGGCTCTCCACAGTTTCTTATCCCTTGTAGCTCTTAATAAATTTTGTCTTTCTATTATTTCTCCTAAACCCCATCCCACCATCCATTTACTCAAGCTCACTACATATGTCATGTACTATTTTCCTCTGTCCCTCTTGCCTTCAATCTATCCTGTGAGTATCAGATTTTCCAATCCTTCGTTCCTCATTATGTGCACAAAAAACCTCAACTCTCTTTTCCTGATGTTAAAAGAAAAAATAAACAAATAAAATTAAAATTAAATAAGGAAGCAAATGAGTAGATAAAAAAAAATAATCCAGCATTTACAAAGTTATGTGAAGAGAATCTTTCCATTTAGTCAAAGATCTCAATTTTACAAGGATATCTTTCCATATACACTCTCAAAACCAACATTTTCAAATATTTTTTGTTAGTCAATCCACTTTTTATTTTATTTGTCTTTTAATTTTATTCAAATCCATCTTTTTTTCTTGTTCTTATCTCGAAAATGTTTTCAATTTCTTTTTCTTATCTGATCTCTGTTTGGATTTCTGGAATGAAGTGTTATCACCACTTATACTATTTACATTCAGACTATTGTCCTCATCTTTGTTGCTGTTATCACAACATTTTAGCAGTTATGCCTCTGGCCCCCACCAGGTGTATGCCGATCCAGGTAACCTACAAGGAATTCCGAACTGAACCTTTTATTTAATCTATGGAGGTAGACTGTTCTTGTTCAACTGTCTGTGTCTATTCACTGTAGGTTACCTGGATCAACATCCACCTGATGGCTGGAAGGCAAAACTGGCTCAAAAGTTGTGGTAACAACAACAAACATGAGGATAATAGTTTGTGTGTAAATATTTGATCTCTGTTTAACTTTTTCATAAATACTAAAATTGCGTTCCTATCATTCAATAACTTTACAATATCTCATTTATCTTTTGTGGTTATATATTTCATATGACAATGTTTATATGCCTGAAATCAAACAATATACATGAATAACTATATATATATATATATATAGTCATTTGCACTAAAATGAACAAATTTTTTAACCATGTATAATAATTTTCTCTAATTTAAAGTATAAAACAACTACTTTTATGGCCAATTTAAAACATTTCCAGGGTGACCCCATGTCTGAACTGTAGTGTATATATATATATATATATATATATATATATATATACATGCATGTCTTTGAGTACTACATCCTCTAGTATTCATGCCTGATTTTAAATCTGACTTCATACTTTGTAATTATAGCTAATTTGTCCATTATAAATGTTGTGTTTGCATATACCTGACAGTATTTCATGCAAATATTCTTTGTCTGGTTTAATTTGAGACTACTTTCTGCTTCATTAGGAAGGTAATATCTTTCAATCAGATGATAGAAGCACTTGCATATTTTTTTTATAATAATCTTTTGATTTTATGTATTTTGCGCATTTATGTACCTTGTCTGTGTTGAGGTATTTTTGTAATCTGTGATATTTTTAAAGCTTTCAAGAATAAAAATAAAATAGGATAAAAATTACGTTATATCTGTCATTAAAAATGAGATAGTGTAATTGAATTTGTTAATGTTTCGAAACTTAATGCAACATGAACAAAAAAAGGGTTGCCATGTCTATTCACTGTAGGTTACTTGGATCCACCTGATGGCTGGAGGGCAAACTGACTCAAAATTTTGTTATAACAACAACAAACATGAAGATTATAATCAGATCTCTGTTTAACTTTTTCATAAATACTAACATTGTGTTCTTATCATTCAATAACTTTACAATATCTCATTTATCTTTTGTGGTTATATATTTCATATGACAATGTTTATATGCCTGAAATCAAAAAATATACATGAATAACTATATATATATATATATATATATATATATATGAAGAAATATAGTCTTAAGATGTGCTATATCTATGGGATAAAGTGCTCAATATCAGAGATAGAGCATGTGTAAATATAAAAGTGAACATAGAAGTCAACACTTACAGGCGACATTCTGTTTCATGCTAGATGCAATCGTCAGGCTACTTCTCGTAGCCTGACGATTGAGTCTACCATGGAACAGACTGTTGCCTCTGTTGACTTCTATGTTCACTTTTATATATATATATATATATATATATATATATATATATATATATATATATATAATCATTTGTACTAAAATGAACAAATTGTCAAATTACATAATAAAATCACACACTCTAAAGTAGTTATTGTAGATATTTCTCATAACATCAGATATTATCATTATATTATAAGCTATCATAGTGTTCCCATCACTCTGTAACTTTACAATATCTTTTATTCCTTTTTAATCTCAAGAATATAAGATACACAGATGACACTGTGTTTATGACCAAATCAAAAAAAAAAAAACTACACAACCTCCTGGATAGGGTAGTAGAAGAAAGTGAGAAAAAGTTACAAATTAGAGAAGTAAACATCAAGAAGGTGCAGAAATATATGAGAAATGGCAGAGGGACAAAACTTATTGAGAGCTACAAGAGATAGGGGTGAAGTGGAGAGCCATGATCACCTATGTCTTGAAAGGATATGGAACATAAAAAGAAAAAGAAATATATGTATATTTGTCCCTTGACAGTGATAAAAAAAATAATAGTAAAATGAAGAAATATATGGGAAACATTCTAAAAGCTAACCAAGGTGTTGAGAAATGGGAAAATTTCATTAGAAACAAAAAAAATGAATGGTGGATTGCAATGTGATATCCATCCTCTTATATGGCAGTGAATGATGAACATTCTTCCCATGGATGAGGAAAAAACTTGAGACAGCATAAATGTGGTTCTACAGAAGGATATTGAGAATTCCATAGATGGAGTGAGTAAGCAACAAGAGAAAAAAATGGCAACAGAAAGAAAGTTTATACTCAGAATAAGAAAAAGACAGCTGAAATTCCTTGGATACATAACAAAGAAGAAGGTCTTGGAAAACTTAACCCTCAATGGGCATATTGAGGGCAAGAGGGATAGGGGAATGCAGTGAGCCACATCTGATGAGTTTGGAGGCTGGAATGAGGAGAAGGGGCCTTAGCAAAGTGAGAAAAAATACTGAGCCACAAATTAAAGTAGTGGAGAGCCATGATCACCTATGTCTTGAAGGGATGTAGAACAAAGAAGAAGAGATTATATATTTCTTAGATGACACACTATTTAAATCTGAAATTAAAAAAATAAATATTTTAATAAATATTAGTATTATTATTGTTATGTATTTACAACATGATAAACAATCAAGTTGATTATTAAAAACTCACACCACCAAGTAAATTATTACAAATGCTTTTATTTTAAATATTTGCAATAATTGAAATATATTTATTATATAAATTTTGCCAATAGTTGCTTAATATAAATTTTACTGGGAAAATATTAACTTGCATAATAAAATCTAACATCCTATAATTGCATGTAATATTGTATAAAAATGAATATTCTATATATGCATATACATAAACATGATCAAAAGAATGTGTATGATTGTGTATGTGCAATTACATGTGTGTGCGTGCACATATCAGTTTCAATAAGTAAATGTACTTACCTATGTCTATGATTGTATCTGCGCATTGGTCTGCCTATATTCAAGTATATATGTGTGCACCTGTCTGAAACATTCATCTACATCCCTCCTTTTTCAAAATCAAAAGAGAATACTTTATCAACAGTAATGGATTAGGCTCATCCCTTTCTTGCGTGCCTTTGTGCATTTTTATTTCTTTTTGTTTTGTTCTCTCTTATTTCTTTGCAACTTTATACCAAGTGCAAAGTTTTGTTAATAGTCAAAAGTCAAGAAGTCAAAAACTTGGCAAAAAACTTAAAAGATCATAATCACAGCTGTTAGCATGACCAGCCTTCAGCGAGTATCTTAAGCAAAGAGCTTCTTTTATTTTTCTCTTTTTCTTTATTTCTTATATCCATTTCAAGACATCATAAACTTTTTTCTTTTTTTTTAAATCATCCCTTTTCAAGTTTACCCACCTCATCTGAATAAATCTTGCATTTTTTCTATGTTTCTCAAACCACACCTATTAATCTGATACTCTTTCTATTTTTAATCAGTTTTTCAGTTTTTGCCATCTTTATCCTCTTCTTCATATTCTCCGCCATCTTTATTCCTCGTCTTTCACCTTTTTTCTTCTTCCTGTAATTCACCCCCTCTTTTTATTCACTTATTTTTCTTCTTCTTCTTCCTATATCTTTTTCTTGTCACTTTCAAAACTTTTTTACATCTCTGCTATCTCATCTTTCTTTGTTATCTTCTCTTTTTTTTCTTTCTTAACTCATTCATTCTTTTTCTCTTTCTTTCAGCTTCTTTTTCTATCCTATACTTATTTTTCTTTCAGGTTTTCTACTTTCCTTTTATCACTTCTTTTCTCCCTTTTTTTTTTTCTTTTTACAATGCCATTCTTTTCCATTCAATTCTTTAGAGTTTGGATTTCAGTTAATTTGGAAAAAAAAAACAAAAAAAAACAAACAAGAAAGCAAAACATACTACCTAAGTCAACCAATCAAAAATTTACTAAAAGTTTTTTTGGACATCCAATTCAGGATTTATTTTGTATGATTAACTCTATGGTTTCTTTTCTAAACTTAAGAGAAAAAGAATAAAAAAACAACTGAATTAAACTAATTTATTTATTCTTACTATCTTTCTTCCTATTTATTATCTTCTTTGATAATATTTTACACTTTTTTATCTGTTCCTCTCCAGACCATATTCCTCCATGTCTGAATTCATCTACCACTTCCTCATGCTTCTATCATTCTCTTAACTTCCCTTCTCTTCTTTCTTTTCAAATTCTATTCCATTTTCACTTTGTATTTTTGTCACTTTCTTCTACACCTTCTACCAATATTATGTCCCTCCCAAATTCCTAATCCCAACTTCTACCTAAGTCTGCTTCTTTCCCTCTTTGTCTATTTCATGTGCTTCTCATTTTGCCAGCTGCCCCAAAGTATAATTCTCTGGTGATCCTTGGAAAGACCATGATACAAAAATAACAATAAAAACTTTAGGATATTTTTTGTACCGTTTCTTTATAATCACTTCATTTTTTTCTGTATTTGTTTTCATGTTTAAAGCAATTAATTCCGGACAATGGCCGTAGCAATGTTATTACCTCTCAAAATAGTTACCTTTATACAAGCAAACAACTTGGTATTTTACAGTCACGCTTTAACAAGTTTAAAACCCAAAAAGCAAACAAAACCAGGAAATAAATATTATCGAAATATGGTCAGTGCAAAGCTGCTGATCAAACTGACTTACTTTAAATCATCATCCCCATGAAGGGAATCAGGATTACCATTACTATCATCATCATCATCATCAGTATCATTATTGCTTCTTCATAGATATTCTAACTCATTCAAGGTGTGTCCTTGTTACAAACCATTATTATTGGAATCATATAGTTTTATTGCCAAATGGTCTTTCTGACGACATCCAAAATGATATCAATAAAACCTCACCATTCCTATTGATGTCATCCTTATTCTAATAAACCAATAAAAAGAATATTTGACATAAACCTCCTTGACCTCTGTTAAGTTAATTTTTTTGATAGGTTTTAACATGAAAAGTATTATTTACAAATAATAACAATTAACCTTTGAATAAAATAGAATGAATGAAACGTGAAAATGAATTTCAATATTGATTATTTACTTTTCAGATTTACTATATTCAGTTTCATCATCGGCATTGACATCCATCTATCTCGGGAGACGATGGAGTAGCACTATTGTCCTATGAGCCTGGGCGGGATGTATGGAGAACTAGGGTTGCCCAGACGTCTAGTTCCCCCTCTCGGCCTTGCTAGCAGAGTCCAAAGAAGAGAATAAACTGAGACGGTTTGGTACCAGCATGGCTACAGGATTTGCCAGAAGGTAGTACAGAGTGACGTCCATCTGCCTTAGGGGCTCCACTCCGGATGTGTGTAGAGTTTACTCCTTGGCCTTTCCTTCTCCCAAAGATTTCCACAAGGTAGTGGAGCTATTTAACCCATAGCTGGGGTTTGGTTCATGGGCACCAGTGCATGTCTACACACCGGTGGGCCTGCATGCTACATGTTAAAGGGGCCAAATCTTCCTCCGTCTCCTGTAGTTTAGCCCAAGTCCGCAAGGTGCTCAGTTGCCATGTGTCACCCCGAGGAGGCACTACATAGGGCTTGCTGATGGAGAGGCTGTATACTGGCAGAGGAAGTCTTATGCACTTGGCTCCCCTTTTCGCATTTCTGCTAGCCAGCAGTGGTAACTGAAAGTGAGAAGTGACAAGCCCTACCACTACAGATTACCACACTAGATGCATCACAACAGTCATTGAGACACACCCTATTCAGTTTACAGTGGAACAAAATGGCAAGAATTATTCTTGTCTCTCTAATAAAAGGGGTTGGGGGTTTTAATAAAATGCATATGTTTGCTTAATTTTCAAAATTTTAATAAAGATACCTCATCCCAATTTTTTCAAGCGGTAAAAATAAGAGAATGAGAATGCTTCACAAACAAACTTTTAGCTGATTAAAACTTTGAAGTTTGATTGGTCCTCCCCTCATTTATTTGAGAATGATAAGTTGGAATCAAATTCATTGCTAGTAATACATATATTATTGCAGGAATTGGTGAGCCTAATTCAAATTCTAGCCTAGTCGGTTTCATTCAATTTTGGACTAATGCCCTTGAAAAAAGTAGGACTCCATCTATTCCTCACATCTATGGATTAAATAGCAGCTTAGTCTGGGATCTCTAGCTTTGAGTAGCAATCATTCTAAGCAATGAACTACACTGAATTGCGAACCATGGACAAGAAAACTCGAAACCACTCCAAGAATTCATGGCAATTCACATATAATAAAAAAAGGAATTTGTGGAGAGCCATGATCACATACATCATTAAGTGACATAGCACTGAAAAAGAAATAATCAATCATGGTGGTGACCTCAGATTATTGATTTTTTAAAGATTTGTATATGTATCAGTAAAAGGATGAGTCTGAAATGCAATTTACAGGTTGGGGGCACTAAAATCAAGTAGCTGCAGAAGTTTAAATATCTGGAAAGTGTTTTGACAGAGGACAGTAAGTGCAACACTGAGATCCATAGATGTATTAGGATGGCCAAGGACACATTCAAAAATCTGGGCAGAGTATTGCGAGAGGGGAGGATTTCTTTGGTAACAAAGAAAAGAGTACTGAGGTGTTACATGACATCTGTCCTCTTTTACAGCAGCAAATGTTGGAAGGTCTTCTCAAAGATGAAGAAGAAACTTGAGGTGACGGAGATGTGGTTCTACAGAAGGATGTTGAGGATATGGATTGAGCATATGAGCAATGATGTGGTCTTGGAGAGAATGCAAACAAGGAGGAGGCTTATACTTAACATCAGGAAGAGGCAGCTGAAGTTTCTGGGACACATCATGAGTAAGTAGGGCCTGGAGAATCTGATACTCATAGGTCGAATAGAGGGAAAAGGGAGACAAGGGAAAGCAGCACATGATATACCTGGCAAGCTTGAGCAAGTGGATGACAGAATGTGGCCTGGGGAATGTGGCAGAAGCTACAAGGGATAGGAGGAAGTGGAGAGCCATGATCACCTATGTCCTGAAAGGACATGACATAAAAAGAAAAAGAAAGATATGTATATTTGTCCTTTGACAATGATCAAAAATAAAAGTAAAATGAAAATACATTTATATCAGGAATAACAACAATATGCAAAAGATTGATAATTATTGAAACATTTTAATTGTGAAATTAATTTAGATTTGTGTTATTATTTCTAAATGAGGAGTTATAAGAAAAGATATTTTTTCAAATAATGAGATAAAAGCTGTAATTTTCTGGAAGGAGATTAAACTACAAGCCATTTCTTTCCCACGAGATAGAAAGAAAAATAGGAAATTGGACACAAAACATGGCCTAGAGCCAGACATTTCCCTGAACACGATCAAATAAATTGCATAACACCAGCATTATTATTATGATTTTAGCGTAAAGTGTTTTGATTGGAAAAAAATCTAAAGCTGAAGGTAATAATTGTATTATATTTATTTGTAGTCACATCAGAGAATTTGTAGTAAATGTGACCCTATTTATTCTTTTATTTGCAGAAAAATGATGATGTTTGCTGTCTGGTCTTCTTTGTTAACAAATCATGTCAAAATTGGGTGAATTTTGTAAGAAGATTTATTTAAAAAGGCTGAAAAAAATTAAAGTGTTTTGCAAAATAGATGCATGCAATTCATGATCTTCATGCAGAATTTATTGATTTGTGCATGTCATACATAATCTAATTGATTCCTACTAAACATTTATTCAAACAGAACCATTTTGTATGCTTTTATTCACCTTTAGTCCTTTGTTTCTGTAGATTTTTCAGAGATTTTGTTTCTTTAATGTCATCAGAAACCTTTATCCGAAAAGTTGTATGAGAAATTTATCTTCCTTATTAAATAGAAAATGCAATTACAGAATGTATGGAAAACTTATTCTTTTGAGACTCATGATTCTAGAGGGTGTCTGAAATGGTGTGAGGTGCTGGATTTAAAGTTGAATTAGATTGAAAAGAGATCTAATACATATATTGACAAGGTCATTCATTCATTTGGACAATAAGAAAAAGAATGCATATGGAAAACAAAGTGAAATGTAGGAAAGGTGAACTGAATGGAAGATAAGAATGGTGAGAAGAAAAGAAAGTTCAGTAAAGAATAAGAAATGAGAGAAGAGAAAAATTAAAAAAAAAGAATGAAATAGTTTAAGTAAAAAAAGAAACATTGATAGAAAGAAGGAAAAAGTACTTTATAAAGAGAGAAGACAAAAGGGAAAAAATAGTGTGTAGGTTCAATATAAAACAAGAAGAAAAGAAAGAAGGAAAACATAAAAGAATAAAGAAAAAAGGAGAAAATGTACAAGTTGAAATAGGCTGTAGAAGAAGAAAGGAAAGAGCATGACATATAATTGTTCAAGAAGGAGAAGGAGGAGGAGGTAAAATGAGAAGACTGAGGAAGAGAAATAATGAATAGAAAAAAAATAATGTAATGAGAGGAGGAGGAGGAGAAGAAGAAGAAATAATAATGTAAAGTAATAAATATATGGAATAATATTTAAATCAATCTACTGAGAGAAGAAAAGGAATGAAGTGTCATATAACAATTCATGAAGAAAGAGGGGAGGATAACTAATAAAAAGTAGTCAAAGAATGTAATAATAATAGTAATAAGAACAAGAACAACAAGGGGAAAAGTCTAAAAAGATTTAGATGAATAAATAATGTATTATGAAATGATATTCAAGGTTTACTAATCAAAACCAGAAATAATTCAAAACAAACTGTGCAGCAGCAGATACAAAAGCAAGCAAATCATGAATGTAATCAATTGGAAATTCCAAAAGTTTGTATTTGAGATTTAATTTTTCTAAGATGTATTATTATTTATATTTACTTTCATATTGTTCTGAAAAGAGTTCTGGAAATTGTAAACTAGCCAAAAAAAAAAAAAAGAAAAAAATGGTAATTTTCATGGCTTTCATTTTATAATTGTCTCTTATTTCTTTTTTTGTTACTTGGAGAATTTGTATTTTATTTGTCATCTTTTTACAAGCAGGATTCTTTCCCTTTTTTAGGCATATTTAGATTTAAACTTATGTAATTTGGGGCTAACTTAAACATCCCAGTATCATTCAGGTGAGGTTCCTTTATTAGATCTAAAAAATTTTCAATAACAATTTTATTTACAGGGATGATGCTTTACTTTTTAATTTTGGGCTTACTTAATCATTCTAGCTGGGCCCATGCAAGGGTCTTGTGGTCCACTCCTCTGAAATCTATGATATAGTGCCCACACTCTACTACATCACAATTTTCATACAACAGGATTTATATAAATAACAAATTTTATTACAACCTAATTATATACAATAATGTATCATATACAATATAAGCAAACAATTCAACTAGAAAAATTAGAAAGAAATACCAAATTAGAGACATGTCATAATAGATCATTCTATCTTAAATAAATCAATAATGTTCTGAGGTAATTTTCAACATCAACTTGAGATTTTTCTTGGTAAAAAGTTAAATAATTTAATACATTCATTATTATAAATAAAAAATAGTGAACTTTTTATATATGTTTTTAGAGAATTAACATGAGCAAAACAAATTAACAGATTTGGACAAAAAGAAAAACAGAATGATGTCAAAAATTAAAAAAAAAAATTTCTTTTTAGTTTGTTTAGTTTAATTTGTAACATTTATAAATATAGGTAGAAATAAGCAAATGTTGATAACATAGCAAGGGTACTGCTGAGATCCCCAAATTAGGCTTAGGGCCCCCAGTTGAGAGGTTTGGGAGCAGTATGCACTGACCCTTTAATGTAGTATTATTCAGGTGAGGTGTTATTTGATATAGAAAGTTTTCCATCATCACTTGATTTAATATTGAACATGATTTAAATATAATGGTCTTGTCACTATCAAAAGATCTCAAATGAATCAATGATTCATGAAAATAATAAAATTGGATACAGTACTAAAAAATTCCATATAAATAATAATAAGTAACTCAAGCTGTCAATAAAGCATGAAATGATGAGGAATAGAGAAAAAAGAAAGAAAAATATTTGAAGGGAAAAAGAGAAAGAAAGAAAGAAATAGCAAAAGAGGAAAGGCAAAGAGAAGGTAATTATGAAAAGATGAAGAAATGGAGTGAAAGAAAATTTGGTAAAAAAAAAAATGATGAAGACAGAGGGGGGGGGCGAAAAACAAAGAAAATAGAAATAAAAGAAGAGAGGAAAATGAAAATAGTAGAAGTGAAAGAGAAATCAAAGAAGGGTGGTGGGGGAAGGAGAAAATAAAACTGAAGCATTGAATGAAAGAAAAAGGGTGAAAATGAAAGAAAGGTAGACATGAAGGAAAATGGAGTGAAGAGAGGATAAAAAGGAGAGAGAGAGAGAAAGTGAGAAAGCAAGAACGAGAGAGAAATGGCATCTGTAGAGAAATATGTCTAAAAAAGGAAGAGTGTAATGTCAAAGGAAACAAGGGAGGAAAACAAAGTAAGAAAATCTAAAAGAATAAAGAAAAGAAGAAAAAATGTACAAGTCGAAATAGCACTGGGAGGAGAAAGGGAAGATAGTGACATGTAAACATTAAAGGAGAAGAAAAATGGGGGAGTGGTGCTTAGAAAAAGTGAGGATGAGGAAGAATAAGAAAAAGATAAGTAATGTTGTTTTTGTTGTTGTAGTAATAGTAGTAGTAACAACAACAAGAAATTACAACAACAATAATAATAATAATAATGATGAGATGAAGTAAAATATTGCAACAATTATAAAAATGATAAGAAGAAGAATAAGGAAGAGAGGGAGAAGAGGAAGAAAAAAATTGGAATGAGAAGAAGAGGAGGAGAAGGAGGAGTAGGAACAGGAGCCAGAGAAGGAATAAGAAAAGTTTGGGACAATAAGAAGAGAAAGAAGAAGAGAAAGAAGCTCAAAGTGACAAAGACAACAAATGTAAAGTAACAAATATATGAAATAATATTTAAATCAATCTATTGAGAGAAGAAAAAGAATTGTCATATAAAAGTTCAAGGAGAAAAAGAAGCCAGATGAATAATGCAAAGAAGAAGGTGATGATAAAATGGAGAGAGAGAGAGAAAGTAAAAAATCAAGAACAAGACAGAGAAATGGGATGTGCAAAGAAGAAAAGTCTAAAAAATGAAAAATATAAGAACGTAGAATGTCATAGAAAAGACCAAGAGAAAAGGGAAGAAAATTTCTAGAAAGTTGAAGAGAAAAGAAAAAAATGGGAAATTTTAAGGAAAGGAGAGAATGATGGAGGAAGGTGGAGAGAAAAGAAAAGAAAAAATTAAAGAAAGAATGAGGAAAAAGATGGAAAGAACACGCTGATGGATGAAAGAGGAGAAAAAATGGTAAGAAATAGGAAAACAAAAGAGAAGTTTTGATTTGATGAAATTGAAACTTAGATTATCAAGATTTTATCATCTTCTAACATTTGGTGGGATGATTACTGTAGACGATGGGTCTTTATTATTTTCTGGTTATGAACTGATGAAGAATACTACGCATGCTAATTTTCCTGCCAAAATTTAGATTTCTCTTTCTCTCTCTCTCTCTCTCTTCTTATATTTTCCTCTATTTCTCTCTCCTTTTCTCTCATGTACTCTTTCTTTAAATTATTAGCTAGCAATCTTTGATCATCATTATCTTATTAATGTAATTCTTTATCATCATTACCATCCTCAAAATAAATTTCTTCATCATCATCATGTTATTATCATCATCAGCATCTTGTTATATTCATCATCATCATCATCTTGTTATGGTCATCATCCTCATCATCTTTTAATGATATTCATTATCATCATCATTATCATCGTCATCAACTTCAACCCTTCCAACAATAATTTCCATTAGATCCCACTAATGAAAAGTCAAAATACTAGAGATTGGCCTAGAAACTCTCCTGATTTAAATCTAATCAAGAATCTGTAGTCAATCTGCAAGGAAAGACTTTGTGGAATGGACATACAAAGTACTAGCATGTGTGCTGGGTCATGCTTCATTGGAAAAATATGAAAAAAGTATATAATAATGGAATTATTTGTTTGTTTTTTTTCAATTAATTTGCACAAGAGTGTATTTGTAGCAAATACATTCTTACTTGACTTTTGGACTATTTGACTTTGGGCTTATTTAGTATCAGTAGTATTGATAGAAATACAGAAAGCCCCTGTACTCAATGTAAATTTTTCATGAATGCATCTGAATTCTAAAAGTCAAGGTATTTTCCATGATGCTATACTGTAATAGTCCAACCATTATCCCTGAAAGCTTCTGTCATATAATATTGAAGCCATTGTTCTTGAAATATGCTGACAGTTAATGGTCAAGACATAATCCATGAAAATCTCTTTACTGTGTATTCCAGTGGTTAAGTTATTTTCATGAAAGCCTTTCTCTTCTAATGGTAATGACATACATTCAAACCTTTGTATTCTGATGGTAAAAGCATTCACCATAAAATTTAATTTCAGTGTTCAAAGAAAATGACCAGGAAGGCAAGCACCTTCAAATTAAGATACAAATTTGAGCCTTTGCCAAAGCAATTTTATTATAAATTCTTGCTCTTATTTAATAGCCAAAGAAATGACCCTCAAAGCATTATATTAAATAGCAGCAAAAATAGATGAATCCAAAAAAATTGTCACTGTACAGACTTTTTTACATTGAAAGAGAATGCAACAGGTGTATATAACAAAGGAAAATAAGTTTGGGATTCTTCTTCTTCAATGTACCGTGTCCCTTAGGATATACACATTGATGGCTCTCCGTAATTTCCCATTATTTGTAGCTCTTAATAATTTTTTTCTTTTTGTAATCTCTCTTAAAACTTATTCCACCATCCATTTACTCAAGTTTGCTAGGTAGATTATATGTTGCTTTCTTTTGTCACTATTGTATTCAATTTCTCCTGTGAGTATCAAATTTTCCAAGCCCTCTTTTCTCATTATGTGCCCTAGAAATTTCAACTATTTCTTCCTGCTAAGCATACGTGTCCTTTTTGCTTCCATTTTCTCTAAAAGATTGTCATTGCTCACATGTTTGGTTCATGATAGCCTTCTGTAGAATCACATCTGTGGCTTCAAGTCTCTTCTTCATCTCTCAGGAAACTGTCCAGCATTCACTGCCATATAGGAGGACTAATATTACCTAACTGTGCAGTACTCATATCTTTGTAACAAAATTTTCCTATTACTTAATACTTTGCTTAGCTTTTAGAAGACATCTTTTTCTATCCTAATGCACCTTCAGATTTCAGTGTCATATTTTCCTCTCTCTATTAAAGCACCTCCCTGATATTTATGTTTTTATACTTGTCTGATTTTGGCATCTCCAATTTGTAATTTGCATGTTGAGCTGTCCCATTTGCTAACAACCATATATCCTGTCTTCTTGCCATTAATGCTTAGCCCTTTCTTTTTGTTTTCCTTTTCTACCTTTTATATGAGTTCTTGTAGCTTCATTAAGGAAAGAAATATAGCCTAACTAATGTTTGAGATATCTTTGAAGTACAATATGTTTGACAGGGTCAGTTGATAGTTTCAGGTCCCAAGTCAGGGATTGGCATTGATCATTACCAAAAAAAGGAAAAGATGAAGGATATGGCAGATTTGAGTACCTTTTCATTTTTCTTCAGCAATTACAATGCTAAGGCTGTAGTAAAACAAAAAAGTTGTTTATGGCTAAAAACAGATTGTGGCAAAGATAATACATGATTTTGTCTTTTTGTAATCTCTCTTAAATGTTGTTCCACCATCCATTTACTCAAATTTGCTAGGTAGAGACATGATTATTCTAATTGTTTTTTGTATGAAATTTTATTAACTATGATGCTATTATTATCATAACTTCACTTCAATTATTATGAAATGCATACAACACTCACCTTAATTCCCTGATTCAATCTAGTTTACTTATTGACCAACCAATAATTCATATATGTTTAGATTATGCAGTGATTTTAAAAAGAGAAAAAAAGTAATTACTGCTTAAAGTACCTTATTAGTAAATACTGATTCCATGGGTCCAAGTAAAAGACAAAAAACACAATATCTTCCGGTTATTAAACTGCAGATGACGTCATTGCAATGCCATGAGAGTCATTTAGATCATTCATCAAAGCATATTGATTATGATTTATTTACTATGGGTTGAGTAGTCGCATTGTGAATGGTGACAGATTGAGTGGGCTAAAAAGAACAAGACTATTATTTTTTTGTCCCACAAGGGTTAGGGTAACTGTGGCGAGAGCAGATGGTAAACTTTCTGAGGGAAAAAGTGAAAGACATAGATAGAAAGAGGATGTGAAGGAGAGAAATGAATTGGATGAATAAACTAAGAAAAAGAGAAAAAGATAAATAAAAACTTTTGTCTTTGAATTGGGACCCTGCAATGTATGACAGTAGATCAATAAGCCATTTGTCTGATACAGAGTTATTAACTGAATTCTGATTGGAAACTTTCACTATATATCTTGCATCTATTTGATTAAGTGCTTTGACAAGAAAGAGCTTATGTTGAAAAATAAAATTTAATAAGTATCTCTATCTGTGAATATATGAGTACTTCCCTGAGTGTGGGTGTGCAACCCACCCTCAGCGAGTACTCATATATATACTTATATGTGCATAAATGCACAAGAATATATATATATGATTAAAATCATATATACACATTAAGATAACTGTTTAAAAATCAATATTTATATGTAAGAATATATATATATATATATATATATATATATATATATATATATATATATATATATATGGTTATGAACACACATATGCATACACATATAAAACAAGCTGCCAAGATATGTATGAATATACTTGAATACAGATGAATATACTTTTGGGCCACCCTGGTAAATTAATTACTTGCGACCCCTGAAATTTGCACGAATTTTAACCACTACAGAAAAATGCATGATTTTTAACTTCTTTAAAAGACTACCTGTACATAGTTTGTCCCCTGTTTTTTTGTATAAAACACTGCTCATAAAAATTCATATTATATTCAAGTATATATGGTACATATGAGGAAAGATTTCAACAAATATTATTTATGTAAAATTATAAAAAATTTATTTAAAAAAAAAAAAGAGGAACAAATAATTCTCTGAAAAACCTGAAACAGACCTAATACTTTATGGAACATACTTACCTTACAACAGCTTCCTATAATTAAACATTAGCTTTGAACATCATTCCCCTGGTATTTTGAAATATTCTTCGCAGATCTTTAGTTCATTAAACATGGATAAAAATTTTCAAATGAGCTCAGGTTAGGAAATAAGTTGCTTTTCTTATCTTCAAAGCATAATTTATTTTCGATAACAGTACAATTACAATTTGTTTTTTGATTCTGGTGGCTTTATGCTTAAAAATTTGGATGGTGTTTTCTGCTTTGAATTTTTCATTCTTCTTCATCAAAACTTGATGATATGATCTGAAGCCAAGTAAGTCTTAGTCTCATCAAACCAAACAATATTATTCTAATATGTATCTGACTTAGCAAACTTCAGACACACCTATATATGTGATTTCTTTCAGAGTCATATTGTATGTGACTTGACAGCCTGAAAAGTAACTATTGTCTCTGATGCATGAAGATCTACAAATTCTTTGCAAGAAGTAATTTTTCTCTCACTCTCTCTTTTCTTTATATATATATATATATATATATATATATTAACTAATCCGCTAATAAAAAGCATCAATACCCTCCTTACCAATAATGAACTAACCCAATAATATTGTCTAAAATTATCTATAAAACTAAAATAACCAATAACATATCTCCAAATAAAAACAAAAGCCATGATGACGGTTAAGGACAACTGAAAGCACTTCACAGAAAGCTATCGACTAGGATCCTATTTTAACAAATTGGACCGAAACAAAAAAACTCATGAAGCAGCAAGAAAAATCTGAATAAAAGACCTTCAAGCAGAAGAGTTCCGTAGACTTTAAGAGCATTTTTTTTTTTTTTAATAAACATTCAACCTGAAGCAAGGCGGGAAGACACTAGCACGCAAAGGGTTTCAGAGTGGGAGTGAGAAAAAAGATGAGTGATAGAGGAAGGGATAAAGAGATGGTTAGGGGATAGATCGGGGAATCTGGAGAAGTCGATTGACATTACATTTAATTAGTTGGAGATTATAGTTATCAGGAAAACAAGAAATGGGGAGAGAGTTCCACAGGCAAGAAGTGCAAGACATGAAGCTATTGGAGTAGAAGAGACAGCTACATTTAACTGTTTCTACAGTGTGCCTTAATATATATATATATATATATATGTATATATATATATATATATATATATACTGATGATTGAGTGGTACCTTGCAGAATGGTAGTGGAATGATTGTTGGGTCTGGTGACATGATAATTACAATGAGTGTAATTATCAGTTAACATTATGAAAATAGCATTCTCTAAATTCTTCCAGTTGCTAAGGACATTTTGTTTTTGTTATTCATAGTTACTTTGTTTAAATAAATTCATTTTGTTTTTTGCTTTGAGAAAGTCCACATTAGACGAAACACATCAGTAATTACTACAGTTTTCCTATTGTGATTTATATTAATAATATATATATATATATAAACATATATTCTTTGTCAAAGCATTACATATGAGAGGGTAATGAACTAGGTAGACTAGACATCTACATAGACAAATGATTCAGTGTGAAACATCATCAAGCAAGAAACAGGCCAGTTGGAATATCTAATAACCACTGTCAAGAAGAAGTTGAAATGGTACGGTCATGTCACCAGAGCCAACAATCATTCCACTACCATTCTGCAAGGTACCACTGCAGGCCAAAAAATGAAGAGGCTTATAGGGGGAAAATGGCTGACAATATGACTGAACAAAGTGGAAGATCTTTTACAGACTCAGACATTGGCATGCAACTGAGACATATGGAGGGAGCTGGTCATGTGCTCAGAAGCATAGTAGTCAGATTTTTTTTTGCAATGATATTCATCCTCTACAAGGCCCAAGAGACACTGAAGGTAGTGGGTTAGATGAGGAAAAGTCTTTAGGAGAAACCAGAAACCCTGTCTTAAACAGGAAATAAGTGATAAACTTCTACTCCTGCTAAAAAGACTGGGGAGGAGTGTGAACCAGATGATAGGCAAACTTATTCACTTCTTTTTGATCAGGAGACTGATGATGATGATTCTTTATGTCTGATAAATGTACAGGACAATAAATAAAACTTATAAAAATACATAGTACCTCACATTAATAGTCCCTTTTTTTTAAAGTAAGGTTCATCTTGCATAAGGACCAAGGGCCACTTGAGTAGGAGTGTTCCATTAAGAAACTGTTTATACAGATAGGAAGGGAAGATAATGGTTAACCATAAACAAGCAGGTTAAGATTGTAGTGACTGGGTAAACATCCTCTTTTGAGTTGATTCCACAGAGCAGTGGTTCATGAGAAGGAGGTTGAGTGAAACTTACTTCTCACTGGTTGGATAAGGCAGGAATGTTGGTGGCTTGTTACAATGTAAATGGTATGGTGGGTCCAAGCTGTGAAAATTAGAACTTGTGGAACAGAGAAATGTAGTAGTTTGTCTGGGAGAAATTTCCTTGGAAGTAGTGAAATGATTTAGCTTGCCACATCCTACCTGTGAAAGAGGTTGGAGGGTGGAAAATAATTCTTCTCTAACAAGGACTCGGAGATGCTTTTGGTTGGGACTGGAATGTATGGAATGAGCAGCTCTCACCAAAATATGACAACAGTACTCCATTTTAGGCCTGATCTGGCTCTTGTAAAGGTAGAGGATAATATGAGGAGTCAGGTACTTACTGGAGCAGTACAAGGAAATGACTATTTTAACTGTATAGCAATGGATTGTATGTATGATTTCCACTTGAGGTCAGGTGTAAGCCTTAAAGCCCAGTAGTCTCTGAGGGTATGGAGCCTCCCCTATGGGCCATTCATTCATTGGGACTGGTGGTAGTTCAACGTGTGATTGGTGATGATGGAATGTAACTAATTTGGTTTTCAAGGCATTGAATGCAACTAGCCGGTTATTCCACCACTAAGAAGTTAGTGCTAGTTCAGATGAGATATTATTTGACAATATCTGTTCATCAGGAGTTTTAGAGGGGCACCTGTATATCATTGTATCATTGGCATAGATGTTTACAAATGATCTGAGTATTCCTTAGGCAGATCATTTAATTAAATTAAAAAGAGGGTTGGTCCGAGAAGTGACCTCTGTGGGACACCTGCATTGAAAGCCAGGGCTCTGGAGTATTGGCTGTTAATAACTACCTTCAGGGATCTACCTGTTAAGAATGACTTTATAACTGAGAAGAACCTTCCAGTGATTCCACAGATGGAGAGCTTGAGTAGCAAACCTTTTGTGTCTAAATATCTAATGCTATGGTTCTCAAGATGTGTTTGTCATCAAAAACCTCACTAATTGTGTTGGCAATGGTTGTTAGGACATCAGCAGTGGATCAGCCTGATTGAAACATTCTGTGTGTCGCTCAAGAGGTTGTTCTTAACTTGGTGCTTGAGAATCTTGTTGATTATAGCTTCATAAAGCTTACTGATTATACTGAGGAGACTGATGGGTCTATACTGGGATGGAGAATATCACTTCACCTGTGTTCTTGAAGACTAGGCATATGCTTGACACTTCCCACAGGCTTGGGAAGGATTGCTCCTTCAAACAGTGGTTGTATAACTTTGCTAGGATCAAGGATAATTCCAGGTTGATATTCTTAAGGACAATCTCTGGAATTTTGTCTGGACCAGTGGCTTTCTTAGAGTCAAAGCTTTTGATATGTCTTCAGACTTCTCATGCTGTTATGAAAATATTAATGGGATTAAGTTCAGTGAGACGTGAGATGTTAGGTAGGGGATAATCTTTGTCATCTAACAATTGAGTTTCAGGCAAAGAGCTTCACTTTGTCTGTTGAGGAAGATATTAACACAGGGCCATTTATAATAGTGGGTACAGCCGCTTTTAATTTGTTCATAATTTGATTAGCAATCTTCCACAATTCATAGGATCCAATTTGTTTCTTTTCTACCTTGGCCTGGACAGCTTGTGCATAGCTCCACTTTGCATTTTCCAGAACTTTCTTAGAGCAATTGATGGATGTTCTGAATGCACAAAGAGTTAAACTACACTACTCTTTGTGATAGATATTGAAGTAGTGGTTGAGCTATGGTTACATTGTATTCATGTGTGAACCCATCACTGACTGGCTTTTGCTGGAATAAAAATCTCCATTCCAGAAAGGATCCATTTCAAGACAAGTTCACCACTTTTGGAGGCAGCTTACTTGAAGGAGATTGAGAGAGGAAATCCATCATATAAGATTGAAAGCTATCCCAGTCTGTCCTCATGTATTGAAAAATCATTCTATGAAATGGTAAATCAGGGAATACCTTTGTTTTTGGTATCTGTACACAGACTTGGAAATGGTCTGATGTTCCTAATGGGGGGTAAAATTTTGCTAAGAATTTATCAGGGTAGGATGTTAGAAAGATGTTGAATTAGTTAGATTTATGTACCACTGTGGGTGGTTCTTTGACAAGTTCATAGTCGATGGAGAAGTCCCTGCAAAATCTGCCTTCTTGTTCGAGTTAACTAGCCATTCTTTGTATTGAATATTGAAGTCAGTGCAAATATGAATGCTAGCCGAAGGAACTTCAGTGAGGATATCAATCTTCTCAGATATTCAATCAAAAATTAGTGTCCCATCATTTTCAGGATGATAGAGAGTGAAGACAAATATGGTACTTAAATGCTAACTGGAATCCAGAAGCTTATTTACTGAATGATATTAGCATTTATGTGAGTAGATCAGATGAAAGTCCAGTTGTTTTGTACTAATATAAACAAAGGACAACATCTTGTAAGTAAATGTTCTGAATTTTGAAGTAACAAATTAATGACAATATAGTGTTAATCTTTAAATTGAAAAGCTGATTTGATAGATAAAGAGAAATATTAAATCACTTCAGAGCTTGCAAAATGCATAACAATGCTGTGAATTGCCAAAATGATAAGTAGGTATCATCAAGCTGTGAAGAAGTTCTATGAATATCCTGGAAAACTCTGATGCAGTTCTGATATGGGTAAGTCCAGGACTTCATTTCACTGATCAAGTATTCGTCTTTGTCAAGGTTATTAATTTTTAGATCTTATGGTAGCAAAAAAGTTTTGAACAGCAGAAGATTGTGGAGCCCAAATCTAGAGTTATAACATGCTTCCTTTCAAGATAGCCATGAGGAATACAAAATGAAATGGGTGATGGAAGACTGATTTTTTAACGTTTTTTTTTACCAAAGAATGTCATGCAACTCTCAGAAGACCAGAGCAGTAACAACTTTCACAGGTTGAGAAATCAACAAGTTGGAGGTGGTGTGATGTTTTATTGTAGAATTATAGATCAAGAAGGGGTGAGTCCATAGCAAACTGCAGATGGTTTTTGAATGCCTGCTCAGACATATATAAGATAATTGAAGGCATCCATTGAGTCACTGTTCAAGGCCAATACTTTCAGAAAGATGATTTTTATTGCATGACAATCTTCTTGAAATCAGTGAAACAAACTAATGAAGCCCTGAATAAAATGTGTTTCAAAGATGGAGTAGCTGGCTAGCTTGTTTGTTCAGTCTTAAATTATGGACTCGTGTAGCATTCTGAAGAGGAAGGTTTAAACGGGTAGACAGAAATTTACCAGTAATAATGAAAATTGAAATGCTATAGTGGACATTGTGCAGTCTATTTTATTCACCAGATCAATGGATGAAAATCTAAAATTATTTTCAGAACTACTTCAATAAACATCAATTCAAACAAAAGGTTAGAAAGGAAATCTCTACCAATATTGGAAAGAGCAATAACAGCTACTGGACATGAGAAACCAAAAGGAGCGTTAGCTGTTGCTCACTGAATGCCAAATGTTTCCTTGTGGGGAAAGGGAAACAACTAATATTACCATTACCATTACTATAGCTTGAAAGTAAAATGACATTAAAAGCTGTTTAACCATCCAATTTATAAACTGCTAAATATTTTATGAAATTCTGAGATGGAATCTTTTCATTATTTGACATAATTTTGATCTGTTATCTTTATTTTTATTGTTACTCTTCACTCTTCCTAGTGTTGCCTGAAGTTTGCTTTTTTATTTTTTCAATATTTATATTTTGTTGCTTTTGGCTGATTCATTCTTCAGCCATCCTTAAGTGTACATTTTATTCTTTTTCTTTCTTCTTTATCATTTTCTCGGCAAGAATGCCACAGGATTTCCTCCTAACAACAGGCACAGTGATAAATGCTATGTTTATTTCCCTAAATGATTATCTTGGGTGTATCTCCCTATTATTTTGCTTGTAATGTGGAGAGCAACAATCTCTTTTTATGAGAGCTCTTTGGGGAGGCAACTTTTCTGGGTAAGATATCTGAGACAGCATTTGAAGGGAGAAAAAAAAAAATATATATATATATATATGTACTCTGCTGCTTCGCTTGCTGCTGCTGTTTCTGAATGATGGGAACTCCAAGCCAATACCACCCCACCCCACCCTCAGCTGGAACATATGTTGGTTCCAATCAAGAAATGTCAATCTGAAGTAGCATAGCACTTGCATCTATAGCAGAAGGGTTTGCTTCCATTTCATCAGCACTTCTTACTCTCTAAAATGGTAATTATGCCAGCTTTGATAGTCATACAGATAATGATGGTGGTGGTTTTGGTGATGGTGACTGCTGGCAATACTTGTGTTAATAATAATGAAAGAAACTGTATTAAAGATAGTGTTGATAGTGGTATTGTTGATAGAATCTGTAATAAACATAATAATAGTGGTGAGGTTGATAGAGATGATGATGCAAGGGTGATTTTAACATGGAAGATGTGGGGGGGGGCCTTTGATAATTATGATTGTGTTAATAGTGGTGATGATAGTGATGATGAAAGCTGATTGAAAAGTGATGGTGGTGGTAGTGATATTGATAGTGAAGAAGAAAGCAATAATAAAGATAATGTTGGTAATGATAATAAAAATATCACAGAAAATGTTGACAGTGATGATGGGATTTACTATTGTATTGTTAATGCTTCAAAATTAGGCTGGGTTCTGAGCAATAATGATTATGGTAATGTGATGATAATTGCCCATCACTTTTGCCCGAAGAATCTTCTATGTGCCATGTTCCCTCAGAATGAGGTTGATCACGTCTCTCCACAATTTCCAATTCTTTGTAGGTCTTAATAAAGTTTATCCTTTCTCCATCTTTCCTGCTTCCTGTTCTGCCAACCATTTATGCAAGCTCTTTAAGTAGGTTACTCTGCTTTCTTCTGTCCCTCTTGTCTTCAATATATCCTGTGAGTATCAAAATCTCCAAATACTCTTTTCTCTGTATTTGTCATAGAAAAATCAATTGTCTTTCTGGTTCATAGTACAAGTATGTTTTTTGTTATTATTTTCCATAAAAATCCTTCTTACTCACATGTTCAGTCTATGGTATTTTCAAAATCCTTCTGTAGAACTACATAAATAATAATAAACTGAAGTGCAAAAAAAAATTAGTGATTGATGTACACTGCATAGTTTCATGCAAAATCAGCTGTAAAATGAACTCGGATGTCCATGTATGACACAATATGTAAAGAGGTAATGAAGCTGTGGCAGGCATGGGATATTGACCAGATTTAATACTGTTGCACTGCAAAATGATTGTTCTGGCCAGAAAAATTGCAATCTGAATAGTAATAGAGGATCCGCTAGAAATGGTGATCAATTAGACACACGCTACCTACCATATATGCATTTTCTTTATGGTCACATGGTCTACTTAATTCAATAATGGGATCACCTGTGTTTGCTCACTGGCAATCTATGTTCAGACTCAAGTGTCGGCAGTGACACTTTATTCCTATATAACAGGATGTAGGTGATCATAGCTCTTTCCAATTTTTTTTTATCATTTTTAGCTATTATTAAGATCAGTGTTTTTACCATCTTTGTTCTGCCATCCATTTTCACAAGCTATGTAGGTAGGTTTCTAGTTGTTTCCCGCTGACCCACTTGCCTTCGGTATGTCCTGTGAGTGTTAGATTCTCCAGACCCTCTTTTCTCATTATGTGCCCAATATATTTTAACTGTTTCTTTATAAGTGTCTTTTTTGTTATCATTTTCAATAAAACTTCCTTCTTACTCACATGTTCAGTCTATGGTATTTTCAATATCCTTCTGTAGAACTACATAAATAATAATATACTGAAGTGCCAAAAAATTACTGATTTCAATACACTGAATAGTTTCATGCACATTCAGCTGTAAAAGGAACTCAGATGTTCATGTATGACATAATATGTAAAGAGATAATGAAGCTGTGGCAGGCATGGGATATTGACCAGATTTAATACTGTTGCATTGCAGAATGATTGTTCTATAAAAATAGAAAACTGATCCTCTAGATTTTTCTCAGGTAACATTAGCAAGGATATGACAAGAATAGGTGAATTTTGATCAGCTTACAGCAGTTTGTAAAAGCTACAGTTGCACATAGGTAATGAAATAATAAGACTGCTGGTGATTGACAATAATAGCAACAACCAAACAAATAGGAACATTACATCAAATCACATCCCAGTTCAACATTACTTATACCCTTCAGTGCAAAAAACAAAAAAACATTATATTCTATGAGATTCTCTAGATGTCCACCAATGAGGATATCATTACTGACACTAAGGGTTTGGGGTAATGCAATTTATCTGTAATTGTACCAAACAATAAAGACTAAACTATATTTGAATACTATTCTGGAAGTTGTGCAATCTGTTTTATTCACAGAATCAATGGATAAAAATCCAAAATTATTTTCAGAACTACTGTAGATACTAGTGTAATGCGCGATATTTATTTTAAAATACAGCTGTACATTTTTACTACAGTAAATGGATATATAGTTTGGTCACTGGTGCAGCCAGGTCCAGCAGTACATATGTTAATTTTATATCTCATGTATTATGCAACCCCCTTAAAATTAATTTTAAAATTAGGTCTTCAAAACTCGCATAATACATTTAGTATATATGGTACATCAATGTACACTATTTCAAATAAAATATTAAGAAGGAAACCTTTATCAATACTAAAACAGCTACTGAACTTGAAAAACCTATTTCCATGAAAAATTGTATTAACAGAAAAAATTTCAGCTGAAAGCAATACTGGCTGCCTGGTCAATGAATGCCAAATATTTCCTTATAATGAAACAGCTAATATTACTATTATCATTACCATCTGGGGAGATGGACTGCATTTTCAGCTTATTTGGTGAAGCAGTCTGAAGACCACAAGACATTATTTTTTGCTAATGTTCACTAAGTACATGGTTCAAGAGCTAGTCAAGGTACTTGAAGAAGCTAAAATTGTAGTGTTTGAGGAAGCTGCAGGAGTCTGTTCAAGATAGTGGTTCTTGGGAAGAAGTTGTCTCAACGAAACTTCCTTCTTAGAAATAGAATAAGGATAGAATGAGTGTGTTTAAACCCTGAAGATGTATGTATGACTAGTCGTAGCTGTAATGATTCAAATTGATGACACTGGATATAGACTGACAGAAGAGCAGTTTACAAGCTCTTTAATAGTAGGATATATGTACCTATCAAGTTCTGAAGGGCCACATGTTAAACTAGGACCAATCTTGACAGGAATAACATGCAGATCTGGATGCAGATCATTTGAATCCCTTTATGCTTGACATATTTCTTGGTAATAAGGATTTGTTCCAACAAGATGATGCCACTCCCTATCTGGTGTAAGCAGCACAAAATTGATTCCAGGAACACACAACTGCTTCCTAGGTATTTCATTGGTTCTTGTACTTAAACCTTATTGAGCATGTATAAGGCAATTTGAAGACTTCACTAAATTCCTTGCATCCAATAATCATTACTCAAGATATGAGCGGCCCTTGGACATGCCTATGTCAAATTTTCCAGCACTCTATACATCATCATGTAACTGGCATTATTCAGGCATATAAAAGAACACATTATTAAATAGCTATGTTTAATTGTTTGGTATTTCATTTTATATTTACATAATATATATCTTATTTATCTGCACACACATACAGATCTGCATAAAAAAAAAATAGCTGAATTACCCACACATTGCTGCATGTCACACATTTTTTGTAAGAAATTGTTATAATTTGTGGAGAAGAATGATGCATTTCACTATTACTCAATGATCTTACCAATGTGACCTCCATCTTCTGACTTTCTCCTTCTATATTTTGGATAGGAGTCATTCCCATGTTCAAATTTAAATTTAATTTAAATCAAAAAGAAAAAAATTTCCTTTGGAGTTTGTGCCCCACGGGGACCCCCTTTTATCAAAATGAAATATACTTATCCAATTACCATAGGAGTTATTCCCTTGTTCAAATTTAAATTTAATTTATATCAAATGGAAAAATTTCAGTGGTGGTGGTGGTAAGCCGCCCCCCCCCCACACACACACACCTGGGGGGACCTCTTTTGATCAAAATGAAATATACTTATCTAAGTACCTTGTGTAATGTAGTTTCAAAATATATATGGTTGCGGGGGTATATCTCCAAATCCATAGGAGGAGTTTGATAACAGACAGACAGAAGCTACAACTTTATACATATATAAATATTTCTTCAAAAATGTACATCTATGTGAATTTTGGGTGAAAAATGATTTTGATAAAAAATCACCATCCTTTTTTCTTTCCTTTCTTCGTATCTACTTTGCCACTCCTCTTCCCCACATTTCATTACTCACTTCTTTTCTTACAATGCAATTTTTTATTCTCTCTTTCCTCTCCAGCCTCTCATTCTCTAAGCAATACTTGCACTATTCTATTACTTTCACTTCTCATTCTCCATTTTTCTGCAGCAGTAGTTTTAATAAGATCTACAACACCATGATAATATTATTTTTGACCCCAAACATATTGATCTCAAAGATTATTGATTAAGAGGAAGAAAACTTTTCATAGATTTAAAACACTAATAAAAACTCAAGTAACTTTTTCTTCAGACAAAAAAAAAACACTTAATGTTCAGCCATTTAAGAAATAAACACTACCCAGCTTTCTGATATTTCAACCATTTAACAAATATTTAACAAACTAAAAAGAAGCACATGAGTGCTATCTTGTTTTTATTGACTATACTTTACATTCAACAGCATAAATAATGGACCAAACTGAAAACATAAAATGTCAATTAATTTTGGGGAATACAGGAGAATATAAGAGAAGGGCTTATTCTCATAAGTGAAAAATCGTTTTCTGAAGAGGAATGATCAGATGTTATTTTCCAGCAATACATTACTCCTGACCACACCACAAAACCCACCAAAATACACTGAAAACAAATCCATCAGGCTTGTGATTTGGCCTGGCCAGAATCCACATTTTAACCCTACATTGAATAGTTGCTCCCATTTTAAACACATTAATCAAGGGGCATTTTTCAAAAACAGTTTCAAACCATCGACATTGGATGGAAAAACATTGACATTTCTTTCTATAAAAGTTTCTTCATGACTTTACCTTCAAGGCTTGAACCCGTTTTTTAAAAACCAGGGAGAAATTCTCAGTTCTTACAGCCATTTTTATTTTATTGTTATTTTATATAATTATTGTTATTTTATATATTTGCTTAATTTTTATTTATTTTTTGATCAGTGATGTTTTTTAAATGATTATTAAAAGATTAATATTTCACATTTTTCCCCATTAATTTTTTATACCTTAGAGTGCATATTTTTAATTGAACTGATGTTAATAATTTTTGTTTCACTGTTGATCACCTTCAAAAACGAAAAACAGAAACAAACAATTTTTGTCAGTAAATAGTATGTTTCTTCAAATTTATATAATTTATAAAATGTTCAGACTTTTTTTTCTCTGAAAGCATTCCATACACAAAGTTTTAATGTAGTTTAGAATATGATCCTAGATCAGACTCTACCAAATGGCATTCCAAAGTCAAAAACAAAGAACTAAAAATAGAAATAACAAAAGCCTCACCATTTGAACGCAACTAGAATGGTAGCACATATAACTAGAAGAGAAAATAATGATATAATCAAGCTATTAACTTTCCACATTGTCAAAAACACTAGATTTGGAAAGATCCTCTTGTCAATACTAAAAATAGCTATAACAGATGCAAGAAGCCTAATTTCCCAAAAACTGTTTTAGGGGAAAGATTTTATAAATTTCAACTGATAGTAACATTCACTTTTCAGTCAATGAATGCTGAACGAATCCTGTATGGCAATTGCTTATTTTAATATTACCATTTTCAGATTTCAGCAGTTCACAAATAAGACACTGCCATTTACTCCTGCCTTAATAGTAGATCTGGCATTGTTGACAAAACTAACCTGGCTGTAGACTTCAAAAAGGACCTCCAATCTGTGGTTGGCTGGGACAGGAAATGGCTTGTAAACTTTAATGACTCTAAAACGAAACTGCTCTCAGTTACTCACCACAAAGAACCCTCCTTGCCTCCCATGAAGATGGCTGATGCCCAACTCCATGAGAGCGCCTCTCTGCACCTGTTTGGTCTCACACTGTCCACTGACCTGAAGTGGAACAACTACATTGAATCTATAGCTTCATCTACTGCAAGGAAAGTTGTGCCAGAAGGGTTTTCTTGCTTGAGCCCATCCTTCAAATCCACAAATCAACCATTCGTCCTTGCATGGAATACTCCTGCCATAAATGGTCTGGTGCTCCCACTGTTCATCTCAAGGTCCTTGAGAAAATCCAGAGATGGATATGCAATGTGGGTGGCCTTGATCCGGCATCCTGTCTGCAGTCACTATCTCACAGACATGCTATGGCTTCCCTCTGTCTTTTCTAAAAGTACTTTCATGGCAACTCTTACGACAAGCTACTTTCACTGATTCCCAAACTGCCTGAATTTAAGAGTGCTACTAGGTTGGCATTTTGGTCTCACCCTTTCACTGTCAAAACTGTTAAATGTAGCCATCTCTTCTACTCCAATAACTTCTTATCTCACTCTGATCAGTGGAACTCCATTCCTATCACTTGCTTCCCTGATAGCTATAATCTTCAAATATTCAAATGTAATGTCAATTGACATCTTCTGATATCTTGACCTTGGTCCCTGTCCTTCTCTTTATCCTTTTCCCAAATACTCTCTTTTACTCTTACTCTTTGTAATCCCTTGTGTGCTTGTGTGCTAGTGGAACACCCACCTTGTTTGGGGCGATTTGTTAAAAAAAAAAAAAAAACTAATTCAAATATAATTTATATTTATTTAATAAAAGAAAATATTTTATCTCTAAAAAATTCACATACTAAAAGCATTAATTGAGTTCCTACAATTAGCAGAAAGGATACAATATTTTCAAATATATACAAACTTTTTGTATTTAAAAAAGAAAATTATATAGGGTTTGATTTTTTTCATGTTCATATCTTTGCAATAAGATTGCCTGAGCAGAAAATAATCTTAAGGTTAGATTTCTTTCCTGTTCATATCATTGCACATGTTTGTTTAAAAAGAAAGGAAGGAATCTTATATAGGGTTTGATTTCCTTAACTTTCATATTGCAACGCTATTGTCTAAAAAGAACAGAATATGGTTCAGTTTCAGAATCTTATATATGGTTCAGTCTTTAAGTTTCCTATCACTGCAATATGATTGTCAAGAAAAAAATGAATCTCATATAAGGTTTGATTTCTTTGATTTTCATGTCATTGCAATACGATAGTCTAAAAAGTAAAGAATCTTATATAGGGTTTGATTTCTTTCACTTTTATATCATTAATAATTAATAATGTTATCTTAAGAATAACAAATATTTTAATGATAAAACTTTGTTTTTATTAAGTTTGGAGCTTTTTTTCATCACGGTATTCTCATTTTTTAGCGAATTATTTAAAGTTTTGAAGATCAAAGTTGACTGGGAAGCAAGAAGCTGGAAGAGAATTCCACAAGCAAGAAATATGATAGAAGAAACTGTTCACATAGAAATTATGGTTACATCTAGCTATTTCAACTGTAAAATAATGAGACCTAGCTGCCAATCCAGTATTGCATTTAAATTCATAAAGCCTAGTCACCATAGTGTAAAGTTCAACCATGAAATTATTTATAGAAAAAGCATCAGGAAGCTACATGGTGGTAGCAATATTCAAAGCGGGGACACATCTTTTGTTCTTCCAATGTGTCTTTGGATTTTGGTTTCATATTTTCTTTCTTTGTTTTCCCAGATATTTAAATAGTTTCAATAGAACTTTAAATGTCAATTTTTTTTACTTTCCCAAACGAGTAAATGTTGATTATTTTTTTAAGAACTTCTTTGTCATTTTATTTTAATACTGAATATTACAATTAACACTAATCATCATTTCATTCTACAACTGTTTAATTCAATTCTCTATTTCTCTATAAAGAAAACTAATATTTTATTTGATTTCTTTCACTGTTTATATCATTAAAATTTTGATTCTCAAAAAGGAGAAAACTGGATTAAACCTGACATTCTATTAAGTTGTTTGATTTTTTTTCTCTATTTATGTTATTAAAATGCAAATAACTAAAAATAATTAATGAATAGAATCTAATATTATTATCATTATCATTAATATTATTATTATTATCATTATCTGTGGTGTGATTTCTTTCACCACTTATGATTGCAATAGACTAGTCTCTAAAAGATAAAAAAAAATTATTTATATATATATATATATATAATTATACACATATATATATAAATATATATATATATATATATATAAATATATACATATATAAATATATACATATATATATAAGTATATATATATATATATATTTATATATATATAAACATATATATATATATATAAATATATATATGTATATAAACATATATATATATATATATATATATATATATATATATATATTTATATATATATATGTATATAAATATATATATATATATAAATATATATAAATATATATATATATTTATATATATATATATATATGTATATAAATATATAAATATATATATATATATATATTTGTATATAAATATATAAATATATATATATATATTTATATATATATATATATTTATATATATATGTATATAAATATATATATATATAAATATATAAATATGTATCTATATTATAGAAATCGGAAAAAATAACTCTGGGAATAAAAAATAAAATTTAGTGAGAGTGTATGTATGAGATTGGGGGACAAATGTGAGAAGTAAATGAAAGCTCTAGCGAGGGGTAACAGACAAAAGAAGAACAGGAAGGCTTAAAAGTGAAGGTGGGGATTAAAATTTAACAGAGAGAAGTTTTAAAGTGATGAGTTAAATGACCATTTAAATGAGTGAGATACAAATAAATCTGAATTATTTTCTGATGCATAATTCATTACTGAATCGCTTACCTGAATTAAATTAAAAACTGACACCGGAAAAGACAATATAATCTAAACTTAAAATTCAGATGAGAGAGAGAAAAGAAAAGAAAAGAAAAAAAGGGGAAGATGGGGGGGTGCAATTAAAACAGAAGGGCATTTATAATATATATATATATATATATATATATATATATATATATATATTTGTATGTATGTATAAATTCAGATATGAATAAAATATATAAAGACAATATAATAAAGAAGAAAACATTTTATGCCAATTTGTTTCATTCTTTGTCTAATCTCATCACTGCAAGTATAGGCATTTTATTTGGTAATCTGTATTAGGCAGATCATTTATGCAAAGTAAAAAGATGGTTGGTCCAAGGAATGACTGCTGGGGGATGCCTGTGATGATCAATAGAGTCCTGGAGGTTTAACAACCGTATACAGAAGAAACATGAATATAAAATATTTAGTTTACAAATTTTGATTTGAAAATGCTCTAAAATATCCTAAAAACTTACTGTTTAAATTAACTTATGAAAGATACCACTTTGAAAACTTAATGATATATTCTTTCCATGTTATCTCTGTGTATAAATACATGTTATTAATTGATAATATTGTTACAATATTGACAAGAAAGAAATCAAGAAAAAACATGTTAAAATATGTAATATTTCACTTTTAATGTTATTAAAAGAGAACCACCTTAAAAGAGAACGAATAATTTATTATATTTTTAGTGATTTGTTTACTGTCACAGTTTATGTTTTTTTTAATATGATTAAAGATTAATAAGAGATGATTAAATTCTGATATTCTTTTCTATTGTCTGATTTCTTTCGGTTTATATAATTAACAGATGATTGCCTAAACAGAAACAATGGATAAATTCAGATATTCTCATTAGTAATTTGATTTCTTTCAAAGTTTATGATAGAATATTCTCTAAGAAATAAGAATAATGGTTTGATTTCTTTCATTATTTCTTTCATTACAAGAAGATTATCTAAAAATAAATAAGGAATTAGTTATGACATAAATTTGAATGTTTTTTTTATTCTTTTACTGTTTGTACCAGTAGTAAAAATATTCCTAGACAGAAATAATAGTAAATCCTTGTATTGTTATATGCAGTTTCATTGCTGCCCCTCATTGTTTCATTAAAATAGGATGGTCATAAACAAGTAAATAAATTGTATTATTAATTATTAATATAGGCGTTGTGCATGCCAACAAACTCATTCTGAAATATCTAAACTCAACTGTATACACTTTCTTGGATAAATGGTTAGCAATGGCTTCAAATAACTGAAACCACATCACTTGAGGATGTTATGATGGGCATTGTCTTGTTAGTAAAATATAGCATATATACTTCGTAACAACAAAGTGAGGCATTTATACATATATAGAAGGATTTATTATCAGAAGAATTTGGTTGTACTAGTTCAATAAATATATGGAAGTTCTGGTAATGTAATTGTTAATAAATATTTTTGATGTTTGTGTTTGCTGTGGTGAATGAATAATTTATTTGCAAGTGATAAGTCTATCATTAAAAGGTAATATTAAACATGAAAAAGTGATATTTGTGTAAAACTTACCCATAGTTTTCATTCCTGGAGCACTCAAATCCATGTATTCTCTTGGAAAAATTTAAATGAAAAAGTGGATGCTTCTAAATTTCTTAACATGGAATCATGAGAATTAGGTTTTTTTTTTATTTCTTGTGATCACAAGATCACTACAAGGACTTTGAAAAGCAGAAATAACTAACATGGAAAACAGATATGACTGTGAAAATGTATAATGACATAATGAAGATGTTGACATTCCACATTACTTTAAGAAAAATGCTTGGAAGGAAACCCCCATCAATACTGGAAAAAAGTGAAAACAATGGCATTGAGAAACCTATTCTTATGAAGTTTTAATAGAAAGATTTGGCAAAAGATCCAATAAGACACAAGGGTGTTACTGAATGTTAGAGGCTATGGATATAAATTACTATTTCGGAAAGAGGAGAATAAAAGAAAAAGAATCTTGAAGACGTAAGATAACGCTTGACATTGATCTTCAAAAATTTAAATGCAAACTTGACTGAGAAGCAAGAGAGCTCCACAAGCAAAAAGTGTGAGAGAAGATTTGATTTAATTTGATTTGTTTAACAGCACATCAACTCATTATGTGTCATTTAATGCCAAAATTTCATTTTCTTGGGAGTGTTGAAGTAATAAAGTATGATATATGTTATTCTGCTTTCAGATTTGAATACATGGTAGATGATTCTCAGCTTTTGTGCATTTACATGTTTGTGTGGACATAATTACTAGATGCGATGATATGTGTGTTTTATGTTGCAATTTTGTTGGATTCATATTTTGGAATACAGATTGATTTCAGTAAGAAATTTTAGGATGTTATATGGATTAATGTCATGAAAGATTTCTTTCATTTTGGTTGTTTGGTGGCATATCAACACCTCTATGGATTATTTAATGCCAAAATTTAAATATTTTGAACACAATCTTATGTTTTTAACTATAGATAAAATGTATTTTTGGTCATTTTCCTATAAAATGTATTGTTAATAATTCTTCTATGAATAGTTATTGTTGGTAATTTTACAATAAAAATATTACCATTACCATTGCACAATACTAGACACTTAACTCTGAACATTTGGTGTGCATATTTCTATATTGTAATATTTCAGAGATATTTTAGAAAGTTTGGCTAATTACAGGTATTGTATATGGCTAAATATTAGAAATTTTTCCATATAAATAATAAATAATTATTACCATTATCCAATTAATATAGTTCTTGAGCAGATATTTCATATATATATCTATCTATAAAAGGCAGGATATGTGTGTGTGTAACGAATGCACGGCCGCAATTTTCGACGAATTTGCACCAAAATTTATATGTACATGTCCCAAGTTAGCGGGAAGGCCAAGACTGACTTTGCATTTCCCAACTCCTATCGAGAGTGGAAAAAATCGATTTTTTCATGCTTCTACAGCAATTTTCATGTAGTTTGTGGTCATTTTGTACTGGCCAGCATGAGAGCCAACAGCTGACTGACACGAATGTTAACTAGCATGCTAGCATGCAAAAAAAATCGATAGCTGCATTCGTCACAAGTGGGAAAAATTTAAGTCTGCATGGCACTTTACTCCAATTGGCTCATTTGCTTGCTTAAACTCAACATTCCGCAGAACTGGGTTGGGTGTGAAAAAATATTTGTTGTTAACATTCTTTTTTCATTCGGTTTTTCCAGTTACGAGTCCTTTTTTAAAGCTGATTGTTTTGTGTTCATTTTGTTTAGTTCTTTTTTCATAACAGATTTAATGTTTAGTATAAAGCTTAGAAAAAATTTGCAGTGTGAGATAGACAAGAAGTAACTCATGTAGCAACATCAGCACGGCAAAGGGCACTCCTTTAAAAGCAAGGAAGGGCAAAAATATTTTAAGTCAAGTGATAGCGATTGCTGTATGTGTCAAATGATTTTTGAATCAAGCACGGGCAACACCAGGCCATGCTGCTAGTAAATAATAAATAGTTATTACCATTACCATTTAGTAACTTATATTGTTACAGAATGAACATAAAAAGAAATCCTGAATAATCATGATTTAATTTCTATCGTTAAAGTTATTACAATAAAAACAAAAAGTTATAATGAATATATTTTGAATTTATTTTTTAAAATGTTTTGTTTTCTTTCACTGTTTCTGCTATTGTGAAACAAAGAAATAATGACTACATTCTGGTTATCTTATCTGTTTCTTTTCTTTCACTCTTTGCTTTATTACAAAATGACTAAAATAGTAAAAGAGTGTCTAAAAATTTTTAAAAGTGTCATTCTTTCTGGTGGTTTGATTTCATACACTTTTTAAATGTAATTCTTTAGGAATAAACCAATATTTCTATTAAAATATGCTAAGCTTTTTAAAAAGACAAAAAATGAACATTTCTGACATTCTTGATAATATATTGATTTCTTTCATCATTGAAGTTATTACAATTTACTAGAATTAAAAATAAACACCAGTATTTTTTCAGTTGTTTGATATCATGCACTCTTTTTGTTATTAAAATAACGTTTTGATTTCTGTCGCAACGTTAATACAATTGCTGAAGAGGAAAAAATCAAATTAAAAAAAAGGAAAAATAAATATAAAACTTTCATAAAAATATAAAAATGAACTCTGTTATTCATATCATTTTTTTCATTTATTTCACTGTTTATATTATGACTGTAGATTCTAGATGAGAAAAAAAATTGATATTTTTTTTTCTTATCTAGATCCCCACCACCGGTCATACTCTTGACTGAAAAGAAAAATATCTCTGTTACTTTTTTAAGTGGTTTGTTTTTTAGATTGTCAATGTCATTTACAATATAATTGACGTAAAAGCACAATGAACTCATATTTACTTGCTGGGCACCTAAAAAGCAAATTTACCTAGTGCATGGAGGTGATTAGACTTGCTTATATCACTAAGAGAATAAAGAGATAATAAAAAAGAAACTGTGGAGAGTCATAATCACCTCAATCCTAAAGTGTCATGTCATTGAAAATATGTCTAAAAAGAAAAAAAATGTTCTAGAAAAGTGATAATCAATAAACTCTGATATTTTTACGAGATTTTTTAAGTTCTTTCACTGTTTATGTTTCTTGACTAAAATAAATTCTAGTATTCTTTTTGATAATTTTGATTTCTCTCACAATTTATATTATGACAATGCCTTAAAAGAAAAATAACTCCTATATTTTTATCAGTAATCACTTATTGCATCATATATTTAATTACATATCAATTTCCTAGAATTAAATAAAAAAAAAAAAATTGATTTTCAATGGAATCAATTCTTTTCCTTTTTATGACATTATCATCCAATTGATTTTCAAGTAAAAAATTTGCTGTTATTTACTGTTATTAATGTTATTCTTTCCACTGATTTGGTTTATTCCACAGTTTATTTAACATTCTGCAATTGTTCACATCATTGAATAGATTTTTTTCACTGTTCTTGTTATTACCATTCTGTTCTCAAAAAACAAATAAATACACATAATGGGATGCTTGGAAAGAGAGAATATCTCCAGTTTCCAGTGCCCCATAATAGTCATCAGTAAATCCTTGATATCCCAATATCTTATCATAATGGAAGGAAGGACCCAAATAGCTGAAAGAAATGTATGCCAAATATGTATTGTGGTCAAAAAGATTTTATATAGAGATATGTCATGCAAGAAATTATATACAAATATGTATATACCTGTTACTATTTGTCCCATACAGAGAAACTATAAAATATTTTGATTGAACAAGTAGTGTGAAAAGGAGAAATTGAGAGGGTCTTATTTGTAATATTTTCTGAAAGGAAACAGCCAGACAGATGGTGTCTTTTACATTCCTTGTGGTTTTCATTCAGTCTCCTTATTGCTCTGTCGTGTCTATCATTCTTACAGTTTACACAGCAACTGGTATTCATCACCCCAAGAACTGATGTTACTCATCCGCTGTTATTTCACCCTTATGAATTTGTCCTACTGAAGATGAGATAATTGCCTTCTTCAAACCTTCAAACTAATTAATGTTTTTATTTGTATCATTATTGTTATAATATGATTGCCTGAAAAGAAAAATGAATTCTAATATACATTTCAAAGTTTTCATTTGTTTAATTACTGATGTTACAACAATACTATTCTTTTCAGTGGTTTGATTTCTGTTGGTTTTGTGATTTTGCTATCATACAAGAGCATTGAGTGGCTAGTAACGACCTTATATTTGTCTGTTATAACAAACTTGACTTCCAGATTTTATGCAATTTATGTACATCTCCAAGCTTTCTGATTTTTTTATATCACTACAGAAATGCCTGCTTAACCTCCTAAAATCTTGCGATGCATCTATCTTTGCATCATTGATTGCTCTCAGTATAAAAATGAAAATCCCTATGGCTTTATATCTACCAAAAATTGAAGACTTTAATAACCAATGAGATGTTCAGATGGACTTTTCTATATAAGCTTAGATTTTGAGCCTTTTAATGGGCACATCTTGTTAGAGTAATAAAAATTGAATGTTCCAGGAAAAAAAACTGAGAAGGAAAACCCACCTTTTGAATTTAACAAACAATTCTTAACTTTGTCAACTATAAATCACACTTTCACAAACACTTTTTCACTATCCAGGTTAATTTTTATTAGGTGCTCATGAGAATATTTTGAGTAAGCTTTTATACTCTTCTTTCCTTTTCACTTAAAACTATTGTAAATAACCAAATTCTTTCTGATCAATTTTATACCTAGTAAGACTCCTTTTTTGTGTACCTAATGGCCTACTAATTCTTTAATGTTTTCTTTTATTCCCATATCTGTTCAACAGCTACATTTGAAGGTTGAAGGTCATATACATGGTTTTCTTCATATCTGTGTACAGCCCTATAGCATCAGCTGAAGTATCCATTCTTGGGCCTTCTAAATGTCTTTGAATATCAGTGCTATGTCACTAGTAAAAACAAGATTGGTGATAGTGACTGCTGGTACTCAGTGTGATCTTGGTTTATAGTGATTACTAGGGTTTCCTCTTAGTTGTTGATTGCTTGATGCATAGCAAACTCCAAACCTGGTGAACATATAAGATATGTTGGTGTGTTGCTTTCTTGAGTACACGAGCCTGAAAAAAATTCAGTTTCTCTGTGTTACAGAAATTGTTCTAGATCTGACATTTTTAAAAGATTTTCTAGTTGCTAAAAATAGCACTTTTATGATCAAGTATTGTTCAGGGATTTTGACCATTTTGTTTCAGTGAATACTATCAAAGGCTTTGCTGAAATCAATGCTAGCAATGTTAGCCGGCATGACCTAAAACCATTTTAATTTAGCTTCAGGTGGAGTACATGTTGAAATCAGTTTGGCAACTTTCTGTTTGTCATTTAGTGAGCTATAGAAGACAGTATTATTTCCAATAGATTCCTGCATCAATCTGAGAATTGCTATGAGGTTGATCTTACAACACTGATTCCGTTTTTCTGAGTTTATAAGAAGCCTGTTTGCAAACCAAAAGATATTTTCATCCAAGTGCCACCAGGGCCACAAACCATTTCAGCTTTTAGTTTGTCTTTGACAGTTTTAAATTAATCTATATTGAATGGGTCACTTCTAAAGATCAGATTATTAAATTCAAGAAGCATCCCATCAAATTCATCTTTAAAATCAGGAGATTTCTTCAAGCAAGTAACTAAAGTACTGGTAGTACTTATTTATATGGTACTCCCTACTGTCTCCATACATAAAACCTACTTTGGTTTTATTTCTACTAATTATCAAGCAACATCTTCATTATCTAGCAACATCTTCATTAAATTGTTTGATCAAACTTTCCAATAACTCTTCAGAAATGTGTAGCAATGCAGCTCAGACCAAACACCTGGGTCATTCTCAGGTTGAAGCTTCTTCCAGTCAAATGGCTTAAAAAATAACTCTTTTTGCAAGATCATTAAAACCATGAGACAAGATTGTATCAGTCAGCAAATTTTATTCTGCAGACAAGTGAGGCAGAGGTGAGATGAGGGGTAAGCAGTCAAAATGACATGTGGGATATGCACCTTCCTTTTCATGTCAAGGCAAACAGTTCTCTGTTTTCAGCTGTTAGTGACCACTGTCTTACAGAAGAAAAATGTTCTTTGTCCTGTCACCTTTCATCTAAAAAAGTCATTCATCATTTACTCAAGGTCTGGCTTCACTCAGTGACCATCTTTGTCAGGATCATTTGACATGGTTCACTTAACTGATAATTGCCCAGGCAATTACTGTCTAAACAGTTTCTATACAGTTCAACTTCTTGTAGCTGATAATCATCCACACAGTAATTGTTGAACCACTTTCTGTTCTACACTATTTACATTATTCAGACTATTGTTCTCATCTTTGTCATGATATTTATTACAACATTTAAGCCATTGTACACTCCAGCCTTCTTCAGGTGGTTGGAATGTCAAACTGAAGCCTCTCCAAGTTCTCCACTGCCTTAACCAGGTATTGAACTCACACTCTTTGGGTCCTGTCACTGGATCTAACCAACACATTTATTGACTGTGCCATGTGTGCTCAAGGACACAAGGCATAATGGATAAAGGCATTTGTGGAGAGGGGAATTAACAGGAGATAACTGATAACTGACATCCATTAAAACATGGCATGTGGAACTAGAACAGTCTACCCAAGTGAGCAAAATAAAGGGTTCAGTTTGACATTCCAACCACTTGAAGAAGGCTGGAGCATATAATGGCCGAAACATTGTATTAAAAATGGCGACAAAGATGAGGACAATAGTCTGAATAATGCAAATAGTGTACATAATGGCTCATCTCAGAAATATAGACAGATACTTTCTGTGATATCTTTCAGATGATTTTTTTTTACTTTAACAAGATATCGGCTGGCACTGATATCACTACAAATGATATCACAGATTTCTTGCAGAGATATTTTGCTGACTTGCAACTCCTCTCTAGGATTTTTCTTTAACTTCTGATGAGTAGTATTCATTGGTGTTTTGGGTACTTTCCCTTGTTACAATTCTTCTGGGATTAGATGACATCAGTTTCTTTATATGCCATTTGTTCAGTGATATTAGTTGTTCTACAAGCCTCTTTGTTAGCTGCAATCAGATGTTGGAACAACTGTGTTATTGCCTGAAAGCCATTATGGCCTCATGTGACAAAGCAGTTTTTAATTATAATAGTTTACAGTTACTGTAAATCCATGTCTTGTTTTAGGATTCCCCAGTCATATAACTGTTTCCTTTTGGTTGTTGCACTAATATGCACACTTACATTGATTCATGCTACTTGAGCTCTCATGTTCATAGCTACTATATGCAAATATATTATAGCCTTAAACATTTTGAACAAAGTTTCTCCATTTTCTATTGAAGACAATATTTTTAAAAGTCATATCCCTTCAGAACGAATGTAAACATGACTCTCCACTGCTTCCTATTCTCTATCATTTGTAAATTATCATGGCTTCTTGGAAAAATAGTGAAGTGGTTTCTATTATCTTATCCAAGGTTTTAAATTAGGAGTAGCTCTTCTCGAGTCACTGTCACCGAGAGCTCAAGAGTCTACAATGCTATTTAATCCATAGTCATGAGGGGAAAACATATTCATGTCTTTGCGTATGTTATTTGTGACTCTACACAATTATGATGAGAATATACTTATTACTTTCTACTATATGTCAGATATATCACTTTAAACATTGTTTTTAGTGGATACCCATATTTGAATAGATGTGCCCTTCTACCAGATTTGAACTTGCACCACCTTTGCAGTAGAGTGTCATTAGACAAAAAATATTTTTAACTAGCTCAGCCATAACAGGCTTCATGGATCAAGCAAGGTGCAGGGAGATGCAGGTTCAAATCCTTCCAGAAAGGGTGTCTTTTTCATTAATAAGATGTTTTGAATATTCAGGATGTGTACATGAAAGTAATTATACTGTTTTAAATCAATGGAGCTTCTACTCAAAATAAAGTGCTACAAATCTGTCAGATAAATAAATAAATAAAAAAAAAAATTATTCATACATACATATATATATATATATATATATATATATATATATATATATATATATATAATGTCATCCACAGACAGACTGTTTCGCTGTATCACAGCTCATCAGTGCGGCTAGACATCCGGTTGCCTCTAGCTAGGATCGAAACCCGACTGAATTGGTATCAGGCAGATATTCTACCACTAAGCTGTCGGCGCACGGTTGGGATAAAGGTGGATTTTTAGCGTATTTATTTTTGGAAACACGCCCAGTGACCGACAGTGACTCAATTCGGCTTGCGAAGAGTCTCGCTATATATATATATATATATATACAAATATATATATATATATATATATATATATACAAATATATATATATATATATATATATATATACAAATATATATATATATATATATATATATATATACAAATATATATATATATATATATATATATACAAATATATATATATATATATATATATACAAATATATATATATATATATATATATATATATACAAATATATATATATATATATATATATACAAATATATATATATATATATATATATATATATATATACAAATATATATATATATATATATATATATATATATATATACAAATATATATATATATATATATATATATATACAAATATATATATATATATATATATATATACAAATATATATATATATATATATATATATACAAATATATATATATATATATATATATATATATATATATATATACAAATATATATATATATATATATATATATATATATATATATATATATACAAATATATATATATATATATATATATACAAATATATATATATATATATATATATATATATATATATATACAAATATATATATATATATATATATATATACAAATATATATATATATATATATATATATACAAATATATATATATATATATATATATATATATATATATATATATACAAATATATATATATATATACAAATATACATATATATATATATATATACAAATATATATATATATATATATATATATACAAATATATATATACAAATATATATATATATACAAATATATATATATATATATATATACAAATATACATATATATATATATATATACAAATATATATATATATATATATATATATATATACACAAATATATATATATATATACAAATATATATATATATATATATATATATATATATATATATATATATACAAATATATATATATATATATATATATATATATATATATATATATATACAAATATATATATATATATATATATATATATACAAATATATATATATATATATATATATATATACATATATATATATATATATATATATATATATATATATATACAAATATATATATATATATATATATATATATATATACAAATATATATATATATATATATATATATATATATATATATATATACAAATATATATATATATATATATATATATATATATACAAATATATATATATATATATATATATATATATATATATAAATATGTAATGAAAAACAAACCACTTTAAGGTACCATATGACATATAGTAAGTTTATTCTAATCATGAATGTGTGGTTGGTGAGGTGCAGCATTCAAATTCCCACCTATTCTGTTGTATACACTTTCATGAAAATATCCATGAATATATATATATATATATATATATATATATATATATATATATAAAATTGCACATTTAAGTCATTACCCAGTCTGTTTCATGCTAAATAAAATGATCAGTCCAGAACAGGCTTTATGAGAAATAACAGAAAGACACAATTTATTAATAGCTACAAAGGATAGAATGTTGTGGAGAGTCATGATCACTTACATCTTGAGGGGGACATGCCACATAAAAAAGTAGATATTATATAAGAGTTCAATTATCTTTGCTTCTAAAAAAATTCCTTTTCATTGGGAACTGATGTAATGGAATAAACTGTCACTCCCATGAGTGACTACACTATAGGTAGTAACTACCTATAAGTATCTGTAAGTCAATGGACTACAGAGACTAGCTGCAACCTGTTCCAGCTAGCCAGTCGAACTCTCTGCCTTTAGGCAGAGAGGAACCTGGACGAGGCTCCGCCGAAGGGAAGAGTCTCCTTCGGGGAGGTAGACTGCCCCTGAACCTGTTTATGAATATTTTTGGCTGAGCCTACGGGCTCATTGGGGAGGTAGTTAAATATACTAGTTGAGTACGACTCAGACTTATGCGAGAACTACCAACCTTCCAATAGTAGCACTCACTACTGGATTGACTTGCAACAACCTTGTGTATAATTGTTACCTTTATTCTTATTGTACTGGTTTTGTACAATAAACTTTTACTTATTTTATCCACCTTGTGTTTGAAGTATATATTCCTATTAGCACGGAATATAACAGGAACTTATCTCATTTTTTGGAAAGAGTCTTTCACTATTCTAATCTGGCTTTAGATTTTAGTGTAACATGTTTTGTCCTTTGTTAAAAGAACTCTTCAGATATTTAAATTTCTGTAATGTCCAATTTATATTTCATATCTTGAACTTTTCTTTTGCTGACAGCTATAAATTCTGTCTTTTTACAATACATAATTAGTCCTTTTTATTCACTTTGCTACTTTATCTATAAATATCTACAGTTTTTCTGGCAGTTGGATTGCTTAATTAGGAAGGGTGAGTAAATCCTGATACACATTTATCAGTTATTTGAATTATACTCTGTATATGTTCTTAGAAAACAATTTTTGAAAAGATTCTTATATTATTTTCAGAGTTTTAATTCCTTTCACTATTAACGTTATTATAATGCAAATGCCTAAGAATAAAAATATCTTAAAATCTAGAAATGGATATACAATTTGACAGGTCCTGATCTGGCATCTTTTCTACAGTCACTTTCTCAAAGACATGCTGGGACTTCCCTCTGTCTCAAACTGCATGAATTTAAGTATACTACTTGGTTGGCATCTAGGTCACACTTTTTCCCTGTCAAATGTAGCCATCTCTTCTGCTCCAACAGTTTCTTATTTTGCACTTCCTGGCAGTGAAACTCTCTTCCTCTTACTTGCTTCCCTGATAGCTATAATCTTCAAATATTCAAATGTAATGTCAATTGACATCTTCTAATGTTTTGATCTTGATCCTTATCCTTTGCTTTATCTGTTCTTCAAACACCCATCTTTACTCTTGCTCACACTCCTACGGGCTCGTTGGGGCGGTAGTTAAATATACTAGTTGAGTACGACTCCCCATAACCACGTGTATACTAGTGGTACTTCCACCTTGCTTAGAGTGAAAAAAATTTTTTTATCATTTTCTTTTTGTATTTTCTCATAATTGCCTAAATAAAAAAAAACATTTCATGTTGTTTCTATTTATTTAACTTCTTTCATTATTTATAATTTCATGATCCAATTGCCAAGAAAGAAAACTTTATTTGATATTCTTATTTTTTGGTTGTTATTATTACAATACAAAGAGAAAACAAATAAATTCTTATATTCTGTGTTATTATCAGTCAGTCAGGTAAATGTCATGCATGATACATACCTGGGTGGCTAGGCAGAAGACTGCTGTTTCTTTCTGTGACACTGATTGCCAAGCAAGGCTATAGTACACAGTCTGTCCTGCTATTCAACCCATAGTTGGAGGGAGAAGAGATAGAATCATAACAAGGATATTTCCATGGAAGTGAATGTAATGAACCTAAATGAAATTTGAACTCAGCTACTCATTAATATGCATTTTCCTAAAAATGGGAAAAAAAATTCTATGTTATTGCAATATATTTACTTGCAAAATTGAAAATGAATAAGTTCTGATGTTTTATGTTATTAGAATACATTTACCTAAAAAAGAGAAAATAAATTCTAGTACTCTGTGTTATTAAAACACATTTTTTTTTTTATAAACAGAAAGAGAAGAATAATCAGATGGACAGTAGGCAGCAACTGGCATTGCATTTAAATTTTTTCAGATTGAAGTTGGCTAGAAAATGCGGAGCCAGGATGGAGATCCACAAGCAAGAAGTGCAAGAGAAGAAAATGTTAGCATAGAATTTACGACTACATCTAGCCAGCTCTACTGTAAATTTATGAGATCTAGACGCCAGTCTAGTGCTGCGCTTAAATTCAAAAACTCTAGGTACTATAGCAAAGAGCTCATTTGAACAAAATTAACATGAAAGTATTTATAGAAAAGACATAGGTGGGTGGGAAAGTTACTGAAGCCAAGCTGCCAGATCAGGACCAGTAATATTGCAAATTCTTCTTTAGATTTTATCAAGGAGCTCAAGGTAAATAGCAGAAGCACTGGACTATATGTGGCAGCAATATTCTAAGCATGTATGTGTTGTAATCTTGAAAAGGTTTCTGAATGATAAACAGCCAAAATGGAGGTTGGAAATGTAATGGTAATCTTTGTAACATCAACAAAATACAATACTCACCAGCGGTGTGAAGTAGGCAAACCACTGCTAGTGGAGGACTACTTAGACAGCATATTACCCCCACTTACAGTAGTGTCCAATGTATTTATGAGGATTGGGACATTAGTGTTCATAGGTACAGTATATAACAGTAGGAATGGTAGACTTATAGATATGTAAGATAGATTGTGGAGAGAAAAATTGTCTTGACCGACATAGTGAACCAACTTTCTTAGTAAGCTGACCTAGCAATGGATTCAATATCAGCAAAGAACTTGCGCCTGCAGATAGAGAGCAGAGAGGGGCCTCTCTCATGATTAAGAGAAAGAAGTTTAGTTTTGGTAGTGTTAAAGTTAACAAGCCAGCTTTTGCCCCAGTTAACTATGGACTTGAAATTGTTTTGGACCATCTGATACCATTTTGACCTTGTCAGACTGATCAGCGTTACTATCAGGTGTAAATTGTTGTGTCATCAGGGTAGATACCAAGTTGAGAGCTGATGCTATCAGAAAAGTGATTAATAAAAATTAAAAATAGATTAAGACCAAGGATGGAGAACTGGGGGATATTGCATTAGTGGGCAAGGATCTAGATGAGTGGCCAGTCAGGATAACTCTCATGTAATGATTTGACAGGAAAATTTATCTAAAAAGAGAAAATAAATAAATTCTAATATTCTATGTTTGTAAAATACATTTACCTAAAAAAGTAAACAAATATATTGTAATATTCTGTTAGTGAAATACATTTACCTAAAATAGAGAAAATAAATTAAGTTTCATATACACTGCTATTAAAATATATTTTCTCAAGAATAAATAAAATAAAATAAATAAATTCTAAAATTATCTGGTATTAAAATACATTTACCCAAAATGAGAAAATAAATAAATTCTAATATTTTATGTTATTAGAATAAATTTGCCTAAAGAAAGAAAATAAATTCTAAAATTATCTGGTATTAAAATACATTTACCCAAAATGAGAAAATAAATAAATTCTAATATTTTATGTTATTAAAATAAATTTACCTAAAGAAAGAAAATAAATTCTAAAATTATCTGGTATTAAAATACATTTATCTAAAAAAGTGGAAATAAATAAATTCTAATATTTTATGTTATTAAAATACATTTATCTAAAAAAGTGGAAATAAATAAATTCTAATATTTTATGTTATTAAAATAAATTTACCTAAAGAAATAAAATAAATTCTAAAATTATCTCGTATTAAAATACATTTATCTAAAAAAGTGAAAATAAATAAATTCTAATATTTTGTTATTAAAATAAATTTACCTAAAGGAAGAAAATAAATTCTAAAATTATCTGGTATTAAAATACATTTACCCAAAATGAGAAAATAAATAAATTCTAATATTTTATGTTATTAAAATAAATTTACCTAAAGAAATAAAATAAATTCTAAAATTATCTGGTATTAAAATACATTTACCCAAAATGAGAAAATAAATAAATTCTAATATTTTATGTTATTAAAATAAATTTACCTAAAGAAAGAAAATAAATTCTAAAATTATCTGGTATTAAAATACATTTACCCAAAATGAGAAAATAAATAAATTCTAATATTTTATGTTATTAAAATAAATTTACCTAAAGAAATAAAATAAATTCTAAAATTATCTGGTATTAAAATACATTTACCCAAAATGAGAAAATAAATAAATTCTAATATTTTATGTTATTAAAATAAATTTACCTAAAGAAAGAAAATAAATTCTAAAATTATCTGGTATTAAAATACATTTACCCAAAATGAGAAAATAAATAAATTCTAATATTTTATGTTATTAAAATAAAATAAATAAATTCTAATATTTTATGTTATTAAAATAAATTTACCTAAAGAAAGAAAATAAATTCTAAAATTATCTGGTATTAAAATACATTTACCCAAAATGAGAAAATAAATAAATTCTAATATTTTATGTTATTAAAATAAATGTACCTAAAGAAAGAAAATAAATTCTAAAATTATCTGGTATTAAAATACATTTACCCAAAATGAGAAAATAAATAAATTCTAATATTTTATGTTATTAAAATAAAATAAATAAATTCTAATATTTTATGTTATTAAAATAAATTTACCTAAAGAAAGAAAATAAATTCTAAAATTATCTGGTATTAAAATACATTTACCCAAAATGAGAAAATAAATAAATTCTAATATTTTATGTTATTAAAATAAAATAAATAAATTCTAATATTTTATGTTATTAAAATAAATTTACCTAAAGAAAGAAAATAAATTCTAAAATTATCTGGTATTAAAATACATTTACCCAAAATGAGAAAATAAATAAATTCTAATATTTTATGTTATTAAAATAAATGTACCTAAAGAAAGAAAATAAATTCTAAAATTATCTGGTATTAAAATACATTTACCCAAAATGAGAAAATAAATAAATTCTAATATTTTATGTTATTAAAATAAAATAAATAAATTCTAATATTTTATGTTATTAAAATAAATTTACCTAAAGAAAGAAAATAAATTCTAAAATTATCTGGTATTAAAATACATTTACCCAAAATGAGAAAATAAATAAATTCTAATATTTTATGTTATTAAAATAAAATAAATAAATTCTAATATTTTATGTTATTAAAATAAATTTACCTAAAGAAAGAAAATAAATTCTAAAATTATCTGGTATTAAAATACATTTACCCAAAATGAGAAAATAAATAAATTCTAATATTTTATGTTATTAAAATAAAATAAATAAATTCTAATATTTTATGTTATTAAAATAAATTTACCTAAAGAAAGAAAATAAATTCTAAAATTATCTGGTATTAAAATACATTTACCCAAAATGAGAAAATAAATAAATTCTAATATTTTATGTTATTAAAATAAAATAAATAAATTCTAATATTTTATGTTATTAAAATAAATTTACCTAAAGAAAGAAAATAAATTCTAAAATTATCTGGTATTAAAATACATTTACCCAAAATGAGAAAATAAATAAATTCTAATATTTTATGTTATTAAAATAAAATAAATAAATTCTAATATTTTATGTTATTAAAATAAATTTACCTAAAGAAAGAAAATAAATTCTAAAATTATCTGGTATTAAAATACATTTACCCAAAATGAGAAAATAAATAAATTCTAATATTTTATGTTATTAAAATAAAATAAATAAATTCTAATATTTTATGTTATTAAAATAAATTTACCTAAAGAAAGAAAATAAATTCTAAAATTATCTGGTATTAAAATACATTTACCCAAAATGAGAAAATAAATAAATTCTAATATTTTATGTTATTAAAATAAAATAAATAAATTCTAATATTTTATGTTATTAAAATAAATTTACCTAAAGAAAGAAAATAAATTCTAAAATTATCTGGTATTAAAATACATTTACCCAAAATGAGAAAATAAATAAATTCTAATATTTTATGTTATTAAAATAAAATAAATAAATTCTAATATTTTATGTTATTAAAATAAATTTACCTAAAGAAAGAAAATAAATTCTAAAATTATCTGGTATTAAAATACATTTACCCAAAATGAGAAAATAAATAAATTCTAATATTTTATGTTATTAAAATAAAATAAATAAATTCTAATATTTTATGTTATTAAAATAAATTTACCTAAAGAAAGAAAATAAATTCTAAAATTATCTGGTATTAAAATACATTTACCCAAAATGAGAAAATAAATAAATTCTAATATTTTATGTTATTAAAATAAAATAAATAAATTCTAATATTTTATGTTATTAAAATAAATTTACCTAAAGAAAGAAAATAAATTCTAAAATTATCTGGTATTAAAATACATTTACCCAAAATGAGAAAATAAATAAATTCTAATATTTTATGTTATTAAAATAAAATAAATAAATTCTAATATTTTATGTTATTAAAATAAATTTACCTAAAGAAAGAAAATAAATTCTAAAATTATCTGGTATTAAAATACATTTACCCAAAATGAGAAAATAAATAAATTCTAATATTTTATGTTATTAAAATAAATTTACCTAAAGAAAGAAAATAAATTCTAAAATTATCTGGTATTAAAATACATTTACCCAAAATGAGAAAATAAATAAATTCTAATATTTTATGTTATTAAAATAAAATAAATAAATTCTAATATTTTATGTTATTAAAATAAATTTACCTAAAGAAAGAAAATAAATTCTAAAATTATCTGGTATTAAAATACATTTACCCAAAATGAGAAAATAAATAAATTCTAATATTTTATGTTATTAAAATAAAATAAATAAATTCTAATATTTTATGTTATTAAAATAAATTTACCTAAAGAAAGAAAATAAATTCTAAAATTATCTGGTATTAAAATACATTTACCCAAAATGAGAAAATAAATAAATTCTAATATTTTATGTTATTAAAATAAAATAAATAAATTCTAATATTTTATGTTATTAAAATAAATTTACCTAAAGAAAGAAAATAAATTCTAAAATTATCTGGTATTAAAATACATTTACCCAAAATGAGAAAATAAATAAATTCTAATATTTTATGTTATTAAAATAAAATAAATAAATTCTAATATTTTATGTTATTAAAATAAATTTACCTAAAGAAAGAAAATAAATTCTAAAATTATCTGGTATTAAAATACATTTACCCAAAATGAGAAAATAAATAAATTCTAATATTTTATGTTATTAAAATAAATTTACCTAAAGAAAGAAAATAAATTCTAAAATTATCTGGTATTAAAATACATTTACCCAAAATGAGAAAATAAATAAATTCTAATATTTTATGTTATTAGAATAAATTTGCCTAAAGAAAGAAAATAAATTCTAAAATTATCTGGTATTAAAATACATTTACCCAAAATGAGAAAATAAATAAATTCTAATATTTTATGTTATTAAAATAAATTTACCTAAAGAAAGAAAATAAATTCTAAAATTATCTGGTATTAAAATACATTTATCTAAAAAAGTGGAAATAAATAAATTCTAATATTTTGTTATTAAAATAAATTTACCTAAAGGAAGAAAATAAATTCTAAAATTATCTGGTATTAAAATACATTTACCCAAAATGAGAAAATAAATAAATTCTAATATTTTATGTTATTAAAATAAATTTGCCTAAAGAAAGAAAATAAATTCTAAAATTATCTGGTATTAAAATACATTTACCCAAAATGAGAAAATAAATAAATTCTAATATTTTATGTTATTAAAATAAATTTACCTAAAGAAAGAAAATAAATTCTAAAATTATCTGGTATTAAAATACATTTACCCAAAATGAGAAAATAAATAAATTCTAATATTTTATGTTATTAAAATAAAATGAATAAATTCTAATATTTTATGTTATTAAAATAAATTTACCTAAAGAAAGAAAATAAATTCTAAAATTATCTGGTATTAAAATACATTTACCCAAAATGAGAAAATAAATAAATTCTAATATTTTATGTTATTAAAATAAAATAAATAAATTCTAATATTTTATGTTATTAAAATAAATTTACCTAAAGAAAGAAAATAAATTCTAAAATTATCTGGTATTAAAATACATTTACCCAAAATGAGAAAATAAATAAATTCTAATATTTTATGTTATTAAAATAAATGTACCTAAAGAAAGAAAATAAATTCTAAAATTATCTGGTATTAAAATACATTTACCCAAAATGAGAAAATAAATAAATTCTAATATTTTATGTTATTAAAATAAAATAAATAAATTCTAATATTTTATGTTATTAAAATAAATGTACCTAAAGAAAGAAAATAAATTCTAAAATTATCTGGTATTAAAATACATTTACCCAAAATGAGAAAATAAATAAATTCTAATATTTTATGTTATTAAAATAAAATAAATAAATTCTAATATTTTATGTTATTAAAATAAATTTACCTAAAGAAAGAAAATAAATTCTAAAATTATCTGGTATTAAAATACATTTACCCAAAATGAGAAAATAAATAAATTCTAATATTTTATGTTATTAAAATAAATTTACCTAAAGAAAGAAAATAAATTCTAAAATTATCTGGTATTAAAATACATTTACCCAAAATGAGAAAATAAATAAATTCTAATATTTTATGTTATTAGAATAAATTTGCCTAAAGAAAGAAAATAAATTCTAAAATTATCTGGTATTAAAATACATTTACCCAAAATGAGAAAATAAATAAATTCTAATATTTTATGTTATTAAAATAAATTTACCTAAAGAAAGAAAATAAATTCTAAAATTATCTGGTATTAAAATACATTTATCTAAAAAAGTGGAAATAAATAAATTCTAATATTTTGTTATTAAAATAAATTTACCTAAAGGAAGAAAATAAATTCTAAAATTATCTGGTATTAAAATACATTTACCCAAAATGAGAAAATAAATAAATTCTAATATTTTATGTTATTAAAATAAATTTGCCTAAAGAAAGAAAATAAATTCTAAAATTATCTGGTATTAAAATACATTTACCCAAAATGAGAAAATAAATAAATTCTAATATTTTATGTTATTAAAATAAATTTACCTAAAGAAAGAAAATAAATTCTAAAATTATCTGGTATTAAAATACATTTACCCAAAATGAGAAAATAAATAAATTCTAATATTTTATGTTATTAAAATAAAATGAATAAATTCTAATATTTTATGTTATTAAAATAAATTTACCTAAAGAAAGAAAATAAATTCTAAAATTATCTGGTATTAAAATACATTTACCCAAAATGAGAAAATAAATAAATTCTAATATTTTATGTTATTAAAATAAAATAAATAAATTCTAATATTTTATGTTATTAAAATAAATTTACCTAAAGAAAGAAAATAAATTCTAAAATTATCTGGTATTAAAATACATTTACCCAAAATGAGAAAATAAATAAATTCTAATATTTTATGTTATTAAAATAAATGTACCTAAAGAAAGAAAATAAATTCTAAAATTATCTGGTATTAAAATACATTTACCCAAAATGAGAAAATAAATAAATTCTAATATTTTATGTTATTAAAATAAAATAAATAAATTCTAATATTTTATGTTATTAAAATAAATTTACCTAAAGAAAGAAAATAAATTCTAAAATTATCTGGTATTAAAATACATTTACCCAAAATGAGAAAATAAATAAATTCTAATATTTTATGTTATTAAAATAAAATAAATAAATTCTAATATTTTATGTTATTAAAATAAATTTACCTAAAGAAAGAAAATAAATTCTAAAATTATCTGGTATTAAAATACATTTACCCAAAATGAGAAAATAAATAAATTCTAATATTTTATGTTATTAAAATAAATGTACCTAAAGAAAGAAAATAAATTCTAAAATTATCTGGTATTAAAATACATTTACCCAAAATGAGAAAATAAATAAATTCTAATATTTTATGTTATTAAAATAAAATAAATAAATTCTAATATTTTATGTTATTAAAATAAATTTACCTAAAGAAAGAAAATAAATTCTAAAATTATCTGGTATTAAAATACATTTACCCAAAATGAGAAAATAAATAAATTCTAATATTTTATGTTATTAAAATAAAATAAATAAATTCTAATATTTTATGTTATTAAAATAAATTTACCTAAAGAAAGAAAATAAATTCTAAAATTATCTGGTATTAAAATACATTTACCCAAAATGAGAAAATAAATAAATTCTAATATTTTATGTTATTAAAATAAAATAAATAAATTCTAATATTTTATGTTATTAAAATAAATTTACCTAAAGAAAGAAAATAAATTCTAAAATTATCTGGTATTAAAATACATTTACCCAAAATGAGAAAATAAATAAATTCTAATATTTTATGTTATTAAAATAAAATAAATAAATTCTAATATTTTATGTTATTAAAATAAATTTACCTAAAGAAAGAAAATAAATTCTAAAATTATCTGGTATTAAAATACATTTACCCAAAATGAGAAAATAAATAAATTCTAATATTTTATGTTATTAAAATAAAATAAATAAATTCTAATATTTTATGTTATTAAAATAAATTTACCTAAAGAAAGAAAATAAATTCTAAAATTATCTGGTATTAAAATACATTTACCCAAAATGAGAAAATAAATAAATTCTAATATTTTATGTTATTAAAATAAAATAAATAAATTCTAATATTTTATGTTATTAAAATAAATTTACCTAAAGAAAGAAAATAAATTCTAAAATTATCTGGTATTAAAATACATTTACCCAAAATGAGAAAATAAATAAATTCTAATATTTTATGTTATTAAAATAAAATAAATAAATTCTAATATTTTATGTTATTAAAATAAATTTACCTAAAGAAAGAAAATAAATTCTAAAATTATCTGGTATTAAAATACATTTACCCAAAATGAGAAAATAAATAAATTCTAATATTTTATGTTATTAAAATAAAATAAATAAATTCTAATATTTTATGTTATTAAAATAAATTTACCTAAAGAAAGAAAATAAATTCTAAAATTATCTGGTATTAAAATACATTTACCCAAAATGAGAAAATAAATAAATTCTAATATTTTATGTTATTAAAATAAAATAAATAAATTCTAATATTTTATGTTATTAAAATAAATTTACCTAAAGAAAGAAAATAAATTCTAAAATTATCTGGTATTAAAATACATTTACCCAAAATGAGAAAATAAATAAATTCTAATATTTTATGTTATTAAAATAAAATAAATAAATTCTAATATTTTATGTTATTAAAATAAATTTACCTAAAGAAAGAAAATAAATTCTAAAATTATCTGGTATTAAAATACATTTACCCAAAATGAGAAAATAAATAAATTCTAATATTTTATGTTATTAAAATAAAATAAATAAATTCTAATATTTTATGTTATTAAAATAAATTTACCTAAAGAAAGAAAATAAATTCTAAAATTATCTGGTATTAAAATACATTTACCCAAAATGAGAAAATAAATAAATTCTAATATTTTATGTTATTAAAATAAATTTACCTAAAGAAAGAAAATAAATTCTAAAATTATCTGGTATTAAAATACATTTACCCAAAATGAGAAAATAAATAAATTCTAATATTTTATGTTATTAAAATAAAATAAATAAATTCTAATATTTTATGTTATTAAAATAAATTTACCTAAAGAAAGAAAATAAATTCTAAAATTATCTGGTATTAAAATACATTTACCCAAAATGAGAAAATAAATAAATTCTAATATTTTATGTTATTAAAATAAAATAAATAAATTCTAATATTTTATGTTATTAAAATAAATTTACCTAAAGAAAGAAAATAAATTCTAAAATTATCTGGTATTAAAATACATTTACCCAAAATGAGAAAATAAATAAATTCTAATATTTTATGTTATTAAAATAAAATAAATAAATTCTAATATTTTATGTTATTAAAATAAATTTACCTAAAGAAAGAAAATAAATTCTAAAATTATCTGGTATTAAAATACATTTACCCAAAATGAGAAAATAAATAAATTCTAATATTTTATGTTATTAAAATAAAATAAATAAATTCTAATATTTTATGTTATTAAAATAAATTTACCTAAAGAAAGAAAATAAATTCTAAAATTATCTGGTATTAAAATACATTTACCCAAAATGAGAAAATAAATAAATTCTAATATTTTATGTTATTAAAATAAATTTACCTAAAGAAAGAAAATAAATTCTAAAATTATCTGGTATTAAAATACATTTACCCAAAATGAGAAAATAAATAAATTCTAATATTTTATGTTATTAGAATAAATGTGCCTAAAGAAAGAAAATAAATTCTAAAATTATCTGGTATTAAAATACATTTACCCAAAATGAGAAAATAAATAAATTCTAATATTTTATGTTATTAAAATAAATTTACCTAAAGAAAGAAAATAAATTCTAAAATTATCTGGTATTAAAATACATTTATCTAAAAAAGTGGAAATAAATAAATTCTAATATTTTGTTATTAAAATAAATTTACCTAAAGGAAGAAAATAAATTCTAAAATTATCTGGTATTAAAATACATTTACCCAAAATGAGAAAATAAATAAATTCTAATATTTTATGTTATTAAAATAAATTTGCCTAAAGAAAGAAAATAAATTCTAAAATTATCTGGTATTAAAATACATTTACCCAAAATGAGAAAATAAATAAATTCTAATATTTTATGTTATTAAAATAAATTTACCTAAAGAAAGAAAATAAATTCTAAAATTATCTGGTATTAAAATACATTTACCCAAAATGAGAAAATAAATAAATTCTAATATTTTATGTTATTAAAATAAAATGAATAAATTCTAATATTTTATGTTATTAAAATAAATTTACCTAAAGAAAGAAAATAAATTCTAAAATTATCTGGTATTAAAATACATTTACCCAAAATGAGAAAATAAATAAATTCTAATATTTTATGTTATTAAAATAAAATAAATAAATTCTAATATTTTATGTTATTAAAATAAATTTACCTAAAGAAAGAAAATAAATTCTAAAATTATCTGGTATTAAAATACATTTACCCAAAATGAGAAAATAAATAAATTCTAATATTTTATGTTATTAAAATAAATGTACCTAAAGAAAGAAAATAAATTCTAAAATTATCTGGTATTAAAATACATTTACCCAAAATGAGAAAATAAATAAATTCTAATATTTTATGTTATTAAAATAAAATAAATAAATTCTAATATTTTATGTTATTAAAATAAATGTACCTAAAGAAAGAAAATAAATTCTAAAATTATCTGGTATTAAAATACATTTACCCAAAATGAGAAAATAAATAAATTCTAATATTTTATGTTATTAAAATAAAATAAATAAATTCTAATATTTTATGTTATTAAAATAAATTTACCTAAAGAAAGAAAATAAATTCTAAAATTATCTGGTATTAAAATACATTTACCCAAAATGAGAAAATAAATAAATTCTAATATTTTATGTTATTAAAATAAATTTACCTAAAGAAAGAAAATAAATTCTAAAATTATCTGGTATTAAAATACATTTACCCAAAATGAGAAAATAAATAAATTCTAATATTTTATGTTATTAGAATAAATTTGCCTAAAGAAAGAAAATAAATTCTAAAATTATCTGGTATTAAAATACATTTACCCAAAATGAGAAAATAAATAAATTCTAATATTTTATGTTATTAAAATAAATTTACCTAAAGAAAGAAAATAAATTCTAAAATTATCTGGTATTAAAATACATTTATCTAAAAAAGTGGAAATAAATAAATTCTAATATTTTGTTATTAAAATAAATTTACCTAAAGGAAGAAAATAAATTCTAAAATTATCTGGTATTAAAATACATTTACCCAAAATGAGAAAATAAATAAATTCTAATATTTTATGTTATTAAAATAAATTTGCCTAAAGAAAGAAAATAAATTCTAAAATTATCTGGTATTAAAATACATTTACCCAAAATGAGAAAATAAATAAATTCTAATATTTTATGTTATTAAAATAAATTTACCTAAAGAAAGAAAATAAATTCTAAAATTATCTGGTATTAAAATACATTTACCCAAAATGAGAAAATAAATAAATTCTAATATTTTATGTTATTAAAATAAAATGAATAAATTCTAATATTTTATGTTATTAAAATAAATTTACCTAAAGAAAGAAAATAAATTCTAAAATTATCTGGTATTAAAATACATTTACCCAAAATGAGAAAATAAATAAATTCTAATATTTTATGTTATTAAAATAAAATAAATAAATTCTAATATTTTATGTTATTAAAATAAATTTACCTAAAGAAAGAAAATAAATTCTAAAATTATCTGGTATTAAAATACATTTACCCAAAATGAGAAAATAAATAAATTCTAATATTTTATGTTATTAAAATAAATGTACCTAAAGAAAGAAAATAAATTCTAAAATTATCTGGTATTAAAATACATTTACCCAAAATGAGAAAATAAATAAATTCTAATATTTTATGTTATTAAAATAAAATAAATAAATTCTAATATTTTATGTTATTAAAATAAATTTACCTAAAGAAAGAAAATAAATTCTAAAATTATCTGGTATTAAAATACATTTACCCAAAATGAGAAAATAAATAAATTCTAATATTTTATGTTATTAAAATAAAATAAATAAATTCTAATATTTTATGTTATTAAAATAAATTTACCTAAAAAAAGAAAATAAATTCTAAAATTATCTGGTATTAAAATACATTTACCCAAAATGAGAAAATAAATAAATTCTAATATTTTATGTTATTAAAATAAATGTACCTAAAGAAAGAAAATAAATTCTAAAATTATCTGGTATTAAAATACATTTACCCAAAATGAGAAAATAAATAAATTCTAATATTTTATGTTATTAAAATAAAATAAATAAATTCTAATATTTTATGTTATTAAAATAAATTTACCTAAAGAAAGAAAATAAATTCTAAAATTATCTGGTATTAAAATACATTTACCCAAAATGAGAAAATAAATAAATTCTAATATTTTATGTTATTAAAATAAATTTACCTAAAGAAAGAAAATAAATTCTAAAATTATCTGGTATTAAAATACATTTACCCAAAATGAGAAAATAAATAAATTCTAATATTTTATGTTATTAAAATAAAATAAATAAATTCTAATATTTTATGTTATTAAAATAAATTTACCTAAAGAAAGAAAATAAATTCTAAAATTATCTGGTATTAAAATACATTTACCCAAAATGAGAAAATAAATAAATTCTAATATTTTATGTTATTAAAATAAAATAAATAAATTCTAATATTTTATGTTATTAAAATAAATTTACCTAAAGAAAGAAAATAAATTCTAAAATTATCTGGTATTAAAATACATTTACCCAAAATGAGAAAATAAATAAATTCTAATATTTTATGTTATTAAAATAAAATAAATAAATTCTAATATTTTATGTTATTAAAATAAATTTACCTAAAGAAAGAAAATAAATTCTAAAATTATCTGGTATTAAAATACATTTACCCAAAATGAGAAAATAAATAAATTCTAATATTTTATGTTATTAAAATAAAATAAATAAATTCTAATATTTTATGTTATTAAAATAAATTTACCTAAAGAAAGAAAATAAATTCTAAAATTATCTGGTATTAAAATACATTTACCCAAAATGAGAAAATAAATAAATTCTAATATTTTATGTTATTAAAATAAATTTACCTAAAGAAAGAAAATAAATTCTAAAATTATCTGGTATTAAAATACATTTACCCAAAATGAGAAAATAAATAAATTCTAATATTTTATGTTATTAAAATAAAATAAATAAATTCTAATATTTTATGTTATTAAAATAAATTTACCTAAAGAAAGAAAATAAATTCTAAAATTATCTGGTATTAAAATACATTTACCCAAAATGAGAAAATAAATAAATTCTAATATTTTATGTTATTAAAATAAAATAAATAAATTCTAATATTTTATGTTATTAAAACAAATTTACCTAAAGAAAGAAAATAAATTCTAAAATTATCTGGTATTAAAATACATTTACCCAAAATGAGAAAATAAATAAATTCTAATATTTTATGTTATTAAAATAAAATAAATAAATTCTAATATTTTATGTTATTAAAATAAATTTACCTAAAGAAAGAAAATAAATTCTAAAATTATCTGGTATTAAAATACATTTACCCAAAATGAGAAAATAAATAAATTCTAATATTTTATGTTATTAAAATAAAATAAATAAATTCTAATATTTTATGTTATTAAAATAAATTTACCTAAAGAAAGAAAATAAATTCTAAAATTATCTGGTATTAAAATACATTTACCCAAAATGAGAAAATAAATAAATTCTAATATTTTATGTTATTAAAATAAAATAAATAAATTCTAATATTTTATGTTATTAAAATAAATTTACCTAAAGAAAGAAAATAAATTCTAAAATTATCTGGTATTAAAATACATTTACCCAAAATGAGAAAATAAATAAATTCTAATATTTTATGTTATTAAAATAAATGTACCTAAAGAAAGAAAATAAATTCTAAAATTATCTGGTATTAAAATACATTTACCCAAAATGAGAAAATAAATAAATTCTAATATTTTATGTTATTAAAATAAAATAAATAAATTCTAATATTTTATGTTATTAAAATAAATTTACCTAAAGAAAGAAAATAAATTCTAAAATTATCTGGTATTAAAATACATTTACCCAAAATGAGAAAATAAATAAATTCTAATATTTTATGTTATTAAAATAAAATAAATAAATTCTAATATTTTATGTTATTAAAATAAATTTACCTAAAGAAAGAAAATAAATTCTAAAATTATCTGGTATTAAAATACATTTACCCAAAATGAGAAAATAAATAAATTCTAATATTTTATGTTATTAAAATAAAATAAATAAATTCTAATATTTTATGTTATTAAAATAAATTTACCTAAAGAAAGAAAATAAATTCTAAAATTATCTGGTATTAAAATACATTTACCCAAAATGAGAAAATAAATAAATTCTAATATTTTATGTTATTAAAATAAAATAAATAAATTCTAATATTTTATGTTATTAAAATAAATTTACCTAAAGAAAGAAAATAAATTCTAAAATTATCTGGTATTAAAATACATTTACCCAAAATGAGAAAATAAATAAATTCTAATATTTTATGTTATTAAAATAAAATAAATAAATTCTAATATTTTATGTTATTAAAATAAATTTACCTAAAGAAAGAAAATAAATTCTAAAATTATCTGGTATTAAAATACATTTACCCAAAATGAGAAAATAAATAAATTCTAATATTTTATGTTATTAAAATAAATGTACCTAAAGAAAGAAAATAAATTCTAAAATTATCTGGTATTAAAATACATTTACCCAAAATGAGAAAATAAATAAATTCTAATATTTTATGTTATTAAAATAAAATAAATAAATTCTAATATTTTATGTTATTAAAATAAATTTACCTAAAGAAAGAAAATAAATTCTAAAATTATCTGGTATTAAAATACACTTACCCAAAATGAGAAAATAAATAAATTCTAATATTTTATGTTATTAAAATAAATTTACCTAAAGAAAGAAAATAAATTCTAAAATTATCTGGTATTAAAATACATTTACCCAAAATGAGAAAATAAATAAATTCTAATATTTTATGTTATTAAAATAAAATAAATAAATTCTAATATTTTATGTTATTAAAATAAATTTACCTAAAGAAAGAAAATAAATTCTAAAATTATCTGGTATTAAAATACATTTACCCAAAATGAGAAAATAAATAAATTCTAATATTTTATGTTATTAAAATAAAATAAATAAATTCTAATATTTTATGTTATTAAAATAAATTTACCTAAAGAAAGAAAATAAATTCTAAAATTATCTGGTATTAAAATACATTTACCCAAAATGAGAAAATAAATAAATTCTAATATTTTATGTTATTAAAATAAAATAAATAAATTCTAATATTTTATGTTATTAAAATAAATTTACCTAAAGAAAGAAAATAAATTCTAAAATTATCTGGTATTAAAATACATTTACCCAAAATGAGAAAATAAATAAATTCTAATATTTTATGTTATTAAAATAAAATAAATAAATTCTAATATTTTATGTTATTAAAATAAATTTACCTAAAGAAAGAAAATAAATTCTAAAATTATCTGGTATTAAAATACATTTACCCAAAATGAGAAAATAAATAAATTCTAATATTTTATGTTATTAAAATAAAATAAATAAATTCTAATATTTTATGTTATTAAAATAAATTTACCTAAAGAAAGAAAATAAATTCTAAAATTATCTGGTATTAAAATACATTTACCCAAAATGAGAAAATAAATAAATTCTAATATTTTATGTTATTAAAATAAAATAAATAAATTCTAATATTTTATGTTATTAAAATAAATTTACCTAAAGAAAGAAAATAAATTCTAAAATTATCTGGTATTAAAATACATTTACTCAAAATGAGAAAATAAATAAATTCTAATATTTTATGTTATTAAAATAAAATAAATAAATTCTAATATTTTATGTTATTAAAATAAATTTACCTAAAGAAAGAAAATAAATTCTAAAATTATCTGGTATTAAAATACATTTACCCAAAATGAGAAAATAAATAAATTCTAATATTTTATGTTATTAAAATAAAATAAATAAATTCTAATATTTTATGTTATTAAAATAAATTTACCTAAAGCAAGAAAATAAATTCTAAAATTATCTGGTATTAAAATACATTTACCCAAAATGAGAAAATAAATAAATTCTAATATTTTATGTTATTAAAATAAAATAAATAAATTCTAATATTTTATGTTATTAAAATAAATTTACCTAAAGAAAGAAAATAAATTCTAAAATTATCTGGTATTAAAATACATTTACCCAAAATGAGAAAATAAATAAATTCTAATATTTTATGTTATTAAAATAAAATAAATAAATTCTAATATTTTATGTTATTAAAATAAATTTACCTAAAGAAAGAAAATAAATTCTAAAATTATCTGGTATTAAAATACATTTACCCAAAATGAGAAAATAAATAAATTCTAATATTTCATGTTATTAAAATAAATTTACCTAAAGCAAGAAAATAAATTCTAAAATTATCTGGTATTAAAATACATTTACCCAAAATGAGAAAATAAATAAATTCTAATATTTTATGTTATTAAAATAAATTTACCTAAAGCAAGAAAATAAATTCTAAAATTATCTGGTATTAAAATACATTTACCCAAAATGAGAAAATAAATAAATTCTAATATTTTATGTTATTAAAATAAATTTACCTAAAGAAAGAAAATAAATTCTAAAATTATCTGGTATTAAAATACATTTATCTAAAAAAGTGAAAATAAATAAATTCTAATATTCTATTGGACTGCAATTGAATTTTCTCAATAGAAATACAATTCTGGGGAATAATCAAAATCTCCGCAAACTGCGATATGAAATTTTCTATTCTTTGTTTAATTCTCTTGTTTTTTATTCAATCATCATTAAATATTAATGTTTGTATTTATTCTCTCATAAAATCCTTCAGTATGAAACTGAAAACATTTAGGTTTGTTTTAATTACACCAGACTAAGATAAATATGAGTTTTTTTTTTTTCACTTAACTTATTAATTAAAATACAACTTAATGAAAAAAAACATCTTAAATGGGTGTCCTTTATAATGATAAGCATATGTTAAATGAATTCAATATATAATGATAAATATCCTAAAAACAGGTTACTTGAAATTAATTACCTTATTATTTTAGAATTTGTAATTAGAAAACTACTTGGTGAGTTGCAAACAACAGAATAAACCAATCAATGTTCAAGGGATTAAATCCTTAATTAATCAAGAAAATTGTTTTATTACATACAAAATATAGATTATCATCATTACATGTCACTTCTGAAACACACACACACACACACATATATATATTTATGTGCATATATGCATATTTCTGCTGGATTAAACAGAATATCTATGTATATGCACACACCTGGGTCAAAAAATGGGCTATGCCCCAAATATTAAGCTTTTAATGGTTTTCGCAACAGATCATTGAGAGAGAAATATGCAAGAATTAAACAAGAAACTTAGTTTAGCATAGATTACCCATTTGATTTCATTAAATGTTTAAGCAGTGTGGCTAATCTTACATAATGTTCTTCATATAAAGAGCAGTTAATACAGAAATTATAATTAATTAAATTAATATTAAAATTGTACAAGAAAAAAAATAACTAAAAAGTTGGAACTGTATAAAAATGAATATAGTTACTATTTTTAGTGAGAAAGATATTAAATTGTATCAAAATTATGAAGAAAATTAATAATCTACTAATATAGTTTCTTTGAAAAAAAATGCCTAAATGAAAGAGGCTTATATATATATATATTATATATATATATATATGTATGTATGTATATTAATAAAAAGAAAGAACAGTAAGATATATAATCCGGTGTTCTTATAGATATTTTTATTTTTACAAAATAGTGCTCAATGTAAATTTACAGAGCATTAATATTATAAGCTAATAGACTTAAAATATGGTTTTTCGCTACACAGTTCCAACCATGTTTCAAAAATGGAAGCTAAAAGCCCTGAATTTAATTTTGTACTTAAATTAAAGACATTAGTTCCATTTCATCCTCAAGCGAATTTTGGAGACTCCAACTGTGACACTTTAAAAGAGTACATCTTTATTAAAGACCAACTCTGATAAAAAAACAAATAATGGTGCCTACTTACTTATGTCATATTGCTATACTTTTCCAGGAGATCTTATAATACCTGTTGTTTAGTTTTGGCTTTTCTGGCTCATATCCCAGACCAATTGATCGCCAAGAAGATAAGCGTCGAGTGACTTTCAAGTGTTGGTACATTGCAATTTGGTTTCGCTCTTATCATGTTTTGAATTCATGTAGTAAATGAATAAAAGAAATCAAAACCTGAAAAATAAACAGTTCTGTCGAGATGTAAAGAAAAAGCTGAGAAATTTGTAATGCAGAAGTGAAAGGAATCGTGGGAAGGAAATGTGTGATGTAATGGTAAAAATGATTCTAAGAACTAAATTCACAAGTGATTCAGAATTATGAAAAATTAACAGAAATCAAAATGATGAAAGAAAAAGCAAAAATAGATGAAGACATTTTCAAGAAAGAAATGAATGAGAAAAACAAATGTGGGAGAAAATATGACGAACAAGGATGAAAGGATTAAATAGAAGTGAAATAATGATTTATGAGTGATGATAAAAAAAAGTAGAAAAGATTAAAGAAAGAAAGAAAGCACATAGGATGAGAGGAACATATAAAAAGCAAAAAAAAAGAATGAAGAGAAAAATTAGATAGCAGTAAAAAAAAAAAAGAAAGATGAAGAATTAGAAAGAAAGTAACTAAAAAGGTAAAAAGAAGTGAGACTTGAAACAATAAAGAAAGGAAAAGAGGAAAAGGAAGAAAGGAAAAGACAGCTTTAAAGAAGAAAAGGAAAGAGAAGATGATGAAAACAGACACAATCTGCAATGTAAAGAGAAAATATTTATTAACAGAGAGAGCAAGATGAGAGAAAATAGAAAGAAAAGAATAAAAAAAAAAAGAAAGGAAATAGTAGAAGAAGAGAAAAAGTTTATTTATTCAAAAGAAAGTAAAAAAGAAATAAGAAAAATCTAATAAAAACAAAAAGAGAAAATGGAAAATTACTATCAAAACGAAAGTATTTTAAATAAAAAAAAAATCAGTAAAAATTTCTTCTCTGGTTTTATTTACAACTGCAGTATTTTTAAACTTTAATCTTAATTCAAATTGTTCTAATGGACTCTCCTCAAGACTTTATGAATTTAAGTACAGCACTATCAGAAAGAGCAATACAAATGCAGAAGAATGTGGACCTATGTTTTATAGATTACACAAAGTGTTTGATAAAGTACACAAAAATCTATTGAAACTGCCTAGCAACCTCGATATGTTTGGGAAGCCTATTAGAATAATGAAGAAACTATACTGGCAGCAAACCACCTGCATACGGACAGAAAATGAGTTCAGTAGATATACAATAATAAAGGGGTGTAAGACAAGGAAGTCTATTCCCACTGGACATTCAAACTATACAGTGAGGCACTTCTGAGTGAACTGCCAGGATTCATTACTGGTGACCCCAATCTTAACAACATAAGATATGCAGATGACACAGTGTTGATACAAGACACAGAAAGAAAACTGCAAAAACTCCTAGAGAAGTTAGTGAAAGAAAGCGAAAAGAAAGGACTAAATGCAAGAAGACAGAATGCATGGTTGTTAGCAAAAGGGTGAGCCCAAAGTGCAAATTGCAAATCTGAAATACCAAAATCAAACAATGGCAGAAGTTTAAATATCTGGGAAGTGTTTTAACAAAGGAAGGAAAGTGTGACACTGAAATCCAGAGATGTATTGGAATAGCCAAAGATGCCTTTCAAAAGCTAAGCAGGGTACTAAGAAATAGAAAAATTTTGCTAGAATCAAGGAAAATATAATGACATAATCAAAATGTTGACATTCCACACTACTTCAAATAAAACATTAGGAAGGAAACCCCCCATCAATACTGGAAAATGCAATAACAGCTACTGGTCTTGAAAAACCTAATTTCCTGAAAAAATTGTTTTAAGAGAAATATTTAAAATTTTTAACTGGAAGCAGTACATACTGCTTCGTCAAGAAATGCTAAATGTTTCCTTATAGGGAGATGGCTAATATTATGATTACAATTACATTTCAAGTTCCCAAAAATTAACTGAAAATATTTAATGCCCAACCTCTGACCCAAAATGGTCAGACACATTCAATACTACAATCTTTGCCTTCATACGAATTCTACATGAGCTCCTTTTTAACCCCAAGTCACCACCTCAAGTAACTTACCATTTTCATATACATCAACATTTTTTCACATTTTTTAAATTATTAGTCAATTGAAAGATACAAATAATTAAACTCTATTGTTGACATTTTCAAGAGAAAAGTTTATACATTAACATTAACGCTATTTTTTTAGTTACTGTTGAATTGTGTCTGCTAGATAAGATATGGTGCCTGTTGAATAAGTCAGTGGATGAAAAAGATTTATCCTGTGGAAGGAAAACAATCTGAGACTGATAGATAAGATGGAAGATAGAAACAGATAAATGTAGAATGGAAAACAAAACCACTTAAATTTTACAGTTAACACTAATTAAAAAAAAAACAAGTTTATCCAAGTTTAGTTAATCCCAGTCAGGCATTCTTTCTTCTAAAAGTTATATTAGCATGAAGATGGCCAGATAGTACATGTTCAAAACACTGCATCTCTAATAATAACATCTACAATCACCAAAGATAAGAACAACATTATCTAGATTATTTCCATTAAAGCAATATTTTTTGTTTTTTAATCATATATATAAATCTTGTTCTCCTTCCTTCCCTCCCTGCTGCCTACTCTCTCTCCTTCTCTCTCACTCTCTCTCTCTATATACACACACACACACACACACACACACACATCTATCTATCTACACACATATATATATATATATATATATATAGTAAAGGTAATAAATCTGTTGGTATATAATCCAAGTGGAATTTTTTAAGAAATTCTTATTTAAATTTAACATAAATTATCTAAATATAACTTATTTTTAATTTTCAAATATACCTTATTTTTAACTATAATTTATCTATTGAAGAGTATTTTTATCTAGGGACTTGTATTTTTAAAACCTATCCTTATCTATATAAATTTTTTTTTATAAATCTCCCTTTTTGTTCCTCTCTTAGTTTCAAATTAATATTTCATTCTTCATATAACCCCAATTTAATGTCATTAGGTTAATATGCTGGTTTAATTTTATAAAAACCTCTTCCCTTTAAGGCTAATACCTTCCAACCTCCCCTGACCACTGTCTCGTGCATTTTGTCTGACTGAAATGGATAAATTCTGTACCACTTTTTCAATGGCTGTCACAGTTAAATTTCTAATTCTGACACCAACTCAGTCCATATACCAGGGTTGAATAAGTCTGATGAAGTTTTTCATCAGTTGTAATAGATCTATCCCCATATGAGGTAATTTTGGATTTTGTTATACTCCATATATATATATATATATATATATATATATGTAGATATTGAGGTAAAAGTCGAGTGGTGATGATCTGTTTATTGTATGAAAACAATGTTCCTGGTGGCCTAAAGTATCCAAATTTTTTTTAATATTTACATATGCAAAGCAATAATGCCAAGAAGACACAAGAGATTACTGAGTGTTAGAGAATATGAGAAAAAGAAAACATTATTAAGGGAGAGAAGAACATCATTGCTCTTATTATCACAACATTTCAACTTTTGTCCTCTCTGGCCTTCTTCAGATGCTTATCAATATGAATTACCTTTATTTAATGTACAGAAGTAGATTGTTCTCATTCCACTGACCATATCTAGGCATATCTCACCCTCTCAGTTATTGCCATGAGAAAATAACCAAGTGGATTAAAATTTTGATTAGTGAATTTGGTAACATAGTAATTATGAGTTCAATCCCTGGGCTGGGCAGTGCAGATTTGTACTCAGTGGAAATGGGATGAACAGTACTAAATAAGAGCACAACAAGATATGCCTAGTCTTGGTCAGTGGAATGAGAACAATCCAGAAGGGTTCAATTAAAAATTTTCTAAAGGTTGCTGGATTGACAAGAACTAGCATACTAATGAATAATTGTCACTAAAGTAGATAATACCGATGTATGATCATCACCGAAGGAGTAAAGGCATATGAATGATCATCACTGACATACTCAATACAATGAATGATGATCACTGAAGTAGTCACTACCAGTGAATGATCATCATTGAGACAATGATTGATCATCACTGAATGAATCAATACCAATGAATGATCATCACTGAATGAATCAATACCAGTGAATGATCATCACTGAATGAATCAATACCAATGAATGATCATCACTGAATGAATCAATACCAATGATTGATCATCACTGAATGAATCAATACCAGTGAATGATCATCACTGAATGAATCCATACCAATGAATGATCATCACTGAATGAATCAATACCAATGAATGATCATCACTGAATGAATCAATACCAATGAATGATCATCACTGACATACTCAAAATCAATGAATGATCATCACTAAAGAAGTCAATATCAATAAATGATCATCACTGACGTAGTCCTTATCAGTAAATGACCATCAGTGTTATAGTCAATGAATGATCATCACTGACATAGTCAATATCAATTAATGATCATCGCTGAAATAGTTAATACCAATCTGTCTTTTCATTCAGAACCTTCTGTCAAATTCCTTATTACCATCTGAAGAGATAACTTTTGTTGTCTCCTCCTTATATGCAATTAAATTTTGAAGCAATAACTTTTGCCCAGTAAATGCAATTAAAACTGATTTTTAAATAGTTTCAAAGAAATACCAAAAAATTTCACAAAAGGTTTCTTTTGGTCTGAATGAAAAGGCAATTAAAGTCAACAAACCTCAACTCCTTAGAATTTAGGATGGTACCATAAATCAGATACCTGTAGATTCAAGGTCCCCACTGCTGAGCAAAATCCTCTAAGTACAATGAGATTATGAAACAGATAAAAAGAGAAACATTAACAAAGTTGAAACTGACTTTACCAAGGAATGTCTTACTGTGAAGTAATCAGCAAAGAACATTCATATGATATTTAAGTCAAATGTCAGTTGTTGTGATGCAGTCACTACAACACCCTTGATCCACACCCCATGCACAGCACCTACTTCTCTCTGAAGCCAAAGGCAACAATATCATGCCAGCATTTCGGTTAAAAATAGGGGTAAAAATGTATCCTTTTCCGATTCAGCAATGAATTGAGTGACCGACTGGCTGGTCAGCTCACTGTCCAAAACTGGGTGTATAAGAAAATGTCATTTTTTGCTATAGAAGCTAAAGGCCAAAGTGTCAGTGGGAAGGCTGATGTTCTTTCGAACTGACCTCTGCCATCTGCGAGTAAATAATGCTCTTCTTATGGCTTTCATTCACAAGCGGGACTGATTATAAATATAGGAAAATTCTTGTTTCAAAGATTTCATTAAAAAACAAAAATTACAAACTTTGCAAATGTTAATTTTGGGTTATTAGAAAATTTCAGCTTCCATTTAAAAAAGTAAAACACTAAATTTGTTATCATCATAAAATTTGTAATAACATTAAGTCTAATCTTAATTATAATATTTATTATTTTTTATTAATTAATATCAAATAATGTTTCATTTATAATAATTACTAAATTTTAAAAAATTAATTGGTTATAAGAAAAGATATACAAAAGTTATTTACAGCCAAATCTAAGAGACTTTTTCATTTTTTTATAATTGTTACATTTTTAATATTTTCATAAAATCTTCAAATTTATATATATATATATATATATTTATTAAAGACATTTTTATGTTTAACGTTATAGATATTAAAAATGTCTTTAATAAATAAATTGTCGAACTTTGTCCATTTCGTAATATATATATATATATATATATATATATATATATATATCCAAACAAGTTTGATGAAAAAGAACCAACAAGGTCTCTCTGTCTAATTTTTTTTTTACATTTTTCAAATTTTTGAATGAGGTGTTGAGCATTGTGTTGGAAGTTGTGGATAAACTGTCCAAGGTTCATATTGTGTTGTTCTTGTTCAAGTACTTCAAGTACTTTCTAATTTCACAGCCATTATCATAAACTGATTTAGTGTCTGTGATGGGGGAGTTATAATTCCTTTGTCTGCATCCTGTTATTCTTTGGGAACTAATATTTGTCTTATGATAATAGTTACATTTTAGTTGTTCATGACGAACTGGCTGATGTGTGCATGGATTGCACTGATTTTTGACTGACAACAAGTCAGTATGTGAGAGAGTGTGGTGTATGTGTCCACAAAATAAGTATTTAATGTGTGCGTGTGTGTGTGTGTATATATATATATATATATATATATATATATATATATATATATATATATATGTATGTATGTATGTATGTATATTTGTGCACGTGGCTGAGTGGTTAGAATGTTCACTTTCTAACCATCAGACCCGGGTCTGAATCCCACCACAATTGATTTGTGAAGAAGGAGACTTCCTGATGTTATCAGTCTGGAGGGGATGATCCCAGCATGTGGCACCTTTTAGAACGTGCCTAAAAAAACATACCATGGGTTGACCCAAGCCTTGTGAGTGAAACTGGGCAGACAGAACACTTGGGGAACCATCGATAACTGTAATAACATGAAGTCACAAGTCATAGTGACTGAGGGTTTGAATTTGCTGGCCTTGTTCAGATTGTTGATCACACTAGATAACATGTTCTCTTCCAGAAACTTTAACTAAGGTCTGCTCAGCATAGTTGCAGTATAAACCTCAGGTTGGCTCTGTAGGTGTTGAGCAAACACCAATGTGCCTGAGCGAGCATCTGAATTAAGGATTGGCTAGCTGCCCTAGTAGGCAGGTATCCTTTATATATATATATATATATATATATATATATATATATATACACCGTGTGTGATGGGTAAATTGTCCTCATTTTATATTTTTAATTTTGTGCATGTAGCTTGTTTTTTTTTTTGATTTTGTCAACTACACGGTTTAGTAGGGTCAGTTGGGCACTGTTTGGAAAGAGTTGGATGAGTCTAATGGTGATTATGAAGATGTTTGGAGTGATCACTAGTGATGGCAATGCTATTCCTCCATCTTCTCACCGGGCATCAGACACAGCACGAGGGCCTACATCAAGTGCCTTGAGGAGGTAGTGCTGCTCTGGGTCAACAGGGTGGCTGCTAGAAGTCCCTATGTCTGGCAACAGGATTCTACACCATGCCACACAAGCAGGAGAACACAGTTATAGGTGTCAGACAATTTCTGCAACCACATTGCCCCTTACATATGGTCATCTAACACCCCAGACTGCGACCCACTTGATTATTATGCATGGGGTGCAGTTGAACGAGAGAACAACAAAACTCCTTGTAACACCAAAGATGAACTAAAGGCAAAGATTATGGTAGCATTCACCAACTTAAAGATGGAGACAGTCCAGAAGAATTGCAGGAGATTCCAAAGTTGTCTGGAGGCTGTTGTTGAAACCAGTGGTGATCTTATTGAATACATTTATTCTTTAGTATTTCAAGATATTTTTGTGTAATTAATTATGGTCAATATATCTGTTAAAATGTGATGCCAGTGTTATTTTCATTTCTGTGTAATTTAGATGACAATTTATCCACTGAACCCTATATATATATATATATATATATATATATATATATATATATATATATTTATAACCAATTTAGATTCATTTCTTTTTGTTTCCATCACTTTTGTTATTAGATATCTCACACTTTGATAATAGATGATCAATTATTAATGGTGAAATGTTGTAAGAGAGAGGCTGCAAATTTACTGTTGATGATCTTGTGATCAAAGGCACTCTCTAAACATTTTTATCTTTGTGAATTGTTCTATCCTATGATCAGAGCATCATTTTTTATGTCAAAATCTGTGGTCAGTCACATTATGGTGGGCAACATGCATTTAATGTATTGTCTTGTAAAATGCCCCTTTTGTGTTTATATAAACTTTTATTTAGATTCCTAAAGGTTCCTCCTATGTATTGTGAAAATTATTACGGGTGATAGAGCAAATTCCTCCTCCAAGCAGACCTCAATTGTACGCATGTACAGTCAATGTAATGTAACAATTTACTCTGATGAAATCCTAAAGAACAGAATATGCCACAAAAACATTTTTCACTTTGTCATACATTTATATATATATATATATATATATATATATATATATATATATATATATATATATATATACAGAGAGAGAGAGAGATCAGAAAACAACAATTAAATTAATATATATCTAGGACAATTTTAGGGATATCTATGATAATGTGGAAAAAGTTTTGTACAATTCATTTAGCCCTTTAGGACTTCAGAGAACTAAAGTGATTTAAAGTGAATTTTAAATTCAGCTTCTGTTTCTTTTTGTTTATGCTTTTATCACTTTCATTTTCTCAAAATGTGAGATACTTAAAAAGAAAAGTAATAAATAGGTAAAGAAAAATAAAAGGAAGATGAATGATATCAGCTGGACCCAAACACATTAAAAAGAGAAATAAATTTAAATTTAAAATTTGTGTGCATGTGTAGTTACATTAACATAGATATCATTTTAGTGTGATTAAGTCCTAAAGAACAAAATATGTCAAACTGTTCTTTTCCACTTTTATATATATATATATATATATATATATATATATATATATATATATATGCTTAGTGGTAGAATATATATATATATGCTTAGTGGTAGAATCTCCGACTGACACCAATTCAGTCAGGTTTCGATCCGAGCTAGA
>OZ010576.1:21330850-21338350 GCA_963932145.1 Acanthosepion lycidas
ATAAAGTTGGTATTAACCACCCAATGTGAGAAAAATTTTCAGGATATATATATATATATATTATATGATAGATATACCATATGGTTTTTGGCTCATAAGGCTATTTTTATTATGAATATTCATGTTAACATTTGGTGACGTGATATTTTATTATGCAACCAGTGGGTTTTCATCAGGTTGTAAAGAAATATATATATATATATATATATATATATATATATATATATATTATAGTGTAGTTATAGATATTTATTCTTTAATTTCACATTTACATATGTTGTTAAAAAGATATAAATTGAAAAGAAACAAAGATACAGAAATATTGCTGAACAATGGTAATACAAAATTTGAAATTTTCAAAATGATGATACAAGATCAAAGGACAATTAAAAAGTAAATAAGAAACTTGAGAAAAATTAAAATGGTAATCTGACATAATAAAAAAAATCATTACTTACCCATTTGTTAATTTTAACATGATCAATAGAAATGTGAATAAGAAATGGAAATGAGGGGAAAAAAAAGATGTGAATGAGAAAAACCAGAGGAAAAATAAAAGAAATGTGGCTGAAAAAAAAGAAGTAGAAATGGACACAAAAGAAAGACATAGACAAGTTTGCAGTCTTGATTGTTATTACTCCTTTACCCCATTGATCTTTTAAATTAGGTGAAATTTCCTATCTCTCTATATTTCTGAGATGAGGTATTATGTACACTATTTACATTATTTGGACTATTGTCCTCATCTTTGTCGCTATCACAACGTTTTGGCCGTTATACACTCCAGCCTTCTTCAGGTGGTTGGAATGTCAAACTTAACCCTTTATCTCACTCACTGGGGTAGATTGTTCTAGTTCCATGTGCCATGTCTAATGGATGTCAGTTATCACCTGTTAATTCCCCTCTCAAAGTTCTCCACCGCCTTAACAAGGTATTGAACTGACTCTCTTTGGATTCTGTCACTGGATCTAACTAACGCCTTTATCTGCTGTGCCATGTGTCCTTGTCCTCATTGTCCATTGCAACCACCTGAAGAAGGTCAGAGCATACAACAGCTGAAACGTTGTGATAAACATGACAACAAAGATGAGGACAATAGTCCAAATGATATAAATAGGTGAAGTTTTATTTAATTACTTTTTCCTTTTAGAGAATATATACATAGGCTTGTAAAGACTATGTTATTTCTATATATCAATGTACACCTATATATATGAGCCCATGATATATATATATATATATATATATATATATATATATATTTTTTTTTTTATCCGGATGCCAGGAAAAGCCTACTAACCAATACTTTCGGCTCTGCTATTGCTGAGCATGTAACAATTAGCAGAAATTGTATGGTTAATTTTAGTGGTGACCATTTTTCGATTTTATCTAGGTCCTACTCCACATATCACCTCAAGGTTCTAGAGTCCTTGTATATCAGATCCTGTGGGCCTTCCCTTTGTAAACAGAAGGAATGCTTACTGAGTTTGAATGTTATTTTATTTTTTTTTTCCTATTCTATTCTTTAATTTATTTTACATGCTAATATATTTTTTACATTCCCAGAAAAATAAACTTGATAAGTACTGGGATGAAACTGGTTGTTCTTTTTTTTAACTTTTTTAAAAATTGCCATATAAATTCTGCTTTTTTCTAGCTATTGTTAAATTTTGTACTATAAAAAAGTTGGTCTGACGATTGCGTCTAGCATGAAACAGCCTGTTGACTTCAATGTTCATTTTTATATTTACACATGCTCTATCTGATATTGAGCAATTTATCCCATAAATATAGCACACCTTAAGAGTATATTTCTTTATATATATATATATATATATATATATATATATATATATATATATATGTGCACACATATAATTATATGTCTTACCAGTTTGTGACTGGAAGGGATAATTCCAAAAGAGGATATAAATCCAGGAAGAGCTCAATGTAGACCACAGAGCATTATAATGATAATAAGAAGATAGAGACTTTAATTATCCATTCCGATTATAATTTATTTTATGAACACTGAGGTGTTCAGCTCTTTAGACTTAAATCTCCTCCATAAATGGAGAAAATACACCAGACAACACATTAGATTGGTAGTGGGGAGAGAAGGTGAGAGAGAAAGAATGGGTATAGAATTAGTGGTTGGTAGTATTTGGTTCACCCAGATATATTATCATTATATATATATATATATATATATATATATATATATATATATATATGCATGTATTGTAACGGGAAAAGAATATAAAGATATACAGATGTATAAGAAGATAGAATCTGAAGTGATTGTCAGATCCATGAAATGTAAGCCAAAATAAAATTTCCAAAATGAAGGAATTGAAGATAAAAGATTAAATAATGAAAATGAGAGAAATGAATAAAATCAATGAAATATTATGACCCATTGGCTTGAGACAGCATGAACGATGAATGCCAATTCTTCTGAAAAATCATTCAACCTTTAAAAATAAGAATAAGGAAAGAATACTGGCACTAAAAATGTCAAATAAAGAGATCTGAGAAAAATTAAAAGAGTAATAAGCAGGAAAAGTGGATTGACTATAAATAAAATATTTGAATAAGCTTGTGTTGCAAACGTAATCAGAGAGAAAACTAATACAATATTAACAACATTGCCTGAAGATATGAAAGCCACTAAACTACTATATTTAAGTAAATGCTACCAGAAGAAACATTTAAGTTTGACAAAGAAGTACATGAAAACTAATTTCGCTACGGTGATTAATGTAGAGCTCCATTAGATAGACCTGATAGCTGATGCTGAGGTTGGGTCTTACATGGAAATAATCAACCTAATTAGAATGCTATAGGTGGAAGATGGAATCATTTTGGGGGCTACTATTGTAAGAAACAGAAAAAAAATCATTAGAAACAAAGAAATAAGTACTGAATTGTTACATAATATCAGTCCTTGTATATGGCAGTGAATGCTAGACAATAGATGATGCAGAGACTTGAAGCAACAGATTCTACAGAAAGATGCTGAGAATATCATGTGTCAAACATGTGAAGAATAACAAAGTTTTAGAGAAAATGGAAGCAAAAACAACACTTATACTTATCATCAGGAAGAGACATTTGAATTTTCTAGGGCACATAATGAGGAAAGAAGGCTTGAACATTTTCAAACCCAGAGCAGATTGAAGGCACGAAAGAGAAAAGAAAACAATGCATAACCTACCTAGTGAGCTTGAATAAATGGATGTTGGAACAAGGTTTAACATTTATTAAGAGGCACAAAGGACAGTAAATTGTGGAGAGCCATGATTGCCAATGTTCTGAAGGAACATGGCACATAGAATAAAAAGATTTGTAGGTAATAAAATTATAGGTCCTTTTAACATTGGCAGAGAATTATTGTAAATTCTTGAACAAGTTGAGTGAGATAGATCACAAGATTATCTTGAAGGTATTTCTTGAAAAATCCTGGCACCTCAGAAAAAGTCAGCATTACTTAGATACCAAATAGAAATATAGATAGATACAAACAGATTGACTGATAGATAATGAACAGAGTGATAGATAGATAGATATGAACAGACTTAGACATGGATAGATAGATATGAACCAACAGACAGATAGATAGATATGAACCAACAGACAGATAGATAGATAGATAGATAGATAGATAGATAGATAGATAGATAGATAGATAGAATCAAATCTACAGACAGATATAGGGCATAAGTCTGATGTGCAATTAGTCAATAATTAATACTAGTGCTCAAATTGTGACTTTGTATTTTATTACGCAAGCAGATGCATGTGTCTAAAAAAAGGAGACAGACATGATACATTTGTACATATCTGCTAGTATATATTTATAATATTTAACAACTCTAAAGGATACATCGATGTGAATAAGTAAAAACGACATGATTCTTTTTTAGGGTGCCTCTTGCTGCTATTGTTTGTTTATTATTTTGATATTAACCTTGAGGGTCGGGAAGAATTGTCTGAGATCTCTAATCCACAGAGACACTGCATGATGACACTTATTCAGGTTTTCAAATAATCATTAATCTTCTGTGTTTACTCAGAAAAGAAAGAATCCACCCACAGACACACATATATATTGTATATTCTTGTATATGTTCGTGAATATATATTTGAATATATATAAATATATATATGTATAAATAAAACAAAATATAAAAAATATCTGCATCTATAATTGTATACATATATATTAGGTTGGTGCAAAAATAATAACGTAATAATGTTGTTTTTTGACGTATTTTTTAACGTCAAAAAACGACATTATTACGTCATTATTTTTGCATCAACCTAATATATATTCACATATATATAGATACAAATATATATATATATATATATATATATATATATATATATATATATATATATATATATATATATATATATATATGTGCATGTGAAAATTTCAGATAGAATATATCTGTAAATGGGCAATATGAATGTTTTAAATAAGTTTGCCTGTTATGTTTATTCATATATATATATATATATATATATATTTGTATCTATATATATGTGAAAATAAATTTCATTTGGTTTATATTTTTATTTATATTTATTATTATATTTAAACTTTTATTATAACTATATATATATATATATATATATATATATGCTAATTGTGTATTCTTTTTCTTACATATGGAAAACTGCTCTATTTTGAATTCTTTTTTGATGCTATTTTTTTATGTATATATATATATATATATATATATGTATGAATAAAAAAGACAAGAGTAAAACTATACTTAGCCAACATGTATCATCCTATCAGGGACTTTATCAAGGCAGTGATAAAGTACAAAACACTTTGGCTAAGTATAGTTTTTGCTCTTGTCTCCTTTTATTTATTTTGTCTCTTCTACAGATACACAGTAAATGATAACATTTATTTTGAGATTACATGTTAATACAATTAAATTTTGATAAACAATTATTACATACACAATTTTATTATATACAATAATACAATACAAAAGCACTGAAAATTTTATATATATATATATATATATATATATAATGTTTTCTTTGTATCTTCAATGAAAAAAACAAATGATGCAGACATTTATATATTCAGATATGCATATACATATATTCATTCAATGGCGTACATTGGCAAAATCTCCAGAAACCTCCAAAATAGATCATATGAGCATCATAGATTTATACTGCTTAACAGCACATTAAATGCACTAGTAGTTCAGCATAATTCATCTGACCACAATTTTAACTTAATAAATGCCAGTTTGATCAGAAAACAAAAGAATTAACTAAGTTAAAATATATTGAGAGTGTGCTGATCTCACAATTCTCAACGATAAATCTAAGACCAGTACCATATATAACATCCCTGATCACTGCAAAAGCAATGTGTAATGCAGCCCAACCTACTTCAGGCTGGCTTGAATTTAGAATTTTCCTTCTCTATCCCTGATTGCCAACCAAGTATATAGGGTCCAGTCTGTTCTGCTATTTGCCCATAGCTGGGGACAGAAGATTTGATTTGGTTTGTTTTGTTTTACGGCATATCAACCTCAATGGGTTATTTAATGCCGACAAGATTTTTATTGCCAGTAATATTTTTTTGAAAAGTATTTCTGGTAATATGTTTTCCTTCAATTTTGATAGCTTCAAACAGTTGATGAAGCAGTTGAACAATCCTTCTCAGTAAGTTTATGTTTAATATGAGACCAAATATTCTCTCGCGGGTTGAAATTTGGACTCTAACTGGGTTCAACATGAGCATATTTTACAATGTTTAGTAGTGCTAGGCAAAAGTACTCAAATAAAAAAAAAATATCATATCCTTATACTAACCAGAAATCAGAGAAACTGTAAAACAAGTTTTGAAAGAGATGGGTCTGTAATATGATTGGTCCTGACCTGGCATCTTGACTTCAGTCACTTTCCCACCATTGTGAAGTGACTTCCTGCTGTCTTTTCCATTAGTATTTCCATGGTAATTGTTCTAGTGATCTCTCCTCCTTGGTACATCGACTCCATGAACTTAAGCATACTACTAGATTGGTAACTAGGTCTCATCGTTATGCAACTTCTCACCTATGGGACTGTCTTTCAACTTCTTGCTTCCATGCCACCTATGTTCTTCATAAAGACAACATCAATCTCTATCTTCTGTCTTCCTGAATCATGTGCTTTCATTGACCTTTCACCTTACTAAATTTATCTGATTATCTTTCATTTCCAGTAACCCCTTGCATCTTAGAGGCATTATCTCCTTGCTTAGGTGTGTGTGAAAGTATTTAAAACAAATTGTTCTCAGAGCACTTTTTGGTGGGCTCTGCAGTGTGGGCTAAGTATTGACTTATTAAAAAATTAACTCTTTTCTTCAGAAAATGTTTTAGTTGTGAGAAAAATGCATTTCTGAAATATTCTCCTATATTTCAAACCATTGTCTTTTCACATTTTCAGTTTGGCCTGTTATTTTCTCCTAGAAGTGTATTTGAAGTGTAAATGCAAATTTATCTAAGTGTGTGTGTGTGTGTGTGTGTGTGTGTGTGTGTGTGTGTGTGTGTGTGTGTGTGACAGCAATTGTAGGAATATAAATGCCAATATAAATTTCTTAAATGCAAATGAAGATATACACATACATATGTTTCTAGACACACATACACACATGTATATATATGTGCTATCAGAAATACCCTGCATTGAGTGGGCCAAGTCCCTTTTATTTTCTCTGCTATTTCTTTGAGAGATTTGTATATGCCATAAAATAGTCATAATTAACACAATTCGACAGTTTTAAGCATTTTGGTTGGTAGATGTTGATTTCATATATGTTATGTAGGCGTTGTGACATATTGATAAGCTGATCACATAGTAACTGAACATTCATGGGTTTGAGTCCTGATGAAGGATTAAACAAACAGGATACAGAAATTAGAGACATTGCTGCAATGCACAAACTTGTACGTTATATCAGATTTTATAATACAAGTTGGTGCTTAGACAATAAAACTGGTATTAACCAACTAATGTTGGTAAACTTTTCAGGATATATTTATATGAGCAATATATCATTTGAATTTCAACATATAATTTCTATCTTTACTAAAGTCAACAATTTCTTAATAAAATTAATATTAACCAACTGATGCTGGTTAGTCAAATATTCATGATATTTTTATATAAGTTATATATCATTTGAATTTCAACTTATAATGTCTATCCTCATATCAATATTTATAGTAACTTGGCTTGTGGGTGTCAGATTTTATTATATGACATAACCTTTTATTTGTGAATAGGTTTATCATATATCCCAATTTGACCAGGACTGTTTCACTTACAGATTACCACAAGGGATATAAAATTACTACTTATACCATTCATTTATGTGCCATGTATGATGCACACTTAGGCGACCATATATCTTTCAATACATGACTGACGAGGCAGATTTTTTCCCACAGTAGGTTGCCGTTTCTTTCTGCAGTAGAT
>OZ010576.1:21348350-21373350 GCA_963932145.1 Acanthosepion lycidas
TGGGGCCATTTGATCTTGTCTCTTAGTGGATTTTTAGAATACAAAAATAAAAACTCCCAAAGATATACATTTACTTTTTAATTAATATCTGTTTGAACTGAAAGAAAATGAGGTTGATTTTGTTAATATTTTGATGCTGATATCATATTATTATTATGATATTATTATGATATTATCGTATTATAAAATAACATATATTATTATTATGTTGATATTGCTCTTTGAATGATATGAATAAATATTCAAATATAAACAAAGTTACCTGTATAATCACTTTTATTAAGCAGATATTAAAATATTTTTCCTTGATGATAACTGTTAATGATGCTTTTTACATTTCAGATGACTATCATGGAGTAGTAGTAGTAGTAGTTGTTGTTATGATGATGATGATGAAGAAGAAGATTGTTAATACTAATCCTTCCAAGTTTTGAACTCTTTATGTTGGCTAACAAACATTGTTGAATTCCTCTCTCCCATCTGCTGATTAAAAATGAGCCCACCTTTTCCCAAAAAGCATCTAACAATTTCTTCAGAATGAAAAAGATTCATTTAAAAAAACTGTCCCTCACCACCATCAAACTGTACATATGCAGACTGATTAGGACTTCATAGAGAAATTGTGACATTATGGTGACTGTAGTAAGAATGTTATTTTGGTGTAAGGAAATTTAGAGTCTGTTTGGATCTTTGATTGTGTCTAATCATGTTAAATGCAGGACAGATAAAGACCAGCATTTCACATCATCTTGTGTCATATTTCTTGTAAATAAGAATAAATATTAAAAGATTCATTTGCTTCTGGAATCTTTGCATTATTCTCAACTTTTAAAGATAAATATACAAACATTTATGTAAATGCTTACAGGTATTAAGATTGTTTATATTCAATTTTATATTGATTTGTTATGTGTTGTTATTGTGAAAAAATGGAGAAATGAAATAGAAAACCCATAAAACAATGAGCAAATAAATACTTATGTAAATTTATGTATGGTTATTAGTAGGCATATATATATATATATATATATATATATATATATGTATATATATATGTATGTATATATTAGGTTGGTGCAAAAATAATATCGTTTTTTGACGTATTTTTAACGTCAAAAAAACGATATTATTTTTGCACCAACCTAATATATATGCAAGCTTTATATATAATTCCTCATATAGTCTTATAATTTTTTCTTTTCCATAGATAAATTATAAAACAAACTGTCCAACTGTTATATTTTTCCAAGCATTATCATTATTGGCTGTACATTTAGCCATTATATATATATATATATATATATATATATATATATATATATATATATACACACACACACATATATATATATATATATATATATATATATATATATATATTTTAAACAATAAAACATTACTGAGGGAGTATAAAATAATAGTGGTGTCAAGCAAATAACTATCCTTTTGAAATGTTTTTTTTATTGCAAACATGAAGGTTAAATATTACTAAATATTTTGGAGATAACACTGATTAACTGATACATGTCCTCCTAATTAACACATAGTTGGGTGGAAAATAGTGGTATTCATACCTTTTCAAAGGATATTTGCATGTGACAGAATAAAATGAACCTAACTAGAATTGGAACTCAGCTCTCTGAGTTCTAATTCTGAGCCATTATCCATTAAACCGCACACACATCCATCATTACAGCACCTGTTACATTTAAATTTAAATATAACCTAACAATTTTACTAACATCATTTTTTCAATATTAATTTTATTCTATAAACAATGACTTGCATCATAAAAAAGGAAATAATATATACATATGGTAAAATATCCACAAAAATAAACAGCGCAATGATTGTAAACATATATATATATATATATATATATTAAAAAGAAGTAATGCAATTTTATTATTATAATAATATTATCTAACGTCAACATCAAGTGATGACAGTCTGTTACCCTGCTTGAATGTAATCTTCAGGCTGTTGCCACAAAACAGACTATTATATATATACTGTGTTCAAATGTGGTAACGGACTGTTGTCACTCGATGTTGACATTAATGTTCACATTTCTTATATTTACACATGCTCTATCAAGAATATTGAGCACTTTTGCTGTATTGATATAGAATACTTTAAAATTATATTTCATGATATATATATATATAAACATAAAACATTAGGCAGCATATAATTTACATACAAAGAAATAATCACTCATAGAATCAATCAGAAATATTAATGCCATTAATGGTGACATCCATCACTAGAGACATAATATATGCATTAAAATACTGTTAATCCATAGAGTGAAGTGATCCTCGTCGAAACCATAGATGTCATTAGTTTTCGGTTTATTTGATGTTAAAATGCTAGTACTTATGAATAGTCCTCTATAAGAAATATTTAAATAAAATTCTCACTTAAAATTTTGAAAAAATTGACGTCAATTTTTGCACATTCCCAAAATTGTTCCTAACCGTCATTAATAGCAGACATTCAAAAAACATCTTTCGGTCGACAAACAAGCATTTCGTCTTCAAGTTTTTGATTTTATAAGGAAAAAAAACACATGCCTGATGATGAATAGAGCATTATTCATAAGTACTAGCATTTTAACATCAAATAAACTGAAAACTAATGACATCTATGGTTTTGACAAGGATCACTCTATGGATTAACAGTATTTTAATGCATATATTATGTCTCTAGTGACGGATGTCACCATTAATGGCATTAATATTTCTGATTGATTCTATGTGTGATTATTTCTTTGTATATATATATATATATATATATATATATATATATATATATAGATATGTGTGTGTGTCTGCTCTTATGAAATATGAGAGAAAAACATCTCTGTATGTAGAAGTGGTGCAGCATAGATGAGAGAGTTTTACCTACACTCCACCCCAACCTCTTCAACACACTGTCCTTTACTCACACTTAAAATTCAAGTAAGGCACCATCCTCTCTGACCGTCACATCCCAACAGCCAAAATTGACCTCAGCTGACATCTTGCTCGAGTATATTCAGATGAGCAGGTGTGCATATGTGGACAAATATATGTTTAAGCTATGACTGAAAATAAATAAGTTTTAAAGAAAATAGTTTTCCTCATGAAAAACGTGTTTATTTATAAGTTTTTAATAGAAGGTTTTTTTTCTTTTATAGTTTTAAGCATTGAACATATTTTTTTTCAAAATATAATGACATAATCTTTATGTACAATGAACTTTTTTAACAACTTTAAATAAATTAGTAATTTATCATTTGCAAAACATTCATTTATGGGTTTAAAAAAACTTAACTGATGTTCATTAGCACAGATGAATATTTTTACATTTCAACAAAATATTTTTATATTTTTATAATCTTGTTCTTCTAAAAGATTATCATGAAAGAAAACTGGCTTCATCAAGAGTTATTTGTGTTTTGAGAACTGAAATGAACTTTGTTTCCTAAGAATTCTTATCAACATAATGATCAGAAAAAGAAAATATCAGAATTTCTGTCATCATTATCTTTTTATAAAGAAAATGTCTTTATCATTCTTACTATCATCAGCATCATTGTCTCCTAATACCATTGCAGTTGCACTTGAAATGTGGTACACCACAAAAACCTCTAGATGACCACAGATTAGCAGCTGATCTCCCCTCTGACCTAGCTCTAACAGCTCAGTAGGAGAAAAAACTTGGTGGTCACATTCAGTGCCTCAAAAACCAAACAGCATGAACTACATTCATTAGTTCCACCAGTTCTAACCTTCATGACTATAAACAGCCATGCCATGCACCTAGTAGGGGTCTAACCACATTCCCTTCATACTCCATTCTGAGGTGTAAGTTCCACTTAAACTAACTCCCAAGAGGATGCTCTCCTGATTACTACGATTTTAATCTGTTTAAGGTTAATAACCATTATTTTCCCACATATCCACATGAACTGCACCTCTTACTTTGTAAATCTATACTTAGTCCTTGTATGGAGTGAACATTATTGTAAAAAAAAAAAAAGGAAAAAAAAAAAGGCTATTGAGTAGAAAGGTTATTGAGTATATAGTTATTGTATAGGGTTGTTTCTTAACTTTTAACTCATTATTTATTATTAATTATTTATGGTATTTTGTATTTATTTATTAGTTATATGTTGTTGATTATTATTATTAAATTTATTATGTGTGCATTTGTACAGTTTGTTAATTTGTTTATTATTTGATGATCAATTAACTAAAAAAAGGACAACAGTATCTCCAAGTATGTTGTAAATTGATTTCACTAGATTTCCATATGTATTTAAATGGGTCGTAATTGAGCTATAGTCTGAGAATTGCAATGTGACTCTTCTTGATAAGCATATAGTGGTATATCCAATATAATTATTCATAAATTTGGTTTGATCTGGGATGAAGTTCCTTAAGAGGCATGTAAATTCATAAATAATATTGGTCCTCTGTAATTTGGATCTTGCAGGTGAGTTGTTGTTGCTGTTGATATATATATATATATATATATATATATATATGTGTGTGTGTGTGTGTGTGTGTGTGTGTGTGAATTACAATTAATGAGATCCAAACAATTTACCTCATACAGATGATCATTTCATCCATGAGAAAGTATTTTTTTCCCTGGACTTATCAATGCAAATACATTTACTAAAATTTGCATTGATAAGTCCAGGGAAATACTACTTTCTCGTGGATGAAATGATCATCTGTATGAGGTAAATTGTTTGGATCTCAATAATTGTAATTCAGTAATTAGTAGTTTTTCCCTGGACTTATCAATGCAAATTTTAGTAAATGTATTTGCATTGATAAGTCCAAGGAAAAAACTACTTTCCCATGGATGAAATGATCATCTGTCTGAGGTAAATTGTTTGGATCTCATTAATTGTAATTTACTTATATGCTCTATAATAAAAATTATATTCAGCTCTCTTTTCTGTATAAGTTTTAATATTTTATATTAATAGGATCCACTTGGATTACTTACTCATGGATTCTTTTATAATATGAGAGTGGACACTGAGTTCAACTCTGGTCTGGTTCATGCTTGAATGCAATCATCAGGCTATGTGTGTTGGGTTATAGCATGACTATTTATATATGTTGGTCAATGAGGCATTATGGGTACTAAGGTCATATATTTCCAGTTTATTGTTATCCTAACAGTTATTGTATAGACTGAAATAATTATATTAAATTATTCTAATGACTATTGATTACAAATAATTATGAGCTAGAATGCAGTTAATTTAGAGCTACTCTATAGGGTTGGTTGTTAACTTTTTACTCCCTATTTATTATTGATTACAACTGGTATTTTACCTTTATTCATTATTTGCTGTTAATTATTATCATTAAATTTGCTTAGTTGTGGTTATGTGTGAATTAGTATAGTTTCTAAACTTGTTTATTATTTATTTACTTTATTTGTTTATTAATTTACTTATTTATGTTTTTAATTTTTTTTTAGGGATTGATTATTTTATTTGTTTGTTTAGTTTAAAGTATTATTGAAAGTATTGTATATAGAGCATATATTTACATTCTTCTTGGTAATGTTTTACATATATAAATTAAATTGATGGTGGGTCTTAGTTAGAAATACTTTCAGGTGTGATTACACAATATATGATGATGGTTTCTGAATGAAGGTGTTCCCAAATATCTATATATGACTGACAAGTAAGCTTGGTGGCCTCAACCTAAAAGAATTGACCTTCTTGACACTCAGCCATAGTTGTCCATCACTAAACCCACTTATGAGCAGAAATACAGAGACCATCAGTCCCTTGAGGATATACTCACCTAGTTATGGTCAGTCAACTGACAATCAAATATGTGGTACTAAATGGCATATTACATGTAACCCATCTTAATTCAACCAAGGCAAAATATGTACATATTAACACACAGTTGATTGATTTATTGGTTTTTCTCTTTCTTTTATAGTTTACCAGAAATTATTTTTAGATTTTTAAGAGTTTTTTGGAGATGATGATGATTTACTGATACAAATCCTACTAATTAACCAATTGCTGGGGAAGAAGATGTGGAGTCATGCCTTCACCAAGGATATTTACACATCACGGAAGATAAAAAAAACCAACTGGAATTGGAACTCGGCTCTCTCCAATTTTCAATTCTGAATTACATCATATGCCTATCTAAGATTGCGGCAATTAATATTTTCAAGCGGTCACTCATCTAGGCACTGACCCCACTCAGCACAGCTTGATCCAAGCCTTTTGAGTGTAATTGAATAGACAAAATTGTTTGGAAGCCATCAATGATTTCGCTAGCAGAAAGCTATTTGACTGAGTGTTTGAGCATAATAGCCTACTTCAAACAGATGAGTACACTTGCTTATATGATCTCTCTCAAAAACTGCAACCAAGGCCTGCTCAGTAAAGTTGCAGTATAACATAGGTTGGCTCTGTAAGTGACGAACAAATACAAATGAGCCTGAGCAGTCACCTTCCACAGGGATTAGTGAGCCACACTAACAGACAGGCATATGCAGAAACAAGTGACCAGACATATATACAGCAATAAATTCAGAGCATTATGTTGAGCACTAAGTATAATCGTGATGGCAATATTTGTACTTTGCAAGTTCTGCTTTAGAGCCTTGCTAAGTTGGTTTGACTAAACTGGTGTCCCTGACTTCTTAGTGATGTCTTAATAAATATGCTAATAATAAACATGCTAAATCTCAGCATGTGTTATTATGTTATTATGGAAATTGTCAATCAAAAAGGGAGACAGTTTGGAAGTTTAAGAAAAAACTGGTAAAACTCATAAAAACAAGTAGAGATAAAGCCAGAAACATTGCCAAAGCAGAAGAATTTGGAAGCAAGCTGGCAATGGTGCATTTGAAACTCATAATTTTACATTGTTCTAAATAATGCCATTTCTCACCTCACATCAAATAATTCCCATACTAAAAAATAAAAAATAGCCCCCTCCTATCATTCAAATAGCATTATCTTTAGTAATTTCACCTGATGCTGATACAAAAGGCAGCCATAAACCTTACTATATATTTCTGTATTACTTTTAAAATAATTTAGATTTTCAATTTAATCTCCTTTAGATTTCAAGGTGTAAATTGGAGATCAGCAAGTTAGAATTTCTTGATTGATTTGTCTTACAGCTTATCAACCCTTTGAGGGTTATTTAAACTCAGAAAATATTTTTAGATTATTAAGAATTTTTTGGAGATAATAATGACTTACTGATACAAGTTATACAAATTAACCCATAGTTGGGGGGATAGGTGGATTCATACCTTTCTCAAGTGTATTTGCAAGTAAGTGGATATAACAAATCTGACTAGAATTGGAATTAAGCTCTCCAATTTCCAATTCCGAGGCCTTATTCATTACACCTGCACATTGAAGCTTACGGCTTCTGGTATTCCCAAACAGTCAACTATATCAGTACTGACCACGCTCAACATTACTTAATGTTAGTGATCTTGTGAGAACTGGTGTTTCAACGTGATATGGTCGTAAGCCCCTGTAAATTAAAAGAGTATAAACTAACATTTAGGTTACTTCAAGAAATGAGAGTACAGTCCATATCACTAAACTTCATACAATGTTAAAAGTTTTATTTACTTAGCTCAGTTAGCTTCAGAATGTTCCCTGCATCTGGTTTAGCCCTTGTCATGAAAATGGAGACAAACAATTGTTCAAACATGTCCATAAACCTTGTGTTATCTGACATTCAAATCAATTCTCCAACACTTTCTCTGTAACATGGAATATGAGAAGGAAGTTGTAGTCACCAAATTAAGTAGATTCTTGTAGCCACTGGATTAACAAACAGGCATTTCCAACTTGGTTTCCTTTGTCTTTCCTTCTCTTCATTTTCTTTCTTTTCAGCCCTTTTGTTTTATTCTTTTTCACTTTCTTATTTCTTTATTGAATCTTTTCTTTTTTTTTTTTTTAAATTTCTTATTTGTTCTCTTGGTTTTCTTTTTCATTTTCTTTTATCTTCTTTTTCATCATGTTCTTTTCTTTTTCCTTTTTGTTCATCTCTTTCTTTTCATTTTTTACTACTCATTCACCTTCTTCATTTGCCATACACTCTCCTAATTCTTTTTCAGTTTTCCTTCTTTGATATGTATATTTCTTATTGTAGATGTTGAACATACTTATTCACTTATTATTATTATTTTTATTCAGTGCCTACAATCCTCTTTTTCTTCCTTCAGCATTTTCCTCTTCTTCAATGTCCTGTTGTTCTTCTATCTCAATGTCTACAATCTTCCTTTTCTTCTTTAAGTGTTTCTTCTTTTTCCCTTTCAGTGTATACAATTCAGCTAGTGTAGATATACAAGTTTGACCTTCATTACCAAATTCCAACACCAGAGTCCAAAGAAATCGCAACACTCCACATTGAACATACATTCAATATTGAAATCGTTGTAAGAGGGTTTATGGCAAATTGGAATTCTTCTGTTTGTTCTAAGTTGATTGGTCAAATGGCGGAATGATATACCAATTCCGGCGGACTGAAGTGTATTTAGACAAACAGAAAAGAGCATGGGCAGTCAAGGGAGACACAGACATATTATCATGTTCAACCAGGTTTGAACTAACAAATGCAACCAACCAAGTGACCGACAGAACACTAAAGAGGAAAAAGAAGAAGAATATGAAAGGAAAAAAGAAGATTTGAAAACAAAAAAAAAAAATTCAAGAAAAAAAAGATTAGAATTATGAAAACGTGGAATAAGAATATTTAGAAAGAAAAGAAAAATGTATAAGAATGAGAAGAGATCATGAACAATGAAAGAAAACATAGAAGAAAAAAGAATGGGTTAGTAAAGAACAAGAAAGGAGAAGGAAGAAGAGAAAAATGAGAAGAAAAAAAATGGACAAGTAAAGAAGGAAGAGGAAGATAAAGAAAAAATAGGACAAATAAAGAAAGACAAAAGGAGAGGAAGACAAGAACGAAAAGAAGATATGCAATAAGAAAGTGGTAAAACAACAATGATATATTCAAGAAACTTTCAGGATTATTTGGATCACTTAAATTTATCTGATGACTAGTACTGACTATGTTATTGGTGCAACGGTCACACATTACTTATATCGACATTCACATGCCAGCAAGAAAGATGTATGATAAAATGCAATCAAGCAAACAGCATTTATGAGGGAGGGAGATCATGAGCATTGCTCCGTTAGAAAGAGACGTTATGGAGTGTGGGCTTATCATGATAATTTGAGTAATTTTAAACATGAGCAAAGCAGTTTGCTGCTTCCATCCAACTTTTCAGCAGAACTTATTTAGACAGATACAAATCATCATGGGAAGTTTGAAAGCTGATAAATAAACTTCTAAAAGCAAAATGAAATAATTGTGAAACTTGTTAATGCTTTGAAAATTCATAATGGGTCTTTTTATATGGTTTTAGGAATCTGTCCTGATGATATAAACTATGAGTAAATAATTGTATTTTTATGACAACATTGAAAGTTTATGGGACATGAAAGAATTATGAATCAATAAAAACAAATGTATAATAAAAATTGAAAACTGCAGGACAAAATGATTTACTTTAAAAAATAGTGCAAAAGAATCTGATTTCTATTGTTAATATTCAATAATCAGTATATGATACTATAATTAAGCAATTACTTTTCAATTTGTTAAGGTATAAATTAGAGAGAAAGACTCTTGAAATGATAGTGAGACAAGATGTAAGCTATGAATTGAATATATCATAATCAAACAAGCACTGAAGTGTTTTAAGAGTTGATGGAAAATGTAACACTGAAATCCAAAGTTGCATTGGAATAGCAAATGACACCTTCTAATTGGAATTTCTGTGACACATAATGAGGAAAAAGATCTTGGAGAATTTGACACTCACAGAATATATTGAAGATGAGAAAAATAGCTAGTAACCTAAGAGTTTGTGTAAATGGTTGGAATAACAGGGATTAGGAGAGACAGCAAAAAAAAAAAAAAAAACCTTACTAAAACCTACAAAGGATAGGAAATTATGAAGAGAAAAAGTCCATTGAATGAATAGCAAGATATGCTTTTGCTGAGAGCTGGATACCACATTACCTATGTCTATTCAGATAATGATACCTCATTTATCATAATCATTTTAGTGGTAATATTCAAACTTGATTGTATCTCAAACTTTGTATTGGGTGAATATTAGTATAAAAAAGTTCTGTCTTCTTAATTACAATTAAAAATTCTTAATTATAAAGTCATCTTATAGAATTTTAGGGGTTTCTGCTACTGATACTTTGCACATAAAATGATATATAATTCCATCCACGTTGATCCACTGTGAACTCATTAATTGAAAGAATAAGAGTGATATGTTATATAAAAGGTTCAAACTAAACAAGTCATGACACAAACCCAGCATTCTTTAAAAATGAAAGAATGGTCCAATGCAAAACATGACACTAAGACATGCATTTGTGTTCAGCATAGGTAAAAATAGAAGAATGTTCAGAGTGTGTTAACAAGCAAGAAGATAATTGTTATTATTTTGTTAACTTTAATGTTCTTCTTTCTTTGTCTTCCTCCTGAAATCCCAATGGCTCTCTATGCAGACTTGAAAAACCTCATATTTAAAAGAGAGGAAGCAAGATGTAATTTGAAGGAAAATGGTGAAAAAAAAAAAGGAAATAAAAACTGAAAAACCATGACAGGTGATTTCCAACCATTTCCTAACCCTTGCCTATTTATGCAACAAAACCTTTTCTTCTCTGTTTATTTTTTCCATGTGTGTTATTCATTGTATTTATTTTTCACGGCTTAGTTTACTATCATTCAGTTTAATTAAATCAAGGAAGAATGTTGAATTAAAGATGGCTGTACATTCTCTGAACACTTTTTTGTTTGTTTACATTTTCTGACATTTATAGTTGAAAGATTTTACAAGTATGCAAACTGTTCACCAGTTTGTTGATAAAAAGATTAAAAAGTTAATCAACATTAATTTAGAATTCTCTAATTAAAAACTGAAAGTATCTGCAAGATTGTAAATGCAAAGAAAAGAAAATTTGAAACAGTTTTGATTAAAATGAAACTACTTTTATACATATATTTATGTTTTAAATTAAAAAAAAAACACTTTCAGATATGTGTGTATAGTCAAAAAATAACTGAGAAATGATTAATATTTTACATGTAAGATTAATTTTAAACAAATTTAGAAATAATACAAAAATTATTAAATATATTTCAAGCTATTATACTTAAAATAGTTTAAACACTGAAAAATCTGATTGTGTTAGTGATGCAAAATACCATAATTCCCCATGTATAATACGCATTTTTTCTAAAAAAAATAATAAGCAAAATTAGGAGTGTGTATTATGCACAACTACAAAAAAAAAAATCTTTAAAAATACTGTTTCATAGGTTGATTTCAGTTGTGGAATGACTACTCACCACAAATATATGACAATTAGACACTAACATTCTGCAATTAGGACCTCTTAAGGATATCAGATACAATCACATGTACCTAACAATACTTACAAATGCAAAATAAAATAAGAATTATCATAAAATTAAATTAGAATAATATTATTCTATGTTTAAAACCATTTTTTTTTAAAATAAGAGTAGGAAACGCTGGCAGATAATGAAATTGGAGAGTTAAATTTATAGGATTTGATTACCAAACAAGCGGTGTATATGTGTGAGTAGAAGCATTTTTTAAAACTTTCAGCACAATTTTAGGGGTGCATATTATGGATGAAGGTGTATTATACATGAGGAATTATGGTAGATAGAGACTATATAAAAAATGATTTGAACTTCAGAAATGTTTACAAATTTGATAATTGCCATACTTATTTTAGCAAAGTTTTTCAAAAAGATGTTTTTTCTGTTGCAACTGCTATTACTGCATACAACCAAGACTTCCTCAGTAATGTTTATTTACAAAATTATAAAAATATGTGAACCAAGTACAAATGCGATATTTATTATTTACCATTTTTATAAAGAAATAAATTTGAAAAGAAGTCTTTTCATACAGAAATTTATAAAAACCGACAAAATTATCAAAATATATAAATCAGCTACAATGCAATATTTATTATTTATCATTTTATAAATAAATATGAAAACAGGTTTTTATTCATAATTTTATAAAAAAAAATCTATGATCTATAGAACAAGAAAATTTAAATAAACATGATTTTTTGCAGGCATTATACACTTACTTTTCAAATGATTTTATATCTCAAATGACTTTTTGTCTTAATTTTCCAATTTCTTTTTATAAATAATAAACGTGTCATTATAGTTGGTTCACATATTTTTATAATTTAGCAATTGTTTATAAATTTAAAATTTTAAAAAGATTGTTGTCATATTTATTTCTTCATGAATTGGTAAGTTTTAAACACTGCATTGTTTAGTCGGTTTGCATATTTTTTATAATGTTGTAAATATAAAATTATTCTTGTAAATAAACAATCTAACAAATAAATAGGGTTTAATATTTTTCGTGTAAATTTTCAAAAACAATGAAAATGTCAAAATTCACTTACAAATGTTTGAGTTTTATTAAAATTCTAATCATCGCTATTTAAAACAAAAAAGGGGTGAAGGAAGTTTCCAGTAATAATGGTGACAAGGGGGAAAAAAGTGTCCTTTTGACACTGTTTTTTGTTTCAGGCACAAAGGTTAAACTTTACCCTTATTTAATATCTGTATGGAATTCTCCCACACTAAGCAATTCTTAGTAAATATCTATATTAATCATAAATGAATAATTAGTATCATTTAAAATGTTGTTTCCTTTGCTAATTTGATGAATATAATAAATTAAAAGCATAGTAATTTATTATTCATTACACCGAAGGTTTGTATTAATTAGGCTTGCAATAATTCCCAAGCCACAATTGGGATAGTTTTAAAATTTTATTATTGGTTGAGTTTCTTGTATAATAAAGTGGTTTTATGGCCAGTGTATCCTAAGATTCACAGCCTTACAGCTGATCTCTCTATTTACCTAACTAATAGCTCAATGGAAAAAGATCTGACTTGTAATTTTCAATACTTTTAAAATCAAGTTAGTAATACTTTATCATCAGGTCCCATGCTTTGAATGTCTATTGGGACTAAAGTCCCCATGACATATCAAGTAGAATTGGGCACCTTGAGGTGGTGTAATGGTTAGCAAGCTTGTCTCACTAGAACAATTACGACTTAGTGAGTTCGATCCTCACTGGGTGCCCCATACTCTTGGCCTTGTGCCACATCTAAGCTACGCTTGGAAAATCACCATATCAAGTAGAATTTGTATATAGAAAAATGCTGTTAAAATGGTCAGTTCTATGTACCAATGCAGAAAGCACCTGACTACTCTTTTTGCAATTCTTTATCTTTAAAAGAGTCAGATTAAACCAAAAATGTGGTACTGCTGCTATGTCAAGGCTGCAGCTAAAACACTTTCCAGTATTGACAGAGTTCAAAATGTTTATCCAATATTGTAATTGATAACTTATTTTCTACTCTATAGCCCCACTTTCCTGCAACACTGCATGCTTATTGCTACTCTATTTCTATTTCTATGGCAAATGTTCAGATGAGCTTCACTTGTTAGTTCCACATGACATTTACAGCTTGAGGTTGCCATGCTTCAGCTATGAATTACACATGTCTAGGGATATCTCATTTAGTTCCTTTTTAGTATTTATAAACATACACAGAACTACCGACAGACCTGAAATTCTAAAAACTGAAATAGAAACTGAAATGGCAAAAATGAATAGAAACAAGGTGGCAGGGCCAGACGGAATTGTAAAACAAATGCTGACAGCCTTAGATGACTTTAGCATAGACAAGATCACAGAAATAATAAAGGAAATCTACAACAGTGGTGATATACCGGAAGATCTCAGCAGATTTATTTTCATAGCACTGCTTAAGAAACCAGGTGCAAATGAATGTGAACACCACCGAACAATCAGCCTAACGAACAAAACTCATATTCTGATGAATAGAGTGTGCAGCAGAATCAAACCAGGGATAGGATGAAAACAGCACCAGTTCGTTAAAGACACCGGAACAAGGAATACAATATTCATGCTCAGAATGTTATCAGAAAGAGCGATACAAATGTAGGAGGAGGACATGTACCTGTGCTTTATAGACTATGCAAAGATGTTCAACAAAGTACACTACAAAGATCTGTTAGAACTGTTCAGTAACCTTGATATATTTAGGAAAGATATTAGAATAATCAAGACCTATACTGGCAGCAAATGTCCTGCATGCAGATAGATAAGAAATTCAACAGATATACAAAAATAGAAAGGGGTGTAAGGCAAGGATGTGTCTTCTCACCAGATCAATTCAACCTATACAGTGAGGCAATTCTGAGAGAAATGGAAATCCTACTGGAATTCATCATTGGTGGCCACAATCTTACCAATATAAGATACTCAGATGACACAGTACTGATAGCAGACACGGGAAATAAATTACAAAACCTCCTACAGAAGATAGTGAAGGAGAGCAAGAAGAAGGGACTAAGCATAAACTACAAGAAGACAGAATGCATGGTCATCAGTAAAAAGATGAGCCTGAAATACGATTTACAGGTGAGGGACACAAAAAAAACAAGCAAGTGCGGAAATTTAAATAACTTGGAAGTGTTCTGACAGAGGATGGTAAGTGCAAAGATGAGATCCAAAGATGTATTGAGATGACCAAAGATGCATTCCAAAAGCTTGGCAGGAGTATTATGAGACGGAAGGATTTTGCTCGTAAAGAAAAAAAGAGTATTGAACTGCTACATGACACCATCAACCATGAGTTTAGCCATCGCAGTTACTCAGTGGCAGAATTCACTATTAAACATGTAGCTGAGATCCGACTATGTATTGAGATGGCCAAAGTTGCATTCATAGATTTAATCATGCTCTGTGAGATTTCAAAACATAGTATATTTCTCCACAACACTATGCTTGACCTGTCTAGGGAGCTTGTTGGTCTTCTTAAAGCTGTTTGTTTGGGGATATTCTATAACAAACTTCTGAGGCCTTCAAAGAATAGGTGTATTTAACTGGAGTGTGCAGAATCAAGGATAATTTCCTTTACTAAAAAAAGAATGTAGAATTCAGGATCATAACTTTTCTTTATGAAAAAGAAATTATCATGATCAGGTGGATTTTATTTACTAATTATGTGACTTCTGAAGGCAATTGATTCACTGGATATTACTTAGGCATTTCCGAGTAAAGTGAAAGGAATACATATGGACTTAATACTTTTTAGATTTTTATTTGTAAATAATTTTGAAAACCATGTAATATTCGCCACTCACTTCAAAATAATACATTATTTTAGGTTGGTCCATTATCCAATGAAATTCATTTAAATTTGTGGCTGTAACATGGCAAAACGTAGAAAAGTTCAAGGTACTATGTGTGTGTATATATATATACATACATATATATATATATATATATATATATATATATATATATATGTGAAAAGTGTGTGTATATAAATATAAATAACACTAATACACGCAATCTACATAAACCCAAATTTTTAAAAAAATTAATCAGTTTGTCTGACGATCACTAAAGCATGAAACCCAGGGTCACAAACTCACATCTATCCAACCAAATATATATATATATATATATATATATATATATATATATATATATATGTGTGTGTGTGTGTGTGTGTGTGTGTGTATTCCAGGACTTTTTTCTTTCAACATTGTCCCATGTGATCTAGATATAGCCAGCTGGCTGTGAATTTTCACAATAATGTCACCCCCACCAACACATGGGTTCCTAACTCTCCTGATTTGAATTCCTTGGACTAATATGTCTGGGACACTAAACATGCTGATGGTTGCCATCAAGGACATAATGAACAACATGATATTGGCACATATTTGCTTCTGAGACTATATATATTTACATTATTTGGGCTATTGTCCTCATCTTTGTCGCCTACTTATCACAATGTTTTGGCCGTTGTACGCTCCGGCCTTCTTCAGGTGGTTGGAATATCGAACTGAGCCCTTTATTTTGCTCACTGGGGTAGATACATGTTGTAATAAATATGGCGACAAAGATGAGGACAATAGTCCGAATAATATAAATAGTGTACATAATACCTCATCTCAGAAATATAAACAGATATATCAATGCTGTCTTCAAGGTTTTTGGCAGTCTTATTGGATAACTATTTCTTGTTTTGATAGGTTAAACATGTATATGTATTTTTCTGAATGATACTGGGTTTTTTTTCTATTAAGCTTTGTTCTCAATTACCTGGTGCACACAGTATAAAGGCCATCATAAGCAAAACTACAGAAAACAGTAGACTAAGTAGAAATAAAGAAGCAATCAATCACATGAGTAAATGGAGCAAATGAATATAAGAATATGCAGGTCTGGATAGGGAAGATTTTCCATTAGGTTATTTAACAAATGTAATCTCATCTAAATGGCAACACAGTGCCATCTACTATAAAACTTTCTTTAAACTTAAGTCAAAAATGAAGGAATTGTGGACATAAGTTTATATTGACTTTTGTCCTTGTTTTGGTGTGAGGTTTGGTTTGGTCTATTTTGTTTTACGGTATATCAACCTCAATGGGTTATTTAATGCCAACAACATTTTTAGGATAGATTCATGTGAATAGAATATGTATTTTTTGGTTTAGATTGGTTTGGTTTATTTTGTTTTACAGATATCAACCTCAATGGGTTATTTAATGCTGACAAAAATTGTTATTGCTGATAATATTTTGTTTTGTCAAAAATCTGTTTCTAGTAATATATTTCATTGTATTTTTCAAAAAAGTATTGCTGGTAATAGTTAACTATTTGCCCATAGCTGGGACCCTAACAGGTGCTACCACCCCAGGTCAGTGTAGACCTGGGAACACCAGCAATTAAGAGGTGGCTCCACGCTCCTCAAAACCTCCTGATCAGAGGCCTTAGTGCTGGGCATAGTTTAATGTCTTACCCAGGACACAGATGTAGTTTAACATCTCACCCAGGACGGTGTTTTGGTGTGAGGAACCCTTCTCCAAAATCTGTCATAGAGAATGAAACATAAAATCTTGGATTTTTAAATTCAAATGGGTTAACCAATCCCAACCAAGAAAATGGATCTGGTAGCTTTTTAATTTGTTATGGGACCTACCTTTCTGGACTAAATGGACTCATCCTGTTACTATATATACGGGGAGATTATGCCTCTCAAGAGAGCTGTCTAAAGCTGCCCGGCCCGTTTTAGGATCAAAGTGTAGTATCTGTGCTTTGTGATCATGCGGGCTGGCTTCTGTCGAACTCCCTAATGCAGGGAGGAACTCGGAGGAAGCTTTGCCGAAGGGCAAGGTTTCCTTCGGGGAGGTAGACAGGACCTGAACCTGTCTAGGCGGGTTCAAAGGTCATATTTTTGGCCGAACCTACGGGCTCGCGGGCAACCCACATTAAACCGGCCTTGTGCCACATTTAATCCTCGTGGGTGGGTTAATAAATACTAGCTGTCTACAGTTGACGAGTTGACTACTGTACTTTTGTATTCATTCTTTTTGTTAATATGTTTTCACTAAATTGCTGAGTTTGAGTTTTCTTTCGGACCTATTCTGGTTCCCAACATAATTTTAATAATTTCAAGCAAGGTAATAAAGTGACCAAAACTCAAGGGGTTACTGAGTGTGAAAAATATTAGAAAAAGAAAATATTATTAAGGGAAGAGAACAATAAAACAGAAGGAATTAGGAAGACAAAAGATAAAGATTGAAATGGCATTTAAATTTTTGAAGATCAAAGTTGAATGTAAAGCAAAAGGATGAAAGAGAGTTCTATGAGGAAGAAAAGAAATTGTTAGCATAGAACTTACTTACATCTAGCAATTTCAAACATAAAATGATGAGAACTTGCTACCACACTAGTACTGAGCTTAAATTTATAATGGCAAGGTACCAAAGAGGTAAGCTTTACAATAATCAAAAAGGTGAAACTGAAAAGCTAAACACATTGGGTAAGGAGCCACAACTAAAATAAATCTTATTAAAACAAACAAATTGATGTAAATAATCTTATAGTGAGTATAAAACAGAAAGAAAATTACTCCTAAGCCACCCATTATTTTAATCATGGCTCCTTATGTATCTTAGTGAAACCTCACCTAGAATTTTTTAACCGTAACTGCAAATAACAATGACTCAAATCACATGAATATTAAATGCAAGAGGTACCCAAGGCACATACAGAAGTTCAATGTTTATACCAATGGCTACCCATACTTAATACTTAATACTCCTCGTTTTCACTCTTGCGTGGTCATGTGTTATGTCACGAGCTGCGATGCGATTTTCACTCCCACATCTCGTATGCATGAGTTTGTCATTGTTTTGAAATTTTTCATGCAGCAAAAACCAAATCTTATTATTGTTTTGTCTGTGTATTATTTGATATATTGAAATATAATTGTCATCTTTGGTAATGGCTTATATAAGACGAAAGCTTAGATCGGATTTAAACATTTAAATATGGTGATTTCCTTTCGTCTTTCAATGATAATGTTATTAAACTTATCAGACAATATGAAAGGAACTTACTTAAAATAAATAGGCACAACTTGTCTATATTATTTAAGGAAACATACATCAATATATATATATATATATATATTTGGGGACATCATAAGACCAAGTAAGGTGGTGTGTCATAGTGTTAACAAGGTCATCTAGGGGGGGATTCTGCTCCGATAGCCCATTGAAGTTAAACAACATTGAACTGCTGTATGTGCATCTGGTACCTCTTGCATTGAATATGTCATTTGAGTCATTGTTATTTGCAGTTAGAGCTAAAAATTCTAGCCAGTTGAGGTCAGTAAGGTACATAAGGAGCCATGATATATATATATATATATATATATATATATATATATATATATTAGGTTGGTGCAAAAATAATGACGTAATAATGTCGTTTTTTGATGTTAAAAAATAAGTCAAAAAACGACATTATTACGTCATTATTTTTGCACCAATATATATATATATATATAAACACTGGAGTCGGGATGCTGAAGATAACACCAATCAGCTAAGTGACAAACTTTATATTTGTATTAATTCTGTCTCTCTCTCTCTTATTACATCCATACATACATCCATATATTATTCACTGTTGCATTAGAACATGTAAATATCCACTACAGAATTGGACATTTTGTTTCAGCATTAAATCAGAATTTCTTCAGTCGGCAAACAATGATGGTTGATTTAACATTGAAACAAAATGTCCAATTCTGTAGTGGATATTTACAAATTCTAATGTAACAGTGTATAATAAATATTTACTGCTTTACTTTTGTATTGAGCCCTGTTTTAAATTAACATTTTGAAATTTTATTCTTCATTCTTTTGCATTTGGATATATATATATATATATATATATAAAATATAAAAGTGAACATTAAAGTCAACACTTAGAGGCCTCTAAGTTTTCACTTCAATGTTCACTTTTATATTTACACACTCCATCTCTGATATTGAGCACTTTATCCCTTAAATATAGCACACCTTAAGACTATATTTCTTCATATATATATATATATATATATATATATATCTCCTCTTCATCATTCGTTTACTTTCACCTCTTTGTCTTACTCCTATTTACTGTCATCTTCCTTTTTGTTTCTTTCGGAATGAGTTTAATTCTAAACTCTTCGATCAAAAACTAATTTTAGCTGCATACAGGGAATTTCCCCCAATATATAAGCATGCACACACAAATAGGTACATACATGTACTTGTGTATGTATAATCACCCGAACTGATGTACAGACACATATATATGTGCATGTAAAGACACACACACATATGCATATCTAGACACAGACGTACGATAATATAAAAAATCTTACAGCTACACTGATATTAAGAAGGAAAATACCTAATGAGCACTCATATATATTATAAATTAACTGATTTAAAAATATGGTTTCATTGCTACACAGGAATTACCATGTTTCAAAAACAGAAAACAAAGACTTCAAATTCAATTATATTAAATTAAAAGCATTAGTTCTGTTTCATCTTCAAGTGAACTTTTCTCTTGAAGATGAAACAGAACTAATGCTTTTAATTTAATATAATTGAATTTGAATTTTTTGCTTTCTGTTTTTGAAGCATGGTAATTCCTGTGTAGTGATGAAACCATATTTTTAAATCCGTTAATTTATAATATTTATGCTCTGTAAATTTACATTGAGCACTATTTTGTAAAAATAAAAATATCAATAAGAACTGCGGATTACATATCTTACTGTTCTTTAATTTTTTTAACTATAATGTGTATATATATATATATATATATATATATATATATATATATATATATATATATATATATACTGAGAGATAGAGAGAGAGAGAGATAGACATATTGAAAGAGCCAGACAGACAGATATAGAATTAATTTTTTTTTAAAGTGGAGGCTGACAAATGGATAAAGACTAAATAAACAGACAGTCTGACAAACAGACAGGCAGATAAATAGATTATTGACCCCTAAATGGTAAAAGGTTTCCTGCTTTTGTTCCAATTGAATTTCACCCTAAAAATAGCCAATAACATTTTGTATTTTGGAAAAACATCAAGTTTTCTAACTGGGCTAGATGTGAGGACCTCAAGGGTGTACATATCGTTCATTTATTGTCATTATTTGTCTTGCCAGAAAAGATGGTTAAAAGAGAGAAGGTTAGTAGGAGGTGAAAGGACAGATTTTTTTTTTTTTTTTAGGAAAAAAATGAATAAGGTGAGAAAGGAAGTTAATCAATACAAAATAATCAATTTGTTATCTTTTTGTGATATTTAGTCTTCATATCTATATAAAAAAAAAAAGCCTTTCTTCTCTTTCTCTTTTAACTCTGAGCTATCCTTGTAAAGTCATGTCATGACTTTCTCTATTTTGCAGAGAGTATCACATTTTTGTTCAACACAGATATTGAAATGACATCTTTGGCTTGAGAGTATTTAATGAAATATAAGGGACATAACCTTTTATTCTGTATTTTTTATGCCAAATAAGTGAAATTAAAAAATATATTTTCTTAATTTTTCCTAATTTTATAATTTTTTTAAAACAATTTATTTTCAAAATAGACAGAAGCATTTGTCTAAATGATGCTGACATTATGTTTATCTGCTTTCTTTCATGTTATTTTCAATGGATTCTTTTTCCTTTCTTTCTTACAAATTTAGATTAATTTTACCCTTTTGAAATTGTTAGTGAAAATCAATAATCTTGTCATACAAATACAGCATTACTATACCCACAACATATCAGTTAATTCATGTGTGAAATAGACAAGGACATGTATATGAGAGAAGACACTAGCTATTTACAGAGGTGAAATGAGGTCTTATTTGTGAGATGACTTGGTCATATATTGTGTCTGTGATGTTGGTAGGCTATAGAATGCAAAAGATAATGGACATCTGGAGTAGATATGATTTTACTTTGGCAACAACTGGCAAGGCAACTCAAATTTCATGTTTTTAGCAAGAATGTCACATGATACATTTCTTACCTTTGACAAGTGCATAAATTATAAGTCAAATAGAGATGATTAAGTTTTATAACATTAGAGCAGAAACTGCATCATACACATGTATTTATTCAGTAAAGTCATTTTTAGTATTTTTTCTTCATTACTATTTTAAGGTTGGTTTTCAACTGTACAATAATAATTTGGATTTTAGTTATGCTGTCATCCAATATTCTAGCATGAGTTATATAACTATATAACAAAATGAATGTAGATTTACATGAGTTATATTTTTTAAAGTTTTTAGAGTTTTTTTACAAGTAAATGACACTCATCAAAACAACACAGATGCCTTGAAAAATGTGTGTGTGGGTGTTAGCAAAGTTAGATTAGATTCCACTAGAATGAGAAGACAATATGGAAAGATTTTTTTTTTTTTTTACCATGCCATGCATTGAAAATACCCTGATCATTGAGTTCCCTATGGTTAATATACCGGGTGTAACAGCAAATTTGTCCAATTGTTGGATTAAGCTTCAAACCATTGTATCTTAGAAATGATTAAAGATATCTTACTGGATTTCCCTGAGTCTATTGGACTCTACTTTGAACAATAAGAATGTATTTAGATCTAAGTTGAAATGATGATCCCACTTCCTGTTGTGACCCCCACTGATCCAGTTTTCCTCTCTACTGTTCCCTCTTTTTTAAACTTATTCACCGTTCTCTTGATGGTTAATATACCGGGTGTAACAGCAAAATTGTCCAATTGTTAGATTAAGATTTGAACCATTGTGTCTTAGAAATGATTAAAGATATCTTACTGGATTTCTCTGAGGTTTTTATAACACTGCTGGACTCTACTTTGAACAATAAGAATGTATTTAACTTGAAGTTGAAATGATGATCCCTCTTCGTGTTGTGACTCCCTGATCCAGTTTTCCTCTCTACTGTTCCCTCTTTTTTAAACTTATTCACCATTCTCTTGATGGTTAATATACCGGGTGTAACAGCAAAATTGTCCAATTGTTAGATTAAGATTTGAACCATTGTGTCTTAGAAATGATTAAAGATATCTTACTGGATTTCTCTGAGGTTTTTATAACACTGCTGGACTCTACTTTGAACAATAAGAATGTATTTAACTTGAAGTTGAAATGATGATCCCTCTTCGTGTTGTGACTCCCTGATCCAGTTTTCCTCTCTACTGTTCCCTCTTTTTTAAACTTATTCACCGTTCTCTTGATGGTTCTTGAATGGACTTTGAAGATGGAAGCCAGAGTATGAATGTTGGTACAATTACTGATGGTTTAAATTATCTTTTTCCTCTCACTATTGCTCAGTTGGGTAGACATATTGGAGCTGACACAAAATGATTTTAACCTGTTCTCTTTCTAGCTGAATAGATCAATAGTGACTAATGTGAAAAACCCCAAAAATGAAACTCGATTAGTTTAGTGTTTTTTTAGATATTAAAGATTTTGTGGGATGGACAATTATCCCATGCTGTTACACAATTTGGACAATTTTGATGTTACATCCGATATAACCAGGCTATTTCACTAATAGCTTAGTCCACTGCCAGGAAAGTTAGCTCCCTGTGCCGCGCCAGAAAATTTTTCTCACCGGAGTCGATCCTTCAAATCTACAACTCAACCATGGGGTATTGCTGCCATATATGGTCTGGAGCCCCTTCTATTTGTCTCAAGGTCCTTGATAAAATCCAAAGATGGATATGCAATGTAATTGGCTCTGATCTGGCATCTTGTTTGAGCCACTCTCTCACAGACGTGCCGTTGCCTCCCTTTGTCTTTTTTACAAATACTTTCATGGTAACTGCTTCGATGAGCTGCTTTTGGTGGTTCCCAGACTTCATTAATTTAAGCGTTCAAATAGACTGGCATCTTGCTCTCACTCTTTCACTGTCAAAACTGTTAAATGTAGCCATCTCTCCTACTCCAATAGCTTCTACTCGCACTTTTTGCCTGTGGAACTCCCTCACCAATTTTTGTTTTCCTGATAGCTATAATCTCCAACTATTCAAATGTAACGTCAATCAATGTCACTAGATGCCCTGATCTATCCCCTAACCTTCTCTTCATCCTCTCCTCCATCACTCCTCCTTGTTCTCGCTCCAACTCTCTGTAACCCCTTGCGTGCTAGTGGCTTCCCGCCTTGCTTGAGATTGAATGCTTAAAAAAAAAAAAAATTTCTTACGAAATTAGTAACAGCCAAGATGCATAATTAGTATTGAAACACTGATTCCAGTACAATACCCAAAATTAAGCAACATTAAACCTGTTTAATACTTAGATGGGTGACCATTTGGAAATACCAGGTTCTGTAAGCTTGGATGTGCAGGTGACATAATGGATAATGGCTTGGACTTGTTCATTAGAGAGCCAAGTTCTAATTCCCATTGGATTTGTTATATTTACTTACATGAAAATACCTTTGGGAAAGATATGAATCCAATCTTTCTCCGCCATCTATGGATTAATTAGTAAGGTGTGTATCACTAAAATATTATTATCTAAAAAAATTTATTTAAAAATATTTTCTGGCTTTAAATAATCTGCAAAGGGTTGGTACATTGTAAAAAAAACAAATCAGTTAATCAAGCATAATGTGATTATGTTTTATCTCAGTTATGTAAATTTTATTGGTGTGCAGATTAGATCTATCTTTCATGATGCCAGACCATCAGTAAAACATGTCATGATAAAATCATTTCAAAATTGTCTTACAATTTCCTGTATATAGACATAGACAATGTGGACATAGGAATCAACTGAAATGGTGACTGTCATTTTCATACTTTACATGACCTTCAGACCTTCTGTCATTACTCCTTTCTTTGGGCTCTGTATATATGTGAGGCCAATGTGAGCCTATAGGAAGTGAGAGATATAAAGGAAACTGTCCCTTTTCAATCCTTTATTGCTAATCTTTCGGGTTCTTTATAATCCTGAACTTTCACTTGTTTATTTTATTTATTTATATTTTGTATTATTTTGTTTTATTTATTTATTTTTTTATTTATTTATATTTTGTATTATTTTGTTTTATTTATTTATATTTTGTATTATTTTGTTTTATTTATTTATTTTTTTATTATTTTGTTTTATTTATTTATTTTTTTATTTATTTATATTTTGTATTATTTTGTTTTATTTATTTATTTTTTTATTTATTTATATTTTGTATTATTTTGTTTTATTTATTTATTTTTTTATTATTTTGTTTTATTTATTTATTTATATTTTGTATTATTTTGTTTTATTTATTTATTTATTTATTTTTGTACAATTTCCTTAGTCCTAACTTTTTGCATTTGAAACAAAATTCGTTAGATTTAGATCATTGGATTTTAAAGTATATTTTTTTTATGTGGCTGTAGGTAGAGGAGTAAGAATTTGGTTTCATAAAGAAAA
>OZ010576.1:21378350-21390850 GCA_963932145.1 Acanthosepion lycidas
ATTATTCGGACTATTGTCCTCATCTTTGTCGCCATATTTATTACAACCACCTGAAGAAGGCCAAAGCGTACAACTACCGAAACATTGTAATAAATATGGCGACAAAGATGAGGACAATTGTCCTAATAATGTAAATAATACATATATATATATATATATATATATATATATATATATATATATATATATATATATTTTAATGTATTTTCTGTTTATACATTATTTTTATAGATAGAAATATTTAAGTAAATACTCTGTTTATAATAAACAGTATTAACTACATTTACTGGCCTGAATATCTGAGAAATTTCATAGAATATATGTGTCCTCTGACAGAAATTGAACCTGTATCCTGCTACCACGTGCTATACCATTTAGCTACCCAGGAACAATCATATCTGCTTGAAATGTATCTTAACGTAAACAAATGACAACATATGTTATGAAATAGTCCATTTCACATATATGTCTGTGTGTGTGTGTGTGTGTGTGTGTGTGTGTGTATCAATTGTCAAAATTGATAATAAAAGTTTTGACTGGTTTATAGTTCTTACCAGCTAAGTGATAGTTATTGGAGAGTGGCTTCTCAATCACTCACACGTTTTTTCGTTACCAAAACAATATGCCAGAGATAAATCATTTTTATTTTCAGTGAAGATATAAAGAAAGCAAGATATTTAGAACTGTGATGTCTGCATATTTTTTCTTTTCTTTTTTTTAATCATTTCACCCCAAACAAGGTGATAATGCCACTAAGATGCAAGGGGTTACAATGAGTGAAAGAGAATGTGAATACTTTAGTGAGGAGAAATGAGGAAAGAACAATAAACAAACAGGCTTCAGAATGACAGAAAATAGCAATTGATGTTTCATTTAAATTTTTGAAGATTGTAGTTGTCAGGGAAGCAAGAAATAGGAAGGGAGTTCTACAGGCAAGATCTGCAAGAAAAGAAACTGTTAGAATAGAAGAAATAGTTGCATCTAGCTAGTTCAACAGGACTAGTGAGACCTAATTGCCAATCTAGTAGCATACTTAAATTCATGCATTTGAGGCACTAAGGAAAAAAGCTCATCAGAAGAGATGCCATGAAAATATAGAAAATAATGAGGGAATCTACATCTGTGAGAAAGTAACAGAAGTTGAGATGCCAGGTCAAGATGATTACATTACAGACCCTTCTTTGTATTTTGTCAAGTGCCTCAAGATTTATATGTGTATGTGTGAAAGAAGAGATTTTGCATAAGGGCTGAGTCATTGGTGTTTAAGAGCATGTACACTCCTAAATTTTAAAATATGACTAAGTACAAACAGATGATACAAATCACCATTTGGGAGACTAATACAACACAATCTTACTCTTTATGCCTGGCATTGTACTGGACTGTTGTAAATTAGGGAAGATAACTGAATAGAATGATCATATGAAGGTTGGTAATGAATGTTAATACTGAGAACAAGAACAACACATATAAGATTTGCCAGTGGCATGTAGAAGTAGTCAACTGCTAGAAGTGAGTCAGGGGAATTCCACAATGAATCTCCAACTGCAGACCAACATACAGTATTTACTACTGCATTTATGTGAATGGGGACATACACATTATCATCCATAGGTAGGCTACAATATGGACAAAGCTAAATAGGGCTATTCAAGGTCAACGGTTACTGAATAAGATTGTTGTAAGAGTTTGGGAAGAAGGAATTAAGAAATGTAAGATAGATATTGAAGAGGTTAAGACTATAATGGTCAGGAAAGCATCCTCTTGGGAGTTTGTTTTACAATTTTAAAGTTCTAGGGAAGAAGCTGTCTGAGTAGAACTTACTCTTTACCCAAGAAACACAAACGGAATAGGAAGAATTTTCCACTGTGAATTGGTCCTAGCTGTGAAAGTCTGAGCTGATGTGACTAAGGAATGTAACTAACTTGAATATTTATTATAGTAATAGCAATAGTGTAGTGAGAGGCTTACAACATTTCATCTGTGTGATAACGGTTGCAGGGTAGAAAATAATTCATCACCCACAAGACTGTGTAATCATTTTTGAACTCTGTCAAAGCTGGACAGTGAGAACTGGACAAAACCAGCCTAGTTATGGCAGTAATTGCTTATTCTTGGTCTAACTCTTGTAATGATAGAGCATGGCACCAAGTGTTAGACATTTTCTGGTGTGATACAAGGAACTGAGCATTCTTCCAGTATCTTTTGTGATGGCACAAATCTCTGAGTCCCATTGAAAAAGTCTTTTAAGAGAAAGATTATAAATTCACTCTGAGAGTAGTACTAACTGCTTTGTCAATGAATGCCAAATATCTCCTTATAAGGAAATGGCTAATATTCAAGATCTGAAGTGTGCTTTAGACCCAATAGGCATTCAAGGCAAGGAGCAATGTCTAAAAGATGAAGGTGAAAGTGGTGAAAGACTGAAATGAAGATAGTAGCAATGATAGGAAAAGAAAAAAAAATGAAAAAGAAAGAAGAGATGACTTCCTTATATGTCATGAGGATAAAAAAAGAAGAGAATGAAAAGAAGAAACAAAAGAAAGAAGAAAGAAATAGAAACTTAAAGTGAAGAGACTTTATAAACAAAGCAATGAAAGAAGGAAAGGCAAGAGTAGCAGGTAAAGAAAAAGAAAAAAGGAAAATAAGGAAGGAAAGAATGAAAGAAGAAAAAGAAATAAAAAAGAAATAAAAAGCAAATCAAGTGTGAAAAGAGAGTGATGAAAAGGCCAGACATTTTGCTGTAATATTTGGTGCTTATTCACTTGTTTGTCTACAGAGTATGGTGTCATTCAAAACAAATGGTGCTTGAAACTCATCAGTCAACTGTGAAACAGTGTTGTTTATTGCAACATTTTTCTTCAACTTCTTCTTCATCAACTGCTTCTTCTTCTTCACCTCTGTAATGAACAACCAAGGACAAAAATAGATGACTTATATCAACACTTAGAAAGAATGAAGATGGACGAATTACAGTTATGTGTGTCAAGGTACCATTTTGCTTTTTATACTTACTGCTTTTTGTTTTTGACAAACCATCTCTTACAAAAAAGGGAATTTTTATGATTTCTTTTTTATTTTCCTCTTTTATCTTTTGCCTGTGGTATAGCAACAGACAACAGCCATCTTACATATTTGTTTCTGTCCATTTGCCAATCAGAAAGCTTCTTTATTTATGACCTCTGAACTTGGCTTGGAAGTATTACTGATTGAAAAATATAATGAAATTATATTTCATTAACCATAAAGAAGTTCTTTTTTGAAAGGAATTAAGAAATTTGGCCATTTTAGCCAATTTTGTAAATTTTGGTACTCATTACAAAGTGAGTGACAATACCTATTTCCAGAAAATTACTTACTTAAGTTAATACATCTATTTATTTGTATTTGTTTTGATGTCTGTATTGTGTCAGGGTGAGGATATTTGAATGCTTTGATGTCTGCATTGTGTCAGGGTGAGAATATTTATAAACATGTACATGCACAAGTATACATGTTTCTATATATGGACATGTATACATATGAAGGTTGTTGGGTTATTTCCTCTTAATTTCCAGAACTGTTACTAGAGGGCGCTCTCAAACACTATAAATACTCGACAATATCTTTTCTTGCTCTCTTCTTACTTTTCTGATTATGACAACAATGTAAATCTCTCACAGAAGATTGCATTTTTCCCACCATGGGAAGCACATGAACAATATGCATACACACACAAGTATGTACACGCATTCACTCACTTCACATACTTTGGACCAAAAACATAACACATTCATTTGTTACAAACACGTTATTGTCTTTGTCACTTGTAACCTTTCGTTGTTAATACAATATCATTTGTTCGTACATAGTAATCGGCTCTTGTTGTTTCTCTTTATATTACTTTTAGGTGGACCCATATTCCCACTCTGCCATGCTTATTGTGGGCATTTCAGGAGACACACGTGTTTATCTCACAACATGTACAATGGCCTGCAACAGGGTAGATAATAAAATCTGTATCTTAACATATGATTATTAACTGACTTTTTACCTGAAATTTTCACTGTATTGAACTCAATTTCTATGATTAATTCTACGACTAGCAAAACATTTTGAATGAGTAAACTTAAAGGCAGTTCAGCTTGGGTTAGTTTTTAATTAACAGTAAATAAACCAATCACAGATATGATGCAAAAAATTCTATTTAATAGCTGAAAATGCTGCCCTCACAAAATATGCCTGAAACAAACTAGATTAAATTATTTACATTCATGGTAGTTTTTTTCAAGCTAGAGCTTTTCTTAACACTCAAATAAATAAACAGAAGATTATGTTGATAAATAAATATTGTTTGTATAAAATAAATACTTCTCTATTAATCATCATTATTATCATCATCCCCTTGACCTTTGTAATTGTAGGAAGGAACTGAATACAGAAGCCACACTAAATCACCTTCACAATGGTTTTATCAGCGGCAGCCATCAGCAATTCTGGTATAGTCATACCTGTCCATTGTTTGACATTGTCCAACCAAGTTTTATGTTGGTGTCCTCTCCTATGTCCACCTTCAACAGTGCCTTGCATGATGGACTTGCACAGGCTGTTGGGCCTTGTAATATGTCCAAACCACACCATTTTCCTCCATTTGACAGTGGCAAGAAGAGGTTCCTGATGGCCCACAAAGTTTTCTCACTCATTCATTCTCAAATACTTGGATCCTTCTCTTTGTTTCTGCCAACAGTGTCCACGTTTCACATCCATATAGGAGAATGGAGACTATCAGCGATTTGTACAGTCTGTACTTTATTTGAATTATCTCTTAAACTGAGATATAGGTATATCAATAACTTTTCTATTAAACTTATTGATATACCTACATACCTACATAAGTGCAGTTATATATAAGATTGTGCATATTTTTTGTATATTTATTTATGTCTATTGAAGATGTAGAAAATTATAGTTCTCTATTGATGTCTTTTCTACATTTTCTATGCACTACTATGACTGCTTAAGAAAGAAAGTGTTTGTTGAGGAGGAGGTTCTTGTTGTCTCCTTGATAGTTTTGAATTCAGTGTTATCCTTCTTCTAGACTGGTCACTATCTAAGACTCAAGAGCTCAGTCTCCTCTGTTTTTAAACCAGAGAGAGAATGGATGGATTCATGCCTTATCCAAGGGCATTTAAATCACCTGCATGCAAAATAGAAAATGATACTTTCATGGTAATTTTTCTGATGAATTTTCCCCTATGGTACCTAGACTTTATGAATGGCAGTACTAGATCGGCAGTTAGGTCTCATCATTTTACACTTAAAATGGCAAGATGTAACCATAAGGTCTATGCTTTCTTCTATCACATTTATTGCTTGTGAAACTTTCTTCTAGTTTCTTGCTTCCTAGTCAACTTTGATCTTTAAAAATTTAAATGTAATGTCTGTCATTATCTTCTGTCTTCTTAATACTTGTTCTTTTATTATTCTCCTTAATTAATAGTATATTTTTTCATACTCCATAAATCTTAGTAAAATTGCATCATAGTAGCTTTATTGCCTTACTTGGGGCGAAATGATTAAAAAAAATTCAGTAAATACACAAAAATAGAAAGGAGTGTAAGACAAACATGTGTCATCTCACTAGGTTTATTCAAGCTATACAGTAAGGTAGACTTGTGAGAATTAGAAGTCCTATCAGGATTTATTATTGGTGGCCACAACATTAGATATGCAGATGACACATTGTTGATGGTAGATACTGAAATGAACTACAGGAACTCCTATGGAAGGTAGTAAATGAAAACGAAAAGAAGGTAGAATGTATAGTTATCAGCAAAAAGAATAGCCCAAGATCCTAACTAAAAAACTGGAGATACCAAAATCAAGCAAGAAAAAAAAAATATATATCTAGGTAGTATCTTAACCGAAGATACAAAGCACAACACCAAAATCTGAATGCTCATTGGAATAGTGAAAGATGCCTTCTAAATATTAAGCAAATACTTAAGAAACAGGACAATTTTGGTAGAAATGAAGTAAAGAGTGCTAAACTGTAGTGTAATATCAGTCCTCGTTTATGTCAGTGAATCCTGGGCAATGAATGTTCACAGATGAAGAAGAAACTTGAGGCAACAGAAATGTGGTTCTACAGAAGGATGCTGAGAATACTATGGACTAAACATGTGAATAAGAAGGAAATTTTAGGCAAAATGGAAATATAAAAGACACTTAGATTTAGAATCAGAAAGAGAAAACTCAAATTTCTAGGGCAAAAAATGAGGAAGGTGGACTTGAAAAATTTGACACTCACAGGACATATTAAAAAAACAGATAGAGTATAAGCAGTAAGATAAGACACACACACACACACATATATATATATATATATATATATCGTCAGTTTCAACATATAAGGATCTGACAGTTTAGTTGATTCAGTTACGAAATTTCGTGCGATAATCTTGTGGCACTTAAAACCTGCTAGTGATTTACAAAGGAGGCCACAGATGGAGATTGTGAGATGAGATGACTGTTAGATTGGCTGACCTTTTAGATTTTGCTCTTGCTTCTTGAAGATGATTCAGACAAGCAGATTGAAAACTGTTGAGTCCACTAAAACACGTTTATCTCCATTCTACCCACTCCAAGGGAGTTATGTGGTATATTGACAGCTGACAATATACCACATAAATAAAAATTTTAATGTATATGGGCAGAAAATATTCTTTCAAACATCTTTCATTAAATACAACAGACAAGAAAGATTTAATTATTTTTTTATTAAATTTTTACAGCAGCTTTACTTTTTCTGTTTTGTAGGAGTAAGGAGTACAAAAATTTTCCATAATTTTTATTGTCCCAAGTACTCTCGGACACTTCATTAGCCATTTCCAAGGATGTTTTGTCTCTGGTGTTGCTACTTTTTACCTCATGTTTTGACTGTTAAATTGTAATTTATTTTTGTGCTGTTTTGAATAGGACCATTCATTCTGAGCCTTCATGTGTTGTGCATGGCTGAAATTCACATGAACGTCTTTCTATTTTTAAAAATCTTTCAATACTCCACAGAAAAGCATAAAGATGCTGGAAAAACTTAATAAAAATTAATTACCTGTCTATATATCTGAGATGAGGTATGATTACTTGCATTATTTACATTATTCGGACTGTTATCCTCATCTTCATTACCATAGTCACACCGTTTCAGCTGTTGTACACTCAGGTGATTGAAATTTTGAAGCAAAACCTTTATTTTGTTCACCGGGGTAGATTGTTCTAGTTCCACATGGCATGTCTCTTTGGGATGTCTCAGTTTTTACCTTTAACTCAACTCTTCAAGTTTTGGTTCAGCACTGCTGTGGCATGGTATTGAACTCACAACTGTTTGAGTTTAGACACTGGATCTTCCCTTCCTTGTCTGCTGTATTTAATGAAATATATATATATATATATATATATTAGTGGGGAAAATAAGTATTTCATCCCCTGCTGATTTTCTGAGTTTGCCATCTTACAAAAATGGGAACGGTCTATAATTTTCAGGGTAGATCCATCTTGAAATTGAAAGATAGAATATTAAAAAAAATTCCGGAAAATCATGTTATATTAATTTTTGAACATTTATTTCTTTTTTATTGAAAAAGTAAATATTTCACCCTCTACAACCAGCAATGATTCAGGCTCCAAAGATTGGTTATGTGACTAAAAGACATATAGACTAGTCTTATTACTCAATTATTACTCCTAATCAAGTACTCATTACCTGTATAAAAGACACTAGTTAATAGAATCCTTCAATGAATCAAAATCTAATCTCTCCACAATGGGGAAGACAAAAGAATTGTCTAAGGACATCTGGGACAAAAATGTATACCTGCACAAGACTGAAATTGGCTACAAGATGATTGGTAAGCAGCTAGGTGAGAAGGAGTTAATTGTTGGTGTGATAATAAGAAAATGGAAGAAACACCAACTGACTATCAATCGACCTCGGTCTGGAGCTCCATGCAAGATCTCCCAATGTAGAGTGAACTTGATGATGAGAAAGATGTGGAAACAACCCAGAACTACACAGCAGGAGCTTGTTGATGATCTCAAGGCAGCTGGGACTACAGTCACCAAGATGGCCATCAGTAATAACACTACATTGTAGTGGACTGAAATCATATAGTGCCAACAAGATCCCCCTACTCAAGAAGACACATGTACAAGCCTGTCAGAAGTTTGCAAATGAGCACCTGGATGATTCAAAGAAAGGTTGGGAAAAAGTGCTGTGGTCAGACGAGACTAAAATTGAGCTTCACTCACCATGTTTGGAGGAAAAAAAAATCTGACTTGGACCCCAAGAACACCATCCCAACCATTTAGCATGCTGGTGGAAACCTTATGCTTTGGGGATGTTTCTCTGCTAAGGGGACAGGATGACTAAACCGGGTTGAGGGAAAGATGGATGGGGCCAAGTACAGGAAAACTTCCTTGCCTCAGCCAGGTCACAGATGGTTCGTGGATGGGTGTTCCAGCATGACAATGACCCAAAGCATATGGCTAAGGCAACAAAGGAGTGGCTCAAGAAAAATCACATTAAGGTAATGGAGTGGCCTTTAGAGAATCTGTGAAGGGAGTTGAAGCTTCAAGTTGCCCAATGACAACCTACAAACCTTAAGGATTTGGAGAGGATCTGCAAAGAGGAGTGGGCCAAAATCTCCCCTGGGATCTGTAAAAACTTGGTAACCAACTACAGGAAACGTCTGGCTGCTGTGCTTTCCAACCAAGGGTTTCTTCACCAAATACTCAGTTATCTTTTATTATCAGGTAAAATACTTATTTTTTCAATAAAAAAGAAATAAATGTTAAAAAAATGTGATTTTCTAGAATTTTTTGTTATATTCTATGTCTCACAGACCTAACCTGAAAATTATTGACTGTTCATATTTTTGTAAGGTGACAAACTCAGAAAATCAGCAGGGGATGAAATACTTATTGTTCCCCATGTATATATATATATATATATATATATATAATGAACAGATGAACAACAATTTTTTGTCTTAAAAAACAAGACACTGATCACGGCATTATGATAATGTCAAAAGTACTCAGAATAAAATGAATAGGCATCACCATGGTGATTTTTTTTCCTTTAATAAGGATACTAAGAAAATTTTCTATAATTATGAGGGAATCCTATTAAATTATTTAATACAAAATGTATTAACACACACACACACACATATATATATATATATATATATATATGTAGAGAGAGAGAGAGGGAGAGTGGAAAATAAGATTTGTAAAAAATATTTATTTATATGTAATATTTATAATATATGTATTTTTACAAAGAAATATTAAAATTGTGATACTGTGATGGGTTTCGGAAAAAATTGTTATTTTCTTTTAACTTTAAATAGTTTTTACAAAAAAGTAAAACTATTTAAAGTATCACAATTTTTTTCTGAAAACCCACTTGTAAGTAACACAATTTTAATTACTTTGTAAAAATGCATATATTACAACAAATATTACATGTAAATAAATATAAATATTAAGTGTTTTTTTTCCAAATCTTTTTTTCTCAATACAAGTTTTTGTAGAGAATTTTCTAACAATTTCATTTTTTTACCTCTACCTATATATATATATATATTTATATATATATATATATATATATATATATATATATATTGTACTTGTGAATACATAAATATGCACATATTTGTGTATGTGATGGCATTTATAAGATATATTTGAGTGTTTAAATGGGACTCTGGTCTAAGATAAACAATGGGTCATCCATCAGAGCTTTATAAGCCTAAAGGTACGAAATAAATTTTTACTTGAATCATGAGGTCAGAATCAAGATCACTATATTTTTTCTCCTTCCAGAGACCTTATTAGAGTTTTTATTGCCTCTGATTTTTCCTACTCTTTCTCTTTCAACTTTTCTCCTACCCTCTTTCTTTCTTTCTTTCTCGAGATGATTATTTTTATCTCTCTCTCTGATTTTTACTTCTCTTTTGTATTTTTTCTCAACTATCAGCCTTCCTTAAACTACTGATTTATTTAGAGGTAAATAATGCTTTCCAAAAAGCACCAGTCGGCTTACAACCCTCCCATACACACCAACAGCCCAGAATCACATCTAATCCCAACCCTCCCATGACTTCCAAAACTCATCATGGTTGCTGTAAATAAGAAGTCGGAAAGAGTTAGGCTAAGGACATGTCTTCCGTCATTCAGAATCCCAGAATAGAAGACATCCACGATTCATCCAATATCCTCACAGACTTGTCCATGAATATTTGGTGTCATCTGAGACCAGCTGCCAAGAACCCACAATGACACTGAATCTCCGTAAGCACTAGGGATTCTCATGTTTATTCATTGCTTCCAAGTGAACCGTTTACCAAAGGTCAAATGAGTGTTATGAAATATCCATTGGCGTGTAGATTTGTACTTACTTATTGACTTATGTATCACAATCTCGTGAATGGGAGAACATCTCCCTTTGCCAGCTGTTTAACAGAAAATCACTTTTCTAAAGACTGATCAATCAATTTATTTCATGATTTATTGATAAATTTATAGATTTATTAATTATTGAAGCACTTATCAGAGGAAATTATGGATGCACATCAATTTAGAATGTTGGATGAAAGCCTCGATATCCATCTTTTATATTTGGTTGGGGTGGAGCTGATTAGAATGAACATTGAAGTTTTCTCTTGGTGGTTGTAGAAGTATTATGATAGAGCAATGACCTGAAGGTCACAAAATTTGAAATGTTATTTCTGGTGTTCAATTAAGAAATCCAGCATGCAGATGAAGACTTTTCTGTCTACAATTAAGAAAAAGCCCATTTTCTCATGTTCACTGCCAGGTTAAAATAGAAGATTTTATATTTATTTGATTCAATAAAGTACTTTAAGATACAAACTTACTCCAAGGAGATAAGCTTTTCAGTTTTGTAAATGAATGTCAGGCTGCAGAGACAGATATAAATCTCATTTTTTGTATATAGATATATCTACATTTAATGAAGATCTATCTATCTATCTATCTATCTATCTATCTATATATGGGAGGCATGGTGGAGTAGTGGATAGCAGCTCGGATTGAGGAATTGGAGAGCTGAGTTTAAATTCCAATCAAAATCCATTTTATTCACTTATGTGCTAATACCCTTGGGAAAGGTATTAATCCTCTTCTCCCTCCAGAAATGGGTAAATAGCAGGAAAGACAGGGTTCTTGGATGGCAAATGGCCTAGGAGAAGGACAACTCTGAATTCAAAACCTGCGAAGGGTCGTTTGGGGACTTTGTAGCACATAGTGCACCAGGTCTCTGTGTTCAGGTTTTCAAAAAGTGTAGTTGGTTCTGCACAAAGCATTCAGCACTATAATCAAATCATATGTGCTGGTGTCTGGGCTGTCAGTTCCTAGGAACTAAGCTGCTTGACCTTCATATGTCAAATACGACGGGAGTCCACCATATATATATATATATATATATATATATATATATAAAGATAACAACATTATTAACAACAATAAACTAGATAAAAATAAACACATAATACTACCTACTAAATCCATAACATCCACTCTCTGAAACAATTTATTCAATTTTAACAACATCAAAATAATTATAACCACATCCAAAACCATTATGGACAGTATCAAAACCAAAAATACCCATAACCATAATAATTCAGAAGCTGGTATATATAAAATAAATTGCTAGAACTGACCCACAACCTACATTGGGTAAATCTGAAGAAATGTAAAAAAAAAACATATCTATGAACAGAAAAGGGATATTATGCACAAAAATTTGTCAAATTCATTAGTGATACATAGAATTAAATTCAATCACTCTTTGATCTAAAGAATACCACACTTATTAAAAGAGGAAAATTATCAAGCGGGCCACTATCAAATCTTATCAAAATATAAATAATAATATTTTCTCAATATGTCCATTCCTGAAAGAATTACTGAGTACTTTCCCAACCCAAAATATATGACTATAAAAATGTAAAAAAAATCATAACACCATGTTATTTAAAATACATAAAACATAAATTAATCCCAAACTAAAATAATTTAAATACTAATTTGCATTAAAAAAAAATTCCAGAACATCACTTATTAACTTTTGGCTACCCTGATGAATATTTATGAGTGTTCATAAATTAAAAAATTTTCTAAAAACCAATAGCATTTTTGCTCTTGTATATAAATATTTGTTACAAAATAAAATCCTTGCCTTTGCCTAAAGAGACAAAAATCAATGGCTAAAGTTTTCCTTTTATCTTTATTCATATTGTTCTTTTACTCAATCAGAAATTTTGACACACACACAAAAATTAGATATATATATCTAAAATGCCAAATCCGAAAATACCTCATCTTAAGAATTTTCGCAGATTTTATAGATTGATTATCTGACATTGCAGAGAGTTTGATTTTCAAATAATTAATTAAATATATTTTACTTAGAACTTAAAATAAATAAGCAT
>OZ010576.1:21395850-21423350 GCA_963932145.1 Acanthosepion lycidas
ATCTATCTATCTCCATATTCATTATCTATCCATCTATCTCATTTGATTCATATTCAGCTATTGAAACTGGAACTGAAGTTTTATTGTCAAAATCTTTGTTATTATTAAGAGAAAAGATCAAAGGATTTTCTATGTAAGAATAAACTTTTTAATTCTTTTTAGAACCTTCAAATTTTGATTTGAAAACTTGTTCTTCTTGCATCAGCTGGTGATCATAAATTGGTATAGGAAATTTGAGGGTCTTTTTGTGGAGAAAACACTTTGATTTGGAAATTCTTGTAAAAATCAGATAATAGATTGATTTTAAACCTTCAGAACTTATATAAAAATGAATTAAATTATTTTTTTTAAATGTTTCTGTTAAAAATATTTTTTTTACATCTGTTACTCCCCATTCATTTGATTTTATGAAATTTCAAGATATTCTTTTTTACCAGGCTTAATATTCTTTTGTACTAATGTAGATGTCCCCCCAGGGCTCTATCATTGGTCTTTGTTTTTAATTTTCATTAATGAACTCCTCAGTAGCATCAGCTCTCCACTTGGTGCCTATGCTGATGACACAACCATTTACTGCTCTCTCAGTATGTCTGATCAGTTCAATAAAGTCAAATTGGTGACTGATGTCTAAAATGACCTTCAGTCTGTTACAAAGAATGCCTGGGGCAAAGAATGGCATATTAATTTTAACATCACCAAAAAATAACCGCTCTCACTTAATCATCTAAGAGACCCCTTTCTAACTTCAGTCAACATGGCTGATGCTAACCTCCAATGGGACTTGTTGCACCTTCTTGGGCTAACATTCTCAGCTGACATGAAGTGGAAAGACTATATTGAATCCATTGCTAGGTCAGCTGCTAAGAAAGTTGGTTCACTTTGTTGTGCTCGGCAATTTTTCTCCAGAATCTACATCGTTGATGAATAAATTAGATGAGATATCAAAAATAAAACAAAAGGAACATTATATGTCATCAAATAACTCTAAACATATCGAACTACTATACTATAATCAAATGCATTCTAACTATAAATAGGATGAAAAAATTCTAAGAAGTTTCATAAACACTAATATATCCCCCACTCATCCCAGTAAAAAAATAAAATAAATTATAGACTATACTAAATTTAATACAACTAACTTAGTTATTTATAACAACTCTTCTCCATCAACTGGCATTTTACAAAAGACCAACATTGTATATCTATTTAAATGTCCTTTGGGAGATTGAATCTCTCACAAAAGTTTTAATAATATGTAAGTTGGTTTTACTACAATGAACATGATGAGAAGGCTTATGTTTTACTTAGATGATTATAGTTTAATCTCAGAGCATTTAAAGGAACATTCATGTTCGCATTCACAGTTTAGACGGATACTAGTTGAAAATACAGCAGTACTCCATCAAGATAATAATAAGCAAAAACTAAAAATTCTAGGAGCTCTTTAGATCAGAGAATTGCAGCCCAAAATAAATAGTCAACTATGAGTATAGCAACAAAGTTCTTAAATGTTTATAGCAGCAAAGTCTTTAAAAATTCTTAATTAGAATTGTTAAAAACTACAATTTAAAAAATCTTTTAAACCCATAAAAATATACTCCAAAAAAATCACATAAATTACCTCCCTTGCATAATAGGTAAATATTTTTAATTTTGTGGTGTTCACTCACACATATTCACTGAAGGTGATAGTGGAAGATATTGAAAGTACTTAGGAAAAATAAAAATTACTTGAAAGAAACTTTTGTAATTTTTCTTAATCAATTTTCTACAGCAACCAAGAAATTAAACTGCGGATTTGAAAGGATTAAAATTAAAATGAATAGATATAATATGTATAAATTATTTAATCAAACATGGTTGAATGAAAATATGCTGCTTAAGTATACATATATATATATATATATATATATATATATACGTTTTACCAGTTTGTTGACTGGAAGGGATAATTGTGTGGATGATATAAATCAATGTAGACTACAGACCATTATAATTAAAATAAGAAGACAGAGACTTTAATTATATATATATATATATATATATATATATATATATATATATGTACAGAGAGAGAAAGTGATAGATAGTTGTGGATACTAGTAATCAACACTGTATGGTGACTATCATAGCTTGAAGATCACTTGAATTGTGAGACTTACACTTGCCAGGCAGTGCTGATTCTTATGTCCACGTCTTTCTCTCTCTCTCTCTCTCTCTCTCTATATATATATATATATATATATATATAAAACGATTATTACACATATAAATATATATTTTGTAAGTGGGAAACAACATAAAAATAAGTTTAATGTTCCTACATGTATGCAAACAATCACTGACACTTGACTTCAAAGCCTATAAGACAGATATCCATTCAAAAAATAAACTAATTGAAGATGGCTGTGGAGGTGTATAGCTGCATGAATAGCTCATGTTATATAAATTTTATATATACTCAAACATTTCTTTGAAGAAACAGTTTTATTTATAAATACATACAAACAGATCTATTATCTGTCTATATTTCTGAGATTACGTATTATGTACACTATTTATATTATATGGACTATTGGCGTCATCTTTGTCGGCATATTTATTACGACGTTTCAGCTGTTGTATGCTCCGGCCTTCTTCAGGTGGTTGGAATGTTGAACTTAACACTTTATTTCGCTCACTGGGGTAGGCTGTTCTAGTTCCACATGCCTCAAGGACACATGGCACAGTGGATAAAGGTGTTAGTTAGATCCAGTGACAGGACCCAAAGAGTGTGAGTTCAATACCCGGTTAAGGCAGTGGAGAACTTCACAGGGAAATTAACTGATAACTGATATCCATTAAACATGGCATGTGGAACTAGAACATTCCAACCACCTGAAGAAGGTCGGAGCATACAATGGCTGAAAGGTTGTAATAAATATGGTGACAATGATGAGGACAATAGTCCGAATAATGTAAATAATAAACGTATTTATGTATCAATATTATAAATGTATATCTATACCCATATATATATATATATATATATAAATGTATATCTATACCCATGTATATATATATATATATATATATATATATATATATATATATATATATATGGAGCTTCGAAGAACATATCATTTCTCTTTTAGTTTAGAACGTCAAAAGATATATATATATTTATATATATATCATTAGTAACAATCATATCTATTTTAATATTTACTAGTTAATGAAGACATTTTATACCCAAACATATATACAGAGAGAAACAAAGAAAGACAGAGCAAGATAAATACCAAAATAAGTATTTATATCATATGCATAATCAATATCTTTGCTCATGTGCATGTGTGTGTATATATGTACAGTGGGGAAAACAAATATTCATACACATACAAATTTTTAATTTACCTCATTTCCAACTAATAAATAAACATACTTTTCATATAATTAACTGCACACAGATGTATAATAACTAAATATGCATAGGAAACAGAAACAAATTTCTTTAGTAGAAATAAATTCCATTTATCCATTATAACGTGTGAAAAAAGTATTCGTACAATGCAGATTTTAAATCTTTAATACTCTAGATTATTCAAGTGAAATATTTTAGAATGTTCCAATAATGTTATTCTTTGCCCAAAATTACAAATAGAACATTCTGTAATTGATATTCGTGCAAGAAGGTTATCATCATGGCAAGAGGTAAAGAATTGACAAATTTGCTAAAAGAACTGATTGTTAAGCTCTGGAAAGAAGGTAAAAGTTACTGGAAAATTTCAGACAACCTGATATATATTATCATCAGTTCATTCACTGCAAAGTATAAAAAAACTCAAAACCATTGAAAACCAAAGAACAACAGATGCTCCATGGAAGATTTCTTCAAAATCTTCGAGGAAATTAATGTATCAAATTAAGCAAAATTCAATGGTTACTGATCAAGAGTTGCTGGATGATTTTCTTTCATCAGGAATCTGTGTCACTAAACAAACAATAAGCAATGAAATTTACTGGAAGAATCTAAAATTACACTCCCCTTGTAAATCTCCACTGCTATTGAAAAGACACAGAGATGCCAGATGGAAATTCATTCGTGAACATAAGGATAAGGAAAAGTCATATTGAGAAAGAGTATTATGGACAAACAAAACCAAAAACGAAATTCTAGAAATCATGTATAGAGGAAAGATGGCGATATCTTCAAACAAAAGAACACAGTTCCAACAGTGAAATTTGGTCATGGCATCATCATGGTTTGGAGATGTTTTCCTGCAAAAGGTACTGGCAACATATCAGTAAGTGATGGTACAATGAATGGTGCAACATATCAAAATATTTTGAAAGTAAATTTAATGATTTCACTTGAAAATCTTGAACTTCCTCATGAATGGATCTTTTAACAAGATAATGATCATATGTACACTGCAAAATCTATGAAGAAATGGCTTATTGAAAATTATGTAAATATCCAGAAATGGCCAAGTCTGTCCCCAGATTTAAACCTAATTGAGAATCTGTGGCATTATTTGAAAATTCAAAAGCAATCAAGAGCTGCAACAAACATCCTGGATCTGAAGACTATATGCGATGAAGAATGGAACAAAATACCAACTAAAATTAATTGAGAACTACAAGAAGTTGGTTGCCATAGAAATAAATAATTGTTATTCTACAAAGTATTAAATGAAGATTATGTATTATTTTTTGTATTGAATGAATACTTTTTTCACCCATTAAAATGGATAAATTGGATTTATTTGTGTTACGTCTATGTATATTTAGTTATTATGCAGCTGTGTACAGTTAATCATATGAAAAGTATGTTTATTTATTAGTTGGGAATACAATAAATTAAAAATTTGAATGTGTACAAATATTTGTCCCCCACTGTATTTATGCATATATATATATATATATATATATATATATATATATATATAACTACATACCAACTATAAGTATTTAGAAAACTATATATATATATATATATATATATATATATATATACACATATTAGTGAATATACATAATATACAACATTGATAACATGACTCAGAGTTTCATGCAGTTCTTGCAATCTTCAGTTGTGGAATATATTCTGACTATTATAGATTTTGATAGCACAACTTGGAGTTTCATGCAATTCATTCTTTCAATATTGGATATTATGTATAATCACTAATATATACTTATAGCTCTTTCTCATAACATTGAACACTTTATCTGTAACACCTGAGGAAGGAAGGTATTTATACATACATGCAAGTGTATGTGTGTGTATATATATTTTTTATTATACCCACACCTATATATATATATATATATATATATATATATATATATATGTGTATTTGGGCAGCAATCCCCCTTTTATACAACTTTCCTTTAAAATGACTGACAATGAGCTGTGGTTAAGTTTTTTTATATAATTTTTGATGTGTTCTTATAATTCTTTTCTAAATATATAGAAACTATTTGGACTATTTTTATATCATTTATCTCCTGAAAAGAAAAAAAAATACAAGAACACATGAAAAATGATATAAAAAACATAACCACAGCACCTTGTCAGTCATTTCAAAGAAAATTGCATATATATATATATATATATATATATATATATATATATATATATATATATATATATATATATATATATATATATTGTTTATGCTAAACTAGGTAATCCGTATGGGTAGACCCAAAGAGGATGATATCCGGAGAGCTCAATGTAAATTCAGAGCAAATATGTTTGAATAAAAACAGATCACAGATTACATGGAACCTTAAAGTGATCTGTTTTTATTCAAACAATATATATATATATATATATATATATATATATATATATATATATGTATACACACATGGTTTGTATATTTAAATACACAATACACTCATTTACATATTCACAAAAAATGGGCAATCCCCAATTATTTGTTGAGTAATTACAGATCAATTAATGAGCAATCAAAGAGTCAGAGATCACTTACCAATTTATCATTGGCTTCTACAGGATTCCTTGCCATCTGTTGGCCAGGAATTTACCAAGGATTTATTTGCTCATTTATTTTCTGCTAATTCAGTTCGTTCTTCACAGAGATAGGGAAAAATATATGCACGAAAACACACAGATTCATATCCATAATTATATACTTTCGTACAGACAGCCCCAGCCATGTAGTAATATATGGGACTTTGAAATTTGAGGTTCTATTTCTGTGTTAAAGTTGGGGAGGGTTGTAAGCTGAAGACAGATATTTCCTCTCAGACTAATGCCCATATTTTTAATGTTATTATCATAAAATTTCAGTTGTTGCATCCTCTGAAATTCTTCAAGTGTTCTTCAATCTCAGTAATCTGCATGAGGTGGGTTTCAAAATGAAAGCTTTATATAATCTATACGGGTAGATTGTTCTCATTCTATTTGCATTCTTCTATTATTTTTTAGTACTCTTCAGTTCTTGATACTCATTTTCCACTCAATCTGAATGGAAGCAGAGGCCACAGAATGAATTTACAAATTCATGATCCAACATTTTAATCCTTATGGCTGTTGTACTGGGTAAGAAAAGACTCAATCTCAGGGCTAACAATAATTTTTTTTTAAGCAATTTGTCCCAAGCAAGGTGCAAGTGTCACTAGTATGCAAGGGGCTACAGAGAGTAAGTAAGGGAAAAGACTTGGATGGGTGAGTAAAGGATAAAAAGAAGAACAGGGATTGAGGCAACAGAAGATGTTGATTGATATTACATTTAAATTTTTGAAGATTATAATATTCTGGGAAGCAAGTAAGAAGAAGGGAGTTCTACTGCTGGGAATTGTGACAGAAGAAGATTATTATTATTATTATTATTATTATTATTGAAAAGTAACTGTAAAGAGTTGTAAGAAATCCATGAGAGAACAGACAATAAAGAACATGAAGAGATATATGAAAATCATAAACCACATAAAACAAGAACTTAGATAAACCTACACCAATAATGAAATAAAAGACAAGATACCAAAACATCCACCTTAACTGACAGGGAAAAATACCATATCAAAATAATAAAAGAAACAATGAAGGAAAAGAAGAACTCCCTATAACTTCTGAAGAGCAAGAACTGATAAAAAGTAAGTGCAACAACTGGACATGCCAGTTGACAGAAGCATATTAAATTCAATGACCTTTTGAGTTCTAGAATGAAAATGCTTATAGCACCAAAAGAAAAGACAGATCTCTAAGCTGCAAAGAGACATAAGGTTATCGAAATATATGTATAGCAATACTGGACTATAAAATAGATTATAAAGAATGTTCAAAGACAAAAAGAATGACTTATAGCAGTGGAAAAAATATTTCAAAAGAAAGCAAATGAAGAAGTGAGATTAAAAAGGCACAAACTAAAACTTGTCTACATTTTCCAAAAGTAACAAAAGGAGAAAAGAAACACAGTGTAAATCCAAAACACTATAGATATAAATAATATTTGAAATAAAATATGGCCATACCCAGAGATAGAAAATAAAGTATATGAACGGTTAACAAAAGATCTTTAGAACAGAATGAAAAATCATTGATATACATCTTAACAATCATATTTTGAAAATTGTCAACTAGAAAGCACAAGGATATGGAGAACATACATGGATATTGCTTTAAAAGGTTCATCATGCTATACAAGAGACTAGCTCAGCAACTTCAAAGTTTATGTTTCAGTCAGTCCTTATCAAAAAAGACATCAGAAAAGGTACCAAAATGAAAAAAAACTACAGACCAATCACATGCTTACAGCTGATGTGGAAAATTTTATAAGACAAATAGCAGAAAAATATACAGTAGAACAGAAATGGTGCAGGAGAAAAAAATGAAGGGTCAGATAACTTGTTCTACAGATGATCCTGAAGGAAGTAAAATAAAAAAAAGCTAAATATTGCAACGGGATAGATTGACTACACAAATACACAAGGCATAATTTCCCACAGCTGGATAAGAATTTTTCAGAATTATCACGGTTGGCAATTTATAACAACCAAATTAAAAAGTGGAAAGTCAATCTAACCACATTCATCAGAAATAAGTGTCAAATGTAAATGTTTTCAGAGATATTCTGTCTCGACAACTATTTGTTGTAATCATGATATCACTTAAACTTAAAAGACTGCAAAGGATAAAATTCTTTAACATAAATGAAAAAAGTCCTCATGTGCATGAAATTATTTGCTAATAATAGGAAAAAATTTAAAACAATGATCTATGATGCTTAAAGATTCATCAACAACATACAAATAAAATTTGGAACTGATAATATACCAAGATTCAGAAAGAACAGGAAAAAATTATATTCTTCTTTATATGCCATGTCCCATCAGAATATGAGTGATCATGGATCTCCACAGCTTTCTGCCCCTTCCTGTGCCTCTAAGTAACATTTGACTCTTTACCATCCCTCTTTCCCCTGACTGTGCCATCCATTCACACTAACTTATTAGGTAGGTTACTCTCCAAGTTTTTGTTCATCACTGCAGTAGCCAGATATTGGATCCAGTGACTTGACCCAAAGAGATGTGAGTTCAGTACTTGGCTATTTCAGTGGAGAACAAAAACTTGGAGAGTAACCTACCTTTTTGTTATTTCTGGTTGCAGTTATCTCTGATATCTTATTAATGAGTTTATCCTCTGGCAATATACTATCTTCGGACATTTGATATTTTATGTACAAAATTTTTTCTCAATTAAACTTGCATTTATCATGATTAATTATCATATCTGTGCTATTTAATTTTCTCAAAACTTACTCCATTATATTTTTGAGCTTTTATTTACTGCATGCACAAATTTCAATGTCATTCTGATATACAATTATATTTTTAATACCCTCTAATTTTTTTTAGATGGCTTTTTGGAAAATGTGACTTGACATTTTTACTTCAACAACAGATGAGTCCATCTCATTAATTCAATTGACCATTGTGGTGACTTCTTGAAACTTGCAGTCAATTTTTATCTGTTTATATGCTGACTTAAGGTCAACTTCAGCAAAGTATTTCATACCAGCAAACTCATGGCATGCTGTTTCAATGTTTGGCAATGGGAATGAATCTGAACAGATCTAATGATTAATGCCCACCTTATAATCACCACAAATTCTTAAATCTCCATTGAGTTTGCATGTAGTGTTCAAACTTCCACTCTTTCACAGAGTCTTGGAACAGACTGAAGCTGTAGTGGGGCCCATTATCACTGATAACTCTTTTGGGTACACACTGGTCTCCAAATATTTGTTTGATCACATTGACTACTTCTTGAATGAAGAACCCTCTCAGTCGACATACAAATGGGTATTTAGAGTAGTAGTCAACAATTAGTAGGTAGTTCTGGTCACGAAAGAAGCTACAATTTGGCATGGTCTTACTGGAATCTCATGCTGTTGGAGTGTTTTGGCCTGCAGCTCTTTTTGATGCTGTTAGCAAATGCTGCATTGTTGAAAAGTTGATGCCATGCCAGACCACCCAGCTTTTTGCTCTTAATCTGCATTTGTCCATGAGCATAGTGTATCTTTTGTATAATTTCCAGCTGCAGAGGTTTGGGAATTATTATTTGACCACCCTTGAGGAGAATTCCATTTTCCCTTGCTAGTTCATCACAGTAGGACCAGTAGGGTTGCAAATCTTGCCTAACCTCTTGTCTTGATTTGGGCTATTCTCAAAGGATCATGTCTCTCAATTTACATAATATTGGGTCATTGTTTGTCCTCTGGCATATCTGTATCAATTTTTCTGTTGAAAATTGCACAAAGTTGACCTTTATGTCCAGGTTTCTCTAAGATCATGCCTATATTTTTTTGGAAGACATCCTATGACATTACTAGGCTGAATGGCATTCTACTGAAACAGTATCAGCCAAAGGAGGAATTAAATGTGGTTGGGAGTTGATATACAACTTGAAAGACCAGTAGTCATTCTTGGCATCCATTTTCATGAAGTACTTAGCATTTTTTACATTATTCAGACTATTGTCCCCATCTTTGTTGCCATATTTATTACAACATTTTGGCTGTTGTACTCTCCGGCCTTCTTCAGGTGGTTGGAATGTTGAAATGAACCCTTTATTTCACTCACTGGGGTAGAATATTCTAGTTTCACATGACATGTTTAATGGATGTCAGTTATGAAGGACACATGGCACAGTGGATAAAGGCGTTAGTTAGATCCAGTAACAGGACCCAAAGAGTTTGAGTTCAATACCCAGCTAAGGCAGTGGAGAACTTTCAGCGGGACAATAACTGTAGATAACTGATAACTGACATCCATTAAACATGGCACATGGGACTAGAACAGTCTACTCCAGTGAGCAAAATAAAGGGTTCAGTTCGACATTCCAACCACCTGTAGAAGCCCGTATTGTACAACATCCAAAACGTTGTAATAAATATGGCGACAAAGATGAGGACAATAGGCTGAATAATGTAAATAATACCTCATCTCAGAAATATAGACAGATACTTAGCATTTGCTAGTTTGTAGGAGACCCTCCTTCAATGTAGGGGTCCCATGGTGGCATCACTTGATGGCTTTATTCAGGTCCTTTGGGTCAAGGTATATCTTTTCTACTGTTTTTGCACACAAACACAATGCTGTTGACTCAGTCAGTAGGCTCATCTACCTTTCTAATAATTTCTTGGTTCACCATATCTTCTAGTTGTGCATTGATTTTGTCCTTAATGTGGATGGGACATTTCCTGGGTGCATGGATAATTGGGTTACTGTCAGTTTTCAGTACAATGTGGTATTCTCCAGCAAATTTGCCACCTTTGTCAAAATGATCAGGATACATTTCCATGAGGTCTTTTGTGAAGTTAATTGGGTATTTTATTTTCTAGATGGCACCATGTATGGTTACTAGCTTCAGCTCTCTGAGAGAAGGAATTTTACATTATGGCTGCACCTTCCAATATAGAATTTGATGCTTCTCCATTCATGGTTGTATGCACATATTGTATATTCACAGAGACCCATGTTGTGATACGGTTTTGCCATTGTATGCAGTAAATATATCTGTTTCCTGATGTATGGAGTCAGGAAGTGGCAATCCATCTGGGTTGATGTTTTCAGGGAACATCTTCTGAAAAATATGCAAGGGATGTGTGTTCCCTTCTACTCTCATGCCAAACTTTGCTTTTAGCTTGTAGGTCCCTGGTTTGTTGTTGATGTTTAAACTTGCAAAAGCTTCAGTTCAGTTCTCTCTTCTATTCTTTTTGTTCAATCGAGTGGAAAGATATTTGAGCAGAATGTTCATCTATTACTTTGGCTCTAGTTTAGTACATCTATGTGGTTGCTATGAGCCCAGGTGTTTTCTGATCATGGCCCTCAATCTCTTCACAGTACTGGGCATCTTAGAATTCATGTGGGGTCTAGGTTGCATGTTCTCCATGTTCCAGTGGTTCTTTTGGCTGCATGCTGAGCACACTGTACCCATGCTGGGCATCCTTGTTTGTTTTGGGGGTAATTCGCACCACATTGTCTGCATTCGGTATCACTTGGGATGTGCGTGATAGCATCACTACTTTTTCCTTTATGGTCTTGTATATCAGCTAGCTGACTCATGTAGTGTATTAAAGCTTTGTGTACTCTGCATATGTTCAGAGCATCCTTTACAGACAACATCTGGTCTTTCGAGAGGAGCTGATTTTGCAGCTCTAGATGCTTCGTCCCAACAATAATCTATTTGATTAGTCATGTTGCTATTTCTTTTTCACCTTGAAATTTACATTTCTTTTTCTGTAAATGACACCTTTACAAAAAGTCGTCAATATTCTCAGAATTCTACTGAATGTATTTCTGTAAGCAAAAATGAGCAATTCTGAGGTTTATTCTGGGCTCTCATCATTACATGAAATTTTCCCATACCACAGCCAGATTCTGTTTGTTGGCCTCTTTCTCAAACTACCACAAATGAAAAAGTTGAAGGCCTTCTTCACCTGACAGTAACAATATGTGGTCAACCTGTTTTTCCTCTGGTGTATTCTGTACAAAGAAATACAGGTTGCAGCTCTGCTTGCAAAAATGCAACACTTCAACCACATTCTTGGATTGTCAATCATGAAATGACTGGTTCGATTGCTAGTCAGGACATTTTGATCTTTTATTTATTTCGTTTTTGATTAATACTTTTTTTTTTAACAACAGATGGGTTTGCCCCATATAACAATGACAGATAATGATAATATCATATTCACAGTTTGTCAGTGAAGATCTCTTTTTGTGAATGATTTTTTTTTAAATGGCAGGCTTCATCTTTTATTTTCCACTATATGAACTATTTCTTCTTTTCATTTTCTTTTTTATTATAGCCTTCTTTTAAGTACTGTTTTCATTCTTGTCACACTCTTGCTCTTATTTGTTGGACGGTGTATCATTTTCAGTTTTTTTTTTACCACTGCCACCATGTAAACAGATTGATAGAACATGAAGAGAGATATATGGTACAGCCATGTTTGGACTGGCCACTTTATTTTCAGAAGAGTTCTACAAGGGAGACAATTCCAAAACATGAGAATGGTAGCAATTTCTTCATATGCTAAATCTTCTAACACTTTGGGATAGACTATGACAGAGACTTTTTTTATGACTTCACACTCCACTGAGACCAAAAACAAATCAATAACTTCATTTTCTCCTCCTGTAGCTTTGGTGTTGTTTAACTTTTTCACTCTCGCTGACACTGCAAAACGCCTAGCCAGGTTTCTACATATCCAGGATCCTCCATTGTGGTTAAGTAACTGATCAGGGATGCCATATTGTTATGATAGGTATTCTCTCTGACAGATGTAGTCTCATCAAGAAAAGATAACTCTCCTGTAGGTCTAGCAATACAGCCTTTTATACAGAACCTCATTTACATATCACTACACAGACTTTTAAAGCAATGGGCTACTAGGTTTATTCTGATTTTCTTAATATAGGACATTAAGTTTTGTGGTATCAACCCTGACACATCCATGGAAATCGAGACAGTAGTTGCCTAAGCATCTCACATTATGCTAACTTCAATTTAGAGGTCAGTGTATTGTTTTGACCTTGATATTATATTCACTAGAAGCAGCCGTACCAATGAGAAGGCATTTTCTTCTTTCTTAGTTGATGATGCTGATTATGGAGAATTGAAGTGAACTCCATATAAGATTCCCATGTGGTGGATGCAGACATAATACATAAAGAATAGAACATGACTGACCTCTGATTTTTACATTTTTTTGCATTAAACAATATTATAAATAAGTTCTTGCAAACTTAATGGTGTCTGTGGCCAAAATTATCTGCTGGAGAAGAGTCTATAGAATCGTCAGTGTTTGTCTACTCACCCCCATTAAAAATAGACTCTTCTATAAGAATTAACTTTGACCAATCAACACCACACATTGTGAAACTCGGCTTGTTATTGGTCGAGACGACCCTAGAATGTGTATCCATGGTCAAAAATCTGTTTTCCCGCCAGGCCACTGGGAGCCTACTTTGGTTTCCCAAATCAAATAAAAGGACGAATTTCAGAGAGATACCAAACTGACTCACGCAAGTCAAAACTCTGACCAACCAGGACTTTGCCACGCAAAATATCTGATTCAACAATCCACAAACACACACTATCTCTCTCAAGAACATCACTTAAAATACTTTGAAAAGTGACATTTTCTTCTCACTACTTAATAAGTATTAGTAAACAAACAATCAAATTCTTACACAACTAAAGGTACGCAACTCCTGCCAATTATACAAACATATTAGGTTGGTGCAAAAATAATGACGTAATAATGTCATTTTTTGACGTTAAAAAATACGTCAAAAACGACATTATTACGTCATTATTTTTTCACCAACCTAATACTTACGCACACACACTAATAACTGAACTAGCACAAAGGACAATTTGGTACATAACTGGACACTTAGTTTAATTTTGTGAACAAATCTGAATAGCATTTGCAAACACGTTCAGACATTCACAATAATATTCTACACAGCCAAATACACCTATTCTCATTTATCCATTTAAGTTCAACTCAATTTTTATTCTCAAAATTGTATATTAATTGTACATAAATGCATGTTGTTCTATTGAAATCTGATAATCGGTGTTCCTTACTCACTTGCCTGTTGATTGATTCGTTTTTTTGGAATGTCTATCTATATTGTTGTGAATTAATATGGTGAACATGCCCGTGAACTAACCATCTAAATATAAAAACCTTCTGATACCAAATTCAAACTCATAGCAATCCCAACAAATCAATATTTTCACTATCTGCAGATTCTGTGGTGATAACAGTGTAGAGCTGGTTAGTTCTGCAAGTGTTCATTTCATTGGTCTTACCAAGAGTGAGTGTTCTTCAAAAAAAAGCCAATCAGGAACTGTAAGCTGATTGGCTAACATTAAACTGACAAGGGCAGATAATCATATCTCTTATTTCATATGATGCAGTTTGTTTGGATGTTAAAATCTTACAATCTTGAATTGATAATTTTTGATCATATTTTTTGGCTTGTAGTGGTTTATCATTGACTTCTGCCTATACTCCCTACATAGGCAACAATGTAAGCAAATATATGGATATAGATCCGACAATATGAAGAAAATATACGGAAAAAACAAACAAAAATCCTTATATGCAATTATGCTGTTTTAATGTTAATATGTCAATGTCGGACGTTTCGGTCTAATAAACCATCTTCAGGACATATTCATAAAATATAATTAACATTATCAATTTAACATGACAAATTTAATGTTAATTATATTTTATGAATATGTCCTGTAGATGGTTTATTAGACCGAAACGTCCGACTTTGACATTATATTAACATTAAAACAGCATAATTGCATATAAGGATTTTTGTTTGTTTTTTTCCGTATATTTTCTTCATAGGCAACAATGCAGATGAAGCATTCCACAAGTGTTAATAATGTGGGTCACATTCTCCACTTCCTTGTCACACAGTCTACACTTGTTTGAATTCATTTGGTGGCAAATATTCATCCATTGATTGACTGATTTGATTTTGTTATGGCCTATCAACATTTTGTGGGTTATTTAAAGCCAGATCATATTTTGCATTATGAGAATAATTTTGTATTATGAGAATAATTTTGTATTATGAGAATAATTTTTCTTTTGAAAGTGAATATTGCATTAACAATTTTTTGAGAATAACATTGCTTTTTTTCAAGATAAATGTCCTGCTATTTAATTCATAGATTTTGGGAGAAGGATTCATACCTTTACCAAGGGCATTTGCCCATGAGGGAATTTGAACTCAGCTCTTCCAATTTCTCATTCCAAGTCTTTATCCATTACACCACCTGCACATCATGATATTCTTCCACAAAAATTTAATATTCAGGCTTGGTCCTGGGCAGCTATCACTAAGCTTTCTAAATGTGGTTCTTCTAATTATTATTATTATTATTATTATTGTACAGTTGGAATAAAGGAAAAAAGGAGAAAAAAAATTGTCTTCGCTCTTTGGGGTGCAAGTTAAATTTTTTCTTCTTGCTAGATTTTGTGTTGTCTACATTGAATCTGCACTTGTCTAAATATTCTAAATTACCTGCTATTACTATTTTTTATTGATATAATATGTATGCACCAACCACATGACTTACTGCAAAGAACAATTAGGGATTGAGTTGTAACAAATACAACTCTGCTTGTAATATTTTTTATCAAGCATCAGTGGTTGGGGATATGGTGAAACAGACAAGGTGGTTTTCTATTGTTCCCACCTTTCTTTTATTGTAATTTGTATAAATGTTGTAGTTTTTGGTAATTGCAACAAAAGAGAAAATCACCTACCTCGAAAAAGAGTTGGTGTTTTGTGCATGGTCTGCTGAAGGAAAATTAAAGAAATTAGTTAGCAAAAACCTGCTACTTTACATATCATAGAAACTATGCTAATGTTCTTTCCTCCCTGAATAGCATGGCCAATCAGAAAAATCATTTGGTGAATAAAGGCCGTTGCTTTTTGCTTACCAGGATCAGAACGATTTTTGTGCTTGGTGAGTGAAAGTGTGTTTCTGCTGCTGTGAGAAGAAGGTTGGATTTCTTATCCTGTTATCATTACTACATTTCCTGCTGGACTGTTTACAACAGATTTGTGTTCAAACTTAGTGTTGACACAAGGATGTTTTTGTTTTTACTGACTCCATTGGTTGATACCCAAACAAATATTTTAGAGCATTTTCAAATCAAAATTTGTAAACTTAATATTTTATACATTATTTACATTATTCGGACTATTGTCCTCACCTTTGTTGCCATATTTATTGCAATGTTTCGGCTGTTGTACACTCCGGCCTTCTTCAGGTGGTTGGAATGTCAAATTTAACCCTTTATTTAGCTCACTTGGGTAGACTGTTCTAGTTCCACGTGCCATGTTTAATGGATGTCAATTATCAGTTAAATCCTGTTAATTTCCCTATGAAAGTTCTCCACTGCCTTAACTGGGTATGGAACTCACACACTTTGGGTCCTGTCATTGCATCTAACTAACGCCTTTATCCACTGGGCCATGTGTCCTTGAGGAACTAGAACAGTCTACCTCAGTCAGCAAAATAAAGGGTTAAGTTCGACATTCCAACCACCTGAAGAAGGTCGAAGCGTACAACAACCGAAACATTATAATAAATATGATGACAAAGATGAGGAAAATGGTCTGAATAATGTAAATAATGTACTTAATATTTTATATTTATATTTCTTCTATATAGATACAGATTACCAAATAAAATCTCTAGGGTCTACTCATCCCCATTCCCTTTTTATTCCATTGGTAAGAAGAAAGTTTAACTCACCCTAGAAATATTATTCTATGGAACTGACTCCTGAGAGGATGTTTCCCTTTTTTCAACAATCATAATCTCCTCAAGTTGAGGGTCAACCATTATCTATCCTACATATTTTAATAATATGCCCTTTTTATTAGGTTGGTGCAAAAATAATGTCGTTTTCTCACATAGTAACATATGTGAGAAAACGACATTATTTTTGAACCAACCTAATACTTCTTCCCTTTTCACTCTTAGAGCAACACAACCTCATCCAATAACATTGCATCCTGGGTATGACGATGAACTACATCTGCGTCCTGAGTAAGACGATAAACTACATCCAGCAGCAAGGCCTCTGATCAGGAGGTTTTAAGGAGTGTGGAACCACGTCTTAATTGCTGATGTTCCCAGGTCCACCCTGACCTTGGGTGATAGCACCTGTTAGGGTCCCAGCTATGGGCAAATAGTTAGCTGCTAAACTGGGGTAAAATAGCTTTTAATACCAGAAATACTTTGTAAAAAAAGTTATTAGCAGCAATAAAGTTTTGAAGAAAAAAAAACTATTACCAGCAATACATTTTTGAAAAAATATTACCAACAATGTTTTTAAAAAATAAGTATTACTAGCTATACATTTTTTAAAAAAATTATTGCCAGCAATACATTTTTGAAGGAAAAATATTACCAGAAATAGATTTTTGACAAAACAAAATATTACCAGTAATAAACATTTTGTTGGCATTAAATAACCCATTGAGGTTGATATGCCATAAACCAAACCAAACCAAACAAAACCAAACCAATAACACTGAGTGTATAGTATAAAAATGAATTTCTTTTTCTTCATCAAAAATGCACTTTCTTCAATAAATACTTAGGCTTATTTTAATCTTTTATATTTAAAAATTATGTATGATGTCTTTGATTAATGAACAGTTTTCTGTCTTTCTTGAGTCGTACTCTTAAATATCCTCATCAGATCTAGACTTTCAATATGAATGACATGAATGGTATCCAAAACATTCAGAAATGTCTAAAGCTTCAGTAAAACTCTGAATTTTTTATGATGGATTCAGTTGCCATCACTTATTTCATTCCAATTCCAGATTATAGTTTATGTTTTACAATTAGCCATAAGAAGTGAAAAGAGGTAAAACCAAAATAATTAATCTGAGTCAAAATTGACCATTCTATTTTCTCACCATCTTCATGAACAAATTTTCTGTCATATTTGTAAAATAAAAATAAAACATAAATATAAACTCTGGGGGATGGGAGCACTTTCTTACAACCCTTCCCCATCACACATATACAGAGAATAGTTAATCACACTTGCAGGATTAGAGATATTCTTTCTCTTTTTCTTGAAATCCTAATGTTTATCCATGGGATCTATAGCTTATAGGCTTTCAAAAATAACACTGATGTTTTTGTTTTGTTTTTTGTTTTTATTTTGAGTGCATCAAAAATTCAGATCATCAAGTGCAAATTTCATCCTGATATGATGCTACAGATAAAAAGAAGAACTTTGGAAAAAAAAAAGTTAAAAAAATGATAAATCAACAAAGAAATAGATTATAACTGTCAACAGCAGCAAAAAGCTTCCCCACTGCAGAGAAGAAAAAAAAAATCTTCCATCATTATACTATTTATGAATAGAACCGTTGTTCTTCCTTCCATTGTCTTTTTATTATTATTATTATTATTATTATTTTTGATGCACTTCCTCTCTTGCAAATTGTCTATGTTCTCTTTGGTATTTTATTGTCTTGTTCAACTTTTGTTTCTCATTTTCACATTCTTTGTCCTCTCAATATATTTTCTTTGCCTTTCTATTTTCAGCTTCTTAACCTGTATTTTTTTTGTGATTTATAAATCTTTCTTTTCTATCATTTTATTTTTTTTAACCAGTCCTTCTTCTTTCATTCAATTTCATCTTGGTTGTTTTAATAATTTTACTGTTTTATTTCTTTTTTTTCTTCGTTTTAGTTTTATTATCTTTTCCTTCTTTCATTGTCTTTTCCTTTGCTATCTTTATTCTTTTCACTCTTTCTTTTTTTTCTTTCCTCAAATCGAATTTTCTTCATTTTTTTTTCTCTTTTTCTTATTTTTATTCATCTTCTTCAACAATCATTTTTATTGACTCATCTTTTTATTTTTAATTACTTTTTCATTTTTTGAATATTCTATGAATTTGTTTGTTTTTTTACTTTATTTATTTAGTTCTTTCTTTCATATAGATTTTTCATAGTTTTTCCTTCCTTATGTCTTTGTATCTCTTCTTCCCACTTGTCTCTCCACCACTTCTTTCTTTCTTCCTCATTTAAACCCTTATCAAACCATTTATTTTGTTCTTTCCTGCTTCCTTCCTTCCTATCTTCATTCTCTTCTTCCTTCCTTACTTACTTTTCCTTCCTTATCTTAATCTTCTTCTTTCTTGCTTCTCCCTCATCCTCATTCTCTTCCTCCTGACTTGCTTTTCCCACATCTTTATTCTCTTTCTCTCTCTCTCTCTTCTTTCTTCCTTTCTTGCTTCTCCCTCTCTATCTTCATTCTCTTCTTCCTTCCTTACTTACTTTTCCTTCCTTATCTTAATCTTCTTCTTTCTTGCTTCTCCCTCATCCTCATTCTCTTCCTCCTGCCTTGCTTTTCCCACATCTTTATTCTCTTTCTCTCTCTCTCTCTTCTTTCTTCCTTTCTTGCTTCTCCCTCTCTATCTTCATTCTCTTCTTCCTTCCTTACTTACTTTTCCTTCCTTATCTTATTTATCTTCTTCTTTCTTGCTTCTCCCTCATCCTCATTCTCTTCCTCCTGCCTTGCTTTTCCCACATCTTTATTCTCTTTCTCTCTCTCTCTCTTCTTTCTTCCTTTCTTGCTTCTCCCTCTCTATCTTCATTCTCTTCTTCCTTCCTTACTTACTTTTCCTTCCTTATCTTATTTATCTTCTTCTTTCTTGCTTCTCCCTCATCCTCATTCTCTTCCTCCTGCCTTGCTTTTCCCACATCTTTATTCTCTTTCTCTCTCTCTCTCTCTTCTTTCTTCCTTTCTTGCTTCTCCCTCTCTATCTTCATTCTCTTCTTCCTTCCTTACTTACTTTTCCTTCCTTATCTTATTTATCTTCTTCTTTCTTGCTTCTCCCTCATCCTCATTCTCTTCCTCCTGCCTTGCTTTTCCCACATCTTTATTCTCTTTCTCTCTCTCTCTCTTCTTTCTTCCTTCCTTTCTTGCTTCTCCCTCTCTATCTTCATTCTCTTCCTCCTGGTTTACTTCTCCCTTTTTATCTTGATTCTTTTTCTTATTTGATTCATCCTCCCCCATCTTCTTTCTCTTTCCCCCCTCCTTATCTTGATTTTTTTTCTCCATTGCTTCTCTGCCCATAACACTAGTGTCACATTAGCCAAAAATCTTTAATCTCACTCAATAGCTTTTTACTCTAGCTTTTTGTCACTGATGCTTTTAATCACACAATTTTTGCCACTTGTCTTGCAAAACATAAAAGATAACTTTTTCATATGAAAAAAAAAAGAGGAAAATATTTTTTTTTTCTTAAGTTTAAATGGAAACAAAAATGTTTTATTATTTTGTAAAGAAGGCTTCTTGATATTTTACTTGTGAATACTGAAAGCATGGCTCTTAATACTCAGCCATACTTCTCTTAGCAATATAGGGAGACATCTGATAAAATTGATTATTTTTTTTATGGCTTATCAACCCTGTGTGGTTTATTTAAATCCAAAACATATTTTGGATATTGAAAACAATTCTTTTTGTGAGTGAATATTGCATTAACAAATTTGTTTGAGAATAACAGTGATTTTTCTTGATACAAGTTCTACTATTTAACCCATATCTGTGGTAAGAGATGGATTCATACCTTTCCCAAGGATATTTGCACATAAGTAATTTTAAGTATTTTTAATGGCTCTGACTAGAATTTGAACTCTTTGATTTCTCATTCTGAACCATTACACCAGCTGCACATCCATAACATCTGATAAAAACTCCCATTCAGAATTAAACATAAGAGACTGCATCTAGAAGTGCACCATGATTATTCTTGTAAATCTTGCAAGACTATTTTTAAAATATCTACATTAATTAGTAACTAAGCCAATAAGAGAGCGAATACAATCTCAATACAAATATTTTAAAAGATATTCGTTCTTACATTGTGAAAACTGGTTTCTTACAAAGCTACTTGTTTAGTCAATTCTTTGAAAATTTTTAAATTTCATGAGATTCAATCAAATTCATTTATTCATATGATTTAAAGTCAACCATGATTAATACTTGTTTATTAGCCTGAAGAAATAATATAAATATTAATATATCTATTCACACATCAAAGAATTTTTTTCTATTTATAGTCACCGAAAACTCTTTTTCTAAAGTAAAATTCACCTTAAAAATGTACAAACTCTTGATTGAATTAAACAAATTAACTCCAAATATATAGTGGAAATAAAAAAAGTACAACTAAAACTCAAAAATACTAACAATTATGGACAACTAAAGTGGACATTGTTAAATACTGATTTCATTGTTATATATAAATAGCTAAAGTGTGTTCAAAATGATTTTTAGATTGTTTTAAATTTAAATTCTACATAACTGATGATGTGAAGAAAAAATTATAAAATTAAAAAGTGTCATATTATTTATGAAGTCAGACATTTCCTCAGATTTTATATTTAGTTACATCCTGTTAGCAATTTATGAAATATATCACTTCTCAAAAATTTTATTAACATAACGGTGTTCTCCGTGAATTTAATTTTACATGAACTTCTTGTAATGATGTTTCACTTGGTTCAAGAAATATTTTTTTTATTTATATAGAGTGTTCCAATAACTTTGACCAATTTTAAATGTGAATTAAATTTAAGCATCTAGTGATTTTTTTCTTTCAAATTTAACAACTTTAGTCTTTGGCAATTTCAACCATGGAAAGATTAACAATCAAACAACGTGTTAAAGTTATCGAAGCCTATTACAAAAATGAACGTTCAAACAGAAATGCATTTCATGCATTTGTGAATTCTTTGGTCAACATAATTGACCAACCGAGAGTGCAGTTGGAAAAATTGTTCGCAAATTCAAACAAACTGAGTGAGTAGCAGATGTGTAAACACCATTGTGCACTCATTTATGCTATTCAGTGGAAAACATTGCTGCAGTGTAAGAAAATGTGGCTGAAAATCGAGACACCTCTATTTGTCATTGCACATAAGAATTGAAGCAAGCTAAGAGGGTGTAGGTGGGTGGGTTATTTTTTCATGACACGATAAACCTGAACATAGACAGTCCATCATTGATGATTACAGAAAATATGTCAGTGACAAATGTATCATGTTTACTTTTGTCTTACTCTTCTATTTAGTGAAGATCTGACATATAATTGGTTAATCAAGACATACCCACAAGTCTATTTTTAATTCTGACTTTATATCATTTCAACTTTTGGAAAACAATTATTTAAAGACATTTTTATGTTTAACATTCTTTTGATTGATACAAGTATTTAAGTAAATGCTCTGTTTATAATAAACAGTATTAAATAACATTAACCGGCCTGAATGTCCGATAAATTTTCATAGAAAATATTCGTCCTTCGACAGGATTCAAACCTGTATCCTACACGGAACCGTCATATACCCCAACATGTCTTACTTCTCGGCCACAAAGGATCGTTCAGTTGGCAAGATCGAATTTACTGCTTATAAACTTCAATCTTCCATGAACCTCTCATGTACATACATAACTGCTCATAGTGTATCAAATGCCAACCGAATGATCCTTTGTCTTTAAATAATTGTCGGACTTTGTCCATTTCATAATGTGTGAGATCATTTGTTTACTAAGGTGATAACTAAAAGGCTTTAAAAACTTGTCTCCTCAAAGAGAAGGTAATCTAATACAAGTTAAAGCAAAAAAAAAAAAAAAAAACTTTAGTGCTGAAATCTTTAAATAGGCTGGAATTGAGGGAGACAAGAAGAATAAAAGGTTCAGAATTGATAAAAGGTTCAGATTGGGAACTGTCAAGAAATCTCTTAGGTAATCTCCCCTCAGTAAAGCATATATTTTAAAGTATTAAAATTGGGTCAAGAAATACATGAAGATTGACTTTTCTAAAGTAATTTTCATGGACAAATCTCAGTCAACACTTGATTGATTGACCAAGGGATGGATTTTATCCAATGCAGATGTACATGTGGCTAAAAGAAAGCAGCAAGGAGGTGGCAGTGTGATCATATAGGCTGGAAGTGATGATCAAACCATTACTGGACTAATCAAAGTCAATGAAGGAGTTTAACTGAACAGTGCTAACTATTGTGATTTCATGGACAAGGTTTTCTTTGAATGATACAACTCCCAGCTATGCAGTTTCAAAGTGAGGTGTGTATTTATGACCAGCTTCTCATGTATTTAAAATTACCCATGATGATTTTGAGCATAAAAGGTTTACAGGAGAGAAAATAATGGAATGGTCACCATCAAGTCCCAATCTGAATCCAATCGAAAATCTATGGTCATTTGTGAAGATGGAAGTGGCAAACGATATGACAGCAAAGCAGACCTATGGGAAGTAACTGTTGGAAATTGAACCTGCTGAAGTAAAACATTTAAAAAAATCATTGGATAATTGATTGATGGCTATTATTGAAAGGAAGAGCCTCTATATTAATATGTAAATGCTTCAAATGCTTATATATGTTTTTTATTTATTCTGTTATAGGTATTGATAAATTGTTGATGATTTTATTATCTTATTGTGAAAAGTGATTTTATGGTTTTTCAAACTGCAGTTTTCTTAATAAATTCAATAACTTTAATAAAACATGTTAAAATTACCTAAATATTTAACTCAATCTTTGTTTTTGCTGTGTGAATTAATCATTTAAAATTTGACAAATATTTTACAAAGCACATTCAAGTTATTGATGTTTATGGGATTTGCATAATAACATCTGACATATGGGATAATATATCTAATAGTTGGCATCAACACACACATCCGAGCATCAGGACAGCGATCCTCTCTCCTTAGTTCTTTTCTCCTCTTGTGGCAGTGGTGGAAATGGCTCTGAAGGCCCAACCTGAAAACTCTTGAGTATGATTCACAGTGGAGTGTAGGAGGTGGACACACCTGAGCAAGTTGAGCCCTCCTGGCAGTATGTCTCAGATCCTATTTATGTTGACAATTGGACTCAAAAATCAAGCCTCCCCCTACTCTGATGGTCCTATACCAGGAAGGCCAATTTGCAACAACAGTTTCCTAAGTTTCAGGGTCAATATTGACCTGTGTTAGGGATTTAGTATATCTATTATATACATAGGGAATGCCTGATTAATTATAGTTATTTGTATATAGTAAACATTGTTATTATTATCTTTTCTCTTACTGGAAGTTAATCAAGGATTTTCTCAGATTTGTTTGATTATTAGGCAAGAACATATAAGTGTTGAACAATTGACAAGTTCTTTTTCAGTTCTTAACCAAATAAAGTCAGATCAAACTTAGTTGTTGATTCTATCCAAAAAATGTTGTTCAGACATTGGAAACTGATCCTTAAATCCTGTCTGACATTTGTTACCTCTGGCACTCTGATGACAAAGGGTTTTCAAATAAAGAGACATTAAGAAAAGTAGAGACAGTTATATTCTTAGTATTTTGTGTCTTGCAAAGCTATCTTTCCAGGAAATGTTACATCTCCCTGCAAGAAGACAAAGAAAACAGTATATTACTTTAAAACAATTTTTATCTATTCATGTATTTCTGTATTAATTGCTGTTTTTTTTTTTTACATTGTTAATACATTCTCCTTGAGTCTAAAAAGCTTTCTTCTCTTTGTAAAAGCAGGAACTTGATATATTACCCAGTAAGATTTTTATAAAACGACTCTTCTTGAGTATGGGTTATCAGAGTGAAGAGATTTGTCCCAATAATATATTATTATTATTACTATTATTATTATGTTAGTTTTATACATGGACATAATCAATGGAAATTCTGTTCTTGAGACATGGTGTCAATAAGACTTCTCATAACACAAGAATAATGAATGATAGCAGTTTTCTAGAGGTCTACAATCTTGGTCTCAATTTCAATTTTCCTCAAATGTTTTTTTCAAATTTCTAGATGGTGTACCAAGGTGAACACATTACTACTGGAATTATTTCAACAGTCATGTTTCTTCAATTTCCATTATTATACTCTATGGTTTCAAAGTACCAGGCTGATGTCTGGCTGGGTATAACTGTGTCTCTTGAGCAGGAGAGGCTTAGGCCTCAGTCATCCAAGAGATGATGTCTCAATAGAAATACTAGTGGTTTTGAAACCTTAAATTCAATAAACTTTATAATATGAATGAAATGTCCAATCAAAATTAATATTATTGGTTTTGTGAATAGTTAGTAATTAATAATAAATACAGATATATATATATATATATATATATATATATATATATATACACATACATTATATGATAAACCCAAATATAATAGCATCGTCTACATGTAAAAAAAGCTAAAAATAATGGAAGCCTTATTAATAAAAACAAAAGACTAACAATCAATAATATCTATGAACATGGACACAATATCTTGACTGTGTTTTGAAAATGAAAACATTATATAAATACATACATAAAACAAAATATTTCTTGTTAACAGTTAATATATTTCAACCTTGAAAATGGCTAAATGTATAGCTGAAAGAGCTAAAAAAAACCGAACAATTGGACAGATTTTATATAATTTATCTGCCAAAACAGAAAAAATTACAAGATCACATGAGAAATTGTATAAAAACTAAATCAAAGAACCTTGTCTGTCATATTCAATGAAACATGCATGAAAGAAGGATTGCTGCCTAAATACACAAATATATAAATATGTGTGTTTGTATGTGAATTTAATCTGATATAACTTCACTAGGCATTTATGATTTTTCTACTGGAGGAGAAAAAATCTAAACATATAAAAACATCTAGACATCTAGAACTCAATGAACAGAAACCATTTCAACTGCAGGTGGAATAGGTCAACATATTAAAGCACAAGTTTATATTAACTGAAGGCTACTTGGGAGTAAATTTGAGCTATTTAACAACTTAGACATGTAAGGGGCGATGTGGTTGCAGAAATTGTCTGGCAGCTATAACTGAGTTCTCCTGCTTGTGTGGCATTGTGCAAAGTTCTGATGCCAAATATAGTGTCTTCCAGCAGCCACCCTCTTGACTCAGGGAAGTACTACCTCCTCAAAGCACTTGATGTAGGTCTCTGTTTTGAGTGAGATCCTGTGTGAAAATGAATGGAGGCATAACATCACCATCACTAGTGATCACTCCAAACACTATGATGTTGACTGAATATATCATCTGACTATTTCCAAATCCTCTACACTGTTCTCAGATTGACATCCAAACACTGAAATGTTTGTATTGGAGCTTCAGGTGCAAATGCCAAGCAGTACAGTATGCCGTTTCCAAATTTCTGGTGGAGTGAATTGCGTCATGGTGCTCTTTTTTTAAAAGACAGTCCCCAACTAACCCTACTATACTGTACAGTTGTGTGAATATGTGGTATTGTGGTACATATAGGATTGGGAGGTGAGGGACAAGTTCTTGTGTTGATTGAGCATATTTTATTGAATGAACATGTCATGATTGTGATTAATTAGGACTAGGATAGTTACTGAGTACCAGCCTTTCCTCACTTCCCCTACAGCCTCGTGTCACTATTTTGAAATTCTTACAAAATAAATATCCTGTCAAATAGAATACAACAGCCACTCTTATTATTTTGAGGGGTGGATGGGTCCTGTTAACATATGTTTTGTTTCAGTTTGGTTTTGTTGCATTTTTTAATTTTGTTTTGGGGTTCAATTCCCTCCAACACCAATTTCATTATTGTATAAATTTCATATATTTAAAAAAAAAAAAAAAAAAAAATGCAAAAAGAGACATTTGAACATTTATGAATTTTTGTCATCAGGTGTTTTGTAGGTCCCCTGTAAATATGTGGTATTGCCATTTATTTAGCATTGAGAGGTGATAAGTTCTTGTGGTAATTTGGTATATTATAAAGAAAGAATGAGTGAATACCAGCCTTTCCCCCTTTGGCTTTTTGCCACTATTTTGTATTTATTACAAAATAAATAAATATACTATACTTTGCAGTTGACAAAATCAAAAACCAACAACACACATCCATGAAATTAAAAATATAAAATGAGAAAAATTTACACATCGCACACTGAACTATTGACCTTTCAAGATTTTCATCAATTTGGGAGTCAGAATTGTAGACTCTATAATAACAGGATTGGCACAAAGAATACATATCAAACATTTTAACAGTGGATTTTTTAGACAACTTAAAAAGGAGATTACACAAGTATTAAGGATGAACTGATACATATGATTAACCTTTTGTTCTTAATATCTGTTATCAGTTTCAATGCTTATATTTGGTTAGAAAAACATCATCTCTGCATTTACTAAATTCAAATTAGGACTGTTTCAATTTTAACTTCCGTCATGTATGTTGCTTTCTTTTATGTGCTATGTCAATATAGTACATGGGGGATCATGGCTCTCCACAACTACCTATTTTCAAGAGTACTAGGTAATGATTGTCACCTTACTAGGCTTCCTAGTCAATGTTCTACAATATTGTTAGAGTGCTCACT
>OZ010576.1:21428350-21463350 GCA_963932145.1 Acanthosepion lycidas
TTTAAACTGATCAAATTTTATTTCAGAGAACAATAAAATTAAATTTTGTTTGATTAAAACCCTGCTAATATGGAAGTACCTAAGAATCATTTGAGGCACATAATGCTTTATGAATTCAAAAAAGGAAACTCAGCAGCTGAAGCGGCTAGAAACATTCACTCAGTTTATGGAGAGGAATGTGTGAATGAAAGAACTTGCATAAGATGGTTTGCAAAATTCAGAGGTGGACATTTCCCCCTTGAAGATGAAGATCGAACCAGACATCCAGTTTAGTTGGATGAAATGCTTCTTGAAGCACCCCTTGAAGAAAATGCTGCTTTATCAGTTGAGGAATTGGCAGTGGTTCTCAGTTCAAACCATACAACTGTTCATCGTCATCTTCAACAACTTGCAAAAGTTCCTAATTTTGGAAAATGGGTGCCTCATGAATTGTCAGAAAACAACCTCAAATCCCGAGTTGACATCTGCTCTTCTCTCCATTCTCGCCAAATTGTTTCACCTTTTTTGGATAGACGTGTGACTGGCGACAAAAAATGGATCTTTTATCGAAATGCTAAGCGTCGTAGACAGTGGCTTGGTAAAGGGGAAGGATCCCAGCCACAGCCGAGAAGGGAACTTCATGGGCAAAAGTTTCTTCTTTCAATCTGGTGGGATCACCAAGGTATAATCCACTTTGAATTCTTACCACCTAATGCAACAATTAATGCTCAAATATACTGTCAGCAATAAGAGCATTTGTACCAAGCTTTGAGGAAAAAAAGACCTGCTATAGTGAATCGAAAATAGGTGATGTTTCATCAGGACAATGCGTGATCGCACACAGCAAGAATCACGTCACAAAAGATCGAAGAACTCGGTTGAGAGAAAATTCCTCATCCACCTTATTCTCCTGATCTCGCTCCTTCAGACTACCATTTGTTTCGTAGCTTACAGAATCATTGGGAAGAAACAGGTTTTGTAACACAGGAAGAGGTTAAAACTGACATTTGTGAGTTCTTCGAATCAAAGCCAAAAGAATTTTACAGTAATGGAATTAGTAAGCTTGTTAATAGATGGAAGGAAGTCATAGATAATCAGGGAAAATACATTGTTGATTGAATCTGTAATTAAATGCAACATTTGGTCACTTGTTTTCTTTATTCAAAATTCGGACAGAACTTATGGGATGACCTCATAGATAGATATATAGATATAGATATACACATACATGCACACATCATATATACATGTATATATATATATGTATATAGATGCAACATATTTTAGACCAACTCAGCCATACAAATATATATATATATATAGATAGATAGATATAGATGTATAGATATACATACACACACATAATATATATATATATATATATATATATATATATATATATATATATAGATGCAGCATGTTTTAGACCAATGCATATATATATATATATATATATATATAGTAAGCTGGTGAAAGAAATTCTAAAAACCTAAATGATATGATATGTATATTTTTCATTTTATTTTTTTTATATTAGGGGCTCATACACTGTATTAGACCATTTACCCTCAGAGAGGAGATATGGTATTATTTGTGTCTTAGTCTATATTATTTTAACTTAGCTGCTGAATGGCTAAGATTATCTAAGAGAAATATATATACAAACAAAACGCAAATCACACCAAAAAAATCATGGAAAATAAGGCAAAGAACATCAGCCTACAACAATCAATCCAAAACCTGCAAACTTTGCTGGGAGTAAAAAATAGCTATTATTACCTTCCCAGACCAAAATAAATTACTAAATAAACTATCTGTTCCCTTCTAAAAATGAAGACATGAAAATAAATTTTTACTATGTTACTTAAAAATCAAAAACTGAAAAGAATAAATAAAAATAAACAAAATAATAATAAAAAACAAGTAAAATAAATTAACCCAAGCAAATAATAAACAAATTAACAAAGCATTCCCGTTAGAATAGATGAAAAAGAACAAATAAAAATAAAAAATAAATACATAAAAAAACAATTATAAATGATCAATCCAAATCAATAAATGAAGTAAATAATAAACATCAAAAACTGAAAAGAATAAATAAAACTATATAAAATAAATAAAAAACAAGTAAGATAAATTAATCGAAATAAATAAATATATAAACAAGTTAACAAACCACTCCTGGTAAAATAACTGTTAGAACAAATAAAAATAAAAATAAGTAAGTAAAAGCAATCCAAATAAATAAATGAAATAATAAACAAATAAAAACTGCCCCACCCCCGCCAAAATAACAGAATAGAGTACAGCAATCAATCCAAAAATTGGACGAATAAATAGCTTTAATTAGCTTCCCAGACCAAAACAAACTATTAAATAAGTGACCTAAGAAAATCCCCACCAAAATTTTTGCTACATTAATAAAACATCGAAAACTAAAAAGAAATGTATAAATTAAAAAATGAAAATAAATAAAAACAAGTAAATTAAATTAACCCAAATAAATAAGTAAATAAACAAGCCACTCCTGCCAAAATAATTGCCAGAATAGATCACTCACAATACACCACTGACCTGTATATATAAATAGTCAAATAAAAAAACAAAACACTCGCAGCCTGACAATTGCATCTAGTATGATCAGCCTGTTGCCTCTGAGTGTTGCCTCCAATGTTCACTTTTATTTTTACATATATTCTATCCCTGATATTGAGCATTTTATCCTATAAATATAGCAAATATAGCACATCTTAAAAATTTTTTCTTCATATATATGTGTGTGGGTGTGTGTATATATATATGTTGATATATATATATATATATATATGTTGATATATATATATATATATATATAGCAAATATAGCACATCTTAAAAATTTTTTCTTCATATATATGTGTGTGGGTGTGTGTATATATATATGTTGATATATATATATATATATATATATATATATATATATATATATATATATATATGTTGATATATATATATATGTTGATATATATATATATATATATATGTTGATATATATATATATATATATATGTTGATATATATATATATATATATATATATATATATATATGTTGATATATATATATATGTTGATATATATATATATATATATATATGTTGATATATATATATATATATATATATGTTGATATATATATATATATATATATATGTTGATATATATATATATATATATATGTTGATATATATATATATATATATATGTATGTTGATATATATATATATATATGTTGATATATATATATATATGTTGATATATATATATATATATATATGTATGTTGATATATATATATATATATGTTGATATATATATATATATGTTGATATATATATATGTTGATATATATATATATATATATATATATGTTGATATATATATATATATATGTTGATATATATATATATATATATATATTGATATATATATATATATATATGTGTTGATATATATATATATATATGTGTTGATATATATATATATATATATATATGTTGATATATATATATATATATATATATGTTGATATATATATATATATATATTGATATATATATATATATATATATGTTGATATATATATATATATATATATATGTTGATATGTTGATATATATATATATATATATATATATATATGTTGATATATATATATATATATATATATATATGTTGATATATATATATATATATATATATATATATGTTGATATATATATATATATATATATATATATATATATATATATGTTGATATATATATATATATATATATATATATATGTTGATATATATATATATATATATATATATATATATATATATATGTTGATATATATATATATATATATATATATATGTTGATATATATATATATATATATATATATATATGTTGATATATATATATATATATATATATATATATGTTGATATATATATATATATATATATATATATGTTGATATATATATATATATATATGTTGATATATATATATATATATATATATATATGTTGATATATATATATATATATATATATATATATATGTTGATATATATATATATATATGTTGATATATATATATATATATATATGTTGATATATATATATATATATATATATATGTTGATATATATATATATATATATATGTTGATATATATATATATATATATATGTTGATATATATATATATATATATATGTTGATATATATATATATATATATATATATATATATATATATATATATATATATATATATATGTTGATATATATATATATATATATATATATATATATATGTTGATATATATATATATATATATATATATATGTTGATATATATATATATATATATATATATATATGTTGATATATATATATATATATATATATATATATATATATATATATATATATATATATATGCATGTTGATATATATATATATATATATATATATATGTGGATATATATACATATGTATGTATGTATGTGTGTGTTTTGTTTTTGCTGCTTTATCTTTTTAAATGAACCATGACAATTTTTATATTAATTTAAAAATAAATATTAAAGATTTTCTCATATAAAGTTGGGTTTAATGAGATACTAGGAACCCTTAACTATGAAATTTATCAAATACTTATTCCTAATAGAACTGGAGTTTAGAGAATGTTTATTTCCCAGGGGACCACTAAACATCTATTGCAAACAGATGAGAACCCTAAACTTTTGTAGCACATGACAGAAATAGACCAAAATTATTGATAAACTTTCAGGAAAATTTTGAAATTAATCACATTTTGCTTTTCATCAATGTTTAAAATAAATTTTCTTTAAAGAATAGTTTAAGAATATAATCTTTTATTTTTTACACTTTTATAATTAAACTTAGTATAATGAATAAATCTGATTTGCTACCTATATAAAACTATAGTTGTGTAGTAACTGTAATTTGCATCAGAATGTGAAAAGAAAACATTCTAAGAGTAAAATCTGTTCAGTAATATGCATATAACCCCTTCTGTGGTTTCTTCTATCATCTCTAATCTGAATCTTCATAAACCATGTGAACTTAATGGTATCCCTGCATTAGTTATTAAGAAGTGGGCTTCAATCTGACTCCTGTTCTCTCTAAACTGTATCAGTGCTTCACTGTTTCTTGCTCTCCTGCCTGCTTGTTTTCCTATGAATTCCAGTTTTTAAGAACTCAGGTGAACCGTCTGACCCTTCCAAGTATTGACCTATTAGCCTTCTACCTCTTTTTGGCAGCTACTTGAAGCTGAACTTGGTAAGCATCTCACATAACAGGGCTTTTTTTAAGACAAGCAATATAGCTTTCATTTATCCAGGTCAACTGCTGATGTACTGAAAATAATTTCAGAAAGAATATATCAAGCTCTATATAAGAATGGTGAAACTAGGGCTGTAACTTTGGACATCTCAAAAGCTTTTAACAGAGTTTAGCATATGGGTCTTCTTTACAAGCTGAAAGGTTATGCTGTCTCTGGACAAATTCTTGAAGTGATCTCATCTTTCCTATCAAATCGTGAAATGAAAGTTATTCTGAATGGTCACTCTTCCAAATCCTTTTGTATTAATGCAGGTGCTCACCAGGGCTCCATCCTTAGACCTACTTTGTTTTTAATTTTTGTTAATGATCTTCCCAATGACATCAGTTCCTAAATTTCTATCTACACTGATGACACAAATATTTACTCCAGTTGCGATAGTAAGTCTGATCAGTTTGATAAGGCCGGAATGGCATCTGATGTTCGAAATGACCTTCAGTCTGTTGTTAACTTGGACAATTTTAACCCCTCCAAAACTAAACTCTCTATCAATCATCTGAGTGACTCCTTTCTGACTTCCACCAGCATGGCTGATGCTGATCGGAAAGTGACTTGTTAGTTTTCAGATCAACTTTCCCGGCTGACATGAAATGGAAAGACTATATTGAATCCATTGCTTGGTCAGCTGCTAAGAAAGCTGGTTCTCTGTGTTCTGCTAGACAATTTTTCTCTCCAGAATCCATTCTCCACATCTATATGTCTGTTGTTAATTGCAGCAAAGAGTGGCTTATTAATTTTAACACCTCTAAAACTAAACTGCTCTCTTTTAATCATGTATGAGACAACTTCCTGCCTTCTGTCAGCATGGCTGATTTTAAATTCTAGGAGAGTGACTCATTGCAGCTTCTCAAGTTAACATTATTAGCTGACATGAAGTGGAAAGAATACATTGAATTCATTGCAAGGTCTGCTACTAAGAAAGTTGGTTCACTGTATCATACTAGACAGTTTTTCTCTCCAGAGTTTATCTTACATATGTACATCATCCATGCTTCGAATATAGTTGCCACATATGATCTGCTACTCCTGCTATATATCGAGAGAATCCTGGATAAAATTTTATTAGTCCTGATCTGGCCTCTCAGCTTCAGTTCTCTTCTCACTGCAATAAAGTTACCTCCCTGTGCCTTTTCTATAAATATTTTCATAGCAACTGTTCAGATGAGCTCTTTCCTGCAGTGGATGCAGGGTGCCTTTTGTTTTGGGTATAATTTTCGTACTTGTTGGGTTTGAAGGAGTATGTGTTTGAGTGAGTGCTTGGAATGAATGAATGTTTTATATTATTAAAGTCCCACACTGATTTCATCCAGTTAACTGATGTTTCTGCCACATTTAAGAATTGTGGGTTTTTTTTATTACTGACATTATTTTATTTGCACTATTTTATTTGGTTTCTTGTAAATAATTTGTCCACATTATAAAAACACATTGGGGTTAGATTTTAAATTGTTGTTTTATTCCCCTCCCCTTCACAGACAATGAACTGCACATATGGGGAATAATTAGGAATTCATGGAGATTCTGAGGTATTAGGTTGGTGCAAAAATAATGATGTAATAATGTCGTTTTTTGACATTAAAAAATACGTCAAAAAACAACATTATTACGTCATTATTTTTGCACCAACCTAATATTATGGTGGAATACATGAGAATTTATGAATTCAAGAGCTGTGATAGTTTGGCAACAAAGTTTCATTAATTTACAGTTGAACTGGCTAGATGTAATTGTAAGTTCTATGATAACAGTTTATTTTCTCACACTTCTCACTTGTGGAACTCTCGTCTGGCTTTCCAGTCAACTTTAATCTTCAAAAATTTAAATGCAATGTCAATCGCTATCTAGTGTTGTCCTGATTATTCTTCTTTAGTTCTTACTCTTTAGTAATGCTTGTGTTTTATTCTTTCTCCCCCAGTAACAGCATATAATGGCCCTACTGCTTTGCTTGGGATGAAAAAATTACAGCATAAAGTATTCTTTTATGTGAATGAAATAGTATTGTCGTAATTCTGAAAAAATTTTTGGTGGCGATAGGAATAAATTAAGCAACACAAAAGATTTATTTTAAAAATAAAAAATACTTGAAATAACAACTTTCATTTAATTACTGAAGTATGTATTGATGGTTATTCTTGCATCCAAGAATCTGTAAGTAAATGCAGACATGCAAAAAAAAAACAAAACAAACACACACACATACTGATGAATTGAGAAACAGTGCTTTCAAGATACAAAATGTGACAACAAGAGATATGAAATTAGATTAATTCATAACTCATAACCTCTTCCAATACTGAATAGTAGTCAGTCAGAGCAAGATATAAAAATTATGTCCTTTTTGTACAACCATACCAGAAATAACCTAACAGTTACCAAAAAGAAAAAAGAAAATAAATATGACATTTTTTGATTCCTCAAAATTTTAATAGCAATTCCCACAGACTTTATTAGAACATTTACTTGTATTTATTGATAAAATAAGAGTATTTTCATTAAATATATATATATCAAAAATGGATCAGACCCCTCCTCCGCCTGGTGCATAAAAACTCCCTGTCAAAAGTATTTTTACACGAGTATAAAATTGCAAAGAATTATGCATAAGAAATTCATTTCTGACGTCAGTCTTGACGACAAGTATACCATACTTACATTCATAATTTAATCTAATAATCAGTGTTATAAAAACTCTGGAATTTCCACGGGTGCAGCTAGTAAATTATTAACTGACTAATATGTTTATAATAAGTAAATTTGAATCCAAAGTTACATGCTTAATTCCAGTTCACAGATTTCGAGCTGTCCTGGAATTATTGTAGTTATCTTCCCTTGCTCAACCAAAATGCAAATGGCCAAAAAATTAAAGAAAGCAGATAAAGAATTCAGTAATATTGTAAACATTCTATCACTCAAAAAATAAAGAAAAGAACTTGCTAAAATTCAGCAAAGATGAAACAAGCAAAAAACAATGGAAGCACAGAAGGTGTGAATACAGTTTTATTTGCTCAAGTTCCACTTGGTAATTAAAAAACAATGAGTAAAGAAGAAATAAAATGTTTTCTTAATATAGATCGCAAGTGACTGGGTAGAAGAACAGAGGATAACTTTTATAGAAAGCAAAAAGCAAACAAAAAGTGATTGCTGAAGTTAGAACAAATATAAGTAAATAAAATTATAATAAAAACAAAAGTCAAAATAAAGTGCAAGGATGATGAAAAATCAATTGTTCTGAAACAATGGCTGACACCATTTTGGCTGTATGTGTATATTTTCTTAATTTTTTTTTTCTTTTTTTGTTCTCACTAATCGGAAGACCACAAGTTGAGAAGAGGGTGGGTGCCATGGGTCAACTCGTGAGAAAGGAACTATCAAGTCATGTGACAACCTGCTGGTTTATAGTTTGAAAATGATGATGCCAACATGAAATATCAATACACACCCTCATCTCCTCCACCTACTCCTCCTTTTTAAGTTTCTAAAGTTGTTTTTTTTTTTTTTTTGCTATTCTTTCTCTCTCTTCTCTTTCTTACCTATCTTCTTTTTATGTCTTTTTAAAATGAGACCCTTAAAATATTTGTTTCTTTTCAAAAGATATTGAAAACAAAACAGTATTTAGAATTTAGTCTGTAATTTAAGGTCTTATTTGACAGAAGCAAACATCTAGGGGTGTAGGGCTTAGAATATTTAATATTAATTTTTGCATAGGGCTTAAAATATTTGTTTTTTTTACAAAAGATATAGAAAACCATAAGTATTTAGAAATTAGTCAATAGTTTAAGGTTTCATCTAACAGAAGCAAACATATAGTAGTGTGTGGCTTAGGGGTTAAAATGAACAATTGATTTACCCACACAAAGAAGATTAATGAAGGGTGATAATGATGAGGAAACATATGAATAATTTTAATAAAAGATAAGTAGCTCATTTGAGGGAAATAAATCAGAATTCTTAAAGACCGTAGTGTTAAAGTATTGTAATGAAGAGGAAATGTTTTTACAACAAATTAAATGATCTAACACAAAATAATATTAAAAATAATATTTAAGATATAGGTATATAGAATCTGTTGCTCACTGAAGGAATATATGGTGAATACATTCAAAAGTAGATGAATGGAGATAGTTTGAAATACGTAGCTTTCTTGGATTGTTGAGAGGAAATTATTTGAAGTGCTGCATGCTATTTAGAGGCCAATAATATAATTGGTGAATACTTTAACACTGGTCATGGGGGAACTGAAACAAAACCTTTCACATGATTTCAGTTATTTTTCTCTGAGTAATTTAATTTTTCTTCTCATTTTATGTCAAAAAGAATTTCACACAGGCTTACTAAATTTTTTCCTTCTTAGCTGATTGGCTAATTTTAGGCAAGGTTTTCATCGGTTCAGAAACAATTTCACATAGGCTCTCGAATTCCTTATCTTATTCTTCTCTGCTCACAGGCCAAATTCTCTGAAGGCAAGCTTTTCATTGTTCCAAAGAAAATTTCACATAGACTTGCAAATTCCTTTGCTTCTCTCTCAGTTCTCTAAATTTGAAGGGTGTAGGTGAAAAGTGTTATTATTATTTTGTAATCACTACAAACACCTAAATAAATTATAAAGTGACTCTCTCTCTTATGGTCTCTCTCTCACACCAATTCTCTCTCTTTCTCATGTTTGCTCTCTCACCCTCTCTCCTTTTATTGTCATATGGTATGTCTATTTATATATGCCACTGCATACAAAATAATAATAATAATAAAATATAAACTGACTCCCCCTCTCTCTCTCTCTCTCTCTCTCTCTCTCTCTCTATCAAGTTCACTTTCTTTTTTGTGGTACGGTATGTTTATTTATCTATGTCATTGAATACATGAATGTATTTTAAGTAAATAAAGATAAAGGGAAATCCCTACCACACACAGACATACACATGCACACACACACACACATATATATACATACATATATATATATATATATATTGTCATCCACAGACAGACTGTTTCGCTGTATCATCAGTGTAGCTAGACGTCCGGTTGTCTCTAGCTAGGATTGAAACCTGACTGAATTGGCGTCAGTCAGGGATTCTACCACTAAGCCATTGAGACATGGCAGAGATGAAGGTGAATTTAAGCATATTTATTTTTAGATAAACACAGTGTTACTAAGAGAACTTGATTCAATTTACTGAAGAGTCTTGCATTATTAGCTGTAATAGTCACTGTTTAAAAAACCACACTTCCTCCCCCAGAGAGCTCAACTGAAATAAATATTTCAGGGGCGTATATATTATCATACACAGACAGACTGTTTCACTGTATCACAGCTCATCAGTGTGGCTAGATGTCCGGTTGCCTCTAGCTAGGATTAAAACCTGACTGATTTGGCATCAGTCGGGGATTCTACCACTAAGATGTTGATACACAGCAGGGATGAAGGTGAATTTAAGCATATTTATTTTTTAGATAAACACACAGTGACTGAGAGAACTTGATTCGATCTACTGAAGAGTCTTGCATTATTAGCTGTAATAGTTACTGTTTACAAACCGACACTTCCATAATCTTTTTTTAAATATATTATCATTACATCACTGAAATTCGCATGTTTCAAAACTGAAACTTCAATGCAAATTCAATCATAAAAAGTAAATTGAAATACAAAGTTCTGTTCCATTATCAAACGATGTTAAGAATAACTTTTCAGAAATTGATTTGCTTAATTTATAAATCTTGACAAGTTTGATATTTTGAGATGTTGTGGTTAAGGAAAATTCAATCTTTTTTATTTTAGGGGTGTTAAGATTTAACTTATTTAGGAAACTCATGTATCTAATGTATTGTAGCTATCAAGTCAGTCAAGTCAAGGTGGAGCACTGTTTTTAAACTTTGATTCAAATTCAATCATAAAAATTAAACTTAAAATACAAAGTTCCATTCCATTATCAAGCGATACAAAACTTTGTATTTTAAGTTTAATTTTTATGATTGAAATTAAATTGAGGTTTCAGTTTTGAAGCATGGGAATTTTGATGTTGCAATGATTATGTATTAAAAAATACAATTATAATATTATGGTCTACTGTTGTAACGAGTACTGTCTTTTTAAAAATAAATGCTAAGAATTCTGAATTATAAATCTCATTATTCTTTCCTATTATATATATATATATATATACACACACACACATATGTAATTTTTATGATTGAAATAATATAATAAAATTTTCAAAAATATGGAATTCAAAATGGACATAAAAATTAACTTAAAAGAAGTAGATTTCCTAGATGTCACATTCAACCTAAGAAAAGGTTCACATCAACCATATAGTAAACTAAGTAACAAACCACTTTACATACACACACCTTCCACCCACCAGCCATCAATAATCAATCAAATCACATAATAAATTAGCCAAAGGTTTTCCATTGAAACCATCTTCAACAAAGCCAAGAAAAAGTATGAAACAGCCTTAAAAGATAGCAAACTTTTTGGCAACACTTATATACCACATGGTACAGCACAAAAAAGCTAACAGGAACCATCATAGAACAAAATCATAGGAAAAATATTCATCAAACTCATATACAAATACATACCCCCATCAAGTACTTTTCACAAGACACTCAACAAAACACAGTAAAGATTAAAATGGAAACAGGAAAACAACCAACAAACCACTGGCACAAACCAAACCCCACATGTAATTGCAGAGCAAAGAATGAATGTCCCTTAAACAAAAATTGCATGCAGAACAATGTAATATACCAAGCTGCTGTAAAATAAGTAGATAACAAAGAAAAAACATACATAGGTGTAACTGAAGGACTCTAGTAACAAAGAAACTATACACAAAACATCCTTTACAAATAATAAATATGCAAACAGCACAATACTTTCTAAACATATCTGGGAAATTAAAAACAAAAATCAAATCATAGCAAAAATGTCATGGAAAATAAGGAAAACAGTAACAGCCTACAACAATAACTCCAAAAATCTATAAACTCTGTCTGTAAAAGAAAATAGCTATAATAACCCTTCCAGACCAACACAAATTACTAAATAAATGATCAGATCTCATCTCAAAAAGCAGATACAAAAACAAATTTTTACTACATTACTTAGAGATTGAAAAGTAAAAATAAATAATAAATTAAATAAATAAAATAATTAAATAAAAATAAATAAGCAACATCAAATAATCCAAATCAACAAGTAAACAAATTAAATAAACAATAAACAAATTAACAAACTATGAATGCACACATAAACATGACTAAACATAATAATCAACAAATAATAAAGTAATCAATAATAAATAATGGGTAAAAAACATTAACAAACAACACTATGAAATAGCCATAAAACTGCATCTGGATCCACAATTATTTCTACTGAATAACCCCTAGAATAATCTGAAACATAACCATTAATAATTCTTAGAATAATACAATAAAACTACTGATAATGCACCACTAAACAGCATAAATAAAACTACTGATAATGCACCACTAAACAGCATAAATAAAACTACTGATAATGCACCACTAAACAGCATAAATAAAACTACTGATAATGCACCACTAAACAGCATAAATAAAACTACTGATAATGCACCACTAAACAGCATAAATAAAACTACTGATAATGCACCACTAAACAGCATAAATAAAACTACTGATAATGCACCACTAAACAGCATAAATAAAACTACTGATAATGCACCACTAAACAGCATAAATAAAACTAAATCTATGATATTGAGCAACAAACCCTAGATGGGAGCAACAGTCTAAGCATGGATAATAAATATGTAAGATAGATTTTGGAGAGAAAAATTGCCTAGCACAATACAGTGAACCAACTTTCCTAACAGCAGACCTAGCAATGGATTAAATATAATACTTGATATTATCAGAAGATGATAGCCTGAGAATGATGTTATCATCTGCCATGCTGATGGATGGCAGAAAAAAATTTCACAGATGATTAAAAGGGAGTAGTTTGCATTTTGGAAGTGTTAAAATTAACAAGCCATTCCTTGCTCTAGCTAACAACAGGTGGTAGGTAATTTTTTAGATCAGCTGCCAACTTGACCTTATTGAATCAATCAGACTTACTATTAAGATACCAAGAGAACTGATGCCATCAGGAAGGTCATTGATAAAAACATATAGATATACGAGATGATATCACAAATATTTTAAAACTTAACCTAATCTAGTTTCTACTGTCTTTTCTGAAATAGTTCATTAGGGTATGGGTATATGTACATTAATCTTATTAAGGGTGCTGCTCAGAAAGGATAGTATCAAAAGTCTGTACTACATTTGATTTGCTTGTTCTGTTCAAATTCCTTGTCTATTTGGGTAGTATCTCTTATAGTTTTTTACATACACACTCACACATAAATATCTACTCTACACATGTCCAGATTTATACATTGTACACCTGTAGACACACACACATGCAAGCACACATACTTAATGAGAGATGTAGCAACTTAATCCAGCAAGAGAAATAAAAAGCTCTTTGATGCTAATCCGATTCTGAAATGATAAGTAAAATGTTGCCATGAAAAATTTGAATAAAAGTTTGGTAAGGCATGTGTTGAAGTCAGTTAGGGATTGTGTATAGGCTTGTGAGTCAAAATGCATCTACACTCCCCCACACATAAACACATGTATGTATAATTACACACACACATAAACACATGTATGCAAAATTACACACACTCACACACACACACACACACACACATATTTATATTATATGCACATATATTGTTAGATTAGGTTATATATTCTCACATTTGTGTATATATCTTCTTATTCCCACCTTCTCTTTTTCTGATAATCTCTCTCCACACAAAAACTATACATATATATATATATATATATATATATATATATATATATATATATATATATATATGAGAGACAGACATAGATAGAGATATTAAGAAATATAATGGTGAAATTACACACACGTTTATGTAAAATTACACACACACACATATTTATATTATATGCACATATATTGTTAGATTGGGTTATATATTCTCACATCTGTGTATATATTTTCTTATTTCCCCACCTTGTCTTTTTGTGATAATCTCTCTCCATACACACACACTATATATATATATTATATATATATATATATATATATATATATATATGAGATAGAAACAGACAGACATAGATAGAAATATAGACAGATACATAGAGAGGAATATAGGAATATATTAGATGTATCTTTGTGTGTAGTATGCCTGTATTTTTATGTTTGTGCAATATAAATATCTCCTTATATTATATATATATATATATATATATATATATAAAATAATAGATTTTCCACACGCATATACACACATACAAAATATAAATAGAAAGGTAGGTGGGTAGATACAGAGAGTGAGACAAATATTTTGTATATAGCCATGTGTGCATATATGTTTGTGGGTATGCATGTATATGTGTGTATGTACGTGCAAAATACAAGCAAAAGTCAATATTATTTGCACTTCTGTCTAAAGTAATATAATGGTGAAAGTGCATGTAATTTTTGACTTACCCTAGTAAATATTTCCTCATATGTATATGTGTATATATAAATATAAAATAATAGATATTCTACACAGACACACACACATATATATAGTGTGTAAATACTATTGATATCTATATCCATAAAATAAACACATATCTATTCAGAATTGCATACATACATTCATAAATACATATGCACACCCACATACACACACACACATATATATATATATATATATATATATATATATATTCACTTGGCCATGTCCAATCTCTTGAACTTGCACTGTAGCATTTTCTCACTCAAAAACTGATTATTATGATATAGGCTAACACTTATTTCAAAGTAATGGGAGGTACTTTAACCAGTAAAGCTGTAGTGTGAAGAGATTGATTCTTGATTTGGGCTGATATCACAGGCAAGCCAAGCAACTCTGTCTGGGCGTAAAAGGTACAAATCGCGTTACATATGCCTAAGAAGGCAATAACCTATTCAACCAACAACAACGACTTTTGTAAGGCTGATAGCTTGCTTATTATTATTAGGCAAATAATCTCTCTGGACATTTCCGTCACCCGAGCATGATTGGATGTAGCAGTGCATGGAATATACTTAAGGGAAAATGCACTTTCCCAGGCCAGTTCGTCTTTTACTAGTTCCTTTTGATTTATCATATACCCACAAACCTAACCCTGATGCCTAAAAATCTATTACTGTTCTACAAACGTCTCCATCTAGAGGGTTGCTTTTTCTATCTTGCAGGCAGTTAAGATGGTCATCAGATAATTCCTGAAGAAATTTTCATCATAATTTTTCATCAACTGATGCTGAAAAGGATGAGTTATGCCATTTTAGCTGTGGTCTTTTCAAATTGGCTCAAAGTCAAATATTAAAAGTTAAGAAAATAAAAATCTGTGTGATCAGCGATAAAGATTTTAATATTCTATATCTCACTTTATAAATGTTTTTGTCTGAAATCTAGAGAAACATTTTTTCTAATGTTTATCAGACTAAAATGAAAAAAAATAGACATTTTTTCTGTTGGGAGTGGAAGAAGTTGCATGTTGAATAGAGTGATCAGCTTTTTCTTTTCACTAACCTCATTCAGTAACCCTCTACCTTAAGTGGCTCTTGGACTTTGAATTGGGTAAATATTTAGCAAACATAAAAATTTACTTGAGTATGTTGAAACTTTCAAATTTCAAAGATAGAAATAAAAGCAGGGTTTAAAGCTCATCCTCCCATTCCAGCCTTGATAGAGTTAAAAATCATTTATGGGGTCTTGTAGGGAACAACCTATTTTCAACTTTATAACCACCTTTCTACAAATGCAATGATGCAAGACACCATGTTACTCTGTTGCTATTTCTATGGCAAATGTTCAGATGAGCTCTATTCTTTCAGTTCTACCAGTTCAAACATTTACACCTAGGACACTATGTCCACAAAGTTAAATCCCCCATATTTCCTCTATATTCCATTTGTAAGGAGAAAGTTCCAGTTAGACAGCTTTTTCTTGAAAACAACTACTCTGGAGTATTGGATTGGGTGAACTTTTGTTTAAAAAAATGTTATTTAGAATTAATGTGATAGATTAACATTGAATCTGTCTATGGTAACCCTTCAAGTGTGCTGTCCTAATTCTTGATCTCACTCAAAGTCATTTATTTATTTCGTTAGCAGAACATGATACGACAATTGCTAAATTCAAACACTGTAGCTCAGTAATAAATTTCATCTGCAAAGAACATTTTACTTGATGATCAATGTTGTTGTATCCGGTTGGACCTCCAATTCTTTAACTCAGACAGAAGTGCTTGCTTCAACCAATCAAGAAAAAAGCCCAAATGGTTTTTGCAGCAGATGCCTCAATAAAAAAAAACAATGCTGATTTCACCCATGGAAGGCATATCTGACCAGGCTGATATTTGCGACAGACCCCATGGAAAGCATCTTAATTATGGCCGATTACATGACTACCCAGGCTTTCAGCAATGACACCAAGGGAATTCCATCAACAGTGATACCAATTACTAGACTACATATGTGCACTGATTTTCTTCCACGTGTATATCTCGACTACTAACTTGTGTTATACAAACTCTCAGTCTTCCATAACTGATATATGATATCCTAAGATGAGCAAATGATTGAACCTTGTAAATCATGGGAAGTAAAAAACCTTTTATTTGTCTCAACTAAAACCTATCCTCGGTTGTATTTTGTCATTCCTACTTTTCTTCTTGTTAACAGTAAACCCATAGTTACAGAGAGCTGTTTACAAAATTTCTCATAAGTTAGCTTGAATTTTCATAAAAATGCATATCCACTGTAAAATAATTGTATGATTATCTCCCTTGATAAAGAAATTTAACCATTTTTAAATGCTGTCCAGTTTTTAAACAAAATTCAGCTTCTCACTAAATAACTTTTACTAAAAGTGACTCAATTATTGCTTTTGTGATTTAAATAAACTCCTTTCACTATTGATATAAACAAATAAATGTGTACATTTTCAGTTTTTTAAGTATTTCACTTTTATAATGGAGTTTATGGCATATGTAAAATTATTTTTCTTTTCCAGTTCAAAGAAAAAAAATAAATAGATAAATGAATATTTTCCCTTATTTTTCATAATGAAAAATATTCACATTTTAATTTGTTTTTCTTGAATTTACTATTTGCAAATGTTTTCCTTTCTGTATGTCTCTTTCTTTCCAAATTGCATTGTATATTTTGGCCTCTTTTTCTCCCTTGGCTACATCATATTAAAACACCAATCTCCATATGAACACTGAAATTAAGCAATGTTGAGTTTGGTCAGTAACTAGATGGGTGACTGCTTGGGAATACCAGGTGCTGTAAGCTTGGATGTGTGAGTGGTGTAATGGATAATGAATCAGAATTTTTAATTGGAGATTCAAGCTCCAATTCCAGTTAGGTTCGTTATATTCACTTACCCTTGAAAAAAAAGTATGAATTCACTTTTTTCCTCCTCAGCTATGAATGTATTAACTATTAAGACTTGTTTCATTATTATCTAAAATAAAAAAAAATAAAATTGCATTCAAAATATTTAGATTTTGGCATTAAATGACCCATAGAGGTGTTGATATGCTGCTAAACAAAAACAAAAAAATTTACAATCAAAAAATGTTACCTGGCTTTAAATAACCTGCAAAGGGTGGATAAACCATAAAAAAAAAATTAATCAATCTTTTTCTTTTTCTCCACCCACTTTCATACTTCTCACTTTATGTTTTTTTTTTTTTCATTTATTCAATTCTTTTTATTTTCTTTCATGTTAACTGCTTTTGCTTTTATATCTTCACCTATTTCAAGTCACTCTTTCCAAATTTCACAGTATTATTCTCATTCTCACTTTTTGCCAACCCCCTGCCTTTAGATCATACTTTCCTTTTTATCGTTTTCATTTATCTCTAATCTCATTCGTTCTCTTTCAAGTACTTCCTTTTTCTTTTCCTTCACTTATTTCCTATCTCTCTTTCCAAGTGCTACATTATTATTTTCTTTCTCTCTTTCTCTCCTTCTCCACTGTCTTAAGCTCATTCTTTTTCTTTTTCTCATTGCTCACAACTCTTTTTCTTTTTCCCATTTTCCCATTACTCTCTTTAACCATTTTATGTCTTTCTTTCCAAATTTATCATTTTTATTTTTCTCTCTCTTTCTTTCATTCTTTTTTTCTCTCTATCCATTGTCTTAATCTCATTCTTTTCTCTTTTTCCTTTCCCTTGACTCTATTTCATCCTTTCATATACTTCCTTTTTCTCTCTTCATCTAATTCATATCTCTCTTTCTATATTCTACATTATTATTATTATCATTATTATTATTATTATTGTTATTTTCTCTCTCTTTCCCCACTCTATTAAACATGTTCTTTTTCCTATTTTTCTTTCCTTCAACTCTATCATTCTTTTTCACATATTTTCTTTTGCTTTTCTCTTCATCTACTTACTCTCACTCTTTTGACTCTCTCTCTCTCCCCACACTATTAAACTCATTCTTTTTTCTTTTTTCCTTTCCTTCAACTCTATCATTCTTTTTCACATATTTTCTTTTGCTTTTCTTTTCATGTACTTACTCACTCTCTCTCTCTCTTTCCCCCTTTGTTTTGTTTTTCTATTTTAATTTTTCTCATTCATCCTACCTTTCTTTCTGAAATGTCACTGCCAACAACGCAAGTGATAGGCTCACTCAAAATACATAGATGAAAGGTGAGCTGATTTTACTATCACAATTGACATCTTGCAGGCAAGAAGGTAGAAATGAATGAAATGATTGCCTTCAATGGATGACCAAAATAAAGCAAACAGCAATAACAAAAATCAAACCAAATTTATGAATGAAACTAAAAATGAATAAAAGAAGTAGATATAAAACAGTAGATACAAATCAACAAGTAGGTCATTGCACTTGTTGATCTAGCTCAGTGGTAAGTATATTGGATTGTTTCCTCTAAGGTTGGAAGTTTTAACACAACTGTCAAAATAATTGACCCTGAACTTAGAGACACTCCTAATTATTTCAGATCTATAAATACCGAGATATATTTGGTGGAGTTGCCTTGTATATGTAACTTTGTGACCGTATTTAAATTTTACAACTAGTATAGGAATTAAATCCTATATATATATTTCAGCCAATTAAATCCTATATATATATTTCAGCCAATTAAATCCTATCAAAGTTTTGCTGAATAAACAATCATTACTAGGTCAAATACCACCAAAATACTTGGTGGACATAGTTGTAAACCTAGCATATGTTATTTTTGAACCATTTAGAAGATAATAATAACTACCTTCACCACTCACACAAATTCAAGAAAAAGATTTTCACAAACCAATGTGGAATTATTTTCTAACCAATGAAAACCTTGTATCTAAAAAGTTTGCACCGCTATGTGAAATTAGATTTTGGATCTCCCTTAAGAATATAAAAATAGAATAGAATTGTTTTGGACCTTGAGAAGCAGTATGCTTCTCAAGGTCCAAAACAATTTCTGAGGTCAGTTTGATCTACCAGTGCATACACACACATGCACAAGATAACATCCAACAGTTGCCAACTATGTCCTTGTCTACACACAATAGAAGGAAAAAACCAGCAGCTGCCAATGAAGCCTTTGTCTATGAACTCACAAATACATTAGACTGACCGTCATAAAGTCTGTCCATACATCTCATACTGCACTAAGAACACTTAATTACTTTATAAAACACATTTCACTGCAAGCAAAATTGAACATTGTCAATATATATTTCTAATTATATTTCAGAACATATGTAAAAAAATTGGAAAATAATAGAAGCACTTACAATAAAAAAGGAAAAGCCAACACTCAATGGCCTTAACTATGAATGTGGTTACAATGTGTTGGCAATTTTTAAAAAATAAAATATTGCTATATCTTCAGGCACATATATAAAGAAACCCACACATTCAATTAAAAATAAAATAAAAAAAGAATAGCTGAAAACAATCAGATATGCAGAACTTTTGGACAGTTTTTAGACACTTTGTGTCCAGAAAAGAAAACACTTGTACGAACACAAGATAAATGAAATAAAAAGCTTAATTGCAGTACCTTGTTAGTTGTATTTAACAAAACTTGTATAAAAGAGGGATTGCTACCCAAATACTTAATATATATATATATATATACATATATATATCCCATAAATAGAGCCAGTTGCTAGTTCATGATCATACATAGCATCTATTCACTTGAAAACTTATATATCTTGGCCAGTCAATTACACATTACATGTGTGTGTGTGTGTGTAGTTTTTAAGCATGCATATATATAGATATATATACACATGTAGATATGTAAAGAGTCAAATTAGTGATGCATACAGTCATAGATGTGAAAGAGATGCATACAAACTTTCTTTATCTCTAAAAGAAAGAATAAGGAAAGCAGTAACTCATTTACAACAAGTTCCAAGGAAGTACAAGTCTTAAAGATACCATGATAGGAAACATTCTTTTCCAATCATGTTTATCTTGTAACAGTAAATTGCTCTTTAAACATTAGATTAGACTCATCTTTTATTTATAACCCTTATTGTCTACCTCCAAGTAGAATCTAAGAGCAGAACTTGCTGAAATGACACATGAAATTAAGAAAATAGCCAATGCCTTTCAGTAAATCAATGTTATTAGAAGCAGAAACAATTCTTGTAATTAAACATCTACAAGATAAGAATAAGTGATCATCCTGTTTTGCTAATATTAAAGAGTATCTTAATTTATCAGAGAAAATATCGGCAATTTGAATTTCAATAAAAATGAACTCAGTGGAAATTGGGTGGGCAATACCTGAGCAGTACTAGAAGTAAGATCTAGACAAGATATCCTATAGAACAGTCTACCACTTTAGATTAAATAAAGGGTTCAGTCTGGAATTTCCAGCAGGTAACCCGGATCAATATACTCCTGATGAAGGCCAGATGGCACAACGGCTGAAATGCTGTGATAACAAAAATGAAGACAGTAGTTTTTAATGTAAATAGTGTAAATAATTAAAATTTCAATGTTAAACTATTTAAAAGAAATATATATTTTATTATTATTACAGGAACCTGTGTAGAGGGATGCTTAGGTAAAGTCATTTTTGTATAATTTTCTCATAACAAACTGTTCTTATTTTTTTTTTTTTTTTTAAATATACATGTTCAAATATGAGTAACACCTTGACTCTTAAAAGAATCATATTGTCATCAATTTTCTTTGATATTGATAATATTTCTTTTAAACTGTATTGTTTGCTTATGCAAAGTGTTTTTTTTTTTGTTTTTTTTTAAGCATTTCACCCCAAGCAAAGGGTTACAGAAAGTGAGAGTAAGAGTAAAGAGGGATGTTTGAGGAAAGGATAAAGAGAAGGACAGGGATCAGGATCAAGGCATCAGAAGATGTTGATTGACATTACATTTGAATATTTGAAGATTATAGCTATCAAGGAAGCAAGTAGGAGGAAGGGAATTTCACTGTCCGGAAGTGTGAAAGAAGAAGGTGTTGGAGTAGAAGAGGCGGTTACATTTAACTGTTTCAACAATGAAAGGGTGGGACCAAAATGCCAACCTAGAAGCATGCTTAAATTCATGCAGTTGGGGTACCAGTGAAAGTAGCTCATCTGAGCAGGTGCCATGAAAATATTTGTAGAAAAGACAGAGGGATGCCACATCACAATTGTGAGAAAGTGACTCTAGACAAGATGCCAGATCAGGACCTATCACATTGCATATCCATCTCTGGATTTTTTCGAGGACCTCGAGAAAAACAGTGGGGACACCAGACTATATATGGTAACAGTATTCAATGTAAGGACGAATGATAGATCTTTTAATATTTGATAATGCATACAAATATACCAACATTAGGAGGAAAAGGGAGACATAAATGCACATACACATGTATGCATGTATATGAAACAGAACTAATGCTTTTAATTTAATTATATAATTAAATTTGAAGTTTTAAGTTCAGTTTTTGAAACATGGTCATTACTGTGTAGTAAAAAACGCATATTTTAAATCAGTTAATTTATAATATGTATGCTCTGTAAATTTACATTGAGCACTGTTTTGTAAAAATAAAAAATATCAATAAGAACACCGGATTATATATCTTACTGTTCTTTCTTTATATATATATATATATATATATATATGTGGTTTTAAAGTAAGCTGTATTTATAGGTGAAAGTGTTCAATATTGTAGATAGGTCATATATAAATATAAAAGTGGACACTGAGGGCAACACCAAACAGCAAATAGTTTCTTTCAAGCTTCAGCATAATATTCAGGCTATGAATATATATATATATATATATATATATATATATATATATATATATATATATATATATATATGAGACATATTTAGGCAGCAGGAATGCTTTTAAATGTTCTGATAAATTAAACTATCAATGTCTATCTGCTTAATATTTTATTGTATTTTTCTAGTTTCTGAATAAGATGCCATTTATTCTGGATCAAAACTGCGGATAAACTCACCAAAGTTTCTGTTTTGGTTCAATTTTTTTTCTCAGTCATAATCAAGAATTGAATGTCATCAGTACAAGATTTTCAATGTTTGGCTGTCTAAATCCTGGTATGTAAGTTGTGTTTATATTTCAATTAATTTGAATTCTAACATAAAATATGCCACAATTTTGATATGGATGTACAACACTGAATTTGAAAACTGGAAAAATACAATTAAAAATTAAACAGACATTGCTAGTTGGTTTTAACAAAACTTGTGAAATATATATATATATATATATATATATACATATATATATATATAATGGACTCTCTTGTCGGTTTCGACGTATGAGGATCTGACAGTTTATTGATTCAGTTATGAAAGTTTGTGCGATAATCTTAAGTGGCATTTAAGATCTGCTAGTGATTTACAAAGGAGGCCACATATGGAGCAAGTGTGAGGATTGTGAGATGAGATCACTGTTAGATTGGCTGACCTTTTAGATCTTGCTCTCGCTTCTTGAAGATGATTCAGACAAACAGATTAAAAATTGCTGAGTCCACTAAAACATTTTGAGCTCCATTCTATCCGCTGCAATGCTAAGCGCTTAAGGGTGTTATGTGGTATATTGACTGCTGACAAGTTGCTTTTCAGCATGTCTTTGTATCTTAGCCATGGGCATCCTACATTCCTGTAGCCCTGATCTAACTGGCTGTACATTAGGCTCTTGGGTATCCTGTCATCAGACATTCTCAAGACATGACTAGCCCACTGTAACTGAGACTGTATGATAAAAGTCTCGATTCCTCCAATATTACACCTGTTAAACAGGTCTCTCTCTCTCTCTATATATATATATATATATATATATATATATACTAGCAGCATAGCCTGGCGTTGCACGTGCTTGATTCAAAAATCATACGACTCATACAGCAATCGCTATCACTTGACTTAAAATATTTTTGCCCTTCCTTGCCTTTAAAGGAGTGCCCTTTGCCGTGCTGATGTTGCTAAATGCCTTACTTCTTGCCTATCTCACACTGCAAATTTTTTATAAGCTCTATACTAAACATAAAATCTGCTACGAAAAAAGAACTAAACAAAATGAACACAAAACAATCAGCTTTAAAAAAGGACTCATAACTGGAAAAACCAAATAAAAAAAGAATGTTAACAAAAAATACTTTTTCACACCCAACCCAGTTCTGCAGAATCAGAATCAATGTTGAGTTTAAGCAAGCGAATGAGCCAATTGGAGTAAAGTGCCATGCAGATTTAAATTTTTCCCACTTGTGACAAATGCAGCTATCGATTTTTTTGCATGCCAGCATTCTAGTTAACATTTGTGTCAGTCAGCTGTTGGCTCTCATGCTGGCCAGTAGAATCTTCTGGCCTATTTGTGGCAGCCAGCTATTGGCTCTCACTCTAGACAGTAGAAAATGGCCGCAGACTACATGAAAACTGCCGTAGAAGCATGAAAAAAATCGATTATTTCCACTATTGATGGGAGTTGGGAAATGCAAAGTTGGTCTTGGCCTTCCCGCTAACTTGGAGCATTTGTATGTAAATTTTGGTACAAATCCGTCGAAAATTGCAACTCTGCATTCGTTACACACACACACACATACACATCCAGCCTTTTAATATATATATATATATATATATATATATATATATATATGTGTGTGTGTGTGTATGTTTGTGTATGAATATAAATAAAAAATTGCCATATTTATATGGGAAGAGTATTAAGTATCAGATGTACTGCCTTTATACATATAAACAGAGTGAACATAGACTACAGCACTACATATTAACTTCTATATATCAAATACATAAGGCATGAAACAGGCAGTTACCATGCAGTGTTGATTTCTGTGTCTACTTTCACTCTCTCACTCATTCTCTCTCTTTCTTTCTCTCTCTCTCTATATATATATATATATGTACACACACACACACACAAGTAAGGAAAAAAGAAAAACCTTAATAAGTTTAAGGATGTGCAGGTGGCATAATGGATATTGGCTTGAAATGTGAAATCGGAGAGCCAAGTTCATAGTCAAGCTTGTGACAATCTCTTATGTGGAATCACCCTTGGGAAAGGTATGGTTCCATCTCTTCTCCACTCAGCTATGAGTTAAATAGTAGGATTTGTATCTAGAAACATAATTGTTATCTCCAAATATTTGTCAATGTCACTCACAAAAAAATATTTTTACAATCTAAATATGTTTTGGCTTTAAATAAGCACGAAGAATTGATAAACCATAAAAATCAAGTCAATCATTCAATCAGTTATAAGTTTCACTAATCTATATAGTTTTATCAGAATTTGATGAAGCTACAACAAATTATAAGACATAGGTTTGTCCTATTCCTGTCTGAATTTCTGAGATGAGGAGTTGTCATAATTTACACTATTTACATTTTGACTATTGGTATTGTTATCACGTTTTGTATATCTATTTTGGTTAACCTACAGAGAATTTTGAACTGAAACCTTTATTTAATCTACAATGGCAGACAGTTCTTGTTCCACAGCTCTAGGGATATCTTGTCTAGTTTTTTATGTTTAGTACTGCCCAGTCCCAAGTACACTGTCTGCCTCAGGGATTGAACTCACAATTGCTATGTCACCAAATTCACAACCCACTAAGGCTATGACAATTATGTGGCAAACTTGGAGCCTTAAACCTAACCTGCCTGCTGATTAGTGCTTCTCTGCTGTCAGTCATGTTTGACTGCTGCTGTTGAAGAATTTCTGCCATTTGCTTTTGTTTTTTATTAGCAGCTCCTATATTGTATATAATTCTTTTTCTTGGTCATGTTCTTTCTCATGTTAGGCTTTATCCAGCATTTTTCTGTAGAGTGGAGCTGCTTTAGAATATTATCCTGATGTTGTATGAACTATAGATCTGAATTTTTTCTGATAAGCTCTTGATGTAAGGTAGACAAACTATAGCAATTATCTGGTTTTCTTCCTTGACCCTTCTATTTACACCTGTAGACACTGAGGTTATGTTTGCAGGTTAGTTGTTATTCTGAAGGGTACACTGATCATTTCTTGTTGGTATGTGACTAGGTCACCACGTATGATATTTGCACAGTGTTGTAAGCATAAGACAATCCCTTTATTCATCTTAACTTGATTGTGCGGTCTGAAGTTGAGATATTGTTTGATGAAGGTTGGCTTGTGATATACGGATGTTTTGAACCCATTCTCTATAAAAGATATCCAGTAAGGCCAATTAATTATTATTTTCTTCTTCCATTGTGAATTGGTCTTATTGAGTTCACATGGTCCAACAGTATTTGTACAACTTCTTGGTGTGGCCAGAGAATGCAGGTGAGGCCAATAGTTTGAATGTAAATAGTGTTTTTTCTATTTGTTACTAACTTCAATATTGCCTGTGAGTATCCTCTCAAATATAATCCATATTTTCCAATTCATACGTACATATATATATATATATATATATATACACACACACACACACACACACACATACATACATACATACATACATACATTCACTTAAGCATGTCTGATTGAACAATTTAGGCATGTTGTGTTTGTTTATTTTCATAATCACATATATAGTGGGGAAAATAAGTATTTCATCCCCTGCTGATTTTCTGAGTTTGCCACCTTACAAAAATGGGAATGGTCTATAATTTTCAGGGTAGGTACATCAGAACATTAAAAAAAGTTTGCAAATAAATGTTCAAAAATTGATATAATGTGATTTTCTAGAAGTGTTTTTTATATTTTATCTCTCACTTTCAAGACAGACCTACCCTGAAAATTATAGACCATTCCTATTTTTGTAAGGTGGCAAACTCATAAAATCAGTAGGGGATGAAATACTTATTTCCCCACTGTAAATGTTACTTTTAGTGGGTAGACATGTGTAAGTATCACTGTTTCTTAATTTTTTTTTAATTACTGACAACCTGCCTAGATTGGGAAGTCTTACAAAAAAAAACTTGTTCCTCCCAATAGTAATTGAACTTTTATCCTGTTTCCTCTCAGAGAAATCACTTCTATAGTTGATATGTAGTGCTACCAGTTTTGGCCACAGGAGATAGAAAAAGTGATTGAAGTTCTATTTAAAATAATAATATATATTAATAAATAATAATGTCCTGTTAAAAAAATAATTTCAACCTTTAATATAGATAGATATGTATATTATTCCTTCTCATTAATTATTGTTACTCTGGGTATGTAACTTACTATTCCAGAAAATGTTGTTCTGTCCTGTCTGTAAATTTTCAACATTCACTTAAAATCTTTATTTAGTGTTGGATAGGAAAATGCAAAATTGGTATTCAAATAACAGGAGCTTCTACTGTAATAAAGCCTGAAGCAACATGTAACGTAGAAAATATATATATATATATATATATATAACACTGGGCAAATTAATTGAAACAACTGATTTAGTTTCCTTTCTTTCACAAAACAGTCAGTTTTTAGACCCACTGGAGTGACAGGGTGTAATCGATTTTTATTTTTTCCTCGGATTATGTCATTTGCAGTGGTGTGCTGTGATATAAATCTATTTTTGGGGTGTATGATGAAATTTGTTTGGCCTTGAAAAATATTATGTCTTCTGTCATTGCTTCAGATTTTTATCATGTCCAGTCACTATTGTCTTGACTGTCAATTAGTTGTCCTATGGCCATTGTCTGCAATGGATGTTACTCCAAGGAAGCATATGAAAATTGTAACACTGCACAAACACAGTTCCAAGACTTACCAGTAAGTGAATCAAAGTACTATAGACTGGCTTGGAAACTCTCCTGATTTAAATACATTCGAAAATCTGTGGTCAATCTGCAAGGAATGACTTCATGGAATAGACATAAAAAGTACTAACATGTGCACTGGGTCATGTTTCATTGGAAAAATACAAAAAAAGTAAATAATAATGGAATTATTCATTTTGTTTCAATTAATTTTCACAAGGGTGTGTGTATATATATATATATAATAAATATATGTATATACAATAAATACACATTTTTTTTGTCCTTACAGGTGCTGCTTACCTGTAAAAATGTATACAAAAATTACATTTAGAGATGTATATTTGTTTTTGAATTATAATTCCATTTTTCTAGTTGGAGGTGGAAGTGTTTTTTTTTAACAGTTTTATTTTTACATGTATATATGTATTTTTTTCCATTTATTTATACTTATTTTTCTTTTTTTTTTTTAAATATCTCTGTAAATAATAAAAGCAAATACATTGTAGTTACTGAAATTTTATCTTTTATTTTAAAAGATATTTAAAAAACACATAATTTTAAAGTGCATTTTAAAGAAATGCAGAGTGGCAACAAACTTTTTTGCCTGTAGTTTGTGCTAGGTGTAATAGCAAAATTGTCCATCCGAACTAATTGAGCTTCTTTTTTCCAGGTTTTCAGTTAAGACATTAAGTCGTCATGTCACCATTTATTTTAAGAATCACCGAAAAACCCTTTGAGTTATTCAGGTAGAAAAAGAACAGGTTAAAATCATTTCGTGTCAGACTCACTGTCTTCCCACTGAGCAATAGTGAGAGGAAAAAGATCATTCAGGCGTTCAGCAATGTTACGAACATTCATACCCTGTCTTCCATCTTTAAATCCATTCAAGAACTACCAAGAGAACTGTGAATAAGTTTAAAAAAAAGGGAAGACTAGAAAGGAAAACTCGATCAGGAGGTCAAAAAAGGAAGAGGGATCATCATTTCAACTTAGAGCTAAAAAAGTCAAAAAGATTCAACTCAATCTATAAGATGTTGGGCATGTGAGAGAGGAGTTTCAGCAATGACAGTGCAAGGAGCAGTGAAAAAAGACTTGAAAATGTAATTGTACATGAAACTTCTGAGGCATCTTGTTACTCCAGGACAGAAAGTTAGTAGATTAGAGAGGGTAAAGATCATCTGGAATAAGTTGGAAAATGATCCTTGAATAATTTATATATATTTGAACTTTATTTCAATACTTCATGAACTTCTGATCTTTAGCTATTATTAATTAATGATGAGAATATCATTTTTGTTTATGATCAACTTCATCACAATTCTTCTGTTAAGCTTGGAGAGTAATTATACCTTATTATTGCTCAAAGTAGAGTCCAATAGTGTTATAAAAACCTTGGAAAATTCCAGTAAGATATCTTAAATTATTTCTAAGATACAATGGTTCAAAGCTCAATTGAACAATTTTCCTGTTACACCCAGTATATAGTAAAAAATAAAAATTTAAGGTATACAATATTTATGGTTAAAAATGCTCAATATCAGGGATAGAGCATGTATAAATTGAAGAGTTTACTTGAACACAATCTGCAGATGTGAAGAGAATGTTTAAGCAGGAAGCAGACTATTAACTCTCAGTGCTGACCTCAGTACATACTCTTATATAATATGATAAAAATGTAGTTTTAAGGTATGCTATATTCATGGGTAAAAGTGCTAAATATTAGGGATAGAGCATATGCAAATATAAAAGTGGATACTGAGGTCAACACCAATAGACTGTTTCATGCTTGAGTGCAATCTTTAGGCCATGTGTGTTGTGCTTGCCTATTTTAAACCAATACATAACATGCATAACCTGAAACAGACTTTCACCACTTTGTGTTGAGCTCAGTGTCCACTTATATTAGAGAGATATGTGCCTGAGAAAAAATCCCTTATTTATAGATATGTTGTTGTAGAGAAAAAAACTGTAAACTTAGTAGCAATAAATGCCTGCAATAGGTTTCTTCTGTCTCTTGACTGCAACACTTGTAGCCAAATAACAGTTCAAATGATAGTCTGTTGCAACAGTCCAACAGGCAACATAGAAACAACAAAATGGGGATCAGAAATCCAACGTTCACTTCTCACCAGCAAAAACGCATGTTCGTCCACCAAGCTCAGAAAACAATCCTTTTTTTCCCGTAAGTGAAAAACAATGGCTTTTATTCACCAAGAGATTTTGCTGATTGGCCACACGCCATTCAGGGGAGGAAAGAATATTACTATAGATTCTGATAAAGCAGTAGACTTTTGCTAATGACTTTCGGTGATTTTTCTTTGGCGGATTGCACACAAACCACAAACTTTTTTTGAGGTAGGGGATTATCTCTTTCACTACAAGATCTTCAAATAAAGTTCATAGAAACAAATATTCCTTGTTCTTAGCAAACATGTATGTATATATTTACAGATATAGTGAACTCATTTTATTTTTATTAAAATTTTGAAATTAAAACCTTTGTTGTTTTAATGAGGCAGATAATATTGTTACAAATGAGATATCCATGTAATTTCTTCTTCCCAGAAATCCTAAGGTTTAGACTTGTTATTGAAGGCTTTCCAGTCTTTTGATTAGACTTTCTACTTAGCAACATACAAATTATTTCATCTGTTATAGCAAACATCATGAAAGCATCAATTTTATGCAAATAATAGAATGATGAAGCCTCAGGGGATGGCAGTGGCATGTGAAGGGGAGTGGAAAGGAAAATGACAATATTTAGAACAACCAAACTAGAGCAATGCCTGGCATCTGTTGCACAATGTCTGCACGCCTAAGAATCTCATACATATGCATCGTTTGTTTGTTAAATACTCATGAAACTACCCACAACATATGGCAGGGTTAAGTCTTAGCTATTTATAATTTGCAACTATTTGGGTCTTTTCAAAACCCACTCAGTTCTTTCATTAGCATTTCAAGTTTATAATTTTGTAAGTTTGGACTTTAGTTGGTCAAAGTTTACTGTCTTTTTTTTTTTCTTTTTTTTTTCTTTTTTTTTTTTAACTTTTCCAACATTTTAAAAGAAACTAAAGTCAAAAACAAAAAAAAAAAAGAAAAATTTTTATCACAGTCTCTAAAACAATATCAATATTTTATCAAAACTAAAAGATTTTATTTTGGAAGCAAATCTGTTTTATTTTTTTATTGGTTATAAATTAAAAAAAACAAAAAAAACTTACACACTCAAAGAATTGATCTATGACATAATGATATTTTTTTACCCAATTCTATTTTCTTCATTCTTTTTGGTGTACTTTTTTGCACCATAACATTACATAAATACAGAACAATGAAGTTTGTTGTCCTTATGGTCGGCAATTTTTTTAATAAAAGAATCATTAAATTGTGAAAAATACTTAGAAAAACAAATCATTTTTTCCATCTTGTGAATGACTGACAAATAACAAAATAAAAGTTCACAGTAAAAACCAAAAAACTGAAAGAAAGGAAATTTATGCAAAGAAGCATTTTTTCTTTGAAACTTTTACTTTGCATTCTTCTATGATTTGTGCTGCTTTAGGACATTGACGATTAGGATTCTCCACAACATCCTATGATTTGTAGCTCTTAGCAATGTTTGTACCCTTACTATCAAAACCTATCTCTGTACTGCTATCCATTTACACAAGCTTGTTAGCTAGGTTCATTGCAGTTTCTTTTTATCTTTCTTGCTTTCAATAGGTCTTCTACGTGTCAGATTCTCTGAGTCATCTTTCCACATCATGTGTTCCAGAAATATTAACTCTTTCTGAATCTTAGTATTATTGTCCATTTTTGTTTCCATTTTTCTTAAAACTTCATTCTCGCACATATGTGCTGTCCATTGTAATATCAGTATTATTCTGTGGAGCCACGGAAGTGTTACCTCAAGTCAAGAAACATGAGCTGTTGACATACAGTGCAATCTTTCTTTTAGATGTAATCATTCTGATATTTTGAATCTAAATATTTTCCATTGACTTACCTTATTTGCCTGTGCATGAGACAAGTCTTTTTTATACTTAAATGAACCAAATATTGCCTTGTATTTACTAGTAATAAAATATTGATCTGTAAAATTATTACCGGAAATTGTGTTACTAATAATAAAATGTGTATGTTAGTCTGTGCCATTTGCTGAAATACAACTTTGTGTTAGAATGCATTCAGTTTTTTTCCATGTTTCTTTTTGTAATATTACAGGTTAATATTCAGTGAAAAATTTTGCTTTGTCTGCATGTACTGTAATTATCTATAAAAATTCATTCACATTTATTGTACTTTACTGATTACATTGTTTGTGTGTACAGTAATTATCTGTGAGAATGCATTCACATTTATTGTACTTTACTGATTACATTTTTGTTTGTACAGTAAATATCTATGTGAATTCATTCACATTTATTGTAATTTACTGATTACATTGTTTGTGTGTACTGTAATTATCTATAAGAATGCATTCACATTTATTATACTTTACTGATTACTTTGGTTGTGTGTACTGTAATTGTCTAAGCATTCATTCACATTTATTGTACTTTATTGATTACATTGTTTGTGTGTACAGTAATTATCTATGAGAATGCATTCACATTTAGTGTACTTTACTGATTACATTTTTTTTGTACAGTAATTATCTATAAAAATTCATTCACATTTATTGTACTTTACTGATTACATTGTTTGTACTGCAATTATCTATAAGAATGCATTCACATTTATTGTACTTTACTGATTACATTGTTTGTACTGCAATTATCTATAAGAATGCATTCACATTTATTGTACTTTACTGATTACATTGTTAGTAGTGCAATTATCTATAAGAATGCATTCACATTTATTGTACTTTACTGATTACATTGTTAGTAGTGCAATTATCTATAAGAATGCATTCACATTTATTGTACTTTACTGATTACATTGTTTGTACTGCAATTATCTATAAGAATGCATTCACATTTATTGTACTTTATGGATTACATTGTGTGTACAGTAATTATTTATGAGAATGCATTCACATTTAGTGTACTTTACTGATTACATTTTTTTTGTACAGTAATTATCTATAAAAATTCATTCACATTTATTGTACTTTACTGATTACATTGTTTGTACTGCAATTATCTATAAGAATGCATTCACATTTATTGTACTTTACTGATTACATTGTTTGTACTGCAATTATCTATAAGAATGCATTCACATTTATTGTACTTTACTGATTACATTGTTAGTAGTGCAATTATCTATAAGAATGCATTCACATTTATTGTACTTTACTGATTACTTTGGTTGTGTGTACTGTAATTGTCTAAGCATTCATTCACATTTATTGTACTTTATGGATTACATTGTGTGTACAGTAATTATTTATGAGAATGCATTCACATTTAGTGTACTTTACTGATTACATTTTTTTTGTACAGTAATTATCTATAAAAATTCATTCACATTTATTGTACTTTACTGATTACATTGTTTGTGTGTACTGTAATTATCTATAAGAATGCATTCACATTTATTGTACTTTACTGATTACTTTGGTTGTGTGTACTGTAATTGTCTAAGCATTCATTCACATTTATTGTACTTTATTGATTACATTGTTTGTGTGTACAGTAATTATCTATGAGAATGCATTCACATTTAGTGTACTTTACTGATTACATTTTTTTTGTACAGTAATTATCTATGAGAATTCATTCACATTTATTGTACTTTACTGATTACATTGTTTGTACTGTAATTATCTATAAAAATTCATTCACATTTATTGTACTTTACTGATTACATTGTTTGTGTGTACAGTAATTATCTGTGAGAATGCATTCACATTTATTGTACTTTACTGATTACATTTTTGTTTGTACAGTAAATATCTATGAGAATTCATTCACATTTATTGTACTTTACTGATTACATTGGTTGTGTGTACTGTAATTGTCGAAGCATTCATTCACATTTATTTTACTTTACTTTTTACATTGTTTGTGTGTACAGTAATTATCTATGAGAATGCATTCACATTTATTGTACTTTACTGATTACATTGTGCGTACTGTAATTATCTATGAGAATTAATTCACATTTATTGTACTTTACTTATTACATTGTTTGTGTGTACAGTAATTATCTATGAGAATGCATTCACATTTATTGTACAAGACAATACTTGATGCTACAGAAATGTGGTTCTAAAGAATGATGCTGGGAATATCATGGAGAAAACAAGAAAGCAATGACTTCTTGATTGATTCATTTGTTTATTATGGCTTATCAACCCTTTCTGGTCATCTAAAATCAAAACTTATTTTGGATTGTAAAACTAATTATTTTTTAAGTGAAAATTGCATTCCCAATTTTGAGATTATCAATGATTTTTCCAGATACAAGTTCTATTTAACCTATAGCTGGTGAGAGTATATATATCCATACCTTCCCCTAAGATATTTGCATGTAAGTGAATGTAATGCACCTGACTTGCCTCTCTGACTTCTCCTTTCAATCTACTATCCATTATACCACCCACATCCCTGAGTTGAAATACAAAAGACAATTGTCTACTTTTGGTTGAGATGAAGTCATGTGAATCACATGAAAGACACTTAATAGAGTGCCACTTAATAGAGTGACCAAAGTGGATAGTCAGCTTCCAGGAGTCAAACAGTGCTGTAACATTTTTAGCACAGCCCAGGCTCCTCAGCCTGGACCAGACAATGTCTACATGGTGCAGATTACAAGCTCATGCTGTCTTTTTATGTTGGAAATATACCTTCACCAGATATAGAAACTACTTCTGGTATGTAGTTCTCATGTTATGAAAAATCCATAACTCTCTGTTTCCTGTTTGAGAGGAGTATGTTCTTACTGTTTGAATCCAGAATACCTAAATATGGCTTCTTCAGAAACACAAAAAAATTATCCAGCAGCTCCTTGTTGGGAATTATTACAAGTAAGACACGTTTTTGTCACATTTTCACACTGCTTGTTGTTGCATACATGTAAATGTATCTATTCTCTGAGAACAAAGCATGTTTGTGTTTCCGTTTCTTCTGGCTATTCTGTTCTGTCCATGAAATAAGATGTTATCATATCATGGATATAACAATACTCATCATGGGGAAAATGAAAACTGGGAGAATATTCCTGTCTTCCATAGCTCACCCATTATCTGGTGACTTAACCAATGCGATGACTTTTATATTAACCTCCATTAACTGGTGACTTACCAGACATGATATGATGGTAACCCCCCCCCACATTACTTGTAAGCAA